>CM034233.1:73722858-74460358 GCA_019916065.1 Vitellaria paradoxa
GTAGCAAACATTAGTCATAACATTAGTGGATCATAAAGATTACAGGCCACCATAGATTTGTTAACAGATTGACTGCAGCATGCAAAAAAAAAATGGCAGGCAAAAATTACAGCTCATTGCTGTTGTTGCCAGCACACAAGTGCATACAAAGAGCAGTCAAATCAAGGCAACAAAGACATAATTGCAGTTTTCTCAAAGGGTATAACCTTAATGAGATATAATATGCCATCAACCATCAACAGGGCATGTACCTTAATCTGATCATCAACTTCCATTCTTTCACGGGCAATGATAGGTCCAGCATCCAGTGGCTGAACAGTGAATGCCAATGATATTCCTGTTTCTTTGACACCATCCTAACACATAATATACGAATGTGATGGTAGACATGACAAAGGAGACAACTGTAGAAGCAAGCGTGCAAAACAATAAAAATGGCATTCTAGCAAGTCAAGGAACCTGCAAAGCTCTTTGAACAGGAGCAGCACCACGGTATAAAGGCAACAGGCTGGGGTGTATATTGACTGTCCCTGGAAGATTACATTGAAACATGAAGTGGTGTAATATTAGATTCTCAAGTTCAAAAGGCAGAACAACCACAATACAAGAACTGAAAGCTTCCATCTCTGACCATTAATTATTCAACCCTAGATATACATATTGTTAAATTTTTAACATAACATCAAGATTTCCTAATAACTTTTTTGTTCTGTCCGCAAACACATGAGCCACTTTGCATGGTTTGACCCAACTGTTAGTTGGAGGACAATTCAGCCACATAGTGACAGCATTTCTTCATGGTTGAGTACCACAAGGATTATGATCGTATCATACGTATGAGCATGTTCTGGTTAGTTTTGTCCCCTTGAAGGTGCTCATGGTTGAGGGGCTCCCTAAGGAGGGAATCCGTGGGCCTTACTTCTAACCTAGGGTGATAATTCTTTACCAGAAGTTGAGTGCTAAGGTCTCTGGAGAGTTCCCAAGAAGGCTAGCCATGCCTACTCTGGGGTGAGACTGCTGGAGTTCCTAGAAGAGAAATAATTGTCCCACATGTTGAAGCTTGGTAGTACTCAGGCATCGGCGGGTGATAAGCCCCTAAGGAGATCCCGCAGAAAGGTTATACCCCTTGACAGGAGAACCGTCTTCCAGTGGACCGAACAAAGCAAGACCATTGTGTTGCTGATGTGGCACTAAAACGTGCAGACATGGCCATGTACCTACACAGAGCAAAAGTCCTAAATGGAAAAGGCTGGGAATGGCTGAGGTCACACATATATATGCATGAAAAATGCTCAACCTATTTACGTGCAAATATCGATGTAACACATGTTGGATGTGTTACAATAATATTATATATAATGTTGATATGGTACAAAGATATCAGCACAAGTATGGTGAGCAATTTCAAAAGTGTCCATGTGATGCCCAACCCTTGCGGCTGAGACTCTGGGAAAATACCCAACACCTCAACCTTAGGGCTCACAAACAACTGTGAAGTTTGTATTCAGAACAAGCATATCAACAAAAAACTCTCATATGCAATTAATGATATAATTCCATTCAAACATTGATTATCAATAGTTCTCCAAAACATATAAAAAAGATTTAGAACATTAAGTTTTCCTTAAAACACAGTCGATGTTTTATATTCATTGAAGGTTTCTACATCCACATCTTTACAACACGGCAAGCAGTTTTCTACATAAAACCAACAAACAATTGCTTGCATATGCATGCACTAAAAATATGGCACTTTCTCCCTTTGCACTAATCTTCACCTAAAGATATGAAAATTGTGACACATGCATCACATTAAAACTACACCATAAATTCAGGGCACCTACAATCCTTTGAAACCATGTCTAAACAGTGTTGACACTAAACCTCGTAGGACAAAAAAAACAGTATAATAGAGTTATGACAACTGCCACAGAACAGTGAATCCTTAAAAGGCAAACTTAAGATTCTTTGGTTCAATTTATAAAACAAACATGCAAAGCTTATTTAAAAAGAAAAAAGAAAAACCAAAAAAAAAAAAAAAATGAATTTTCACAAACCTAGCACTTGGCTCACCTGGTGAGCCCTAAAAGTTGGGTAGTTGCACAGAATCTCAAATTTGCTTTTGCTGAGAAGAAGCATAGAAATAAATATTAAGAGAAAAAGGATCATCTTTTACTGACCTAATGATGGAATCTTGAGAAATTTGTTAGGTAAAATATTCCCATATGCCGCTGTAATGCAGAGTTCTGGCTGCAGAGCTCTTAAATTGGATAAGAAAATTTCCTGAACAAAATAAAATCAAAGATGAATTCTCTTCATGAAAATAGTCATTGTCCCGGTAAAAAAGTCACATACTTCAATCACATTGATACAATGAAAGAACTAAATAGCCAAAACAACAATGTAAGATATACATCATCAATAATATGGCAGTACAAGGAAGCACGTGGTAAATTTCGCCAGAAAAGATTTCGCTTGAAATAAGAATCAAGTGAAAATGAACCATCTGTTGAAAGAAGATTTTAAACACAACACGCCATAAAAAACACACACACTATAGAACCCCATTTGACAGACTGATCACTAAGCAAATAGCAATTTGCAAAATCAACAAGAACCATACATGCTTCAAATTTAAACAAAATAACAAATCATTAAACTAAATGGATATGCATGTGAACAACTGTTAATTGAGGTACAAATTCAACAATTCAGCCCCCTGTACAACTTCAAATTCACCACAAAAAGCATTGATAATTAAATAATTGCAAAAGAAGACCAACTGCAAATAAAGTTGCTGTTAAATAGTTTGTGAATTGGGATGAAACACAAGCTCTCAAGATCACCAAGAATCTCCTTAAACTGGAAGATATCTTAGAGTAACCGACATTGAAATCATATACTATAGCATGAAGAAACATAGCTTAGGAAAACTCCTTCAACATAACCAGAATCCTACCACAGATTAAAACTGTTTATTTGTGCAACTCAAAATACATAACAAGAGTTCCATGCCCTCTTTGATAACACTCTAGATTCAAATTGTTTGACCAATAAGCTATAACCCTGATAAATAGTCAAAAAATTAACCTTTAATGGTGGAAAACACGTTAGTACAGAGAGTTTTATTTTTATGAATTGTGTATATACAGAATCCAGTACATTTTCCAAACTTTGATGGCAGAAAACATGGAGTACAGTTTTTTATTGTTATAAATTATGTATAAAATCCGGTGCAGTTGTCATGTACTATAATATTTCAATATGACAAGGTAATGATTATGTCGAATTGTTATAGTGATCTCATAACATGTGATGACAATATGGCATTGACAATCATTTGTAATAAACTGCAACTCCCCTATTTGACAATATGCTATGTACACTTTCTGTATTACTTGCAATTTTTACATAATAAGCACCCTTAAGGGTACATACAATCATATTAGCTTCAAAGAGAATTTATGTTACTTGGACTCAGAGTGTCAAGTGCAGGTATGTGTCTACGTGTCAAACCTCTCAAAACTTTAATATTAAAATCTTAGTATAGGGTTCAAAAATTGGATAGGATACGTGGACACGTCGTAAACATTTAAATGTAATATTTATTATGCAATATATTGTCATAAACTATGATTATTATTTAGAAATGTATTTAGAATTATATGAAACTAGAAGTGGAGCACACACTGTGTATAGTTTTTAATTATTTTTTATTTTATTTAATATAAATTTTAAAAAATTAAAAAAATTGTCTCAAATAAAATAAATAATGGGCAATTATTAGTCAAAGTATTTAAGTAGATAACAAGAAATTAAGGGGCATTTAAATAAAACAAAAGAATTATAAAAGTTGTGGGTAGTTAAAGGGTATCTAAGGAAAAAATAAAAGGGTAAAATACAAGAATTCAAAAATTACTTAATACATCTCTTTCAAGTTATGGGTGGTTATTTAGCGGTTAAGGGATTTTTTTTTTTTTTGAAAAGATAAGTAAATTTTATTAATAGCATCGAAGAGATGCTGAAAAGAAAAGTGAAAAAATTACAATTCTCCTATTCACTGCATACTTGCAACAAATTGCATAAAAGAACAAAGATCAATCTCTCTTTCCTCTTCTACCCAACTGTATAAACAAGATAGGAAGAGACTTTTGACATGCAAAACAATCCTCTCTCTGTTTTCAAAGATCCTCCTATTTCTTTCCTTCCAGATCAGCCATATTAAGCAAAAAGGTACCAGATTCAATATCTTCCTTCTCCTCTTTCCCAATGGTTGACCCCACCATGTAAATAGAAAGCTCATTAGGTCTTTGGGAAAGCACATATGCACTCCAAAGCAAGAGGGAATGAGACTCCACAGCTCGGAAGGCCATGTACAGTGAAAGAACAGGTGGTCAATTGACTCTTCGCATCTAAGGCATAGGGAACATCTATTAGCCATAGAGTAGCCCCTAAATTTTAGATTATCCATGGTCAGAATCCACCCCCTTGCAGCACACTAGGAAAAGAAAATGATCTTTGTGGGGACCAAGGTTTTCCATAGTTTCTTCCAAGGAAAGTTTTCCTTCTCAGCACCGAGAAGTGAAAGGTAGAAAGACTTCACAATAAAGATATTCTGATGTGTCTGCTTCCATATCATTGCATCTGCTGTGTCTTCCACCTAAAGAGAATAGAGAAGGTCCATCAGAGAACCAAAGCTCTATAATTCCCAGTCGTTCATATTTCTTCGCAGTTTGATAGTCCAAACTCTTCCCTGTCCAAACCCTTTGCTATAACCTGAGATTGTGGCATTCTTATCTGCTGCGATGGCATAAATGTCAGGAAATAACTCTGATATGCTGCCCATCTCCAACCATTTGTGATTCTAGAACAGTAATCTGTCTCCCTTTCCCACTTTCCATGAAATACAGCTGTTAAAATTGTACCAAATCCTTCTTATACATTTCCATATGCTTGTACTGAAAGTATTGGGAACCTCGGATGAAAGCCAACCTCCCTTCTCGTCTCCATATTTATTAACTATCAGTCGTTTCCATAGACTGGAGTCTTCTTAGGCAAATCTCCAGAGCCATTTCCCCATCAGAGCTTCATTGTAAAGCCTTAACTTCCTTATTCCAACTCCTCCCGATTGAATAGGCCTACATACAGTTTTCCAGTCCACTAGATTGTGTTTGAAGACTTCTTCAGTTCTTCCTCAAAGAAAATTTCGCTGAAGTTTCTCCAGCTCCTTTAACACAGAAATTAGGGCAGGAAATAGAGACAAATAGTAAGTTGGAAGACTAGAGAGAACACTTTTAATCAAGGTGATTCTTGCACCAGCTGATAAGTAACTGATTTTCCATTTCGCTAGCCTTTTCCTGCATCTTTCTAGTATAGGTTCCCAAATCAGTTTGGAGGATAATTTGGCTCCCAATGGCATGCCCAAATAAACAGTGGGTAGAGAGCCTGTTTTGCAGCCTAAAACAGCAGCTAATTCTTCCAGATCTGAGCACTGTCCCACTGACAAAACCTCAGATTTACTGAGGTTTATTTTCAGCCCAGTTACAGCTTCAAAACCCAAAAGTATACACCTTAAATGGCCTAATTGTAATAGATCTGCTCCACAGAAGATTATGGAGTCATCTGCAAACAGTAGATGAGATATTCTGAGGTTGTTATTGCTAGAACTAGCTGAGAAGCCTTCAATAAAGTCTGCCTTTTCAGCATTTTGCATCATCCTGCTAAATACTTCCATTACTAAAATAAAGAGGAAAGGTGATAGGGGGTCACCTTGTCTTAGTCCTCTAGATGCTGGAAAGAAGCCTTCGGGAGAGCCATTAATCAATATGGAGAAACTAACCGTGGAGATGCACCATTCTAGCGGTTAAGGGATATTAATGGAAGAAAATAAAGGTTTTATCAAGTAGCTAGTTTCATTAATTTTATAACTTCAACAATTACTCCTAATGTATTCTCATTACAATAGTATAAATTTAAAGAAATAACAAGATTCTATCCTCCCATCAACATAAAAGATTAGAAAATTTTCTTTATTATCAAATTATGCCATTCATTCTTTTAAGGATTGTTAAAAAATTAGAGGATCCAAGTGGCTAGTTTGGGTGCGGGTGTCAGACACATATCCTATACCCTTACTCGTGTCATATCCAGTGGACATGGGTACATTGAAGGAAATAGAAGAGTCCATGTAACATTGAAGGAAATAGATAGTAAAATTAGTAAAATTATATATAAAGGTAAAAACAAAGAAAACCGACCCAAGGAGAATCATCAAGCACGGTAAGCATTGATCTATATCCTCTATATAAGTAATGCTAGATTCATAAACATAAGAACTCGTCCCCGATAGTTACTTAAAAGAAAACCAGGTGCGCACAGACCAGTGAAAACATATCATCCAAAAGCCAAAATTACCTCACCAGCCCGTTCAGGTGTGAAAATTAAATCAGAAGGAAAGCCCCTGTCAAGAGCATGCTGCGCAACCGGTGAAGGCATCACCTTTCTTCCCCGATCTCTTCCAGAAGGTGGCTGTGTAACAATCGCTGCAACCTAAATATGTCAATTAGCAACCCAAATCACCAATTGCACATGCCTACTTATTATATCTGTGAACAGCTTCCAAATCATCTCAAATTAAATAAGAATTTCTAAAATTTTTCTTTGCAAGCATAACATTCTTTACACACGGTATCTTATTTATCCCAGAGGACCATACTTTCATATTGGAGTGCACCATGAACATTGAAGTTGCAAGGGAAACTAACCCCAAAATGAATGTAAATCCAAATGCAGAACAATAACTTCTGAGAGGGTAAATAGTTACCGCGTGCATATAGATTAACCACAAGATTTATGGCAATGCCAACACAGGGGAGAACCGAATAGTGCAGTTGGGTCACAATTGAATATAATGATGAATTTCATGATTGAATTTGATCATTTACTCGGGGTATTTAAAATTATTCATTGATATTTAAAAATAAAATAAAATAAAATGAAATAAAGCATCAAATTAAGCTGATACTCAGCACCACCTATGTACCTTAATGGGACCTAGAAACTGAAATGTTACATTTTCAGTTAAATACTTCTATGAATGAGACTAAAACTACAAGCAATATGTTCAAAATCTTTCAAACCCCAGCTAAAACAAAAGACCCAAAATCAAGATTACTTACCCAAAAAAAAAAAAAAAAAGCCACTTTAAGTGCTCGCATTGATTAAAATGAAAAGACTCCATACAATATGTAATTCAGTACCTCAAATGAAGAGTCTGGGGCAGAAGATGCATTGAGAAGATCGTCAAGAACAGATGCGGAGACCTGATAGAGAACCACACTTCATCAATTTTAAGATACATACATAAAATCACAAAGCAAGTACATCCACGTGTCAATGAGTATGTATGTATGCCTATAGCGGAGGGAGAGTACTTGAGGGGAACCCAAGAAGACAAGTTTCGTCTTTTTAGTTGAAGGGTTGACAGCGGAAGAAAAACAATGGGTCGCGCTAAAACAGCAAAGGCGGCGAAGCATCAGTGAAGAAGAAGACGACGATGACGGCGGCAACAAGTACATTCCTTCGACTGTTTCTCTCAACGGCTATGGCCGCTAACCTTTCCCTTGCCGAAAGAGGAGGGATTAACAATTGGTAAGCCCGCGAGGGTGGATTCGGTGTTTTGTTGACAAATGACAATTTGCCACGTTACATTTGCATAAAGGACCATTTAGACAAATCATTTCACATATGAAACTAGTCGTATAATTGTATAAATGTGACGATTTTAATTTTTTTTTTTTTTTTGACCAATGATAAGAAAAGTATGTTTAGGGTAGTATAAAATTGTAAAAATTAATATCTCGTATTTTATTTAATAAGTAAAAAATTTTAATTTTATAATATCATAATTCGTGATTGTAAAGATTTGTTAAACTGAATATATAATAATTTTGATGATTTTTAAATTTTTTTTAAAGCCCATAACTTTATTTTATTTTTATTTTTTTATCACAATTGGGTAAACAATAATCATATTAAAAAAATACAATCAAAATTAAGCAAAGGAAAATATATTTTTTTTTTTTTGCTTCTCTTTTTATCCCCTTTTTCTAAACCTTAGACATTTTTGTTTAGAATTTTGTTCTTATCCTTTGTATACATATTCTTGATTAATTTAGTTCAATTGTCTAACTTTTTATTCAATTTTAATTTTTCTTTAAATCCAAAAAAAAACTAATTCGAGTCGATTATTGTTCTTACATATGAAAAATAAAAATAATTAAAAATCGAATAATAAATTAAATATGAATATATAATAATTTTATACAAAAATAAATTAAATTTTGTATATTTATATATAATATAATCTTAGATAATATATAAATAATAAATTTACAAACAAACAAAATTAAAAATTAGATATTTATATGCATATATATAAATTAAATTTTGGTTAATTCATTTTAACTAAAACCAAATCAAATAATTTTAATTAATTGAATTCTGAATAATTTGATTCTTGGTTCAATTTTAATTTTTATTTTAGAGAATCAAATAATTCGAATAATTCAATTTTTATTTTTCAATTGCCTACCTGAATGCAAGCCCCTAATACAAATTTTCAAAAGCTAATATTATCCACTTTTCATCAATGTTAGAGGTATTCATCGTAGTTTACCTTATTTTTAGTTTATTCACACTTTTTTATTTACTTTTTTCCTTCACATATTTAAAATAACTATTCAAAATTGTTACTAGAGAATATGTAAAATAAAATGAGGTAAAATTCAAATTAGCTCCTGATGCTTCTTGACCTCATTTACCCTTAATTCCATAGTTCCATTTTTTATACAAAATGCCTATGCTGGCAATACCATATGTTATTAGATATATATATATATACATTAGACGTTAATGTACATACGATGCACGTGAAATTTTTTTTTCCCCTAACATTTTAGTAGGTATATATACTTTGATAGATATATATGAGGATAATAATAACTATGTATATATACTTTGATAGATATATATGAGGATAATAATAACTATTAACAAGGGAATACTAATACATGTATTTGTGAATTGTTTTTTTTAATATAAAAAGGATAAAGATAATGAAATAGAAAATGTACGTTAATTATTTTTTTAGTTTGAATATGATAACTAAACTTTTAAATTTGAAATTTTTGAAAAGATTGTAAAATAATTATAATGTCCTTATTTTTTAAAATTAACACATTTTAAAATTAACACACACACACATATATATATATATACTTTTAGGGGTATTTTTATCAATTTAGAAAATAGGAGTTCATCACAACCGCTGCTTCATAAAAATAAAAATTTCATCAAATCTTGGTGCTCACACTATAATAGTATAGATATAAATATGTACAAAATGATCAACATTATGGCTCCCCCAACCCAAATAAAACATGCCCTCGGAAGACCAAAACCCTATGGATACTTTTCTCTGTCTTCCCAATGTTTACACGCACGTGCCTATACATATGGAGTAAAATCTCCCAAAGTTCCATATTCCAGAAATATATAATAAATTATAGAAAAAAAAATATTACACTACATTTAGATAACATATTTTACCACCAATCTCTCTTCATGACATGTAATTCAAATCATCCCAATTTGCACCTATAAATTTAATATAGTTTCACTTTGCTCATTCCATCAATTATTGTTAAAAAAATGTGATGGAAAAAACCATATATATATATATCGCACAATAGATATATGGCGTTTTCGGTCAATAAATTTGATGAAAAAGAGCAAAGTAAGCTGATTGAAATATATTGAGAGCAAAATAGAACGATTTAAAACACAAATCATGAATAGAGATTGGCAATAAAGTATAAAGATGCTAAATGAAAGGTTGAACCCTGAACTAAAGGTCAATGGCGCCAAGTTCTGTTGAATTCCATATACAAACCTCCAGATTCAGCTGCCCTGATGAACTAAGATAGCCAAATGGAATCAGAAGAAAATCTTCAGAAGGCAAACCTTCCACCCGTCCTGGAAAATTTTGTGCGCATGATTTCAATCTAAGCGAGCTGATTCCTCTTTCTGCAACAAGGTCGTAGAAGAAACGCTCTTTCGAAGGGCTTGGCCCGATACAAGTTATCGCAAGGGTATGCCCAATACTTTCAATCCCCTTGTTGAGGAGAAAAAGGTGGCCATCTTCCTCCGCTTGAAGAACGAGGAAACTTCCATCCTTGTTTAAGGAGACAGAGAAAGGACAGTTATATCGAAAACTCCTACCAGAATCCCAATGTTTACTGCTGAAGTGTGGTAACAACTGTTCAGACGAGCCAACAAAGCTGCAGTCCCGAAGAGGGCACGCACATGGTGCGTAGATGCATGTTTCTTCATGTTCATTTCTCTCCGTGTAATCAACTGTTTCTGCGCAACCATAGTCTCTGTTTTGGCACAGTACTCCAACTGGTTCAACTGAACCAGTCACTTCAATATCCCCACAGGCTACATCCCCTTTCTTAATATCCCCACATGCTACATTCACTTTCTCGATATCAACTGGCATATTTCCCTGAAAAAGCACATCAATCTAGTCAGAGGTTCCAAGTTCATAAAATTTTATCTTCGTATTGAATTTATTTGTCCTTTTTTTTTCTTTTTTTTTATTTCATTTTTTTTTTGTTTGGGGGGGGGTTGGGGTTGGGGGGGGGGGGGGGGGGACATACAAGATATTGAAATATATGACCGAAAGCAACAATTTCATGCGGGGCTACCTCTATGTTCCACTGCAAAGGTTTTACCTTCTCATTTGTTGGAAAATTTGCTCTCTGGATGGCTAAGATAAAGGGTTGCTAATTTTTTAGGAAATTACAGAAAAAGAGACGGTGAGAGGGAGAGTCAAGGTGAATACTTACCAGAATTTCCATATTTTTTGGTCAGAAATATCAACGTAAACAGTAATCACAAAACCAGAAAAACAAACAATGTATTATAGCATTCAACAATCTCAATACCCCAATTTTTGGGCAAAGAAATGCAGTACGACTAACTTCGCTGTTCAGATGCACAAGATCTGCATTACGATTCTGTTCATTGTTCAACTTCTCAACTCAACTACACAAGATCTAATCCAATTACTTGGGAGCAGGTACGTTGATCTATTCCGCTAATTGGCTCTAATTAAATTATTTTCCTTCATTCAACACAAACCAATGTGTCTTTTCCTTACTTGCAGCCTTATTCTTGACCTTCCAGTTGTCCTTTAAACTAGACTAAATCATTCCTTCTTATCAAAACATTATCCATTCCATGTTGCACTAGTCAAACCATCATACAGCTTCATTTTATATTCCATCGGTTCCTCCTCCAGTCTCCCACAAACACATACATTTCTTATTCTATCTTTTCATTAAAAACATCTCAGATTCTCAGCATCCTATTTAGATCTCTCTATCCCTTCAAACTTTTTTTCTTTTTTTACTCAAGTACCACTAAGTTAATGTGTATTACAATTTTCATTTTACATGCCATGCCTTCAAGGAAAGGCTTCATACCCTTTTTATTTTTATCTGATAAGTAAATGCACATACCAGAGGGAAAATCAACATTAGAATTATATTAAAAAAATAAAGGGATTGATGGTCACCTCCTCTGTAACAATTTCACCATTTACTTTTTCCTCTTTTACCTACAAAATGAGTAGAGACAAGTACCATAATCCTGACAAAAAGAAAAATAGGAAGACAGCTGTTTCTTTGATAAGTAGGAAGACAACTATAAAATGATTTGGATAAGTAAACAACTATAAACTGATGTTTACTTATCCCAAAAAAAACCTAAAAAATGATATATATATATATATATATAAAAGAAAAGGAGTCATCATTACTTGCACAATTGTGCAGGGAAAAAAAATGAAGAAAATAGAAGAGCTTCTTTATCATTCAAAATGGAGAGGTACAAGTCAAATCGTAAATTAACATGCTATCATCAGAATTCACATCAATGACATCACATTCATGAACATTCAGAAAACAAAAATAATAGTAAAAACAAACCATCCGTTTGTACATCCTACAAAGCCTTGAACAAATGGATATTACATTGCTTATTAACACAAAAAGAAGGAAAGGTTCCTTTGACAAGGTGAGATCATCAATCCAATCTGAACATCCCTATCCAAACAATCAATTGCATTGGTCTTACTATCAACTCAATGTTATTGGGGATATAAATATCCAAAAAGCATGAAGAATGCAATCAAAGCTAGAGGAAACATGCCAGGCAGATAACTTGGGCTCCTTGATGGCAGGTATTAAAATGATATTTACTCTTGCTCATCAAATAAGCAAAAGACAACAGAGACCCAAGCATTTATGAGCTTTAAATCGAGGTCCAAAGAATGATAGTAAGAAGAAGCACCCTTTTAAAGGAAAAAAAAAAAAGGTAATTTATATATGGTAAACCGGGAGACAGAACATGAGCAGTGTTTGACAAAACACAGATTTATCTAAAGTTAAAACAAAATTGATCATAACATAATCTAAAAATGAAATACCATAATTACCAGGTTACTCTCCTCAGCAGAGCCACGATCATGTTCGTCCATGGTACCCAGTTCTCTCACTACCCTTCCATGTGGCTGAGCTTTGTCCACTACTAACTCTGTTCCATGGCACCTTTCCACGCAAATCGCCTGCAGAAGAACACAAATTTGATAAATCTTTTTGATTACTGCAACCCAACACAGTAAGTCCAAACTTAATGAATCTGCCTACATAATAACCACGTCCATAACCACCGAGCTCCTTTTCTCGCTTCTCCCTCTCAGTAATTTCTTCTTCGCCCCATGAGGACAAGCATGGAACAACAGTGAGGACCGATTCACAAGGTCCTTCAACAGAAATTCTCTCGTAGTAGAAAAGCTACAAATAAGGAAAAAAAAAATGTAAGATCCAAATATAACTTAAGAAAATTATATTTAAGCAAAGAACATTTTGCTGGCATTCTCATTTACCTGTAGAAATAAAAGACAACCACCAACTGCACGTTGCTTCCCTTGACGAAAACGTGATACCTCCCGAACTAGCCGATCAAGCAAGAATTTTCCCCAGTTATACTGATGGATGACATCCATGTTTGTTAAGAAGTGGAGGAAAGAAGGGCTTACATCCAGCCTTGCTGTAGGGCACAAAAGAGTGCCTAGTGCATAGAGGACAAATGACCTCTTAAAATCATCTCCTGCTTCTGAAGCTGCCAACCTATCCTCCAAAAGGTGAAGGGAGATCCCGCGATTTGTAGCATTGTAACTTCGACGCAATTCTGCAATCAGGTCATCAGGACCAGAGTTTACCACATCTTTCCCACCTGCTGCTAATCCCAGAACAAGTTCCACATCCCGAGGAGATAAAGGAACGCGCTCACCACAAATATTCAAGCAGCTGCGTGAAGTATTAAACCTCTCCAATAGCCAAAGACACAAACTTCGGCGAAGAGTTCGACATCTGAGACCAAGAAGACTGCCAAATCCCATGCTTTTCACAGCATCTGTTTGGTCAGGGGTGAGGCGCTGTAACACATTGAATAATCGACCAGGAGAGCACCTTGTGATTAGTTTGGCCTGCACCAAATAAGTAGCAAGAGTTGTATGGTGTGAAAATTTATCAAATAACGGAGGTTAAAAAAATTTGTTACCTGTCTTCTTGGTTTTGGAACGCGAGCAGGAACAGTGCTCAAATAGTCAATCCACACTTCACGGGCACGATTGGTGTATTTAGCTTTCTCCTCAATGCTCATTGACTTCCATGCATCAGATGCTGCCCTAGTGGCCTGAAATGCATCAAGAGTCAATATATCTATCTACTTTCATCATAAAGAAAAGAAAAAAATATTTTAAAAGAAATTCAAGATGCTTACAGCTTTCAGGCCTGAAGATTCAGGATGGGAAGCACTATACTCTTTGATAAACTCACGACTTCAACATTCAATGGGAAGAACATTAAGCATGTCAATATTTCAAAATGATGCATGCCTACGTGCTTGTATTTTACTTTGAAGAAACTAACTTTTACCTGAAATGCACCCAGGAGCAAGCAGGACGAGGTGTGGCAACTTGCTTCTTCTTCTTTCTCTTATTTCCTTCAATAAGATCTTCCCCATTTCTCTTTCCCATCATGGAATCTTCGTCTGTTGGTACCTTAAGAAAAAGTGGGCCAAAATTTTGATGGTGACAAGTTAATGAATTTATCCAGCAGAGAAAATGGAAAGAAAATAAAAACTTATTCCAAAAGGGACATATATAGAATAACAAAAAAAAATATGGCAATTAATGTGTAAAATTTAACTTCAGAAACACATACAACTTAACTAAACAAAACTTGATCAACGTTTTTTGTTTTTTTTTCCCCCTTTTTTTTAGGGGGGGGGGTACATAAGCTTGGAATTTGAAATGGTTTAAGCAGTTTTACATGTAATGGTGATTTCTTGTAGAAATAATTTTTTAATGAAAATACCATTGAAGCTTGCAAGGTTGTCCATGTATTTCTAGAACTTTATTTTGGAAATCCTGTTCCTAATACAAATCGAGTTACCTTTACACAGAAAGACTTGCTACCCAGATTTCAAATATTCTTTTTTTTTTTTTTTTTTTGGCTTTCTGTTTCTTTTTGTAAAAACAAAAAATATGAAAACAATTTTTGGACTTAGAAAGAGCATTTTAAGATGCAATCATCCCATTAATGCTCTCTTTTGATAGCTTTATGCACGCTTGTGAAGAACAAAAAATTGAATTCAAAGGTAACTATTTAGATGATCCAAATTAAGAATTACAAACACTTCATCAAAGATGGTGTATTTATGGCATGTCTAGATAACAACATTCATCAAACACTCCCCCGACATGTGTTAAATTACCTAGGACATGGTTAGTTATAGTACATGTTACTACATGTACACAATACGATATTTTTTATGGTATGCGGTATGGTGGGCTAGGCTTAGTTGGAATGCCATTTGGGGTCGTGATTCACTTAAGAATGGAGTTTTGTATATATCTAATTTATAAGACAATTTCAATAGTACTCAAATGAAAAAGGCAAAATAAAACATATAACTTTTAAGACATAACATAATCTACAATAAATAGTCTATAATTCAGATTTTCAAATCTCTACAATAACTAATCAATTCAAAATAAAAATAAATAAATAAATAAAACATAAAACAAAAGAAAAATAAAACCACTTCAATGGTTTAATTAGCATTCGATTCAAGAACGATAGATTTTATGAATCCGGTTTTAATAGTTTAATTATAATTTGATACAAGATCGGTAGATTTGATAGTCTGGATTAAGAACACATTGTGATTGGGGTTTTGTGAGCCTGGGATCCTTGTAACATCTCGAACAATTACACGTATCCTAGCTTTTTTTAATTTTTTTAGAACTAGATGCTTGTGTAACACACGTGTCTATCACCTAAAACTATATACTCATGAAACACATTGTAACTTTGAAAAAAAAAAAAAAACTTTTAATTATATAATAAGATAAAAACAACATGAATTTATATCTACTAACCATTTTTTGTTTTTTATTTTTTAATTATACTAATTTTTTAAAATACAAAACACTCAATTTTATTTATAAATAAAATTTTCTAAAACTAATAAAAATAAAAAAAATGTATATATAATATAAACAAATTGTTTATAAATAGAATTTTCTAAAACTAATAAAAATAAAAGATAAATGTATATACAATATAAAAATGAATACAGTTATTTTTTTCACGTGTATGTATATTAAATACATGTCTATTCTTTGATATATCTAGTGTCCTGTCATGGCAGGTCTTCATATTTTTTGAAATTATTATGTCATATCCATCGGAGGATATGGCCATAAACAGATCTAATTGGCGTCGACAATTCCATATAGCCCGACCCCACCTAGTGGAAAAAGCTTGGTTTGGTTTGGTTTGGTTTGGTTTGGTTTATTATGTCATATCCGTTTCTTATGATGTGTACCTTTTAGATCCTGAAGGTTCTATGTCAACCCAATGTACACCACCAAAGTCCAAACATCTTATATTTAAGTACCAACACAATGTAATGGATATTTTTTATTGCCAATTTCCACTTTCAAAGTAAGGAATGTTAATGCTCAAATTTAGAAACAATAATCACAATTTCCATACAATATACATGAGTGATTCAAAAGTAATTGCACCCACAACCAAAAACAAGCAAACGATTTTCTCACGTGTATGTATATAAAATATATGTCTATTCTTTGAGGTGTCCCCATCGTGCTGCCATGTCAAGTCGTCACAGTTTTTGAAATTATTCTGTCATATCAATTTCATACTTTTTAGATCTTGAAGGTTCAACGTCAACCCAGTGTACACGTCCAAAGTCCAAACACCTCATATTTAAGTGCCAACATAATGTAATGGATATTTTTTATTGCCAAGCTTTACTTTCAAAGTAATAACTATCAATGCTCGAATTTAGAAAAAATAATCACAATTTCCATAGAATATCTGCAAGTGATTCAAAATTAATTGCACCCACAATCAAAAACAGGCAAATGCAACTTACGGAAAATAGATGAAAAGGGAAATATTGTAACCAAATCAAACATTGTGCACATCTTGGATTGACCACGTGATCTCTTCCCATTAATCATGCATACTAATAATATATTTTAAACATCTTCCAAACAGCTTCCCGATTCTCATTTTTCTTTCTCGACTATCATAATGCATGAGATTTTAGGATCAATGTTACTTGGTATAAATCATTAGGAATTGGCTATACCTGCAATATTCTAAAAAATTATTATTGCCAGCCCCTCTCCCCTCTTAAATAGAATTTAAAAAATAAAAACTTAGAAAGGCTATACTCTCTCACTCCTAACAGTTGCCACCCACTCTCCTCTCCAAACAAAAATAATAAGAGAAACCCATATATGTATCTCTCTCCTATGACAGGAAACCTCTTTCCAACTCCTACACAAAAGGTCATGGAAGAGAAAGAGCATTGATAGGAGATGGTTCTAGTGATGATAATGGTGATGATCCCCTTGAAAGAGGAGGGGGATATATACAGACTAGAGGAGTCATTTAGGCATAGGACAAGGTGCTGCATCCCCGGTGGAGTATCTGACCTGTGCTGGTGCGACAAGGACAACTCCTGGTGACCTACACCAACGGATCCTTGATTCTAGCCCCAAAATGGCTGGACCCCGATAATCACGCTAAGGAGGGGGTGAAGGTTCCTTGCTGAAGGAAGATCCCTGAATTCTGCAGTGCCCCAGACAAAGGGTATACCGCATGTAGGTGCTCCGGGAGGCGTCTTCTAAATGGATGTGGCTTGGGTCCTGTTGACGTGACCCAATTACGTAAACCATTCATTTCCTAGAACTAACTAGCATTACTCTCTATCTACTTCTACAAGGTTGAGAGCGAGACCTGCAAAAACCACTAATCCCCTAATGTGATAAACCACGAGCTTTGCATTCGCACATCACACGCAATTCAAATCCACATAATTAATGAAAAAAGGCATCCACTGAGCTTCTTTCGAAGAGCATCAATTCAACTGAAACGGATGCTGTTCCCATGGAGTAAGTACACTAGTACCTTCACAAAAAATGTGAATGTCATATATATATATATATATTCACATATATGCACACGTATAACTAAAATTAAACTGAGAGAGCTTGAGGAGAGAAACCATTATAGTGATAAGAGAGAGCTCGTAGTCGAGATCAGGTGGCGGAGACACCAGCGATAACGAATGCAACGGCACACACGATGGGGTCCTCTGGGTGGGTTTCGAACGACTCCAACGATTGTCGCTGGTTGTTCATTTGTTTAATTGTTTAGGAGAAAGAGATGAAGAAGAAACGTTAAGCTTTTACCATGGAGTTTCCGTCTTCGGTTTCTCTCACTCTCTCTCTCTCTCCAATCCCCAATCGCGGGGGGTTTGTGCTGTTTCCTCCCCGAAGCTTTCTGTGTTGAATTGAGTTGTACCTAGTGATGGAATCGGGCCGGATCAGGCCTGACCCCGTCCTGACCTTCCAGCAGATTGGCCCCGCCCAAACTGACCCAGCCCTCCTCTTCATCTGGTCGGGTCGGGTCGGGTCATCCAACTCTACCCCTAAACTGCTGCGGCTTATTTTTAAATATTTTAATTTTTTTTTACAAAATAAATACAAATTAAACTCATAAAAACTTATTAAAACACTTATTGATAAAAATTAAATTTTATTAAGAAATAAACAATTACATAATTAATATTAAATTTGAAGTACAAATATAGAATTCTAAATAAAAAAATTATCAAAATAAAACTAATTATAGATTTACAATTGTAAGATAATAGAGTAAATAACTAAACTCATCATTTCAGATGTTATACATCCCAACTAATTTGGCACCTATAAATCTGACTATCATTTGTAAATAGTATCCTACCTATACATCATTCATCACTACTATGGTGTTCTATTTTACTCGAATATATTGCTTTTATTATTATTATTATTATTATAGGTAAGAGTATAAATTTATTAATTAAGAAATTTATACAAATTGGAAAAAAGTTCCCTGATTACACAGGTAGTATCCAAAAATAACTATGGGGAGTTATCAACATATACCACCTAAGTATTCATTCTCAATCTCCTTTTCGCACTTACGTTACAAGAGAAAAATAACATTGTTTATATCTCTAATAACCTGATTAACATTAGGTTTAGTGCCCTCAAAAGCAACAGCATTCCTTTGCTTCCACAAATGGTAAACAATAGCACTGAAAGCTAGACGGTTCACTGAATTTCTTTGAAATTCATGGACTACCCAATACACAGCATCGTCCCAACTTCTATGCACAAATGAGTAACCTCTAGTAGCCATGATTGAATTCCACACTCTATCAGAAAATTGACAGTGAATCAATAGGTGGTTAATGTCTTCTACTCCAGCATTGCAGAAATAACAGCACATAGATTCTCTAATCTCATAACTCATCAGCTTATCTTGAGTAGCAAATTTCTTCTGGATAGCTAACCACAAGATTACACTATATCTTGGAACGAAACCCTTAAACTTTATTAGAATATGCCATTCTGAGATAAGGTGTATTGCCCTCAAAGATTCCCAAGCTTTTTTCACTAAAAACACATAGCCAGAATCCGTTAACCATACCACTTGATCATCTTTGTTCATATCAGGAGTTAGCTGAGAGGAGGTAGCTTCTTTCAAGTCTAACAAATCAAGGGAATTTAGAGATGTCAACGGGGCGAATATGGCGGGGGGATCACATTACCCGTCCCCATCCCCGTTTAACAATATTGTTACCTGTCCTTGTTTCGGGGATAAAAATCCCCTCCATACCCGTCCCCTACTACGTAGCAGAATCCTTGTCCCCGTCCCAATTTACGTACTTACCCGCCAAACTTAAATAAAAAAAAAAAAGGAAGAGCTGCTTAAGTGTGATCAATTTTGTACAATATTTTTTTAATGTAAATAGAAAATATATTAATGATAAAAAATAATGAATAGAGGATGGAACTCTTTTTTGTGATTTGTAAATGTTATTGTTTATTTTCTTATTAGCATATGTACTTTCTCATTATATTCTCAAAATAGCACCAACAAAGTTCAATCCAATATCAAACTAGCAAATAAAGCACTTCAAACTATAAGAAGAACCAGCACCATCATGAGTAAAATGCAACTTAATAACCTGCAATCAAATCATCAAACCTACTCACAACATCACCAATAACCAATACAAAACTAAAAAATTTGAGAATAAAACAACCAACATGAAGCAAATGCAGAAGCAAAAAGTTGCAACAACTTAGCTCCAACAGAATTTAGATTTGAACCAACATTAAAGTAAAAGATAATAGCTAACTGTTATCCAAAATACATCAAATCTAGCGCAAAATCAACAATAATGGCACAATCACAAGTCACAATTAAAGGTTTGATAACAACAACTGCAAATTATACAATAATAGTTCACAACTAAAACTTAAAAAATAAATAATGGTTCTTCATTACAACTCTCATTCTCAGTACTATGCTCCATTGAATGACCATTAAATAGCTTTGCTTGCTTCAACATTTTCTTCAACCTGATTAAAATAAAAGGAAATTGAACTTCGATATTTCTTTTACTTAAATAAATAAAAATATTATACACAATAAGTGACAAACCATGCATATTTCCCACCTCATCTGTATCAAAATCAAAATCAGTGATACGAAATAATGCATCTTTATCCTATTTGCAAAGTCCTACAAAATACAATAGTAAAAATAAGAAATATTTAGTCACAAATCATAGACAAATTTAATAACTCATTTTGAAAATAGTTATTACCTTCAAATTTTCCCTCCATAACCAATTTTGACCACACATTAAAGTCTCCAAAGTATCCGATAGAAGTCTACCACGATGCGGAGTCACCATTCGACCACCAGTGCTAAATGCAGACTCTGAAGGTACAATAAAAATAGGAATAGTTAAAATATCCCTAGCGATTATTTGTAATGTTGGATACTTAAGACCACTACTCTTCCACTAAGCTAATATATCAAACTGATTATTATTTGGTAAAACTTTTTACTCTAAGTATTGGTCTAGTTTAGACTTTACTATCTCATCGTCCTCCTCATTAAGGTATGATGTATATCCTTCCATCCATGTAGGTACCCTTGAATTCACCTCCTTTGATGTATGGGATGAAGAAAAGTCAATTCCATTTCCATCTAGCCTACAATATTTTTTGTTTAACATGTACTTAGTTTGATACTCCTCAAGTAAACTATTACAAAGTTCACAAATCCTTACAATTTCTTGTGAAGCAGTATCTTCATTGAGTTTAGGAAAGAAATAATTCAACAATTTTAGCTTATACCGTGGATCTAAAACTGTTGCAACCCCTATCATACCATGAATATTCGTCCAATATTTGTCAAACTTAAGTATCATACTTGAAGCCATTGTTTTTGACAAACTCATTTAGACTTGTTAACCACATTCGCAAAGAGAGCCTTATCTCACAAATCAGTGGAAAGAAAATATTTGCAGTTGGATATTTAGTCCTAGAAAACATCTCAATCACATTGTAAAATACTTCAAGTTTCTCACAAACCACCTTTGCTATCTCCCAATCACTTTGAGTTGGTAAACATCTATAAAGTGGCTCTCTCTTTTTCAAACAATCAAAAACATCTTCATAAATCAAAGCGACACTCAACATCAAATATGTTGAATTCCACCTAGTTGGACAATCAAGAACTAATTTCTTAATGCTTGATATTTGGAACTGATGTGCTGCTCCTCTAAAATTTTGAGTCTCTTTTGGGTGATGCCACCCAAAATGCAACACTTTCTCTAACCTTTCCTATCTCATCCTCAATCAGAGACAATCATTCTTTAACAATTAAATTAAGGATATGTGCACAGCAACACATGTGAAATAATTTTCCTTCCAACATAAGTGAAGAGATACTAAGATTACCTAATAAATGGTAAATGATTGAGTCATTGGTGGTACAATTATCAACTGTAATTATTGACAACTTATTATCAATATTTCAATCCATGAAACATTTCATCAATACACGTGAAAGAGTCTCGGATGTATGTGGGCAAGGAACATAAACAAACCTACATATGAGAAATAATAAACTAATAATTAAAAAATAAATGACAATGTTATCATGTTAAGCAAAGAACAAAAATTTAAGTTATTGATACCTTATAATTCGACGTTGCATCTCCCAATTATCATTGATAAAATGTCCAGTAATAGCCATATATCATTTCTTTTGGTTACTAGACGTCCATATATCAGTAGTTATTGCAATCCTACTACTATTTCTCTCTAACAGTTTCATAGTCTTTAATTTATCCTCTTCATAAATATTCAATATGTCATTTTTGATAGTATTTCAAGAAGGAACCTTGAACAAAAATTGAAAACCATCCGAGCATTTTCGAAATCCATAGTGTTGAACGATGGACATCAGGTAACCATGTAAAATGATCATACTAGCTAGATCCTTTCTAACTTGTTCTCAATCAAAATGGTAATTATTTACAATATCTTTCCCATTCACTTTTTTTTGTTCTCTCACCAATATATGTTGTCTAATATCTCAAACTGTCATTCTAGGACATGACTTTATATGATCACATAAATGAGAAGTCCCATTTCTAGGTTTTTCTGTAAGTTTTTTACCACAATAATTGCATTGTGCCTTAGGATTCCCATTTATTATTACTCTCTTAAAGTGATTCCAAACGACAAAAGTTAATTTTTTCTTCTTACCAAATTCAGTATTTTCAGATTCAAGGATTCCATTAGTAAAAGAATCAACTAGAGATTCATCAATTGGGTCATTCAGTTGTATGGCTTCTTCATCGGTCCTTATTGGAGTGCTAGTACTAGGCATCGGAGTGTTGCCATCTTGAGTCTCCATTTACTAATCCTAAAAAAGAAGTATATATACACTTCAAGAATTTTTTTAAGTATTAAAATAATAATATTATTTAAAAAATTATCAATAAAAAATATAAATTACATACAATAATTCTATTATGGTTGCCAAAAGGGTATAGAGGGGCCATTTCTACTGTGAAGATTGCTTTTGGTAAAGTTATATTAATAAAGTTTTTTTCTTATAATTTATATAATACAATCTTTATTTTACATTTTCTTCTTCTTGTATTACTTTCATTTGGATCGATTCACTACAATCATCTAAAAATTTTCATTCCTATTTCTATTAGTCTTTAACTTATTTTTTTAATTTTATTGCTATATGTGTAGGTGTGTGTATATCACTATTACTTTGGTAGATTCATTTTTATAGTTTGGGCCTCTTGTAAGATAAATTCCATCTATTTCTAAACCAAGTCATGCCAATGGAATTTTTGTCCACTGAATGGCTTTCCTACTTGATAGTTATTTATTTATTGATTTTTTTTTTGTACATGCTAATTTCAATAATATTATATAAGTTTGTTATTTTTTTTTTTGGGTAAGTTTGTCAATGTTGATTCTTAAATGTCACTATAATTTGATTATAATTACATTGGTTAGGTGATTAAGTCAATCTTAATTTACACACTGTTACGAAGTTTTTGGATTTTTTTTCGAAAGATATGGACTTTTTAGATTATTTATTTAAAAATGATAAATCTGTAATCGTGCTATATTATTTTGATTTAATGTAAAATTATAGAAAATAATTCATGCCATATTATTTCCATTTAAAACTATGAAAAGGATTCTAGTTGTATTATATTACAAAAAAATTAAAAATTAAAAAAAGCTTAAAAAAAGACCAAGTCTTTCTATAGGAAATTCAACTGGTGGAGATGTCATTTCTAATTCCTTTAAGGGCAACATACAGAATATAGAATATTTTGTATATTCATTTAAAAAAAAATAAAGAATATTGATACAAATCAGCAAACAACAATACAACCCTACTCTTTCTATTTCCAAATTGTTCACTTCCTAAGGTTTCCACTTAAAAGAAAGATAAACGAGAAAGTTTTTAAAAGAATAATACAGCAAATTACAAAACAAGCAAAAATGATCAGTGGCGAGGAAAAAACAAGTAACCCTATAATTATTTTTGTAATAAAATTTGGGGAATCAGTGAAATAATATTTCAACAATGTCAACCATTATTTATGTTAAATACAAAGCATAAGAGAATCTAATAGTGTAATTCAATAGATTACATTAAAAATACCCCCAGAACAGAAGTAATTGAAAAGAAAAAAAAAAAGAATGCAGATATAGAATCGCCTTCATGGCTGTGTGTAGCGATTTGATTCAATACAACATTGTAACACAATAACAAAATCAAAATACATATAAACACAATTACCCATACGTATGTCCATAATAATATATACATATAGATAAATAGACAGATATAAATGATAAGGTTTGAGAAAGATCGTACTGTTGGATAAATACACCTAAGAGCAAAGAAGAAATAGTCAATTGGATTGTAAGAGTTTTTGGCTTGGATCTGGCTAACAAATTACTTTCCAAAACTGATGATGATTGATGAGGAGTCTTTAAGTCACAGAGAGGGAGAGGGAAAGGGAAAGAGACAATGAGAAACCTTGGTTACCCAGCGCATCGCTGCAGTGAAGTGAACTTGAACGCAATTATGTAGTAAGGTTTTTACTTTTTCACACACACACACACATATATATATTAAATAAATACTAAAATAAAATACATAAATTATAAATACTAAAATAAAATATACAAAATGAATATTTAAATGGGTACGGGACAAGGTAGAGACTGCCATACCCATCCCTGTCCCCGTCCCTGTTTAGGGATTTCTTCAAAACCTCTATACCCCGTCGCCATCCCTGTTTTAGCATTTCTATAACCTCCCCGAACGAGGTGAGTAAAGCGAGTACCCAATAGGTACCGGTAATTTTGACATTCCTAAGGGAATTTGCTTTTGGCCAGTTCCATCATTCAAGAAAGATGATAGCATTGGTTAACTCACCAAAACAAACCCTGAGTCATATATTACTCTTTGATTCCTTTCAAAACATATAGGGCCTGTAGGTAACCAAAAATCATACTAGAGAGAGACTAAATTGCCTTTACCAATCTTATAACATATCAAAGATCTCACAGAGTATCTCATTCGTAGTAGTTTTCTCCAATTGCACAAGTAGTTATAGGGAATATTGACAATCCAAAAGTTCTTATTCTTAAGAAGGTTGCCATAAACCCATTTAGCAACTCTTGGAAGAGTCTTTCAAAGCTGTTTCCTAGATATGTCTAATCATTGAAGCTCTATTCCAGTCTTCCATCTTCTTTAATCCAAGACCTCATTCTTTAAATGGTCGAGTAACTTTGTCCCAAGCTACTTTTGCTCTAAAGACCTTAAGCTTTGCACCACTCTAAAGAAATCTTCTAAAGTAGCTTTTTAACTTTCTTAATGATAGTAGCAGAGAGAATGAAATGAGCACACCAAAATGCCTGCATATCGTAAAGGACCGAGTGAATAAGCTGTAGTCCCCTGTATAAGAAAGAAATAAACTTGAAAATGTTTAAATTCTGGCTAATATATTCTCAATCAACAGTTGACAATCAACAGCTTTAAGTTTTAAAGAAATAAGAGAAACGCCTAAATATCTTACAGGTAGTTGACCTTTAGAAAAGCCCAACATACCAACAATAGTTACAGCTATCTAATTACTAACTCCTACTAAATAGATTTCACTTTTGCCTTCATTATGACTAATACCTGAAAAAGCAAAAAAGAGTTGAAGACAGTCTTTAAATAACTTAACAAATTCAACATTTCCTTTGCAAATGAGTAATAAGTCATCAGCAAAGCAACAATGAGAAGTTTTAGCCTTCTTGCACCTCTAATGGTATTTAAAAAATTTTTCTAAAGTAATTTTCTTTTTTAGAATCAGAGAAATGACATTTATACTTAACACAAATAAATAAGGTGCAATGGGGTCTCCTTGCCTCAAACCCCACTTACTCCAAAATGAGCCAGAGAGCTTTCCATTAATGCATGTGAAAAACATGAAAGACGAAATATAACATTTAATCCAATTTATAAATTTAGACGGAAACCCATCAGCTCCTGAATATCCCAAACAAACTCCCATCTGACAGAATCATAAGCCTTCATCAAATCCACTTTAATAGCACATCTAGGTAAGATGGAATCTTTGTGACAGCCTCTAAGTAATTCTTGTGCCAACAGAATATTATCTCCAATTTTTTCCCCTTTATGAAAGCTGATTAACTTCCATTAATGATATTAGGAAGTAACATCTTTACTCTATCTGCTAAAAATTTGGATATACATTTGTAGATGGTATTGCAGTAGGAAATTGGTCTTAATTCAGTCACTCTGGACGAATTTGAAACTTTAAAGACTAAAGCTATCATAGTATTATTGACTTGCTTTAGCAAACATCCAAAAACAAAAAAAAAAAAAAATGAATAGCTTCAATTACATCATCTCCTACTAAAGGCCAAGCTACATTAAAGAAATGAGTATTGAATCCGTCTGGCCTAGGAACCTTATTGGGATGGAGAGAGAATAGAGTACCTTTGGTATCTTCTCTAGAGACAGGTTAACAAAGAGCATTTGAATGAGCAAGAGCGATGCAATTCTAAATAAAGAAAGAAAGCTCTTCCTTTCCAAGATAAGTTCCTGAGCAAACTGAACCAATAAGATTATCATAAAAGCTGACAATTTCATCTTTTACTCCCTCTATATTATCTATCCAAGCACCATTATCTTTTTGCAATGAACAAATAAAATTTATGTTTATCCTTACTTTAACACTCTTGTGGAAGAAGCTAATGTTTCAATCTCCCTCATTTAACCACTAAATTCTACTCTTTTATTTGTAAATACTTTCTTCCTGCTCCATAGTAAAAGTTAGTTCAACTACAAGATCTTTCTCCTTGTCAATTAGCTCCCGCGCACCTTTTTTTTTTTTTTTTATCTCCTATTAGATTGTTATCAAATTCTGTTTAATTGTATTGATTTTTTCTTGAGAGCCTCTATACTTTTGATTGTTGAAATTTTGGAGAGCTGTTTTTACCCTTTTGAGCTTCTGATACACTTTATAAAATGAATGTCCCACATCATCTCCCCACAAAGCACTACTGATAAGAGGAAGGAATTCACTAGAATTAGTCGAGTTGTTAAATAACTTGAAGTAAGATTTCCTTTTAGTTGAGTCAGTCCTAGAATAAATGATGATTGGACTATGATCAGAAATTCCCCAAGGAAGAAAATAAGCATAAGAATCTCTGAACTGAGAAAGCCTACCACCATTAATAATATATCTGTCTATTTTCCTTTTAATTAACCCCACTTTTCTCTTATTTAACCAAGTGAATAGATTTTCACAAAAATTCAAATCACTAAGCCCATTCTTCCCTTGACAATCATTCAGTTTGTCCATATGGCCAGTCTATTCATCCAAACCACATTCTTTTTCAAACGAGAATCTAATTGCATTGAAATCTCCAAATACAAGCTAAGGATCATCACCACACATGGAAGCAGACCTAAAAATGGATCTCCACAGAGATGTCCTATTTGTTGCTACATTGGCACGATACATAAATGACATGAAGCAAGAAAGTTTACTCTCTACAAAAAAATAGGGAACAATTAGTGCATTGATCTGATTTTAACAAAACATAGAGATTAGTTACATTGGGGTCCCAGCCAACCTAGATTCTACCATTAGAGCTAGAGTTATAGTTATCAACAAAAGACTAACCAAGTTTCAGCTTTCTACGAACAGTCATACATTTAGATTTATTAACCCTGGTTTCCAAAAGGCCTATACAAAAGATTTGATAACTATTAATAAGCAACAAAACTTCTTTATATTTAGTAAAGTGGTTAAGCCCCCCAGTATTCCAACTAGCTAAATTAATCATAAGAACCAGTAGAAGGGTCTCCTGGCTCCCTGATCAGGATAGCAGATTTAGTCTGAAATAAACTATCAACTATGTCTTTTGGAGAAACAGCATCAGTAGGCTAGGCTACTTTTTTACTCTTAGCTGTTTTCTTAGGTTTTAGTCTTTGATTAGTAGTAGAAAAAATAATCTGTCATGTAATTTTACCAGCATTCTGATCTTGTTTGTTAAATTACCACTAACTATGACAGGAGTCTCAAAAAGACATTCTACATCAGGAGCTGGATTGGAACCTTGCAAGTTGTTATAGTGCCTTACTACCAACTCCTGTTGGGGATTACCCACAGTCTTCTTTTCCTTTGAACCAGCAACTATCCAGCCCTCTTCACCTTCTTCCCTTTGAGTTTTTTAAGTCTAGAGCTTCTTAACTTCTTTTTTACAACTACTGGTATGATGCTCAAATACTCGACAATTGGTACACATTCTCGAGAGCTAACCACATTCAATCAAAATTTCTACCTTAGTGTTCTCATCCACATAAAGGTCAACAGAATCAGGCAGATTTGAAAAGTTTGTTATTTCAACACATGCCCTTGTAAAGCTAATTCTTTTAACAGAAGCATTTAAAGTATCAACTCTAATTGGCTTTCCCACAGCACTAACAATATGACTTAGACCTTCATCAGTACAAAACTCCAAAGGAATATTACACGGTTTAATCTAAATTGGGACCGCTTTACATTATTCTTTACTAAAAATCATGTTTTGATGCTATTTCTTCAAGAATAATAGGTGGCTTGACATATGCCAAGGTCCTTTTGAAAGAATTTTACAGCAGCAATCAATAAATTGAAGTTTGAACATGAAAAAAATCATTGCTATTAGACAGGGTTCAACAAGACCCCAATTAGGCCACAACTTGTTAGTTTGAGTCAACACCATACTATAAGAAAGTTTTCTATCCAAGAAATAATCTAATATGGAGTTTTCCCATTCTGACCCTAACCTTAGAGACAAAATGGGGAGGCTTAATAGTAATACTATTATTCTCCAGACAAGGCTAAAAATACTTGAGGTTTTGTATCATACTTGTATGAGAAATTTTCACTAAATCTTTCCACTGCTTGGGAATAATCTGACTCTCTTCAAGATGTTCTACCATAATATCTTTCTCAGCTTCATCCGTCTAAGAAACCGTCTTACTCTTCAAAAAATGAGGAGGAGTCTCCAAAACAGCCAACATATCTGAGGTAGATGAGTTGATAAATAATTCCTCCGTTCGACAACCTTGCCCCTCTAAAGCCATTTTGAGCCGCATTTCCTCAGCAATGTCATTTTTGAAATTTTCCTAAATCCTCGGCGTAGCATCTAGATTTGAGAAATTAGGACTCTTTAGAATTATACCCAATTTAGAAAAAGACACAAGAGAAGGATTTCCACCTCCAGCTGATTGATTACTCATCTGCTGATTAACTTCACCAGTATTCTCACCTTACACTGAATCTATCTCATCCATTCCAATCTTTGGATTTGAACTCAATGCTTTTTTTAGAGTTGGCCAATTTGAATCTAAAACCCTTTTTTTGGTACTTTCTACAAGAGTCTGACTCCCTTTAATAACTTTATTCACTACTGAAGCCATATCTCTATTGCTTTGAGGAATAGCATTAACAAGAACCAAAGAATCTCCCCTTACATGAACTTCTGAAGTTTTAGAAACTTTCTGATTCTTGCCTTTACCTAGACGGGACTTTCAAATGACGAGTGCTTCTTAAGAGTACTTTCATTGTTGCCATTGCCAAATTTTCCCATTAATCAGCCTTGAATAGCTCGTTTTACAATCTAATCCGCCATAAAATTAATCAAATAGGATAGATCTGGCCTTTCTCGTTAGATTCAACATTATCTTTCTCTCACTTTACTCTAAATGTCTTAAAAAATAGCATCTTTATCAAATATATTACTTTTAAATCAAGTGTAAGTTTCTTTTTTTTTTTATCGAGTTGTTGTTGTCTTTTCTTCAACAAAGGGGCTCTACTATATGAGATTCCAGTTGACTCATATATTCATTAATAACGCATCCATTTGTGCTAAACGTTTATTCAGATGGGACGGTAGAAATTTATATATTTGGGACATTGCGAGTTAAAGAAAAAAATACTAGAAACTTAGGTTGTTGTCTGTTCCATCAGTCCAAAAGATTAAAGTCGTCGTCATTGTCTACAAGAGGTGGACCTAGATAATGTTGCAGGTTCGATGAATGTTACAGGTCTGATAAAGATAAGCAATTATTGATTGATGATTCTGTTCATCAAGATTTATTTATTTTTTTTTCAAATGGATGAGTTGTTGCAATGAGAGTATGAAGATGTAGTGGTGGTCATTTGTGCAAGTGTGCAATTATCATCACATTGGTTAATTAAATTTTGCAAACACTCTTTAATAGTGTTTAATTGGCCTGGGGCACTTTCAGTGTCATATATTGTCTCTAATAATACCTAAAAAAAATATCTTCTTTAAATATAGGTCTAAAATTGTTATAAATACGAGGGGTAGCTCAATTGGTAGTACATTAGATTTGCTCCCTAATGATCATTAGTTTGAGTCTCTTCAGGGCTATCAGAGAGCTTACTTGGTTATTAACTTTAGGGGCCCCAATGATTAGTCGAGGTGCACACAAGCTAGATTGGACACCCTGAGTCATCCAAAAAAACAAACAAAAAGAAAATTAAAGAAATTTGTGGTTTTTGGGTTGAATGTATGTGGAGGACTAGAGGGGATTTGTAATTTTGTTGGGCCCTTTTGTAATTAAAAAAATTTATAACCATTAGCAACAGCTAACTAGAAAAAGGAAAGAAAAATTTGAAGCTGGTAGCCTCAACAGCTACTTGGAAAAAAATGAAAAAAGAAAAGCTGAGGAAAAGGCAATAAACAGCTACCTAGGAATGGGGGAAGAAAAAATAGAATATAAAAGATAGGTGGTAGACTGAAAGAAAAAAAAAAAGAAATAAGTCACAAAAGTAGTGGGATAATAGTGGGGTGGTTGGATTGGGTCACGGTGGTCCAAGCCCGTGACCCAATCCTTGACCTGGGTGGGGTAGATTAGGCCTTATGGACATATGGCCCAAGGCAAGGCGGGTTGAATGCTGGGTTAGGCCAAATCGAACTGTGAGTTGACTTAACCCAATTTACATCGCTAGTTATACCTTTAGTTTGTTATTTATGCATGCATTCGCGAGCGCTTAATTAACTAAAAATATTTAACCTTGTTGCAAGAGCGAGGACTTCTCGAGTGTAATTACCAACTTTCATTTCATATATATATATATATATATATATATAGATTTCAAGAATGTTATAATTGGTGAAATTCAAGATTTGGATAAAGTTATTTTTCATAAAATATTTTATTCATTCTACTAAGAAAAACATCATCATTTAATATCTTGTTACCATTTTTTTCAAAAAAATTGTTTGAATCATAACTTTATCATTGATTTTTTAGAGAAAAAGATTCTTAATTATTCATAGAATAGACATAGATTTGCATATTGATGATGTAGTAAATTCGCGAGTCATGCTCAGGTCACATGCAACTTTTCTCCACCGTGTATTACTAGAATCTAATATGAACATCGGTGTAGTGCTTGTCAAAAACTCTCCGATACTTGAGTACATTTTGGTAAAGTTTTAGCATAGTAAAAATGGTATACCTTGCAAAATTGGCTGGAGAAATATTTGGATGGCGATTAATTGTGAATGGTGTGATTCTTGAGAAATAAATATTTGATTAATTATTGTATACATGAAGATTCCATAATTGTTTTCCCTAATCATGGGATATATTTTTATCCTCAATTTGGTAAAAATTCCAGAAATCTTAGGAGAGAATATCGGAGTGTCTTGTTACTGGGCCACAAAATTATGCACGGAGTACCGTGCTCAAGCGGATGGCTTTCAGAAAGATAGCTCGAGCAGTCTGTTTTAGTTATGGCTGATTGCAACGCCACTAACTCAATCATTTTTAAGTGGTCCTTTGGCCTCGTAGAGAATAATTTCCATTACATAATATTAATTAAAAGTTATAAAAGTATAGATTATGCACATCACCTCATTTTCATAGAGTTTGTAAATTTTATGATAGTTAATTTTATTCTTTCTTGTTTTGAAAATAAATATTTTAAATTACAAACCATATATTCTCAAATTTTCCTTTTTTTTAATATTGTTCTTGAAAATTTAGTTTTTTATTTAAAATCTTAAATTTTAATACATAATTAAATTTGATTTAATCCATTGATTAATGTAAAAAATTTAAATTTTGATTAAGTTTTTCTCCTATAATTAATTCACTAAAAAAGTTAAATCTCAAATTTAAGAACATATTTCATTTGAAATTAGCTTTTTATTATTCTATCTATTTTCCTCGCATTAACTGGCGGTTTATATTGTATCAATTAAAGTGCAAAGTTAGTTTGGTGGACATTTTATCAAAATTAAAAAATATAAATATTAAAGAAATTGCGAAAATGATGGCCCATTAAAGCAACGGCATCGTATCCATATAATATCTCAGGGTACTAGCACTCGAGGAGGAGCACCCAACCTGTGCAATTCAACCGCAGAGAGAGATGGCGGCGAAGGGTTTAGCGTTCACGGCGGCATCGGCACCCCCTTCGCGAGTTCCGAGCTCCCTCAGCCGTGGATCCCTCGTTATCAAACAATTTCCGGTGAATCACAAGCAATTGGTTCCGACGTCTATCAGTGACGATGCCTGTAGTCAGAGTAGACGAAGAAGACACTTGTCTGTTGAAGCATCGAAGAAGACCTTCTCTACCGTGCAACACACGCTATCGAGCAACTGGGACGTCTCCGACTACTCTGCTTCGTCGGCTCCCTCTTGGCTGCCCAGATTCGAAGAGCTCGACACCACCAATATGCTTCTTCGCCAGAGAATTATCTTCTTGGGTTCCCAGGTTTTAACTCTTCTCTCAACATAACGTCAGAATCCTATAGATGAGTTCGGGCTTAAACATTTTTCCTCGTTCAAAGATTTGCTTTTTCGATTGTTTTTCAATCCACGACATTTCGGGGCTGAGAGACTTGGGAAATGGGGCTTACCTTATCTATTGATTTTTCTGCTGAATTGTGTTCAAAATTTATGCCGTTGTTGTTAATTTATGGAAGCCACTTGGTGATGGGTAGGTAGACGATGATTCGGCAGATTTCATCATAAGTCAGCTTTTGTTTCTGGATGCGGAAGACCCGAAAAAAGACATTAAATTGTTCATAAATTCACCTGGTGGCTCTGTCACTGCTGGTATGCCTATATGATCTTTCTTTTCAGCTATTGCAATATACATCTCATGGTCTGTGATTAATACAAGTGAATTTTGGACCCTCGTGAACAGGGGCGGATCCAGAATTTTCAGCCAGGGGGGCACCGGGTATCTAAGACAGGAATAATAAGTTATTTTCGGACTAAGAGTAGGAGAGAAATAATATCGCTTTTAGGGAGAGATAAAATTATTCTTGAATATTAAACCGTTGATTATACTTTTTTCAATTTAATGGTTTAACTAGTTATTTTAACAGTATCTGAAATTTAATAAGATATCTATTATTACTTAAAAAAATATAATTATTATTAAGTTTTTATTGATTATAGAATTTATTATGTTATATATTATATTTTTTGATATTATGCACAAAAATATTAAATAGTGTAATAGGACAATATATTTTATTTCAAAAAACTACTTGGGTTTAATTTTTATAAACTCTTTTTATGTTGAAAATTTTTGAATTTACCTTAGTTTTTAAATAAGACCAATATAACCTAACTTTGAATTCATTTATTTTTCAATTAAAGGTAAAATGCCAAGGGCATTTTTGTAATTTAACATCAAAAATCCAGGGGGGTCACTTGCCCCCCCTTGCCCTAACGTGGCTCCGCCACTGCTCGTGAATGAAAGGGGGGGTTTGTGACACAAAAGATTAGTAATATGGAGGGCCATTTGATGTAAAAACGATCATAATATTTCGCCTTGTATAAATAACTAACTGGATTAATAGACCCTAGAAGTCATGAATTGCTTGAAAATTGGAAAGGGTTGCAAGTCCTTTGGGAAAATCGCAATGAATTGTGAATCTCAGAATCTGCATGATGGGGTTTGCAGCTCAATATGTAAATTTTATGTATTGTTTTTAAAAGCATCCCTAGAAACTTGCAGCAAATCTCTCGGTGTTTTGATTAATGAGGACGCTCCCCATTGGGTCAACATTAGTTATTACTATTTTTGTTCAACATTAGTTATTACTATTTTTGTTTTGTTAACTCAGGGTGTTCCGACAACTTGAATGTATGTTCACTTAATTTTTAGTTGCTTTAGAATTCCATCAACCCCCTAACTGAAACGAGGAGAAGGGTTAATTCAGTGGAAAGGGTTCCCCACTTAGGCCTTTGCTCCATGAGTTGACTCATACCCGCACCCCAAGGTTCAGCCTCCAATATACCAAAAAAGAAAAAAAAAATCCCCAATTAAGAAGAATTAAACTCAAATTAGTTGGAAGACCACCTAACTATTGGTGAGGTCAAAATGTTGCATCTATAACTCCAACACTGAATTCTAAGGGTTTATTTGGCATGGATTGTATAGATTCGTGGTTCTTCCACTTGAAGGACTTCACATGAAGAAACTCAAAAGGAAAATTGGCATTTGGTTAAACAAGTTAAATTATAATAAAATAATTAAAATAATATATTGTAATTCAAGTTTCACTTGGTCAATTGGGAGATGGTGCGTCAGCCGGTTAGGGAAGGAGGAGTGGGGATTAGGAGGATTAAAGAGTTCAATGTATATCTGCTGAGAAATGGCCATCTAGATATGCATGTGAAAGGAACTTGATGTGTAGAAGAGTGATTGAGTCAAGGTTTGGTGATGCTTTGGTTGATTGGGTGTCAAATGAAGTGAAGGTACACATGGCATGGGGATATGGAAAAATATTCAGAAGCTATGGAAAATTTCTGAAAAATCAATTTTCTTGATAGTTGGCAGAGGAGACCACATCAAGTTTTGGTAGGGCCAATAGATTAAGAATGGTAGATTGAAGGATATTTTTCGAAACTTATTTGTTATTGCTTGTGACTGAGGGGCTTTGGTTGAAAGCTTATGCTTAGTGAATAGTGGGATGGTAGTTTGGAATATTACTTTATGTATGAGCCCCTTCATGGTCGAAGGAATGTGGACTTTAGTTGAACTGCATTGCAGAAGGCAAGAGCTCCCCTAAAGGTGTTTGTTATGTATCTATTTTATATAATTTTATAAATTAAAATTATTTAGCCCTCGCTTGGTAACGTTTTTGTTTTTTGTTTTTCTGTTTACGTTTTCAAAATTTTGTAAACTGGCAACAGAAATATGTTTGTTAAATCTGTTTCCGTTTTTTTGTTTCCAAAAAAAATGAAAACGGAAACAGAAAAACGGAAGCAGAAAAAAAGTGTTTTCACTCTTTTTTCTTTTTTTGTTGCAAATATTTTGTCAATTTTAAAACCTTGTATATTTTTGTTACATTACATAAAAATAAGTTATTTTATTCAAATATTTTATTAAAGTAAGTTATTTTAATAAATAATATAATTATATTCAATAAATTAATTATATAAATTAATATAAATTATTTTTAATAAATAATAAAACTAAATTAATTAATTTAATTTAATAATTAATTATTGCTAAATTATCTGAAATAAATATCATAATTAATCTAATTTAATTATTTATTTAATATGAAATATATTTTATTAAATTATTTTTGATAAATAATATAGTTAAATTATAATTAATATATTTTATATTTATTAAATTAAATGATATAATATTTATATTTCATTCAATTATTTTAATAAATAATATAATTTAATATATTTTATATTTATTGAATTAAATGATTTTAATAAATAATTTACTGTATTAATTTAATTTAATTATATTAATTAATATATTTTATATTTATTAAATTAAATGATATAATATTTATATTTCATTCAATTATTTTTAATAAATAATATAATTTAATATATTTTATATTTATTGAATTAAATGATTTTAATAAATAATTTACTGTATTAATTCAATTAATTATATTAGTTAAATTAAATTAATATAAAATATATTTTGTTAAGTTCTATTAATTTTTTAAAACTAATAAAATTAAATATTTTCTAAAATAAAAAATTAATAATTATAAACAAACTTGCATTGCTAAACGCAGTTTCAGTTTACATTTCAGAAAAAATAAACGGCAACAGAAAAACAATAACAAAAAAACGACAGCGTTGTCAAACGGGTCCTTAGATAATTATATAGATAAGGTTTCAGTTGTGGGTCTATTCGTGGAGGTTTCAGTTGCAGATTCTGTATGTATATCTTAAAAGTTATTAATGGAGGAGGAGATAATTTTATCGTTGATCTTATGATCTAAGAGGTTCAGATTCACTTCGATCTAAATCAAGGAGGTTTCCATGCCTCGAAGTGGGTTTCTTCTCTACTTTTCCCTTCTACTCTTATTCAAATTTCCTATTTCTTCTAGTTTATCCGTTCCTTCCCTATTTCTTCTACTTTATCTATTATCCAAAAAGATCCAGAAAGTGTGCATGTAATTGTGTTATTTTTTAGTTGGTGCCTAATACATGGCAATACACTAACCATCACTAACCTTATCTTGTGTTGTGGGAGCTCGCGCTTTGGTATGCAATGGGTGCTCCTGGGGAAGGCCAAGCATGCGCTCTACTCATGGTGGGGTGCAAGGCTCCCTAGAAAGAGGAGAAAAGTTTGGAGGTTAATTTACATGGATGATCTGGGGAGAAAAAGGGGGGGAGGGGGCTTTCCAGGAGTTGAATATCCTTTTTTAGTTTCAAGGTGTTGAATATACTTTTTCTGGATTAAAAAGTAATTTTTTGGAAATTTTGTTTAGATGGATGTTAGAGGGGCAGGACCCGGATTTACACAACTTTTTTACCTTTGTTAATAGCTTTTATATGTATTTGAGCCTTTGAGGGCTTTTGTTTAGGGGTGGCAATCCCTTGATGCTTTTCAGTTCAAAAACTTTTATTTATCAATATATATATATTATAAAATAAATATCTTAATAAATTGATTGTGGATTATATTGCTTTGATTTGACAAAATATATATGTATAAGGAGTAAGAAAAGTTTAGGGCTCATTTGGTTTATTTTTCTATTTTTTGTTTTCAGTTTTTGTTTTTTATTTTCTGTTTTCAACTCATTTTTCATTTTATACTTTTCAAAATAAGGAAAAAGCTCAAAACGTATTTGGCCACTTGTGTTTTCAAATTTTGTTTTAGAAAACAGAAAATGGACTTACGCATAAAATGAAAAATGACAAAAAGTCGTTTTGAGCATTTTTAATCCAAAATAAGAAAAATTTCAAAATAATGAAAACAAAGTATTTTTTGTTTCTTTATTTTAATATTTTTAAAGCATAAAATGAAAACAAAAAACAGAAAATAGAAAAATACACCAAATGCCACCTTAAAAACTTATTTTATTGCAGTAAGTTTTAGTTTTTAGATTTTATGGGTCAGTTTTGCTAGGAAGTGATTTGAGAAACTACCCCGGGTAGCTTCGCCTAGAAGAACTTTCACAAGAGTTGAGTGATGCACTTAATTCAGTGGTTAAGCTTAATTCTTTACTCACTCACCACCCGGGTTCGAACCCGGGACCCTTCTCCCCTCCCCTGCTTAGCTATCAAAAAAAAAACTTTCACAAGAGTTTACCAAAAGTTCAAAATTACCAAAAGTCACAAGGAAGCATTTCAAGACTGAAAACACTTTTAAGAAGTTCTGCTAAGAGCCCTCTTAGGTGCTTTTCCCTAGATGTTCATCTCTATATTTGAAGAGGTTCTTCTCAGCAATACTATCTTCAACAAAATAACTGCCAATTTGTGCCGAAAATGTAATTAGCTTGTTTTTATTGAATGAAAAACCATTTAGTTTGTTTTTATTGCTGGAACCTTCTAGTGAAAATATCTTTAGATCAGTTGGCTGTTAGAGGAACTTGTAAACTATTGTTGCTGGCAATCATGGAATCAAAATCCTCCCTCCCCCTCTTCAAACCCGAATCTGTTATGCATATTGAACAATGAAGACTGTTTAGTAAATAATTTTCATAATTTCAATTTTTTTCATATGCTTTTGGAGCTTGTATGTGCCTCAAACCTGCAACTTTATTTTTATTTTTATTTTGTACATATATATACACATTTGTCCAGTATTATTCTTTTGAGCTTTTTGTTTTTTCCTTTCTGGCCTAAAGTAAAGAATGTCAGATTATTCTCAGCAAGCTGTCAAAAACATTAGTTATATTTGTTTCGAGGCTTTTCATATATCATTCAAGTTTTGGCTTGGCTCTTCATTTATATCACTTTCATGAGGTTATATGAAATTTGTAAGATTTTTTTGTTCCAATAAAGGCTCTAGTTTCTACTCAATTGCACATCTCTTCAAAGACAAAAAGTCTTCTATCAAGGAAGGAGCTATAAGTCTTATGTTTTTATTCATGCAGGAATGGGAATCTATGATGCCATGAAGTTATGCAAAGCTGATGTTTCTACGATCTGCCTGGGGCTTGCTGCTTCTATGGGGGCATTTCTCCTTGCTTCTGGTACTAAAGGGAAAAGGTTTTGCATGCCTAATGCAAGGGTGATGATCCATCAGCCACATGGAACTGCTGGGGGAAAAGTAAATTCTTGGTTTCTGCTTGTTTACATTGATATTGTTCTCCACTCTAAGAAAGTTATTTTGTGCCTTCTTTGCATAATCATATTTCATAATATTCATAGCTTTTTGGAATATGAATTGTTTTCTTGTGTGCATAGTTACTTGTCCTAGTTAAGACAAGCCACAACAATGCTGGCTGCATTTTCGCCAAAATTGATAATTGGGCTGAAAGATGATTTATATAAGATTGCATCTTTTGCTTTATTTCTCGCAGGGCAGTAATCCTTATCCCTCTCTCTAAGTCCTGTCATGGAAAGAGTCTGCAGCTGTAAATGGCGCCATTGACTCGAATTGGTAGAAAACCTAGAAAAGAACCTTTTGGTTACTTGAGAAGTCAAGAAATGACCACTACTATTAGGAGTTTAGAACTTGGGTTTGGTTTCAGTTTTGGTTTCAATTTAATTAGAGAATTTTTAAGTACATGCAACTGTGTATGGTGCGATTGTTGAGTAATCAACTCGGTGTTGTTATTTGCTTATTCTTTAAATAGTGATCACCTGTCATTTGTTTCAATTTGCTACTTTAAGCAAATATTGAAGACTTGGAAATTTGTTGCAAAACTGATTGTGATATATTTTTTTTTTTTCCGCAACCATCCCATCTGTTCAAGTGAAAATTAAAATTATACTAGTCTAAGATAGCACAAAAAATGACTATCGATCCATAACTCCTCTACCTTTGGTGGCAATTGCCAAGCACGTTAAATTCTTTATTGAACAAAGTTGAATCCTCCTAGAGGTTCAACTTAATGGCTCAAGTTGAATCACACACAAACATTCAACATAGTGTGAATTCTGACGTCTGTATCTCCCATTTGTTTCTGTGATCTTAGAAAAAGATCATGAGGGGGGAGAGGAAGCTCATTCAAGTTAGCTGCAAGTCTTTTGATGTAATAGATGGTGGAGAGAGTTGATTTACAGTGGAGTGAGTGTTCGAGAGGGCTTCAGAGAGAACTACGTCTGTTCATGGAGGAAATATGCTGGGTTTGTGAAACTTGGAGCGCTGCTCTGTGGATGTATGGAAAAAGGGGGTTGTGAAACAAAAGTGTAAAGGGATCATGAAACTTCAGATTCAAGGGCTTTCTAATTGAAAGGGGAGATTTTTGGTAGCAGATTTGGAGGAAGTGCCCGAAGGCGAATGATTTTCTTGAATGGTCATTGGTGAATGGTTCGATGTGGCTACAACTTTCAGTGACTTTGTGAAAGAAAGAAAGAATAATGGAGGGTGGGGTTTCTTGTCAGTCATACAAGGAGGTGGCTGAGCTTCCTAAATGGCCTAAACAACTTTGCAGAATTCTAAAATTGAAAGATGGTTTAGATTGTGATTTCGAAGTGGAACCCGAATCATGCGGAGAAAGAATCAGGTTGCTTAACAGATGCTTAGTGGGGGTTTGGCTGAGGCAGTGCCTGAGGCAAATGTGATGAAATTATGGACGGAGAAGGGATGGACAGTTACTGCTAGTTTGGAGGTGAAAGATATGAGCAGTAGCTTTTTCTTGTCCATTCTCCCTTCAGAGGGTTGAGAAAGAAGAGTGAAGGATAAAAAATGGTGCTTTGGTGAGCACCCAATGCTCCTACCACAGCTAATTTGGGACCAAGGCTTTGTTGGGTTGACTTGAGTTGCTTCATTTACATGGAGTGTTAGGGAGTTGTAAAGCTTTTTGGTTCGGCTGTTTTTGCTTTGTTCTCATTCTTCATGTAGATGGATGGCATCCTTTTGATGCCGTTTAATACAATTTGCTTTACCAAACCCCCCCCCCCCCCCCCCCAAAAAAAAAAAAAATAACGCGGTAAAAGCTGCAATGATATGTATATATAGAGACAACTGCATTGGTTGCATGCCTTTGCTTCGCGGTACAAAAATAAAGAAACTATGTCACTCTATTAGTTAAGGAGAAGCTACCACTGACATGAACCTGTATGACTTGTTAATAATATTTTAAGATGAAATGGTTATGTTTGATTTTAATTTTTCTTGAGATGGGTTTTAGCTGTGTTTGGCTTGGATACCTGAGTTGGAGGGATCAGCTGAACAAATTTTGAGGAGGAATATATTGTCGGCATTTTACCTATATTTTTCTAGTTGTTAGGATGATGTTATTATTTGGTCATTAGCCCCTCTTTTTTTTTAAAAAAAAATTGCAATATGACATTGTGAGCTTTTACCGTTGAACTGATAACATCTTACCCCAACTGTTGTATATGCTTCCAGGCAACAGAGATGAGTATACGAATAAGAGAGATGGTGTATCACAAGGTTAAGCTGAACAAGATACTATCAAGAATTACGGGAAAGCCAGAGCAGCAGGTTGGTCACCCATGCATGCTCCATCTCAACTACATTCTTTGCTGTCTAAGCAATTTGTTCATCTTGAATATCTAATTATCGTTCATCGATTTTCTTCCCTGTTTGTAGATTGAAGTTGACACAGACCGCGATAATTTCTTGAATGCTTGGGAGGCAAAAGAATACGGGCTGGTGGATGCAGTTATCGATGATGGTAAGCCAGGATTAGTTGCACCTATAGCCGAGGCAACGCCTCCACCCAAAACCAAGGTTTGGGATCTTTGGAAAATTGAAGGGAGCAAGAAAGCGAAGAAGAACTTGCCCTCAGAGGAAAAGGTCTTTCAAAATGGATACAATGGTAGTCCAGGGAGAGAGGAGGACAGGGGCACAGGACAGGAAAAGCAAGAACCGACTCCAGTGTGAGGCAGGGCATGAGATAGTTAATGCCTCAAAACACAACAGATATATTAGCAGCCATGCAGTGCCTTGGTTTTACTTTTGCATTTGCTCGATATTAATCAGAATATGAAATTTGCTGAGTTATTGATCTGTCAGTGTGTACACAGCCTTCGCAATGTATCACAATGTATCTCAAATAGGGTTATTTACTTTTATGAAAAAAATGATATATTTTGGCAATGCTTCTGCGTTTTGCAGCAAAGAGATAATCCAAGGCAGTGGTGGCTACGAATCGGATAGTTCATGAGTTACTCGGATTCGGTTGAAGATCGGTTTTAAGTTTGATTTGTGATCTTCGATATGTTAAATTTGAAATTTTTTTAGAGCTCGTTCAAAGTTCAAGCCCAAGCCCAGTTTGAGACATTAAATGCTCGACCTGAAACTTAGGAAAGAAAAATACATGTATAATATTTTAAATCGAAATGGAGGCCGAAAAATTTTACAAAAGTGAAATTTTTTGAAATTTACAATGTAAAAAATTGTTTTAAAATGATAGTTGGATGTTTCTGTTTGATTTGATATAAAAGAAGCGTTTAGAGTGAGATAAAATGAGATAAATTGAAATAATTTGTGAGTTCGTAATTCGTATAGTGAGATAAAAAATGAGTAAGTTTTAGTCAAACGGACCCAAAATTATTAAAAGAGTTAATTATGAAAATATCTCTCAAACTATCCATCTTTTTCTATGTTATCCTCAAACTATAAAACGAACCTATTTTATCTTCAAATTATCTAATTCTGTCCTATTTGCTCTGAACACTAACTCCATCCATTAATTTTAACGAATTTGGACCAAATAGAGTGAAATTGAATAGTTTAAGGATGTATTAAGTGCGTTTGATAGTTTGGGGATGAAATAGAAAAAAAAGAGATATTTTCGTAAGAAACTCTTGTTAAATTTAAGGTTTATTTTTTCAACATTTATGATTTTTTTTTTTGTTTATCTTCAATCAAAATTTTGTTTATTATTTTTTTCTCTAAATAAAAATAAAAACACGTCTAATGGAATAATTTTCTTTACGATAACTAATTTTATTTTAATAAAATATTTAATTTTGTTAAATTTTTTATAAATTTAACTAAATTTAATAAAATATATTTAAATTATTATATATTATTTTTAAATAATAATTAATTTTAATAAAGTAGATTAATAAATAACATAATTTAATAATAAATTATTATTTTATTTATTAAAATTAATTCAATGTAATAAAAATATTTTAATTTAATAAAATAAATTATTTCAATAATAAAATATTATTTTAATAGTAATATTAATTTATTAAATAAATTATTTTAATATGTAACTATCATTAATTTTAATTTTGCTAAAATAAGTTATTTTAATATGTAATTATTTTTTATTAAAACATAATTATAATCTAATAAATAAATTATTATTAAAGTTATGATGCAAAAAAATGAATAAAGTATTGAAATTAAAAATATATTTATAAAAAAAAAAGTTTTTTATTAAAATATCTCTCAAACTATCTCTCTTTTTTTCTATTTCGTTCTTAAACTATCAAACGACCTATTACATCCTCGAACTATCCAATTCTATTCCATTTGGTTCGAATTCGTTAAAATTAACGGATGGAGTTAGTGTTCGGATTAAATAGAACAGAATTGGATAGTTCGATAATGTAATATGCGTGTTTAGTAGTTTGAGAATAAAATAAAAAAAAGGATAGTTTGAGGGATATTTTCATAAAAAAAACTCTTGTTAAAAATTATATAAAGTGACACTTGGTAAAATTTTAGTGGAGAATCTTGAAAACTTTTAGAGTTTTGTAAATTTTTTTGGAACAAATGTTAGTCCAATTTTTTCAAAAATCTGTCAAAATTTATTAAAACACACTATAATAGTTTGTTCCAACGATTTTTGATAAATTTTTTTAAAAACATTGGAATTTTTTACAATTTAAAAAAGTTAAAACTTTTGAAATCTTTTAAAATTTTTTTGAAGTTAGTTAGAGGTCCAAACAGTCCCATAATGATGTTTTAGTTTAATAAAACAATACAAATTTGATTTAATTAAACTATTCTAGAGCAATCTCTCTGTGCTTTTACCTCTTCTTATGGGGATGAACTTATGATAAATTAAGGAACGAGGGTAGAAGAATTCAAGGACTTTTAGCTTCCAAGAGAGAAGAATTCTCAAAAAAAATTTTTACTTCTTAGTTCTTCGTTACAAATGTCTTTTGTAGAAGGAAATAAAACTAATTTTGTAATTATGGTTAACTTAACTATGACTGGCCTAACTACTAACAGCAGATTGTAACTAGGAATGTAAAAGGGTCGAGTCGGGCCCAGCCAGCCCCTTAACCCAGGGTCGACCTGACCCCAGCCGCCCCTTCCAATTTTTGGGTCGGGTCGGGTCGGCCAGAGTCGCCAATCCCCACCCCTGACCCGCCCTAGCTGACCCTACCTTTTTTTAATTGTTTTAATATTTTTAAATTTTTTAAATTTGTTTAAAATAAATAAAATACAAAATAAAACTCAATCAAACATTAAAATAGTTATTGACAAAAATTAAATTTATTAAATAACAAGCAATTGCATTATCAACATTAAATTTAAAATAACAATTTACAAATGTAGAATTATAAGAAAAAAAATAAATGATAGAGTAATAAATATATGCATCACTTCACATCTTATACATCTCAATTAGGTTGGCACCTATAAGAGTGACTATCATTTGCAAATATTACTCTATCAATACATCACTATTATTCATCACTAGATCCATTAGTGTGTTCTTCTCTTTCACCTATATATATTGCATCAAAGTCAAGGGCAAGTTGCTCTTTTTTGACATTTTCTTGTTGTTTATTTTCAGCAAGATACCAATCTCGCAAACACATTAAGGCTTCTACTGTTTAAGGGGCCAGTCTACTCCTGAATTGACTGATAACGCGTCCACTTACACTAAAAGCTTGCTCGGATGCTACGGTAAAAGCTGAAAATGCGAGGATATCATGAGCCAAAGCAGAACAAACTGGAAACTTAGATTGTTGTCCCTTCCATCAGTCCAAAAGATTAAAATCATCTTCATTTTCTATTGGAGGTGTGCCGAGATAACGTTGCAAGTCAGATGAAGTTGATGAACTTGCACTTGTTAATTAATCTGTCCGTCGAAATGTTATTCTCCTCCATATAGATGTATTGCCGCCAAAGTCATGGTAAGAAGAGGACGTTGTGACAATAGTTGTTTGGACAGTTGTGCAACTAGTATTATACTGACCTATTAAAACTTGAATTTTGTCTTTGATATTATTTAATTGTTCTTGGACAGTTTCAGCCCCATATATCATCTCTAATAATTGAACAAAAAGATCTTCTTTATATCTAAGGTCTAAAACTGTGGCAATACCAAAATGTATGGGAAGTGGATTAAAACATTTATCAAATTTTTCTTTCATTATAACAACCATAGTAGTATAATATTCTTGGACAAAATATTTTTTAAAAATTTCATCAATAACCTATAATTGATAAACGACAGTAGAATAAATAGGATAATAAATTTCACAAAATATTTTAGTAACAACATCAAAAGCATGTAAAAAGTCCTAATAAAAAATTATATTTGCCCAATCAATGGCTTAATACTCTTTAAACCAATAGCTTGATTACTTAAAATAAATAAATCGATTACTTTTTGATATTTAATAGCAACTTTTAATATAATATATGTTGAATTCCATCTTATATTAATTTCCATTGGTAATTTTCTAAGTTTTAAACCAATTTGAGTACATATACCAGCGAATAGATTAATTTTTTTTGAAAAACTCATAGCACAAACTACAGCCTTTTTTATGTTAATAATGGAAGATTCATAAATATCTAATCCATCCTTTACAATTAAATTAAGGATATGAGCACAACAACGCCCATGATATAATAGACCCCTCACAAGCAAAGCAGTAGATAAGTAATTAAAACAAACATCATTATATGAAGCATTATCTAAAGTAATAGAAAATACTTTTCTAGATAAATTCCATTATGCAAGTTCACTACAAATAAGTTCCCCAACACTCAATCCAGTGTAGGGTTGTTCAACTAATTTAAATGAAAAAATGTGTTTATTTAATTTCTAATGTTCATCAATATAATGTGTAGTTATACAAATATATTCAATATCTTGACAAGATTTCTACATATCAGAGGTTAAGCAAATATTTCCTTTAAAATTATCGAAATAAGTTTTTAATTCATCATTTTTTGTTTGAAAATTTCGCAAAACTTTATTTTTTGAAATATTTTTTGAAAAACCGCGATATTGTGACGTAAAACTATCGCGAATAAATTTTTTAAAATGTCGATTTTCACTCATTGTGAAAGGTTGATCGTCTTTAACAATATATCTAACTAAATTATTTTATGTTCTTGTAGGGTCATAAGAAAAAATATTTAAATTACCCTACCCGTTACCTAATTGAGTTTGTATAGCGTGTGAGAAATGTTGATCAATTAGAGAATTGATGCAGGGAACGTGTTGGTACTTTCAATTTAAATGTCTTTTTAGATGACTAGTCCCAGAAGTAGTCCTATCATTTAATAAATCTCCACAAATATTACATTTAGCTTGTGCATTCCATCATTGCGTGAAATTCTAGTAAAAAAAATCTCATGTTTTTTAAGAGTCACGCTGTTGTTGACCATGGTGGGAAGATAATGCACCAACACCCTCACTTGTGGTAGGAGGTGTTGGTACTGGTGGTGACGTAAATTGTTCCATTTAATCTTGAGGGGAAATGATATTGAGTCCCCACCCTCCAAGTCAAAAAATGGGTGTCTCTAGGATTCATTTAGAAAAAAAATAATTTGATGGAAAAAATTAAAGTATACAAATTAAAAAAAATGTATAAATGCAAATTAAAAAAATTAAATACTAACTTGGAATAATTTGAAACTTTGAAACACTTGATCGTTAAATCTTGACTTCAAATTTGACAAAATTGGATGCACTTGAGCACAATTGAAGAGTGCATTTGAGAATTGGTAGCTTGGTAGTGTAGAAAATTGAGAGAGAATTTGTTAATGTTTTGTAGGTTTGAATGAATATAAATGTGGGGTATTTATAGTGGAAGGTTAGGGGGATTTTGTAATTTTTTGGGAGGAAATTTTGTAATTTTTTTCATTTAAACGGCTCCTAGTTGTTGGTTAACCAACAGTTAAAAAAAAAAAAAAAAACAAGGCTGCAAATGCAGCCGTTATTACTCAAAAAAATAAAAAAAATATTCAAGAGGCTACAAATATGGCCGTTTAACACAGAAAAAAAATTCAAAAAGCTGCAAATGCAGCCGTTTAAGGGAAGAAAAAAAAAAACAAAACAAAAGATGCACGCTGCAGCTGCCAACCCGAAAAAAAAAAAAAAAAAAAAAAGAGGGGCGGGCAGTCGAGTCGAACGGGTCGCTTTGGGTCAAATCAGAAGCCGGGTCATGCCGACCCAAGCCCTGACCCGGTGGCAGAGGGGCGAGTCGTACGAACGTTTCGGGGCAGGGTCAAACCGGGTTAATTTTAGGTCAAGTCAGGCCGAGTCTTGGATCGATCCGACCCATTTTCATTCCTAATTGTAACTAACTAAACTAATAGCCCATGCAACTTCCTCTGGAAGCCCCACATAGCTCACCCATCAGGCTTAATTGCTTCACCTATCCATCCTCCTACCTCCACTCAATTCTCATCACATCTTCCCTTTACATGGGTTTCAGTAGTGAAAAAATAAATACTTGAGATTTCTTTATACTTTAATGATATGTGATTTTTGACATTTCACATTAATTGTACTATATTCAGATTTTTTAAACTTTTATCTTTATTTTGAAAATAAATTTAATTAAAATAAATTAAAACTATTGAATTAAGTATAAAGAAATCTCAACTCTTTATTTTTCACTATAACCCATACAGTAAATTTTTTCACTGCAGCGCCCTTAAACCCATTTTACATTTGAATGCTTCCGAGGGCCGAGAGCCGAGAAAGATTGAGGGTTGTTTATCTGGCTGTCCACGTGTGCAGGTTCATTGACTGGCTGAGGGATATTTGGTCTTTCTACCCTTTGTGCGGGTATTGATTCCCTCACCATTCCCCTTTCCCCATATTCCCTTGCTTCATACAACATTTCTCTTCCTTTTCTTTTTATTTTGGCTATGGCTTGCTGCGCTTTTTCCATGGTAGCCATAGTGGTTTCATTATTCATTTTTAAGTTATAATAAGCTAAACCAAAACAATGTTATTTTGATTGATTATTAAAATATAATTTTGATTTAATTAAACTATTCATTTTGAGTTAAAATAAGTTAAACCAAAACAATGACGTTTTTATTGATTAAATTATTTTTCAACTTAAGAATTCATTTGATTTGTTTTTCTATTTTCTATTTTTTTGTTTTTATATTCTATTTTTTGTTTTGAATTTATTTTTCATTTTACGCTTTTAAAAATAAAGAAAAAAATTCAAAACATATTTCGTCATTTGTGTTTTCAGAATTGATTTTAAAAAATAAAAAATATACATACACATAAAATGAAAAATGACAACGAATCGTTTTAAGCATTTTTAATCCAAAATAAAGAAAAATTCAAAATAATAAAAATAGAGCATTTTCTACTTCTTTATTTTGAGATTTTTAAAACATTAAATGAAAATGAAGAACAAAAAACAAAAAAATAAATTAAATGCCACCTAAATTATTCTTTATCAAAGAATAAGTTACAATTTAACTCCGCTCGATTTCACACATGATGCATCAGATATTCCAAGCAGTTAGCCCTTTAAACTCTTGCTAAACAAATACATAAATCAATGGCCTTTTTTTCTTTAGATAACTAGAAATACATAAACAAATGTCAATAAAGAATATTAATAACATGGATAAATTCTCCCTATTTCTAATGAGAAAATAAAGATTATTTTCAGATGGTTTTACAAAACAGCCTTGGAAATATCCTAAACTTGCATGCACTTGGTGAAGGAAAGGAAAGGAAAGGAAAGAAAAGAAGAGGAAAGTTTTCAGTTACGAACGGCATTTTGTTAACATAAATCCTGAGTTGAGTGGTTTAAACCCGTCCGAAAAAAATGCGCTTCTAAGAACAACAATTTTTCAGCATCATACCTTCCCCAGAAGCTTTTGTTTCTTTCGTGGATCTGCATCACTTGTGGAGCAGTTAAAAGAGAGATTGTTTGTCCTCGTGGCCAAAATGTTGAGGCGATCGGCGTAAGAAATTTTGAAGGACTACCCATTTTTCAAATAGAATCGATGGAGTCACCATCACTGCTTTCACTGTCACTGCTGCTGGAACCGCTTCCACTCCCACTCCCACTCGCGCTGCCACTTCCGCTACTCTCGCTCCCACTGCTACCACTTGAGCTGGAGGTTTGCTCCTCCCTTTCCTCTGAATTAGTCTGTTCTCTATGGGCCTTCACAGCATTGCTGTCCTTGTCATCATCATCTGTATCATTTTGATGGGTCACCATGTTAACATCAACAACACCCTGGAACTCTTTCTCAGCAGCATTCCCATCGGTGCCCGCTCCACCACTGTTGTCATCATCATTGACTATATCTAACTGTTCCTCCAAGTCTTCATTCTTAAGTTCTGGTGATGCATTTGATGGATTTGGTTGAACAGACGAATAATCAACAACCTTCTCATTTTTAGGTTTTGCATCTGCAACAGAAAGATAAAAGGAGTTGGGCCAATTCAGTACAAGGAAATGAAACAGAATGGTCATTTCCACATTATCATTCCATTTCCCTCAAATAAACTAGCATTTCAAATAAGCATAAAGTAGCATTTCAAATAACTGTACGGAACAAGGCAATGGAATAAAACTGTAAACGATATTTCCATTCCTTTTTACCAAATTAGGCTTTGTTGTTTGCCAGATATAATTACAAACCCACGCCCAGGCAAAACCAGCTGCACTCATCAAGATCTTTGAGCAACACTTGCATCCTCTATGATAGCAGTTAATAGAACTATATGTCACACACATGGTGATGCAGCTGTAATTGCACTCTATTACATGAAAAAAAAAGTCTCAATGCATCTTTTATTGCTCAGATCGCTAAAAAGGGGTCTGCCCGTGGCATTAGAGACTTCTGCCCAATTAGTCTTCTGGGAGAAGTCAATAAATTGATTGCATAAGTTCTAGCAATCATATTGAAAAAAAAAAAAAGGGGTTGGGAAGTCTTATCTCTGCGACTCAGTTCGCTTTTATGGAAGACCATCAGATTTTGCATGGGGCACTGGTTGCAAATGAGGGAGTGGATTCGAGGATCCTGACTGGAATTCCAAGCTTGATTTGTAAGTTTGATATGGAAAAGTCGTATAATCATGAAAGCTGGGAGTTCTTGCTTTATATCTTAGAGATAATGGGTTTTGGGGATAGATGGATCAGATGGATTGGATGGTAGAAATTGTTCTCTATCTTAGTGAATGAGACTTCTACTAGTTATTTTTGTCCGACCAGGGGACTTAGGCAAGGTGATCCCCTATCTCAGCTTCTTTTTATTCTTTTCATGGAGATGCTTAGCAGAATGATTCAGAGGGCAGTCCAAGAAGGTTTTCTAGAAGGTTTTGAAGTGTGTGAAGATGGGTCCACAACTGTTATGGTCCCTCAGTTTATTCACGGGTGATACCATTATCTTCTACAGAGTTTATCCGCCAGTTGGGCCATCTCAGATGTTTGTTACTTTGCTTTGAAGTGGTGTCAGGCCTTAAAAAGCGAATTTAGAAAAATAAAAAATTCCCCCTATTTGTGAGATTCATGGATTGCATGACTTGGCACGGATTCTTACATGCAAGAAAGGAAAATTACTTCCACTTACCTTAGGTTGCCCTCATTTGTTAAAGCTCACTCTATTTGGGACAAGGTGATGGAGAAATTTCAGTAAGGCGTTGTTGAGTAAATGGTTATGAAGGTTTACTAGTGAGCATGACCAAATGTAGAGAAAAGTAGTGGCTTCTAAATATGGCATGGGTTGGGGAGGCTAGGCTTCTAAGGAAGTGGTAGACCCTTAAGTGTAAGTTCGCGGAGAAGCATTAATTCGGGTTGGATGGACTTTATGGAATCTGGTAATAGGGTTCGTTTTTGGCACCTTTGACGGAGAAGAGACAAAGGTAGACTTCAAGAAGATTTCCCACTTATTTATTCTATAAGCACAAATTAAGAAGCAACCGTTGATGACTATCTTGGGATTGTGGACAGTATTCCATTTTGGAACATTATTTGTCACAGAAATATAAATGATAGGAAGTTGGAGGAACTTGTGGCACTACTGAAGCTGCTATATGATCTCAAAGTGGAGTGATTCAGGGGGGAGGGAAGATGAGCTTTTTTGGGAACCTTATTGTCCAGACCGATTTTCAGTGAAATCTTTCTACCTTAGTCTCCTAGGGAATGTGGGGGGAGAGTTCTCTTGGCGCAAGCTTTGGAGTGGAGAGGCTCCAACCATGATCACTTTTTCCTTGGGTGCGCTGTTAGGGTGAGGGTGAGTACATTTATCTGTGATAACTTGCGGACGAGGAGGATCATCATTGTCAGTTAGTATCCTTTATGCAAATGTAATGACAAGACAGTCTCTCATATTTTGATTCTTTGCCCAGTGGTAAGAAAATATGGAACCTGGTTTTGACTCGTCTTAATATGCATTAAATGTTTTACAGGGAGGTGTCTTAGGTCTCGACGAAGTGACGGGGGAGCCCAGATTGGCAGGAGGAATGATGGAATTTGATTCTGTTCTTTATAGGGTGGCTGATTTGGGGGGAAAGAAATAGAAGGATGTTTTAAGGCATAAAGTTTGCTCTTCACAAATTAAAAGGATTGTTTTTGTCTACTTCACATAGTTGGGTTTCAAGGTCAGTGAACATGAATATGTATATGTTTTTGAATTTCATCAAGTTTTTGAAAAGCCTAGTGCTTTAGTTTTGGTCTTATACAATTGACCTTGTCCATTTTTTGTTCCACGAGTGGCATCCCCTTGATGCTTTCTTGTACAATTTTACTTTACTTATCAAAAAAGGAACGAAAGCAATGTCTTCTTACTTTCTTTCCTCTTCCTCCTCTTCTACTTTTCAACGCTTCTTGAATGTCTATGTAAAAATAAAAGCAAATACTAAAAACTTCTTGCTTATAAACAACCGTAAAAACAAAATGTAAACTCAAAGTGCGCAATTGGTTAATCAACCGTTTCATAACAGAACCTACCTGAATTCCTAAAGTCACCAATTTCAATTCGTTCAATCTCAACCTGCACACGTACACAATAAAAAGAAGTTTGCATCATTAGTATAAAGATAAGAATAAGACTTCATTCACAAATAGAAAATCATAAATTACAAATATAAATTACAAATACAAGGGCCATTGCTTGGTCCAATGGTAAAACCCTAGGCTGCTGGCTGCTAATCATATGAAACTGAGTTCAAGGGACCCACTTTGAACAACTTCTGCCATAGGTTACGTCTAGCTCCTATCTAAGACCCTCTCAATTACAGGATCAACATAGGGGAATGACCTTTAGCATCATTGTGTTACTGTTTCCTACTTTTAAAGGGGAGGGGGGAAAAAAGAATTACCAAGCATTTCACATTTTCCAAGACAGCTGAGTATTTCAATCACATAAGTAGCAGAACAAATATGGCCCATGTACTAGAGAGATAAATATCACAGAAAACCCACAGTATGCAGCAAGCACAGAGACAACCTTCCATCGTAACGATGACAATTCACTCCCAGTATCAAACATCATTTTAATGGGAAAAAATATAGATCTGAAGACATGCCCTGCACAATCTAGCAGCAGTTTTGAGTTGAGTAGCAGCTGTTAACCTTACAGCACGCAGAACGTGAATGCAACCCTATGCGACACGTTAACTCCTCAATGAGTAAAACACATAGAATCCAGGGTAACAAGTGTAAATTTTATATTGAGTGGAAGTTATGAATTGAACAATTAGAATTCAAGTTGAGTATTTCACCGAGGGATAATTCGTACTCATTTCAGCAAAAAAAGTAGTACAAAAGCTCCTGGACACACCCCAGATTAGATCGGGTTGTCTCACATAACCCAGTCTGAAAGAATGAAGAGTACTTATCACAAAGCATTCTAACCCAAATCACTCCAAATGTTACTCACCTATCAGTGTAGATTCTAATTATTAAACAGGTCTAGAACAAATCCGAATTTCCAATTCAGATGCAGGTCACTTCTGATTGAGTTGAAGTGCTAATTGGGGAAATCATGTGTGACATTAGTTATATATATCTCCACTAATGGTCTCTGGACCACATTTTATCTTAAAAAGCAAAAAGATGCACACGCAGATATAGTTGAAAGTAGAAAATCTTAGAAATCCTGAGCATAGTGTGCTACATACACGTGAGTATATTTTTTATCCAAGGACAATAACCTCAATATATTGTTGTATCTCTGTTGAAAGAAGTTACAATGCTCATATTACTTGATCTTGACCCTATCTCAAAAGGTTAGTCACTTCATTCCTCATCTGCTAGTCATTTCATTATCCTCATTTGCAATCAGTTTCACTTCCCCGCCTGCTTCTCCAGCCAGTTGCCCTCCCAAAAGGCTGATTTTCTATATTATGGCTCCGTTTAGCAACAAAAAAGAACTTACTTAATTTGGGATACTTTTTCATTTTATATGACACTTTCTTTTTTTTTTTCCAAACCAAAATTTGATTTTCTTTTTATGTTTGGAGCTTGTTGGCATGTTAATCACATTTTTTAAAAATAGGAAAATCTAGGCATAAGTTGACTTATTTTGGATTTTTCTATTTTTAAGCATTTTTTTAAAATGTGAATAGCATGCCAAAAAGCTTCCAAAGGTGAAAACAAAAAGTCAGATAAGACTAAAAAAATAGCCCAGAATAAGTTGACTTCTTTTTGTTGCCAGATGGAGCCTATGCATAGCTAGGGGTGGGCACTGGCCAAATCCACCCATGTATTTTAGGGTTTGAAAAATAGTTCCGGCCAAATTTATTTTTAGACTTCTTGGGATGAATTTGAAAAATATTTAAGCCTAATTTTAAAATCAGACTCAGAATAGAACGCTCTTGAAGGCCTGACCTGAAGACACTAAAATATTTTTTATTTACATATTATAAAAATTAAAGTATACAAGCAAAATTAGGGATACAACACATAAACACAGCCTAATTTTAAAATCAGACTCAGAATAGAACGCTCTTGAAGGCCTGACCTGAAGACACTAAAATATTTTTTATTTACATATTATAAAAATTAAAATATACAAGCAAAATTAGGGATACAACACATAAACACCAATCTTTGTGTGTTAATTGGGGGCAGACTTGGCATTTAAAAATTGGTATAGAGCCAGACTTAGGATAAAATAGTAGGCTCGATGTTTAAATTGGGCCAAGTTTGGGCAATCACCATGTGTGTTGTTATTCACTGACCCTTAGTCTGGCCTGCCTATTGTCCACCCCTATGTATAGCCATGCAACTATTATCTCTAGCAAGGTAAACAACTGCTAGCTTGGGTTGTATCCCTACCCCATATCATGGGGAATCTAAGGTTGAAGTCTAATTTGGACTTTTTCTTTTTATTGAAGGGGTGGCATAACATTGAATCATAGAAGTAAAAACCAATTAAAATTACCATGGATGACTAGGAATACTCGCAGAAGCTAAAAATGTTTCTCAATTTATATTAAAGGTCATATTTTAACACAAAATAGGGATGGGGTTTCATCATATGAAGTTGTACCTTTTAAATTTTGTTCATGGTGACACAACACTAGACTATATTAAAGCAAAATTGCTTTCCCTAACTTTGGTTTTAAGCGTCGCTGTACCTAGAAAATTTGGGGCCTAATGTGAAATTTGGGTGAGGTCTAAGTTAGGAAAACTTGTAAAGAATTTCATCTCATCTTTCTAGCCTTTTGAACAACAAAATTATTTATTAAAGTTTTATGTTCAATATGTTCTAATATGTTATTTTCAATAGCCAATATTGCTAATCCATTCAATTTATTTTGTAACATAATCGATCTTCAATAAGATTTTAGTAATTTTAATTTTGAAAAACTTTTTTTCACTAGAAGCAACTGTTACAAATATAGTTAATAATACACAATAAGCAACACATGCGTTTAGAAAAGAATCTAATAACTTTATGTACATGGGATTCACTTGAACTAACAAGATTGTCCTGAGTTGTTTTCTTTATGGATAATGAAACTGTAGAACCAAGATTTGAAAAAAAAAATCCATTAAGTCGAAAACTCACCGGCATTGAATTAGGTATGCTCTTGTTCAAAGACTGGAACTTAGCTACTTTACTGACTGGCGGTGATCCAGATTCTGCAGCTGGTCCAAGTGAAGTTGTTGCTGCAGCGGCAGCGGCAGAGGCAGAGGCGGCGGCGGCGGCAGTAGACTCACCTGGCAGCCGAACATGTCTCAACCGCTTCACTGCTCGGTGTAACCGTTCTAAACGAAAATTCTCACCATCAAAAAACAAAACAGCATCATTTTCCTTGTAATCCTCACTACTACCCTCAAAGGTCACTTTTGGCTTTCCAGGTTGGTTATTGTGAAATTCTACAGTGACCCTGTTTTCCTTGTTCTTGTGCAGTGATCCTGGCTGATTCTTATCAATTGAGGCTGGTTTGAATTCATCTGAAAGAAGTAAAAAAACAATAATTTTTGCAATTCTTTCGAAACCGAAGCCACATTTTCACCAATTGCTGGAGCGGGAAAAAAAAAAGTAGACTCAAACTTCATCTTACTGCACTGAATCCAGAAAATAAATAAATAAACTAATGCAACTGCTGTTTAGTATGAAAAAGTCGCTGAGCAAAGTTGCCAATCCCTCAGAAGTAAAGCAGTAAAAAGAGCGCAAAAGTGCAAACTTTTCCCATGGTTTTTTTGGTTTCACTACTTCAGACAGAAAAATATGCACTTCCTCTACAATAACAAACCCTCCGGGATTTCAAGAATCAAAAGGTTAATATTTCATAATCTGGAGACTGAAACACCATCAAAACTCAAGGTCTCTAGATCCTTCCAATAAATTATCAACGAATAGCAGTGAAATTATCATACTACAAACATAAACATATATATATATATAGAGAGAGAGAGAGAGAGAGACGCTTACAACGCAAAGTGCAGTACTTGGAAGAGGGATGGTGGTCTTTGAAAGAGGAACCTAGGGTTAGGTTATACCAGCGATCGGGCTGAGGCGCCGTGCTCGGTTCTTCTTTCTTGTTGCTGCTCGCCATTTTCTTCACCTTTTTCTCAGCCAACTGCGATCGCATCCATTATTGATTAAAATCGAAACCCGAAAATTAGAGAAAACTAGGGCTTCTGACGAAGAAGAAGCCAACATTTTGATGACTGGTCGGCGTTGAGGGCGATACCGTCCTTTTACACAGAGATCACTAGCGCGCGTTCACTTTCGCTGGAACCGACCCACCGAACCCACTAATAATAACTTGGTGCGGGAGTTGGGTTGGTTTGACAACAAAAAAAATAAAACTTTGAGCCCGTTTGGAGGCTTAAAAAAAAGATAAAAAAAATCAAATATTATATTTTATAATTTTTGATATATTTAATGAAATTATAATTTTTTTTACTTTCTATTCCACAACAGTAATTTATTTCATAAAAAATTTTATTAAACATACAAATATTATCACTTTTCTGTTTTGTTACAGTAAAATACTTATCAAACACACAAAAAATTACCACTTTTTTACTCTGTTACAGTAAAAAATTTACCAAAAATTATACTTTATTTTACTAAATATACCAAAAATTATAACGAACAACTTTTAACTAAAAATTATTAAAAAAATACTAAAATTTGCGTTACCAAATGCCCCTATATATTTTATATCAAAATTACAAATATATCCTTATTATTATCGTCCTTGTTTTTCTCGCTGCAGGGATAAAATTGACTTTTTAAGTTAAAAAAAAGGGTCCTTTTAAAGCTACCTCCTTTCTTGCCAGTGGTCGAGAAGCCAATTTTAAATTAAAAAATAATGGCCGTCTTATTAAGGTTTCATTTAATAACATTTTTATTTATTATTATTTTTTATTTATGTCTATAAATTTTTTAAAACTGACCAAAATGTATTTGATAAATGTATTTTATTTTTATTGTTAACAAAAATAAAATTTTACTTATAAATTTAGGCCTAAAACATAAATAAAAAAAATCATATTTTACTCTATTTTTCCTTTTAGCGAATACTTCGTCAATTTTAAATTTTTAAAATTTTCATTTTCTTTTATCATCATCAGTTACAATAATAACTCTCAATTTTAAATCTGTAAAATTTTTATTTTCTTTTACTACCACCAAACACAACAATAATCCACTATGGCACTTCTGATCACTACTACCTTGGACTAGGTATCTATAGGAGTAAATACATAATTTTTACCTTTTAACTTAGCCTTAGTTCATGTTTAAGTAAAAAATAATGTCTTGCGTCCCATAGGCAAAAGGAGAGTGTAAGTAATATAAAAGAAAGTCTCAACAAGGTTACACTACTCTGGTTAATTTTTGTTGTTTTATATTAAAATAATTTATTTTATTCAAATATTTTTATGACATCTCGAATTTTTATTCTATGCATTAATTTTATTATTTATTTATTTATTTTTATTTATTTAATTTCTATGCTTAGAAATTTTAATTCCATATTTTATAAATTTTATGTAATTTTAATTAGTTGGTTGATTAATTAAATTATTAAAATATTGTTTTAACTAATTTAATGAATAAATACTAACTAAATAGCCACATGGCTACATGCACCCAAATGATTATGGGAGGGTTAGTAGGGCCACGTGCCCAAGTTGGTAACCAAGAAAAAAAAAAAATGAAAATCATGCTTGGCTAGCAAGCTTGGGCGTGCATATATATATATATATATATATATGTGAGTTGGGTGCAAATAGAGGAGCCGAGAGGACCCGCGGGGAGGAAGAGGAGGAAAAAAAGTGAGAAAAAAAAGTGAGGGAAAAAGAAGAAGGAAATTTTAGGAAATTTTGGCGAGAGAATTGAGGTAAGTTACTTTGCTTAATTAAAATCAAAATTTTTTTTTATATATACTTTTTCTTTTGGGTTAGATAAATTAAATATAAGGAGGATAGGATGGTTATGTTTTATTTATTTTGATTAATTTAGAATAAGTTTTAAGTATTTAATGTCTAATTTGTATATTTTATTGGGCTAAAAATTAAGACCCAAGGATAATCAACAGCCACCACCTCAATAAATTGACTTTCCCAACATATCTATTGTCTAGGTGGGTGTATTAAACTTAAAAATAAAAGTTATTAAATATGAATAGCTAAATTTTATTTGTTTATTGCCGAATGTTCATGTTGTTAAATTCTGCTTGCTACTTATAAATTATTGTATGTTAGTGGAGAATTGTGGTTATTTGTGAGATAATAAATTTGAGAAATAATATTTTTCTAGTAAAAAAAAATAATAATACATTATTACATATCAGCATGAGTTATATGCATTACACTTGCATTGTAGTCAGATAGGACCAGGCCAGATGGGGCCAAAGAAAAAAAAATGAGGCCAGATGCCAGAAATCAATAATATGCGACCAGATGGGGGTCGGAGAAAATAATATAGCCAGATGGGGCTAATGAGACAAGTTAAATTAAAGCAACTGTCCACCATTGAGCGCTCAACTCATGGGCCAGATGGGGCTAAATGTAAGTTGCATGATTATTTGAATCATTTATTATACAAATGTGCTATGATACAACCAGATGGGGCCTAATAATGATGGATTGTGCATTGAGATATATTTATCTGATGTGGCACAATTGAATTGATTATGAATTAGTTGTAGAATAGTTACGGATATAATTGTTACGAATTAAAAATTTTTATTGGGGTGCATATTTATTATTTTTTATTTTAAGTATAATACATTCACTGAGTGTGTGACACTTACACCCAAATTTACACATTTCAGGTTGAATTTAGAAGTGGCTGCGAGTGATTAGAGGAGAACCTGAGTTGTTTAGCTTATATTTTAATTTTGTGTTTAAGGTTTGTATGAGCAGTTAAGACTAGAATGGTGTCGGACTAATATTTAGTTAGTTGAGCTTTATGGGTTGTAAGTTTATGTATGTTGGAGTTTTATGGATAATTTCTGTTTGCCTCTTTATTTTAAATTTTACATGTTGAGATAATATTGATATATTATATTTAGGTAGAGAATTTGGTAACGTCCACCCTATTTCAGGGATTAAGTGTAACCCAAAACAGGGGTGTGACAGTTTTACTAAATTAAAAGTATTTTTAAAATAATAATATTATTATAAATAACAATTACATATTAAAATAATATATTTTAAAATTAAAATTAATTACTAATGAAATAGTAGTTTATTATTAGAATGATTTATTAAAATGATATACTTTATTAAATTAAATTAAATTTTTATAAATAAAATAATAATTAATTATTAAATTATGCTATGTATTAATATAATTTATTGAAATTAATTATTTTTGAAAACTATTTTATAAAATTAAATATATTTTATTAAATTAATTAAAATACATCTAAATAAATTTATTGGAATAACTAATTAAATTGATATAAATATGTTATATTAAATTAAATTAATTTCATAAAAACTATTTTAATAAAAAATAAATAAAGTTAATCATTGTAAATAAAATTTCATTACTAAATGTATTTTTCATTTTTATTTCAAAGAAAAAAACAACCGAAAATAAAAATTAAAAACAAAAATGTCAAAAACTGTTAATATAAATGGGAAAATAGAAACAGGAAAAACTGTCGAAAGAGTAGACTCTCGAATTGCGCTCTTTCTCTTTGTGCATTCCCGGTATGCTCCGCGACGACGACGCTGAACTGGCTGACCTTGTCCCCCTATTTGCTGCTGCTGCATGATTAGCCGGTTTGCTGCTTCGGTTGTTCAACTCTGGGGCTGATTTTGCTTGTCGGGACTTGGATTTGTCCTTGAAAGGGCAGAAACACTTCATTCTCAAGATGGGTGTGAATTGAACAACAGATTGTGTACTAAAAATGATATTGCTGCTCGGTTAATGAATCTTCAGAAAGGCTTAATCAAATCAAAGTGTCTGCAATTCATATAATATATGTGCTGGGTAGTAAACTAGTCAAGGGTGAAAATTCGAAGAAATTAATGGGAAAACCAAAACCCAGATGGGATTTGAACTAAAGAAGAAATTTTTTTTTTTAATTCCTTTACAAAATAAAGATAAAGATAATTATTAAATAAGTTAAAAATTACTCTTCGTTCGTCCATGGGTAATTCCGTAAGGAAACAGAATTACAATAAGACAAGAAAAAATGAATAAGACAAGAAGAACAAAATTACAGTAAGTTGTGGAAGGAACTTATATTGCAATCCAAAGAGAAAAAAAAAGGGGAAGAAATTAAATTGAAATTCAACTAACCTAACCAATAAATCAATTTCAAAGTTAAGCTTGAAAACTTGAAAAATTATAACAAAGTGGTGGAAGAAAAGAAATTGAAATTCAACGGTCATTCAATTTCAAGATTAAACTTTCAATTTAGTTTTGAATTCCAAAATTTAAGTCACATTTTTATATAAGGATTAGAAGGTGATCCTCTCTCAGAGGGTCTTATATACATACGGAAGTATTGCTTATTGGTCATTTTTGAACAGAATGACTCGTTTGACTCAATTTCAATATTAAGCTTTATGACTCGATGAATTACAAAAAGTGATTAAAGGAACTCAATTTGAAGGTTAAGTTTTAAAACTTGAAGAATTACAAAAGTGGTAAAAGAAAAGAAATTGAAATTCAACCAGCCAAACCACCAATTTAATTTCAAGCTTAAGTTTTCAAGCTAGTTATGAAAATTGAAGTTCAAGTCACCTTTTTAATGTGGGAGTTAAGAGTTGATCTTGTCCCAAAAAATCTTATTAATGTGTGAAGATATTATGTATTTGTCATCCTCCAAATCTATTCAAAGATTAATTAATTAGATAAACATAAGACCAACCAGCCCACAAGTAAGGATGCGACATTTTGTGGTGATACATTTTTCATCTAGATTTACATCTCTCGACCACTGACTTGTTCGATCAAAATCACAATAAAGAATGAGATTCTAAAATTTCAAATATTTTCCTAAAAAATTGTCCCTCGTAATAATTGAATTGAGTTGTTTATTAAAACTTAACTTATTAAGAATTTGACTTGAAGTTTTTATTTAAACAATAAATGAATTGAGTTATTTATAAATGATTTAAAGACTTATTAATAATTTGGTTCGAGAAATTGCCAAAAAAGAATAAAATAAAATAATTTGGTCCGGGATGTTTATTTAGTTAATTAAGCTTATACAAAAAAAACTACACCCCGTTTAATAAATGAGAAACAAAGTGAATCTAAACAATGTCCAAACTTGTTTGATATCTACGTATGATTAAATACAATATATAATTAAAATATATTAATTAATGTAATAATATACTGTGTTTTTAAGTCTAAAAATTACAATACAAGTCATTGATTTTTTTAACAAAGCCATTTCTATATTAATAATTACAAGTTGAACTATCATATCCCACAATAATGTTTCTAAGTTTTTATTACACGTATATAATATTCGAATATTAGTAATTATATTTGAAATATATAATTATAAATATATAAATTATAATAAGTTAAAAGTATTATTTTTACTTTTTTTTTTTGTAATTGACGTAAATTTATTTGACTATAATGAATTGTTTTTTTCCTATAATATAACGTATTATCAAAAAAGAGTTATTGTTCGTGAACAATTCAGACGTAGTATAAAATTTATTTAGAATCGTTTACTTATAAACGAGTCAAAAATTAAACAGAAAAATTAATAAACTCAACTAATAATTAAATCAGCCAAGTTCAAATAACTCCTTTATAACCCTGGCCATGCCCTGCTCTTTGCTCTACGTATCCATACATTCAAACACTTGTGTTTTGCCAATAGGCAATAGCTCTGTCTTTTTATTTATTTATTTATTTATTTATTTTTGGGGTGTGTGTGTCTAGTAGTTATATTATGTTATTCATATTTACAAAAAAATGAAAAAAATAAAAATAAAAATAAAAAAAATTCATATGTGAACTTTTTTATTTTTATAATTTTATTTAAAAATGACAGTAATTATATGAGTAAAAACCTAATAAATAAAAATAAACAATTTTAGTGTATATATATGTAAAGTAATCCGAGAACGATGCTTTAATTGCATGCATATAATTTTGCATGGCCGGTTTTAATCGTTCCACATGTAATTACATCCCCCAATAAAATGAAGCGCCCCCAATAAAATGAAGCTAAGGATAAAGCATGTACAACATTCCGTACAGGTGTGTGATCCCACCGGAAAGCATGGGTTTACGCAGATTCATACTGATACACACATTTGGCTCTAATACAGATACACACATTCATATATATATATATATATATATACATGAATGTATGTATATGCTTACGAGCAAATAATTAAAAACCCATTTTTGTGACGTGAAGATGAAGATGGAAAATGTCCAGTATAAGGTCACCTCGACAGAAACTGTTAGGCCTTCTTCCCCAACGCCTCCTCATCTGAGAACTTTCAGGCTCTCCTTGTACGATCAGCTCGCTCCCACCTCTTACGTCCCCCTCGTCCTCTTCTACCCAAATAATAATTCCAATAGTAGTAATGATAACAATAATGATAACCACGACACTTCCCAAATTTCCTTTTCCCTCAAGAAATTTTCCCTCAAGAAATCCCTATCCGAAACATTATCAAAATACTACCCCCTCGCCGGACGTTTCACCGCCGGCGTCCCTCCCTCCGTGGACTGCAACGACGAAGGGGTCACTTTCCTCGACGCCCAATTCGAATGCTCCCTCCACGAGATCCTCAACCACCCCGAACTCACCGCAAACATGGACCTCTTCTTCCCACCGGACACGCCGTGGAAAGAATCGGACACGGGCGCCCTTTTAGTCGTCCAAGCCAGCTTCTTCCAGTGCGGCGGCTTCGCAGTGGGCGCCTGCGTGTCACACAAAATCGCCGACGCGGCCACCGTATGCAACTTCGTCAACGATTGGTCCATCGTGTCACGCCATTCACCGTCCGATCCTCCACAAAACGTGAACCCGGAGTTATTCGCTGGAGCATCGGTCTTCCCATCGCGAGAACTACCCATCCGGCGCAAAAGCACGCAAGCCGGGCCCGAAAAGTTCGTCACGAGGAGATTGACGTTTGATTCCTCAAAGATTACAAACCTTAAATCCAAGATCGCCGGGGAGCAGAACCCAACGAGGGTCCAAGCGGTGACGGCTCTAATATATAAATCCGCCGTGTCGGCGGCGAAATCAATTAGCTCCGGCGTTTCAAGGCCGTCAGTGGTGTCACAGACTGTGAACATGCGTTCGAGAATGGATCCGCCATTGCCGAGAAACTCAGTGGGGAATATAATCTGTCCATCTCTGGTGTTCATTGACCAAGATTACGACTTGAGTGGAATTGTGGGTTTGCTGAATAAAGGAGTGAGAGAGGCGGTTGACAAGTTCGCAAGGTACATGAAAGGGGACGAATTGTGGAGGGTGATAAGTGAGTATTTCGAGGAGTTGGAGGGTTTTCTGGGAAGTAAGAGTGCCAGTCTTTATAGGTTTACCAGCTGGTGTAGGTACCCTTTGTACGAGGTTGATTTTGGGTGGGGGAATCCAGTGTGGGCAGGCATAGCGGGTTGCTCCTTCGTGAATACGATCATGATGGATGGAAGAGGGGGGGAGGGGATTGAGGCTTGGGTGACGTTGGAAGAGAGTGACATGGCGGTGTTTGAACGAGACCCGGAGCTGTTGGCTTTCGGGTCCTTGGATTCCAAGTGCTTTTGAGCCTTTTCACATTGATTAATCGATGGAAGGGTTTGTCCAAATAATTTATTTAAAATTAATAATTCAACAAATAAGTCACTTCCATGAATAGTAGGTCATCTAATTATTAAGTTAGACTGCGTATCCAAATCAAATTTCTTTAAATTTATTATTACAAAGGACGACTTTAATACATCAGTTCTTAATGCTTATTAGAAGTCGTTTTTTCATTATGATGATTTTAAAAATCACATTATTTAATTTTTAAATTTACTATTACAAATAACAACTTTCATTATAAATATGCTATTAGGATTGACTTTTTAGCCTCTCTATTTTTTTTTAAATCGGACGCTATTCAAATTAATAATTTCAGTAGAAATATTATTTTTTAACTGATTTATTTGAAGAATTGTAAATTTTAAATAAGCAAATCCCTTTTAATTAATGTGATTCCAATTCTTTCCTTATTTTTGTATTTTTCCTTTCTATGTTGTTCATGCTAAGACTGCCGTGAGAGGTTGATTAAAAAAAAAAAAAGTCATCTAATTAGCCACGTGTTTGTTGTTTTCACCCAAGTAAACACGTGCTTGTTAATCTTGAATGATAACTCAACTGATAAAATTTTGAATTTACTCTTTAATGGTCACTACTAATTTGAGTCTTTTCAAGATCACCGGAGAGTTTACCTGATCATTAAAATCAGATCCCCAACAATTAGCCAAAGTGTCATAGCAAATTTCCAATTAGCTTTATATACCTTGTAGATGTAACCATGCACGCTTGAATATTGGTATTATGCATTAAACTCTTTAATTTTTTTCTATTTTTTTCCGCCTTTCTTTCTCCTTAAATAGTTAAAATGTTTAGAAGAAATTAATTTGGTATAGGATACTTGCCTAAAAATCATCAAAAAAAAAAAAAAAAAAAGTGAAAGGAACACTTGTCTATTATGCGCGATTATGCGCAATTGGCATGTAGTGTTTTCTATCAATAAATTTGTAAGAGGATTAAATTAAAATTTAATTGTAAGTGTAGAAGATTAACTATTAGAATTAAAAATAGACTGATTACAGTGATATTCCATGATAAATATAAGAGTATTAACCTTAAATTTATTTATATAGTTACAATGCTATGCATAGTCCAAAAGAAGACGACTAGGATGAGTCTTCCATTAGTTTTTTTTTTTTTTAATTAATTTCGTTATACTTTTGAAAGATAAAATACTATACTTATTCTATTCTTTATTCTCTCATTGATAAAATAAGTTTTGATAGAATATTTACAAATTAAACTCTAAAATATAATATCCATTATTATATTAAAATAAAATTTTAAGAATTAAATAAAAATAACTCTTTGTGATCGTAGTGGTGCAAAGATGTGAAGTCTTGTAATATAATATATTATATTAAACAGATGTTTATCTTGTGATATAATATATTATATTAAACAGATAATTATACAAGTAAATTTTAAACTTGTTTCAAATTCAAATATGTATTAAATTTTAATTTTAAGCTCATTCTAATTTTATTAAAATATTTTTTAATAAATTTTTAATAGTTTTAATCGGATGGAGAAAATAGCCGACCTAAATCATAGTAAAGGTCTTGTGATTTTGTCGTTATAACACTGTTTTGTGCGTGTATCATGAGTTTTGGTGCATTCTCAAACTTCTAGATATGTCAGCCCCTGGGTGGACTAATTAAAACCACACGGCACCATTTGCCTCGCTACGTCACATCCCGCAACGTCCCTTCATGTCCAAGACTTCAATTTCCTCCATGCACGTAAGCTAACTCTACGCCTCTCTCTCTCTCTCTCTATATATATATAATATGTGCGTATATGCACAGACACATGCACAAACACCCCCGCTCTATCTGTACATCACTTCCAATCCAATCCAAGTGACTTGAAATCCTCTCATCAGAAACAGTCTCTGTCAATCTTCAACAATGGAAGGATTAATGGAAACAACCTCCTTTGCCCGCATGAGCCTCTCCGGCCGGCGGAATATTACAAAGTCGCCGCCAAGCCGCAGGAGATTAGCAGTGGTTAATGCAAAAAGAGATATGAACGGCGGAGGGTACGGCGGTAGGGAGGTGGACGAGAACATGGTTGTGCTCAGAATGCGGATTCGGGAGATGAAGATGTCAGAAACGAGCCATGATGAGCTGCCTTCAGGTTGGATGGAATGGGAGAAGAAATACTACGTGCAGCATTACAAGGAGGATGTTTGCGAAGCAGTGGGGTGGTTGCAATTCCATTTGATGAACACAAGACCGTGTTTGGCTCTGGGGGTTGGAGCGATCGTTGCTTTGAGTTTACCCTTTTCAGGTTTTGTGGTTGTGCTCCGTGCTGTGGAGGTGGCTAAGTTGGTCTTATCTGGGTTTCATCTCGGTTGATGCAATCAAACCCAACAGAAAATAAAAATAAAAGGAAGAAGAGGAGGAGGGTAAAAAAAGAAAATAATATACTGCTGGAACTTTTTACTAGAGCACTGGTGTAATAATATAATATTTACGTAGAAGAAAATAATTTTTTTGGGGGGTTTTTGTAATTTTAAAGGAAGAACTCTTCTTTTTATCTGTATTTGGTGTACCTACTTGAACCAAAAAAAAAAAAACTTTTATGTCTGATTTTGAAGGGGAGAAATTCTATAGGATTCCCAATATTTCTTTTGTTAGGTCCATAGTTAAAAATTTTCTTACGATTACGAGGTTCATCCGAATATGAAATTCAATTTTAAAAACACAGCATTCAGTTTTTTTTTTAACTACATTAAGTTTCGATATATTTTGAAATAAAGAGTTCTCTACTCGAGTAGGTGCTACTCGAGAACAATTAGCGGATGATTTATGAATTATTATAGATTATTCATTAGTAGAATTAATGGAAAGAATTAGAGGAAGAAGGCCCACAAGTAATGAATGGAAGATTGAAAAATTGGAGTCCCGAGAGGGGTAGTTGAATTAGTTCGGATGGCGGACTGAAGGGCCTGAGACCAATAGGTCTCGGGTTCGACTCCTCTTGGGGGCAGTCCTTCTTCTAATTGTGGAGGGCTATCTAAAAACCTTCTCGGTTGAGCCGGTCAGTCAGAGCTTGCCTAGGCTGGTTTACCTCCGCATGGTTCTTTGCTGGCTAGGGTCACGAGGCGGGTTTCACCCGGTACACACCCATGAGTAGCGGCTGCGGGTTTCTCCCCGACCCCAGAAGATTGAAAAATTGGAAGAAGAAAGAATTTTTTAGTTAAACACATGGAATTAACAAAACATTTTATTCGAAAAAAAAAAGAAAATAATATACTACTAGAACTTTTTATTAGAGTGGTGTAACAATATGATATTTATATAAAATAAACAATTTTCTATTATAAATTAATATTATTTATTGTAATATATTTACAAAAAAATTATAATAAAATAATATGTCAGTAGTACTTTTATGTGCAATGAAAATCTTCCATACACGTGATAGGAATGGATTTTTGGAGAATTTATTTATTTATTTAAAATAATTGGTTCACAAAATAGTCGCATCACTTTTGATACTTCTTTTCTTTTCTTTTTTTTTTTTTTGAAATTTTTAATGATAGAAGGGAGGACATTAATTGCCTCTCAATTTTTAATTAATAGCCCCTCCCCTCACTTATATTATTGGAAGAAAACTTTATATATATATATATATATATATAGTTATATCTATTCTGAAACAACATTCAAGCTAATTTAATTATAATAACCTCATTACATGACGAATATAACATAACAATTGAATTGATATCATCACCTTAATAGTAGATACCTAACATCTGATCTTTCATCGAATATTGAACTACCTTATCAGATTCATATATTACTTTATTTTGCCAATTTTGTCTCTTCTATTTTTTGCTTCTCATCCCCATCCTTTTAACTACTCAATCATTCCCCTTCCTATTTATCTGTTAGACATCTTAATTTATCAAATTATCTTCCAATAAAACCTTATTTACTCTTATAATTGCACCATCTTCACTTTATCCCCAGGAATTAATACCACCTTCAACCCTGAATAAATACCTCTAGTTAGAATGACTTATTTGATTCAATTCATATTCTATATTGAAGTGGGGTTGGATTTCAACATGCATGACAAGAAGCTTCTTTCGCAATTTTCGCGTATCATTATATTTTTGTGTAATAAAAGAAATATTTTTTAATGAGACATATAAAGACACTCGTTTATTAATTTTTTTATTCTGCATTATTTACTTTTTTTGTATTAATTATTTTTTTATTAAAACTATTATAGAGTGAGAGAAATTAATAGAACAGAGCAAATATTTTCATTCTTTTTAATATATATATACGTATATACACACAGATACACGCAAGTTAATCAACTTGAACAAGTGTCATTATCTGTACCTTGTCAATATAGAAGACTCGAGGATAGAAAAGACGAAGAAGAGAGGAAGAAAATGAGGGGATAATTATTCTAGCTAGGGGCAATGACTGATAGAAAGAGGAAACATTATGTTGGCGTGTGGCCACTTGAAACACAAAACATCCAATTACAATGAACTTTGAAGAGGCGCCATAATATCATATAAGTCGGTGTTTCCATCAACTGATAATCAGTAAAATCAAAGAGCACAAATGCCTCTTTACCTTCTTAGTTCTTGTGAATGTAGACTTTGCTTTTTTTCTTTTTTTGGCATACAGTGAAAGGTGAGGTGGACTTTATAAAAAGAAATGCAAATAAAAACTAGGCCCTTCTTTGCCTCTTCCGTGTCGCACTCATTTTATTGAGTAAAGTACAAAGAATATTTGTTGAGATAAATTATGACTAGGGAGGCGTTTGGTAGCTCAAATTTTAATATTTTTTAGTAATTTTTAGTCAAAAGTTGCTAGTTGTAATTTTTAGTGTATTTGGTGAAATAAATTACAATTTTTAACAATTTTTTACAATTTTTGGGTGTTTGGTAAAATTTTTGGCAATATTTTTAACAACTTTTGAGTGTTTGGTAAATTTTTAGCAACTTTTGTGTGTTTGGTGAAACTTTTAGTAACTTTTGAGTTGACAAATTACTGTAATAGAGTAAAAAAGTGATAAAAGTTGAGATTTTACCAAACGCTCATTTTGTAACTTTTGGTAAGTTTTTACACATTTTTGTGTTGCCAAACGCCCCCTAGATACAAGATTCAAACTTTCATCTAATATGCGTTAATCATTGATCAAACTTATTTGTTGTTTATACGTAGATGAAAAGATTTAATTTTGGTAGCCTATATATATATAGCCTATCGTTAAAAGAGAATAATTTCTTGCCTATTACCCGATCTCTTGTAACTTTCTATTTCAACCCAAATTATATTGGGTATTTCAAAAAAAAAAAAAAAAAACATAAAACTCATTTCATTGAGTAAAATACGAAGAATAATTGCTTAAGATAAATCACGACTAGGTACAATATTCAAACTTTTATCTAATATGCGTTAATTATTAACCAGACTTATTTGTTGTTTATACATAGATGAAAAAATTTAATTTTAGTAGCCTATAGCCTACCTTCAATGAGACAAAATATTTTTTTGGCCTACTATCGGATCTCTTGTAAGTTTCTATTTCAACCCAAATTATGTTGGGTATTTTTCACCTATTTCCCTATCTTTTCAGCTTCACAAGATGTCTTCATTCCCCTTATTAAGCTTCGCTAGATTTCTTGCACCACCCTCTGGTATACATGGGACTTACTCTCTGGACTCCTATTTATACTATTTCTCAAAACCCGCGTCATGATCCATAATTTATTTGTCAGTTTTTTTATAAGAATTATATAAGGCTCCGTTTAGAGTAAGAAAAAATAAAATAAATTGAAATAAAATGTGTTTTGAGATTAATTTTAGTGTCATTTTTTCTGAAAAGTAGTAAATCGTGGGAACGATTTTCTAAATCTGTTCCCACGGATTCAAAAAAATTCACAAAAAATAGTAACAATGGTACTCATTTGAAAGTTTTCGACACGAAGAATATGATTGTATAAAAAATTTACACTTTCGGTTAACCTACTTTCAGATTTTTTTATTTTCTAGCGAAATATTGAAATTTTTGAAAATTAGTGATGGCGAAAAAATTAGAGGTAGATGAATTGTTAGAGATTTATAGAATTTTTTAAAGGTTTATAATATGCCAAACGGGCCTATGGCCAGTTTTCAGAAATTGAGTTTATTTTATTAAATTTCGTGGCAGGCCATTATTCCCATTATTTTGTAATTTAATTTTGCATGCAAAATTGTGCAATTTCATTGAAGCAACAATCATCCCAAAAGGTTTCGCTGTTCTATCTTAGGGATGATGCGCGGTAATTTTCTGCACAAATTGAAAGGGTGTGAATATCGTGACGCACGTGGGTTTGGTTGACGCACGACCCAATCTCGCCTGATTAAGTATCTGTATTGATTCGGCTCGAGTGACTTGAGTCAAGGTTGGGCCCACTCAACCTCGGCTTGAGACCCAACTTTTGCCCCTTGACGCGAGCTCGAACCGACTTGGAGGGACAGCGAGCCGACTCACAATCAGGTCAGAGCGGAGTCAAGCCCGACCCAACCCTGAGCAACCTAATTGCATTTTCTTTTTCATATCTCTTTTGTATACGTTTGCCTGAAGGAAAATATGAACACCTTCCATGCTGGCGAATGTAATCTTAATTTAGATTCATGGTTTCAAGCCATATATACATATGTACGTATATTGATGAAAAATTAATGAAAGAAATTAGAGAACCTATATATTATTCATTAACCTAGACAACCTACACATTAATTTCTTCTTTTTTTTTTTTTTTTTTTTGTTTTTAAAACAATCATGGTATTAATTAGTAATACATGATGGTATTTATACCCTATTTGGTGCAACATCAATTTCCTAAAAGTGACCAAAAGATATCAAAAGTTACTAAAATTTTTAAAATTTTACCACTACTAGAGATTGGACAATCGTCGAGTAAAAAACTCGGGTGATTGTTTCTGGCGGTCGCTATAATAGTATTAGCGATCGCTTGGGATGGTCGCTGTAATGGTCGTCGCTAATCCAGTGCGGCAAAGGATTGGCGACGGAAAAATTCGCGCGACCGCTAATAGCGGTTGCTAATATTCTTTAGACGACAGTATTAGCGATACGCAAATTATATCAGACAGAACGCCCCTTTCTTTTTTCTCTTCTTCCCCCGCACTCTCTCCTCCCTGCCGCTGCCGTCGCCACCGCCGCCGCCGGTAAGGCTCTTTCTCTAGCTCTCTCGTTCTCTTTGTTTCTCTCTCTCTCTCTTGCTCTATCTCTCTCACACTAACTTTTTTTTTTTTTTTTTGTATAAGAGTTTTTTGGAGACTTCACCACCACACCACCAAGTTTGTTTGTTTTTTTTTTTTAGTTTGAATTATTTTTTTTATTTTCTGATTTTTTCATGTTTATTATTGGATTAATGTAAATAATTTTTTTTTTTGTTTTTGTGGTTGGGGTTTGATGATTCATCCATGCATGCATGTATATATTATTGTCTGTTTTTTTTTTTTTTTGTTACTCTTTAATTTGTTTATTTCATATATATGCTGTTGATGTTGGATGTTGGTTGTTTGATTGAAATTTTTTTTTGAATTGTTGGTTGTGAAATGTAATATTGTTGAAATGTTGCTGTCAATTTTTTTTTTACTGTGTAATGTATTTTTTTTTTTTGTATATTGCTGTTTTTTTTACTGTCAAATTTTTTTTTATTTTGCTATTTTTTTAATTTTTTTAATTTTGCTTTTTTTTAATTTTTTTAATTTTGCTATTTTTAATTTTAATGAGAAATTATAGGTACGTTGGAGGAAAATGAAAATATATTTTTGGTTGAATTATAGGTATGTTTTTAATTTCATTTTAAAAAAAAATGAAAGTGGCAAAATAGAAGGAGAAATATAAAAATTGGTATGTTGGAGGAAAAAAAAAAGAGATTTTAGAAGAAAAATTTAGTGAATGGGAAAAAGTTTTGGAGAGAAAAATTTGAAATAAATTTAAATTAAAATATTACTTTAATGGGGATTTTTTAGAATTACCACATATACCTTATTTTTTTAATTTTTAATTATTTTAATATAGTTTGAATTTTGAAAAACTTAAAAAGAGATAAATAACTATTCTTTTTGAAAAGTTTCGAATTCAAAGAAATTTTAAATATTTTTCTATTTATTAAGGACAATTTTTTCCATATATATTATGAGATGTCATATAATTTTAGGAGATTAAATAAAGATTTAAATTTAAAAAAAAATTAATTAGACTAAATAAAGATTTGAATTTTTTGTCAATTTATATCTTTTATTATTATTCATTAAACTAACTATAAAAATAATTTTAGTTAAGTATGACTGAAAGGCGACAAAATATTGGTTAAAATAATTATAAAACATAGTTTTAAAATGAGAAATGTAATTTTGGACTCTTTTTTTTTTAATTTTGTTGAACTAAAAATTTGAAATCATAATGGAGCGAATGTTTTATTAAATTAAGCTTAAAATTATTTTCAAATTCAAATATTTAAAGTAGGTATTAAAAATAATAAAATTAAGTATTAAAAATCAGTATTAAAAAAAGTAAAACTATTTTGATTGAAATATAATTTTTTGAAATTATATAAGAGTGAATGCTAATTTTTTTTTTAAATTTAAAAATGTGAATTAGTTCTTTGTAGGAAAATATAATTTACTAAATAATTTTATTTAATAAATTATATCTATTATTATCATTGAGTGAAATAACTATCAAAAATAATAAAGGAGTGAGTGCTTAATATTTTTTAATTTAAAAATATAAAAATATGAAAAATAATATTTAATATGATTTGCTTTTGAAGTAATGATTAAACAATTAAGAAATTAATTTTAAATATGAACAATATTAAAGTAAGATATTTGGAATTATAAATACATAAATGTATAATTTTTAAAAATAAAGTGATTAACTTACCTTAAGGAAATTAAATTATATTATGATATTTATAATGTTAGACAATAATATTTAAAATATGAAAATTAAGTAAATATTAATATTAAATTATAACTTGTAGGTTTTTAAAATATAAATTTAAATTAAGTTATAATAAATCAACTTATCTTAAGGAAATTAAATTATATTATGATATTTATAATGTTAGATAATAATATTAAAAATATGGAAATTAAGTAAATATTAATATTAAATTATAACTTATAGGTTCATTAAAAATATAAATTAAAATTAAGTTCTAATAAAATAATATAATTTATTAAATAATTTGTATATATTATTATCATTTACTAAAACAATCTTGAAAAACGTTAATTGACGTTACCTTAATATTGAAATTAAATTATATTATAAATTTTTAAAATAAATTAATTATATTATGATATTAAAATTAATTAACATTACGTTAAGGAGATTAATTAATGTTATTAAATTACTGAAATTAATTAAATTATATAATGAACGTTACCTTAGGGAAATTAAATGATATTATGATATTTATAATGTTAGACAATAGCATTAAACATATTAAGATTAAGTGAATATTAATATAAAATTATAACTTGTAGGTTCATGAAAAATATAAATTAAAATTAAGTTCTAATAACATAATATAATTTATTAAATAATTTAAATATATTATTATCATTTACTAAAACAATCATAAAAAGTAATATTAATTAACGTCACCTTAATATTGAAATTAAATTATATTATAAATTTTTATAATAATTTAATTATATTATGATATTAAAATTAATTAGCATTACGTTAAGGAGATTAATTAATGTTATTACCTTACCGAAATTAATTAAATTAATGAACGTTACCTTAGGGAAATTAAATTATATTATGATATTTATAATGTTAGACAATAATATTAGGAGCATTAAGATTAAGTAAATGATAATATTTAAGTTATATTAATATTAGTCAAATATTCAATAATAAAGTAATATTAGGTAAATAATAATATTAAATTATAAATTTTAGGTTCATTAAATATTAATATTAGTTAAAATATTAAATAATGAATTAGAATATTGATAATATAATTAATTTAGGTCAAATTACATTGTTTCAATTAATATTGTAATGGCTGGTTACTCAAATTATTGAAAATAGTTTTATTATTTGAAATCATAATTTGATTTATGTTATAATGAGTAAATATTGAATTATTCGTAATATCTATTGTTGATTTATTTAATTTGTATCGTATTATTTTATTTGTTGTATATTTGATTTTCGGATAGTTTATTTAAGTGTTATTTTGTTAAATAAAAATAATTAACTCTAATTCTTGGGCCCAATTCAAAAGTAAACCCCTAATCTTGCCTGGGCCCAATCCAATATCTTTCTTGGGCCCAATCCAATCCAATATGAATACGATAAGAAAATTAGGTCAAATAATAATATTATAGTATTATCTCTAAGTAATTTACGTAATAATATAGTAATTAATTAGACAAGCAGCAGTAGTTAATTAATAATATTTAATTAGTTCAATTACTAATTAAAAGTAAACTCTTAATCTTGCCTGAGCCCAATCCAATATAAATACGATAAAAAAATTAAGTCAAATAATAATATTATAGTATTATCTCTAGATAATTTACGTAAGAATATAGTAATTAATTAGACGTAAACTACCTAAGACGATGGCTGAGCGCCTTGGCCTATCATGTGGCAGCAGTAGCTCAGCAGATGCTGTCCCACCATCACCCCCTATGTCCGCGCATCTTTCACTGTCAGGTTATACGGAGGGAGGTAAAGTTCGTTAGTTTCAGATTTTATCTTATCCAACAACAGTGATTATATTCCGTATAGATTTATCGCGTAACAATTTGTTTGAAACAGATTCTCCCACTTCGAGCAAGCTTTCGAGGTTCGGCAGAGAGCCCTTGAAGGGATTGCCGTAGTTCCACTACGGCTCTCAGTGGATGACCGTTCAGTGGGATGACACGCCCCATCCGGTGGGGAAGGATGGACGGTCTTTGATTTCACAGCTCGGACATTTGGTCTAGAATCCGATCAGATTCCCGTTGACCACCCTCAAGTAGGATCGTTTCGTAGATTTTATGTTCGAGGGTCTACGGACTGAGGTGCAGCTATGAAATTTTAAAATTTTATTTGTATGTGATTTACCTGTTGAAACTTGTAACATAAATAATATTATACAATTTGTCAATTTTAGGCCAATGTAGTTGATGTTCCTCTAGACTTCCGGGACGTTATGTTCGTGAAAGAATCATAAAAATAAGATTAAAGATAAATACTAGAAGGGTCATGAGAATGACCTTGACATCCTCCAGCAGGTCCCACCGGACATTCTTCCCCACTAGTGGGCTGAGCTCGTTAGGCATTGGTCGAGTCCCGAGACACAGGTGAGTAGATTGCGAGTTAATTTTTTTTTCTTAAATTTTGACGTTATAAAGCGTAAATTACAAAAACTAATTAAGAAAAACTTAAAATAGGCAGAGGCCCAGAGGAACTCGTGAAATCGAGGAATGCAGGGGCCGGCCCACAGGGAAGAGACTCAACACTTTTCTCAAGTTCGCCACGAGGTAAAAACGTTAGCTTACCACGTCAATAGCGACTTTTTTATTTCATATTTAATGATAGTAAGTTATTAACATAAGTTACCTTTCAACAGAGGACAGAAGGGGGCTTGAGGACAGATCGGATGTCTATGTGGTTGGCGACTCGACGTACTGATTCGCCGGAGGTTCAGGCCATACAGGTAACTAATTTTAATATTTCGTCCAACGAACATATAATTGAATTTTGCTTTAGATAATATAGTTAGTTATCTTGTTTTTTCCGTCTCTGCTTGTTTGCAATAGGCGTAGTTTAATGCACGTCTAGATGAGCCGCCGCCGGATGAGAGGGAGTCCAAAGAGAAGAGGAACGAGATATTTTTCTCCATTGTCGGATGCAATAGCCATGGATACACGCTTACGCGGGGCGCAGGTATTCCACGCCGATCCATTGCACGAGCAGAGTCATCTTCTCAGGCCAGACGTCGCGACCAGGATCTACTCCAGACCATTCGAGCTGAGATGGACGAGTGAGAGGCATCACTTTAGGCCGAGATGATGGCTGAGATAGAGAGGCGCCTCTTTCAGAGTCAGAGCTATCCACCTTCTCTTCCTCAGGTTAAAAATTTTATTTTTCGTTACTATTACTCATTAAAATTTTATAAATTTATTTATTCATGTCTATTTATCATGTTCTAATTTCCTTATTATTCCATAGTAGGATCTGAACGATGGCGGATGGCCTTCTTGGACTGAATTAGGATGATTATGATCCATTTGTATATATTTTGATCAGTACATTTATATATATTTTAGTTTTTGTATTTTGAACATTTACATATAATAAAATTTTGTTTTAATTGCAATCTAATTTGATATTGTCTTTGTATATATATAATCATAATTAGGAGTCATGTTTATTTTTTTGATTGATTTTATGAAAAAAATTGTTTAGTTTAATGTGCAAATTAATAAAAATATAATTAAATTAAATTTGAAATAAACATTTATACATAAATAATAAAATATAATACTTATTATAAATAATTAGCAAATATTAAATAAATAATTATTATAAATAAATAATAAATAATTATTAAATAGATAATTTAAATAATTTGATTCGTAAAAATAAATTATTGAGATTTATAATTAGATTCTAATATAAAAATATATATATAAAACGACTTATTGCGACCGCTTTAAGCGATCGCTAATACATCAAAAGGGTCGCTAATTTCTCGGCGCCAAATGGCGCCAAATAGCCTTGGTTCCCCCGGGTAAGTATTAGTGATCGCTTGGTAATATTAGCGCCATCTCTAGAGATTTTCGCGCCAAAGTAACAACGACCGCCAACACATATTAGCGACCACTTCTAGCGGTCGCTAATTGCCTGATGTTTTTCCCCACAATGGTCGTAGCAGCGGTCGCAAAAAACTTAGCGACTATTTTGATGGTCGCTAATACTTTTTAGCGACAACCCAAATGCGACTTGCTTGAGGTGGTCATTAAGGCGTCGCTAATACTTTTAGCGGTCGCTTTTTTAGTTTTAGCAACCGCTTGTGGTGGTCGCTAATACTGGTCTTTCCAGTAGTGTACCAATCTCGTGATTCGTGCGTGAATGACCTGCGCACAGAAAGGTTAGGATTTTTTTTTTTGAAATCCGTTGGAACGGGTGCTAGAATGCTTGTTCCAACAGATAAGGTCAAGATTTTTTTTTTTTTGAAATCCGTTGGAACGGGTGCTGGCCTGACAACTTTTACTGCAACGTAACTGACACTACTAGAATAAGAAGCATTGGCGCAACTACAATCGAGCGACCATTGGAGGCGGTCGCGAATAATGGTATTAGCGACCGCCTGAAGCAGTTGCTACGGCGGTCGCAAAAAGTCCTCATAAAACCCCCTAGCAGCTTCTTTTCCCCTTATTTTTCTCAGCATTTCCCTCTTTCTTTTCATCTCCCGCGTTGCCTCCTGCGTTTTCCCTGCCTTTGCCCACTGCCGTAGCTCACGCCGGTGCAATTGTCTCGGTGAGCACTCTCTCTTTCTCCCTCGGTTCCTCTCATCTCTCTCTCCTTATCTCTGATTTTGCCATTGTAAGAACTGATAACTCCCTCCCTCTCCCTCTTTCTCCCTTTCCTTCTCTCTCTTGCAAATTAGAAAAATCGGACCTTGGGTTTTAATCTTCTCTCTCTCTAGAATTTTTTGAGGTGTTTTAGAATGTCAGAAAATGTGTGTTATTTCCCCTATTTTCTTTTGGATTAATCTGGTGACAAAGAACTTCAAAGAAAAATCAACTAAGAATTAAAAACTAAAAGCTTTATTCAACAGAGACTCAAAAAGATTAACAAAACTATCATTCGAAGTCTGAAAATACGAAGTACACATGCTTTAGGTCTTTTAAAAAATTAAAAACTGTGAGAAAAAAAATAAGAGAAGAAGTAGCAAGGATTGAATGCTTCTTATTCTAAATCGAGATCAAGGAAGTAATTTCACGTATTCGTCTTCTTTCGACTCCGATTTTAGCTTGTCTTGTTTCGACTTCAGTTTCAGGCTTTCAAAAACAGATTAGATCTGGATCTTTTTTTCTTTCTCAAATTTTTCTCTTTCCCTCTTCTAAACGGTAGATTATTGCTAAAAATAATTGTTAACAAATTTGAAAGAAGAAAATTGAAACAATAACTCTGCGGAAGTGAACGGAACAAAGAGTCTTGAGGAAGATGATTTGAACACAGCGAAGCGTGTGGAGCGTTTGGAGGAAGGTTGGAGACAATTAATTACTTCTTGAACCACTAAAGAGAGTTGATTTGATTTGGCGGTGGGGTAGGTGGCTGGGTTTCTTGGGAGTTGGGAGATGAACAGAGGCTTTGAGTTGATATTGTAAGTAATAAATGATATATAAATGTAATTATATAATTTATAATCTTAATATATAAGTATAATATATTATATTTTAATATAATATATTAAAATATTTGATTTATTAAAAAAATTTAAAATTAATAGGAAAGTAACGTTTGTTGAAATTTGATTAAAATATTTTTAAAAATTGATAAAAATTAAATTTTTTCTTATTTTTTTTTATGTTCTTAAGGATCCAAATATCACTTAAATTATATTACTTATTTCATAAGTTATTAATTAAGTATTACTATTATATTTGATATATGAACAAAAATATTAATGGTTTTAAAAATTTATACGAAATTAAATTATAACAAATTTAGCATTATATAATTAATAATATTGTTATATTAATATTTTTTTATCAAATTGAATTATAATAAATTTAGCATATATAATTAATAAAATTATACTTTTAGCAACTGCTATGGCAGTCGCTAAAACTCACTTAGACGGTCGCTAATAGTCCCTCAAACCGGCTCAAAAGGGGTTAGCGACCGCTAAATAGCGGTCGCTAATAGTTAGCGACCGCCAAGTCACGGTAGCTAATAGTTATTAGCGACGAAGTTTCGGCGGCCCTCCCATGGCGGTCGTTAAGCGGTCGTTAAGCGGTCGCTAAAGATTATTAGCGACCGCTTATTCACTTTTAGCGACTGCCAGTGGCGGTCGCTAATACTCATTTTTCTACTAGTGTGACAGACTTTCAGCCTTTCTACATGACAACCGTTGGAATGTTTCCTTAACAAATGTTTCAACGAAAATTTTGATAAATTTTGGTGGTACCATCAAATGTTAAAAAATATCTGACACATTACATTTTTTTAATTTTTTCGGTACTCCTTAGTACACCAAACGGGCCTACTTTATTAAAGGACATTGAAATAATCTCAATGTGCATATATTTATATCATATTATAACTACATTGGTCATTTTAACGATTTCACATTGGATTTTTGTCTTCTAGTGTTCTTGTCAGTATCATTATATTCCATTCAAACTATGTGGGGGCGCATAATAATTATATCATTGTTTGTTCATACATACAAACATACGTACATACAAATAATTCTTATTCTCCATCAGTAAAGTCCAGGAACAAGAATCCTTATCTTTTCATTTACACAATTCCCCATTTATTTGGCTTTATTCTAAAGTCTTTGGGTTGGCCTTTCCATGTTTCTCGTGCACTGCTTCCCATGTCAAATCAGACACGGTATGTTATTACAGCATTACAAATCTTCAAACCGAAGATTTTAACGTCTGACGCGTCACGCGTGAACTTCCCATCAAACTCCTCTCTGTATAAATCAACTCCATCGCAAATTGAGTTCGTGTGGTAATTAAGATACACACATACATTATCTATATATATATAGCCAGCCAAGAAAAAGAAAGACTTCAAACACTCTACAGTTATGCAAAGATTGGAAGCAACTTCCTTTGCTAGGTCAAGGCTCTCCGGCCGGTGGTTTTTGGCCGGACCTCCTGATCACCGCCGGAGATCGGTGCTCACAAGAAAGGTTATTATTGGAGCAAAGAGAGAAACGGATGACCGGTGGGACTACCACGGAAAGCTGGTGGATGAGAATATGATTGTTCTTCGGATGCGCATTCGAGAGACGGAGATTTCGGAGATGAGCCACGTGCTGCCTCCGGACTGGATGGAGTGGGAGAAGAAGTGTTACAAGAGCTACAACGAGGAGGTTTGTGAAGCGCTAGGGTTGTTGCAGTCACTTCTGATGAATACAAGGCCAAGTTTAGGTTTAGGGATGGTGGCGCTCATCGCTTTGAGTGTGCCGATCTCAACTTCTGTAGTCTTGCTCCATGCTATTAAGTTGGCCAAGGGTTTTAATTAGGGTTTCTTTCCAGGTATACTGTGTTGAAAATTCTCAGCAAAAACAAACTAGGGTTTTAAATAAATTTTTTTACATTTTTTTTTATCCTACATTAGTAGGTGATCATAACTATAATTTTTTTTTTCTATTGTCTTTTTTCTATTGTCTGTAAAATTACTACGATTGTAATATATGATATTCATCAATGTAAAATAAACTTACGCTTGCCTTAAACCTATCCATTAATTACTTGTAGTTGTAAAATTTAATTGAAAAACAATTTCTAAATTATTGAATATTAATTAAATTTAAAATTTTCTTACAATACAGGTTTTATTATATCTTAAATTAAAAAATAAAAAAATGCCTAAATAGTGTTTAAGCATAGGATTTTATTTTAGAAAAATTTTTGATTTTAAATTTAAATTGGTCATGCCAATCATTTTTAGTAGATTAATAATATTTAATATTTGAGTTATTTTTATAGACCTATATTATTTATATATATATCTATCAAAGTTGTGCAGTTCTTTCATTTTTTTTCTCATTAAACCGTATTATGTATATGTGCACTTTTCCTATTTATTATTTTACTTTTCATTTTTTTTAATTTTTGAATGATACACTTTTTTTTCAATACTATTTTTTTTTTCTTCTTACTTACTTTTACCCCATATCATTACATGACGACGATGATGATGATGATGATGATAATAATAATAATAATAATAATAATAATAATATATTTTATTATTATTTAGTTATTTTTAAATCATTCTCCAAGCCTAATTATTATTTGAATATTTTATTTGATTTTTTCAATTTAATTTCAAATATGTTTTAAACGTGTAAATTTTACAGCAATGATGAATGAAACATATTTGAAATACAGCAATGATGAATGAAACATATTTGAAATTACACGTTTAAATAATTTACACGTTTAAAACATATTTGAAATTAAATTGAAAAAATCAAATAAAATATTCAAATAATAATTAGGCTTGGAGAATGATTTAAAAATAACTGAATATTAATTAATTTTAAAAAAATTGAACTCCTTTTACAATAATAATTCTCAGTATATTTTAAATTTAGAATACAAAGAGAAAATGCCTTCTATTAATTATGATTAGGAGTGTCTAAATATTAATTAGGTTATAGATTAATTTTCTTAAGTTCCAATTCTAAAGTTAAATTAGTGATTTTGACCATATGTTGAAAACGTTGTTAATTATAATCAATATTTGAATTATTTTTATAAAATAAAACATACAGTTAATAAAAATAATATTTTAATTTGAGTTATTTTTACAAAATTAGTCAAAAAATTATCTTAATGCAATTAAGATTAATAGTATTCTAATTCAAGCTATTTTTTGCAAATGAGTCAAGAATTGAAAAATAAAAACATATATTAATTAAAATTAACAAATAATTTGAAATAAAAAAAGATCAGGTAGATTAAGTAAGTTTAAAATTTAATATATATATTTTAGAACAAATTTTGATTTTTTAAAATTACACCAAATCAAAATTTGATAAAATATAAATTTTTAACATTCATATAAAAGCTCGACTTTAATTAACTCTACCGACTCACTTATATTAACACAAAAAATTATAGATATAAAAAAAAAATAATTCAATTATTATTTTAAGAAATTATATAATTTTATTAAAATATTTTATAATATATTTAAAAATTGTATTTTATCAATAAAAATATATAAATTTCTGTGCATCAACGCCGATCATGGGTTTAGCGGAATGATCAATTCTTTCAACATCTATCCTTTGAGCCAAGCAACCATGTTCATACCTTGAATTGATGGTTGTTGCTTTCGAATTTTGGACTTAGAATTAAATTGATCATTTCGTATGTAGAATAAATAAAAAAATTTTGACCCTTCACTATAAGGAATGAAGAAAGTATTTGGAGTACTGAAAAAAGTTCACAAAAATTAGTAAAAATTATAATCTTAATGAGTAAAAATTTTTAATTTTATAAAAATTTGTAAATTTTTTTTCTTAAAGCTGCAAACACATCTAAAGATGATGATTAGTTTTATAAGTACAAGCCTATTCACAACATACGTTAATTAGAAATTCAACGGAGTCGATCTATTTACGATCCAATTGAACTCCTAACGGAACCTAACAAATCTGATAAAGGAGATTAATTTGGCTCAATTTTTGAGGTATTTTTTTGTGTATATTTTTGCAGCCGGGCTCCCTATTTGTCAACCAGTGAGATTAGATTTAAGATGATTACTTCGATCGATATTTGGAAGCTAGCTAGCGATAAATATTGAGAAGTTATTTTGATTTACTTTCTCTACCGTAATCAAATGAATTTGACTTTAACATACAGTTGTAACTAATCACCCGAAGTTATCACTTAGGTAAATTTGAAAATTTTAATGAACGGTCAAGATTAGGAAAAGGATTTTTCTCTAATCTTAATTATTTGAATTTAAGGGGCCGATATCGAATATAATGTCAACTTTTTAACATCATATCTAGAACATTTAAAGTTTAATTTAACGGTTCTCCGTCTTAATGTCAAGGGACTGACATCAAAGTCAATGTCAGTCTCTTCTTTTTTAATTATTTACTGTAAAGTCTGGAATTTATTAATCCTACCTCACCTGTCAAACCAAGTCTACAGTTACATGATTACTTTGATATGCATGGATTACTATTTTTAATCAATGCATGTTAACTGAGTGTTTGAAAGCTTAATTTGGACAAAAATTTTCGATTTTTTTAATTTTATTAAAATTTTCTAACTTTTTTTATATCTAAAATCTTTAATTTTTTTCTCACTTTCTTCAAATTTTCTTATTTTTACTAACTTCTTTTTTATTTTTCTAACTTTTACTTGTCACCCTAAGTTATCAATTAGGTAAGTTTGTGAATTTTTAACAAACAGTCAGTCAGGATTAGGAGAAAGATTTTTCTCTAATCTTAATTATTTGAACTTAAGGCATTGATATCGAAAACGATTCAACTCTCTAACATTAAATCTAGAACTATTAAATTTTAATTCAATAATTCTCAGCTTAATGTCACGGGACTGATATCAAAGTCAACGTCAGGCTTTCCATTTTCTAATTATTTACTATTTACTGTGGATTCAGGAATTTATCAATCCTACCTCACCTGTCAAACCAAGTCTACAATTACATGATTACTTTGATATGCATAGATTACTATTTTTAATCAATGCATGTTAACTGTACGGTTGGAGGCTAAATTTGGACAAAAGTTTTCAATTTTTTTTATCATAAATTTTTCTAATTTTTTATACCTAAAATCTCTAATTTTTTTTCTCACTTTCTTCAATTTTTCCTACTTTTACTAACTTTTTTTTTATATTTTTTAACTTTTACTAATTTTTTTTTATACTTTTGGAAAATATGCCTATAATTTAATAATTCAAAATTTATTTATTTTTATTTTTTTATTAAAATTTGATACTCTGAACGTAGGCTGAGAAAGTACTCCACATATGCAAAGTGACAATTGACAATTAAGACAGAACACATAGGCAATAGCATGTTGGACTTCGGTGAATAATTAAATATTATATGTTTGGTAATTAACCACGCTAGCTTTACGTAAACGCTGCAAAACAAACACGGCTGGCACGTCTTTTGTGTTGACTAATAATGACCATATCGTTAATTTTTATTAATATACTGAATTCATGATTACAACTTACAAATACGATGGTTCTTTTATAAATATATTAATTTAGGGAAAGTTCGTTGAAAATTTATGGCAGGCCGCTGGTGGGAGATTGAAATTAGGTAAAGTTCCCGTTTGGGGTGTTGGAAAACATCAAAATATTTTAAAAAATTTTCAAAAGTTTTATAATTTCTCCATAAAGTTTTTTTTTTCATTTCAAGTAGTATGATTCTCTATAAATTTATATATATTTATAAATATAACAAATTTTTACAAATTTGAAGTTCCTATAAATTATAATAACATCTCTACAAATTTCAATAATATTTATACAAATTTTAAAAATTTCTGATAAAAAAATGAAAAATATTTTCTGTCGAAATCCATGATTCGAACAGAATTATTCATCTGTATTTTTGGGGTTTGTACTTCGTGCTTTACATCCTAAATGCCAAAAAGTAACTCACACTACATTTTATCTTAATTTTTCATACGACAAGTGCCTCAAAAATTACATAATAATTAATTAATTTAACTTCTCAATATTTTTTAAATTAATTTAGCTTTAACTAATTAAATTCATTAATTTCGACTCTTATCGTTGACAGTTAACAGTAATGGGTTCTCTGGGCCGGCGTTGAAATGCAATCTCTAGCTCTAGGGTTTTCCTTACAAATACGTCAAGACAAAGGCCAGTTCAAATATATATACGTATAGATGATTATTAGGGTTCCGGCGAAGAATACAATGCCTCTCATTTTGGTTTCTCCATTAAAATTTTTGTCTCATCCACATGAAAAACTCTTATAAAATGAGGTCAATTTATTCAAGATCGATCTAAACTCACCTGAAATATTATTACCTACAGATCACTTCAATCGATCAATAATCATGGCGGAGAAGGAAGGAGCAATTGTCAAGAAAGGCCAGGAAGAAGGGCTGAAAATGGCGACTTCCCTTCTCGAAGAGTTCGGACTCCCCCTGGGGCTCCTCCCGCTGGCTAACGTGGTGGAAGTGGGGTTTGTGAGGAGCAGCGGATACATGTGGATTGTGCAGAAGAAGAAGGTTGAGCACAACTTCAAAATGATCAGCAAGCTCGTGAGTTATGACGCTGAAATCACCGGCTACGTCGAGAAGAAACGGATCAAGAAGCTCAAGGGGGTGAAAGCCAAGGAACTCGTGGTGTGGCCTCCGGTGAGCGAGATTGCCGTCGACGATCCGCCCACCGGGAAAATTCACTTCAAGAGCCTCGCCGGCATCACCAAGACTTTCCCGACCGACGCCTTCGCTGCCGGACAGTAATCCGTCGTGATCGCCAATCTTCTATATGATTTTTAAGTACTTCATCATCGGTGTGACGAGTTAAATTTAATATAAATTAATAAGATGAAGGGACTCCTTGATTATCGGCGGGGAATTCAACAATCGAATTTTCATGTTTTTTTACTCCAAGGGGAAAAACTATACAAACATGCACGACACTTAGGACCCAAGACCTAACTTTCACTGTCCTGCCAATCGGAGCTCCAAGACCAAGATTACTCAACCAAATTGCCATAATAACAATAATAATAATAAATAAATAAATATTTGCATTATGCAATTAACAATCCGTGCAAGAAATAGCATAAAAGTGGACAAAATAATTCTAATTCATATGCATTCCAAACGATATGGTACCATATTGGCTATTGAGCATCCCTTGCAAGCAATGCAATGGAATCTGGCAAACGAAGCTAGAGTTGCGAAAAAAGGAAATAGAAAGACGTGACTAGTATTGACTATTCACGCACCAAACGAAGCATAAAGGCAATGCACAATTCATGTCACATTAACCACAATGATGAAAGTTTAATTAAGATTTAAAGATATGGGAAGTTTAGGATATAAACTTAAACTCAGGTGTCAAAATTGTCAACTAATTAAATTGAAATGATCAAATTGCAAAATTTTTCAAAAAATGAAATACCTAAAAGTTGAAAATTCAAAATTTCTTGTTGAGTGAAACAATTAAGGGAAAATACCCTCTTTGTTGCCTTAGTTGTTGGTTGTTGGAGATTTTCTCAGCTTCGATCTAATTTTGCCACAGTGAATGATTTTATAGTTTTATTTGAATATTTCCTTGCAAACTCTCCTATTTTTATTTACTTTAATTCATTTATTACAATTCACTTTTGTTTTGTTATTAAAATATCCAAAAAAAAAAAGGTAAATACTGATTAAAAAAAAATAATAAAAAAAATACTGTTAATAAAATCACATTTTCACGACACGATTTGCAGTGATCAAGCATTGCATTGCTTGTATGCAACTCATTTTACATTAATTTCACATTAACAATAAAATGTTTCTCGAAATAACATTGATAAAAACTCTAAAATTATATAAAAAAAAGTTGCTTACATGTACGTATAAGTGTGTGTATCTCTATATATATATATATCAAATGTACATATACGTGTGCAAAGAAGGAAAATCGACCATTGCGAATCATAGTTAACTAGAGAAGGAGAATTGACCAAAACACCGGAATTTACAACAATGACAGTTGAAGAATGGCAAGTTTAGTTAGGTTTTTGGTAGAAGTCACCATTTTTCTACTATTTCTTCCTTTTGCAGGATAATTTTTGAAGGATAATGAATCAAAATGAATGAGCGAATAAAATGATTTCGTTGTTTGGTTGATTTCAGAGTTTAATTCAAAGTTGCAATTTCAATTGTGATTTTTGGACAAGTAAAATTACATCATCAAAATATAATTCCTCTAGTCATCTACCTTCATAATTTAAAAATGCGATTTATCATACAAATTTTAGAAAAAACACGTTATAAAAATGTAATGTTAAGTTACGTGAAATTCCATTATTAAAGTGCAATTTTATTAACAGAACTTTATCAATTACTTCTCTTTGGATAACATTTGCTCATTTTTTTGGTCTTTTAATCAAGATTCTCTTTTCCAATCTTTCACCAACAATACGAGAGACAAAATACTGAATATATATCTGAAAAGAAAATATGATGTGTATACTAAACATCATTAGAAAGACCATGTAATGGCTCTATTTGAACAAAGGTTAAAAAAAATATATATATAGAGATTGGTAGGAGGTGAAACATATCTTGTAATTTTATGTACTCTGCAAATTGGATTATGTCATAATTTCACCTATGTAAGATTATGGTTTGAGTTTGGGATAATCAGATGCTTCATAGCACTTTAGGCCCCATTTGGCATATAAACTCTTTCTATAAAACTCTATAAATCTCTAACAACCTCTCTACTTCTAATTTTTCCGCAATCACTAATTTCAAAAAATTCTAATATTTCGCTAAAAAAATAAAAAAATCTGAAAGTAGGTTAATCGAATATTCTTCATGTCAAAAGCTTTCAAATGAGTACCATTATCGCTATTTTTTGTGAATTTTTTTGAATCCGTGGGAATGATTTTTCAAATCCGTTCCCACAGTTTGCTATTTTTCAGAAAAATAGGGCGTCAAAATTAATTCCAAACTACATTTTATCTCAATTTATTTTATTTTTTCTTATGCCAAACGGAGCCTAAACAGTGTAATTGGGGTTTGGATCCATATTAAGTGAATTTTGTCTAAAATTATTATGCTTGTTAATTGATAGAGTAATTTTTCCAGTACAATAAATATTACAAGATTATAACGAGAATTAAATCGGTAAAAAATGAGTAACAAGAAAGTGAATTTGACAGCTCCATTAAACACTCTATGAATAAAAGTATAATTTGTCGGCATTAAAAATATATTAAGTCCCTCTCTTTTATATAAAATATTATGTCAATTTATATTAAAAAAATCATTTCAAAATTATATTAATGCCTAAATTGTACAAAATTTTGGTTTTCTACCAACCCCTCTTTTCATATATATATATATATATATATTGTGTCAATTTAAATAGAAAGTTATTTCAAAATTATATTATAAAAAACATAAATTATTGGTTTTTCGCTAAGGCCTCATTTGGCAGCACAAAAGTATGCAAAAAATCTATCAAAAGTTACAAAATAAGTATTTAGTAAAACCTTAACTTTTGTCATTTTTTCTACTCTGTTACAGTAATTTGCTCTACCCAAAAATTATTAAAAGTTTTATTAAACATACAAAAGTTACTAAAAATTGTTAAAAATTTTATCAAATACTTAAAAATTGATAAAAATGATTAAAAATTATCAAAATTTTTACCAGAAAACTAAAAGTTACAACAGCTGATTTCATCAAACACATTAAAAATAAATTTTAATTAAAAATTATGTTTCTAAATGCGATTAAGGCACGGGATCTCTCCGCGCCAAAGTCCGAGGCACTGAGCCTGAGGCTCTGAGCCCACTAGATCTGTTGGTTTCCCCAAACCCCCGTGTCCGTTGTTAGATCTGTCTTACCACCGCAATCAAATGTGGGCCATCGCGTTTGTACGTTGACTGCGAAAGCAGATAAAAACACATATCCGTTTTTACAATAATCGCAAGCACGCAATCGCGAGGGTTGCAAAATTTGATCGTATCGCATAGCTGCATAAGATTGTAGCCATAATTCATTCTCTCGTCTCCGGCCACAACTACGCGGAAGAGCCTTCTCCTCTCTCTCTCTCTCTCGATCGATCGAAGACAGAAGCAGGCCTGAAGTTGAGAGCTTCTTTGACGGTAAATCAATCTTCAATTTGCCTCTCTTTATGTATATCTATTTGATTCAATTTGTTTGATCTGTTCGGATCCTTGTACATCTTCTTTAGCATCGATACATTTCCCTCTAGATATGTGCATGTCCGTATGACATATATACATCTCTACTATTTTCAGATCTTTGGCGATCTCCGCTTTATCCTTTGAGCACTAGAAAACCTAAACCATATGAATGCGGATAGCGGAACAGAATATCAGTTGAATTTGAATGGTTGCATTGATGTGTTTTCGTATTCTTTTTGTACGACGCAGATCCTCGCTGTTGTGTTGAAGTTTTTCCATATGCAGTTTATTTATGTTTTCAGTTTGTTAATTGGAGCTGTGAAGTAGCTTAATCACTAAAACTGTGATAAGTTTCTTAGCTTTGAGCTTACCAATTGCCTATAAGGTAGACAATTGTCCTGATAAAGGTCGTGTGCTCTAGGCTCTGTTGAATCTCGTGCGGTGTTTTGTTTGTTCCATAAATTGAGAAAAACTGACACTGGTTAAGCCATATGGCTGTTTTGTTGAGTTGTGAACGTTTATCAAATGATCTGAGAATTATAGGCTCGAACTTTAATTTATTTGATTTTGACATTTCCTAAGGAACCAAATAGGATAACGAATTTGATATGAAAGATAAAGGGATACGCAAGATATTTGGGAAACAAGACACCTGAAAACGAGGCCAGAAAAAAGATCCTAGAAAAATAATTAATGCATGGGAAATCACAAGAGAAAGTTTATGATGGTTATAAATGTAATATCCATTGAGTCTTTTTCAATAATCTTTTGGTGCTTTCCATTTGTAATCTTGTATTGTCAATTGCATGTATCAGTGAAGGAACTCTCACCTTTCTGTTTGACATTTTTGATTTCCAAATCAATTAAACCTGTTATTATCAATACAGAGGTTTGTTATTTTGATTTTCAGTTGACTTTCCTGTTTGTTTATTTAAGTGAAGAGATATTTATTGATAAACCCTCTTGCATTTATCTCCAAATGGCACTCAACCAAAAGCTCTTTGGTAACTTTTTCTTTTAATTCTTTGGATAAATATCTTTTCCCTCATATGTAACAATTCACGTGAAGACTCTGTTCATTCCATTGAAAGTTGTACATGTCAATCAATCAATTTGTTTCCAGCAGTCAGCTCTGGTTAGTCATTGTATTTATTGTTTAATATTACCATTACCATTGGAAAATGGGTTTGGGTTTCCCCTAAATGAAGGTTGGTATCCCGTTATTTGAGACTGTTGTTGCCAAAGGTAATTAAGATTCTAATTTTTTCTAAATATGGTCAAAGTAATCAGTAATAATGATGTAGGGTAGTGGCTTTCTATTTAGAATCCTTTTTCTAAGGTAATTAAGGTGTTATTCTTTGTAATTCAACTGGTTACTGCTTGGTGATTGTCAAGCCCTTTTCTGCTACCCATGTAATCTGTTTGATTAAATGTTTGTGGAAATTAATAGTGTATGCTGTTGCAGTTGCTGTACATTAGTTTGCTGCAAGGAAATATGTCAGGCACAGAAGATGTCAAAGAGCATGAACATATGGTTGGAGATGTCCCTGAGGAATCTGAAAAGGCCATGCCATCATCCCAAGAGGAGGTTGTGTCCAATTGTAGCTTTCTGTAGATGCTGGAAAAACTTATTCTGCATTTGCTTCTTATTCTTGCAAGAGTTTCTTAGGACCAGTATTTGGATGTTGTTTTCTACAGGAGGAAGCTGTTAAGAGGAAATATGGAGGAATTATGCCCAAGAAACCACCACTCATTTCTAAGGTAACGTTTTACTCCAATTTTATTGATGGCTCTTCCCACAAGAGAGAGAGAGAGAGAGAGAGAGAGAGAGGAAAGTGCTTCATAGAGATTCTACTTTTGTGCTTATCTCATCTCAAAACTATATTTTTGATGTCAGGACCATGAACGCGCTTACTTCGACTCTGCTGATTGGGCTCTGGGGAAGGTGCATTTTTCTCTAGCTACATTTTTATACTTGGGGCCTAGAGGCTCGTGGTAGTATAAATGCTTGCATCATGGATCATCTTAATTACCTTACATTATTTGATGCTTGTGCATGATAACAGCAAGGGGCTCCAGCTGCAGGGAAGCCTAAAGGACCAGTTGAGGCACTTCGACCTAAACTCCAGGTATTTATACAGCATCTTCTTCCCTTTTCTTTGGCGTGCTGGTTATGCTACTTGTTTTTCACCACTTCCATCAATATACAATGTATAAGTCATTATTATCATAAGCTCAATTACGTGGTGATTCTGATCACGATTCAGCTTAGCTTTGTTGTGGACTAAAACTATTTCGGCAAAAGTGTCGATCCAAATTCTAAAACATTAATTACTTTCCTGATAAGCTGGATCTGGTAAAGTGGTTTATAGGGTCTAAACTCTAAAGGCTCCAACATGGAACTTTAATTACAGAAGGTTTTAAAAAGGGAATTGATGGGATGGTTCTTTTAATTTCATATATGATGGATGCCTTTTCTACGTATAGAAAATTAATGCAAAGTTAATAAAATGTGAATGTAGAACTTTAATCCATGCAGAGCTTTAAAAAGCAAAAAGCAAGGACAGTTTTAAATTTCATACCTGATGGCTTCATTTATCTGCATATTGAAAATGAGTCCTGCAGATATTTTTGGCTTATGAAAACATGGTTAAAACATAATTGTTGTACAATGGTAACATTCTGGGGGCATTTGAGGCTTATGGACATGGTTAAAACATGATTATATAATTTATACATCAGCAATCAAGTGATCATGGTCTATGTTACATTGTTACATTGAATCGGGTACGGGTATGTGTCTAAGAGTAGGATTCATTAATTCTCTTATTCAAAGATATGAGGATATGGGAAAATATTTATATATTTAATATAATTATTTTATTTTATAAGATAATATGGTATTAACAAGGTTCCATTAGAGTATTTCATATATAAAATATAAGTTGTATGAGCAAGTTATGTTCTAAAATTGAATTGTTAAATATGTTTGTATGACTATACAATTATATTGAGATACGTATACCATATCCATATTTAAGTATCCTTGTCCAACTATCAAGTATCTGACATAGGTACGTCATACATTTACAATAGTACATGTAACATAGATCATGATATATGCCAATCATGCCATTATGCTTTGGAGTTTTGGACTGATAGAGTAAGACAAAACAATATAGATTCCCTCTGAAACTGCAAGAAAACACATAGCTGTTCTTACCCTGGCAAATTTGAAGCAAGACTTGCAAAAGCCGGAGTTTATATCAGGCTATGGTTTTTTAATTTGTAACATTTCTTGGTTTTCATAAAATATTTGCAATTCTATGACTTAGAACTTTATTTCCGTGCTAGCTGAATAATTAAATTCAAAATTCCATTTGTTCTATCTTACTTACACCACTTCAGGTAAAAATATATAAAACTGAGAATTCTGAATGACTAGAGTTTTAGCTGCAGGATTTATGCTATGTTTGGAACATGGATTTGTGGAGGGAAAGGAAAAATGAAGGGAAAATAAAATTTATAATTTGTGCAATTTTTGTATACTTGACCAAGTAAATGTTAGACTTTGTTGATAAATATCTATTCGTTTTAGTCTTATTTTTCTAACTCAATAATAAAATGAAATAAATCAATTTATTTCATTTTTATTTTACATTTCTACAATTTTTCTTCACTCTTCCTCTCTCTCCACAAATCCGTGTTCCAAATATAGCCTAAGAGAAAACCCTACAGTTGATGAACATAAAAATCTTCATTCTGTCTAGTTATCTTATCATCATAATGGAAGTTTGAAACAAAAGGGAGGGTAGACAATCATTTGATTATGTTTGGTTTTTAAAACTAAAATTTGCATCACTGAGTACTATATTTGTTTGCTTCTATGAGGTTTATGCCTCATTTTGGTGCAAAAAGCATATTCTTATTTTATTCTTGATGGTCACTTGAGTTTGATATGCCAAAGGATCAATAGCAAATCTTAAATTTAGGGTAGCTTTATTTCTTCATCTTTTAACTATTGCACATGAAATTGCAAAATAATTTCCCCATAGGATGGGTTGGAAAAAATCAGATAGATAGAGGGAGAGGGGGGAGGGATAGTCTCATACTCTGTTGTCAAAGCTGTTCTACAAAGGCACTTAAAAGAAGATTTGGTCTGGGGGGCGTAATGCTGAAAGTGACCTTCTTTGCTTGGTGCCTAGTACAAAGGAAGATTCTATCTGACCATGGACAACCTTAAAACGAAAGGCTTTGCATGGTTTAGTAGTTGTTGTTTGTGCAAAAACCATGGGGAGTCTATTGACCGCATGTTCATTTAATGTGAATTGCAAGATTTAAATTTCAGTGGGTTTTCCCCAGATGGACTTGGGGCCTCTTTTCTGCCTAATGGGGCTCAAAGCTGAGAAAGCAATATATGAAAGCCTGGCATATGGCTATTTGTTGTTTAGTTTGGTTGGTTTGGAAAGATGCAAATTGTGGAGTTTTTCAAGTTGTTTTGTTGTCACCATGGTATAGTTGAGTGAAAGGGGGCAAAGAGCTGCCAGACATTGAGTCATTTGTGAGTTTTGTGGAGAGTTCGGCTTGTTGAGTTTGGGAGGCTGATGTACTCGGCATTTCCTTAATGCCATAGTTTTGTTTTTAACTAATAAAATTTATTTATTCATAAAAAGTAAGTACCATAGTCAAGCATCAAACAAGTGTGGCTAGGCAACATGTTCTGAAATTCTTATTTTTGGATTTATGACAGATAGGACTAGCCGTTTGTAGTTCAACAGAAGTTCACAGAGCTTGTTAGTTTCCTCCCCATGGTAAGTGACAATATCTTACTGGCTGCCATGTCCCAGAATTTTGATGAGGCTTCTGCAAGGTTTGATAGAACACAGGTCAAAAAGTTGCATGGTAAAAGAGAGAGAGAGAGAGAGAGAGAGAGAAGAATGCATTGGGGAATACTGATGGGAATTTGTGACAACAAGATGGGTAGAAAAAAAAAAAAAAAGGCTAACCTTAAGAAAATAACATGGTACTAAAAAACGGGATGAGTTCAAACATCAAACAAGTGTGGGTAAGCAACATGTTTGAAATTCTTATTTTTGGATTTATGAGAGAGGACTACCACGTTTGTAGTTTACCAGAAGTTATTGGAACTTTTAATTTGCTCCTTGTAGTGGGCACCAATTCAATCTTGCTGCCATGTCCAAACGTTTGATGACTTAAGCAAGGTTTGAGGAATATAGGTCTAAATGTTGCAATATAAATGGCATCATAAAAGTTATTTAAGGTTTGTATCTTTCTTTTTTTTTTTTTTTTTTTTCTGTTGTAACAAGTTGAAGGTTTGTGTTATAGTTTCAGATTGATTTTGGGTGGACTTTTGATGTGATGCCATTTTGCTATGTTTGTGATTGTACCCATTAATATGTTACCATACCCTTGGGGGATGTTGGGCACCTGTTCCCATGAGATGACTCTTTCCAGTATGTAATGGAGATCTTGCAAGTGGGTGTATTTTTGGTTATGCTAGCTACCTTAACTTGTAAGCACATCTGAAAAGATCAGGCAAAATTTCTCATGCTTGCATCTGGATGGTAGTCTCTCCTGGTACGTTATGTCTGGTAGCCCATATGCATTGGCAAAATTTTAAAGCCTGGCATTTTAACTGGATATTGAAGATTGGTTTCTCATATGCATGTAGCGTTATGTTGCATTGCTGAGGAGGGATCTATTGCTTTTGTATTAATGCACTGCATACGATCTTTTGTACATATCAAGGGCAATAAGTCTATAATGCAGACTGGAAATGAGCATTCGTTTTCAATTTCAGAAAATAATAATAATAGCGAGTTCTTCTCAAATCTGAAATTCAGCATCCACTACCACGCGTTTTGCATTTTAAATAAGTTGCGTCTTTGAAAGGTAAACAAAGTAATTTCTCCAGATACTTTTACGTGTCTTCTATTGACCTTTATTTATTTATTTATTTTTTGTTGTTGGTCCTCTCTATCATCTAGCCAACACAACAGCAAACAAGATATCGGAAATCTCCTTATGCTCCATCAGACGGTGAAGGTATGAACATAGCTGTGGCTTGCTGAGTCTGGTCATTGCTTCGCCTCAGCTACTGCTAATGTTTAGATACATTTTCTTCCTGAAATCGTTTTCTTAGTGAGGAGAATCTCATCATCTGTTCTTTTCCATATAGGAGCGGGGAACACTCCGTCCGAGGATGCAGCTGCAAATGAATGAGTAGCTGCTGTTGATCTTTTGATCTTGTGAGAACTATTGATTCATAGTCCAGTATCTTCATAGTTGATGAGTGAAATCTCTGTTGTTTCAATAAAAATGGCAAACATGTTTCAGTGTTTGCCATGAGAGAGAGAGAGAGAGAGAGAGAGAGGTTACAGAGAAAAGGAAAAAACACGAGACATGTAGCTCTGAAATTGTACTTCCAAGAATCGAAGTTTTTTTCTCTTTCATTACTGAAGCTGAATGTAACTCTTCTGGATTACAGGTGTAGAACTTACATGCTGAGATTTTAACATTTCTTATATCTGGCTCTTAAACTGATTATTCAGGTGTCTGGTTGTCCTCTGGGAATCAAATATAATGCTTAAATTTTATATGATTCCAACTCAATTTTCATGCCTTTTATAGAGCTGTAGAATATATTTATGTTTTATCTGTTTTCCTTGCTGTTGAAGGAGGCTATACCTATTTTGAATTCACATTATATGTTTCGATCTTGGATATTGCTGATATCTGATAAGAGTATTCAATGGACATATGTGGTGTTGGACAGTCAAATCTATAATAGTTGTATGTGAATGTAGTAGTAAGGATGTTTAAGTTATTTACTTTTTTAATAAAATATAATAGGCTTTATAAATAAATAATACCAACCATACTTTAAAAAAAAAAAAAAAAAGAACAGAAAGAAAAAAGGAAAACTCAATACACGATAAAGTGAGAAATGACATCAAAACACCCATAAACTCTAGCAACATGGTGTTAGTTTTGTCCAACTTTTGCAAGTTTTCATAAATATACAAAAGTTTTCAGGAACATGCAGATTTGGTCAAAAGTTTCAATTTTTTTGATTGCCAAACGGTCTGTAAATTTGCTAGACATATATTATATATATATATATATATATATTGTTAAACCCATTTCTTAGTAATATTTTAAGCTTTCAGCACAATTGACAATTTAGTTATAATCGTAGAAGTTTTTATGTGTTCAAATCTTGTTATCAAATTTGTTTTTTGTTGGTACACTTGCTTGGTTTAGTTTATTTTCTTTTTTTAGTCCAAATTATGTGAGAGATTATTAAATCAACTTGATATACATTTCCGTACACTCTATTTCTTTCCGATTAGTAATATACATGTTGGTCTAGCTATTATTAGGTTCATTTTTTCTTGGTGATTGGAGTGTTGTTTCTTAAGCCTTTGTGACCGTTCATCATATTATAAAAAATAGAATGAGTTGCTTTCTTGAAAAAGCAATCCCCCTTGTGGACCTCAAGTGGAGACAAAATTCACGCGGTGTTAGTTAGTTGCCCCAGAAATTGTGCGCTCTAGAAATTGCTGATGAACGCACATTTTGTCCTCATCATCTTGTACGCGTCCGAGTATTTCTTTAATAAAAGCGTTCTAATAATCGTGTGACCAAGTCTTGTGATGATAACAGCCCCCAACAGCCATCATCGTAATTTCTGTAAACTCCAAGGTTTGTGCATTTTCTTTTATGCTTCTTGGTCCTTGTGATTTCCCCAACTTGGAGTTTTTTTTTTTTTTTTTGGTCCTTTTCTTTTTTAATTCGTTAATTGCTTGATGATGACATTTGGTCATGAGAAGAATACTATGTTGTCTCAATTACTAAGAGTAGGTATGAATGACTCTGGATTTTTCATAATGCATAAATATAAGAGAGGTAAATAATTTATGTAAAAACTAGGAGTAATATACGTGTAGGAATATATTGATTGGTCGAGTCGCTCGTGGGGTTTGAGAGGGTTGTAGTGAATTTTACGTTGCAAGTGTTGAAGTGTTGAGAGATTAAAGGCTATAATTTAATCAAATTAATTAATAAATGTTGTAATAAATGTTAGTTAACAGAATTAATAAACTTTGATTAAATCATGACTTTTCATCTCAACATTTCAACCCTTACAATGTAAAATTCACGGTAGCCTTTACTCGTCAGTAATTCACGACAACAAAAACAAAACTACAGAAACTTTAAAGAGGGCCAGAGTTAAAAAAAAAAAATTAAATTTAAAACTATGGGCTAACAAATTTTCTCATTAAAATTTGATTTTTTTAAACTATTAAATTTTAGACATATTATTCGTATTCATAAAAAGATATAAAAAGTTATGTAAACACATGCTTACAAATAAAAAATTTCATACGTGTAAAAAAAATTATAAAAAATTATTTTAATTAGTAAAATAATACTTTAATTACTAAGACAAATATAAGAGTGGAATTGGGTCAAAATTTACATTTAAAATGGTAAAATCAATAATTTTGTAATATAATAAGTGTTAAAAAAAATTGAGAGGATTATATTATATATAGTATAATACATTAACATACGTATATATATAATATATATAAATATAAATAGATTTTATATATTTTAAATAATTTACTCTTTTTAAATCTTAATTTTTAACTAGGTTTTTTTTTTTTTTTTTTTTGTATTTAGCTTTTATTTTGATTTTGTATGTCATCTTATTTGTTTAGGTTTCTAAATTGTTATGAATCTTTATCGATTATCAAATATTTTAAAAATAAAAATTTGACTTATCATGAGTATTATTTATTTATTTATTTATTTATTTTTAACAACGATAAGCATTTGATAAAATAATAATTTTATAATATTAGATAAATTATTTATTTTTTAAATATTTGATGCAAATGAATGCTGAGTTTCACTCAAGTTTTTTAATCCTTATCAAGCCAGAGCCGGCCAAAAATGTGATGAACCAAGCTTAATAGTTGTAAAATATGACTCATTTACAACTTTATTTTCACACTATGTGTGTTCATTAAAATATGATAATTAATAGTGAAAATTCTAAATATTTAATAAATAATTTTTAATAATAAAATTTAGCATTTATTGTTTGAACCTTAAGTTAAAAAAATTAAATTATATAATTTAATTGAAATTTGTTTGACTAATTCTTTTCCAGTGAAAATGTGACACATAGCTTCACTAATTTTCTTTTTTCCTTGTTAATATGGGATAGACATATAATCTATTGTATAAACTCTTTTTTTTTTTTTTTTTTTGGGCCTTTTGGAAAGTATGTGCAAATCACTCATTTCATACCTAAATTAACAAAATTTATACCATATTAAGAAAGTTATTTTTAAACAATTCTTTATAAATAAATAATACTAATTAAAGTTAATTTTTTTTGGTAAATTCTAATTCAACATAATATAATTATGTAAACCACTCATTTCAAACTTATAATAACAAAATTATATTTAAATAAGTCTCTTGAAGAGTACAACCCAACTACAGAATATTATAAACTAAATTGTGCTTGAAACAAGGGTTTGTGAATGAAGAAGAAAAATGAAGAGAAATAAAATTATTAATTTATATGATTTTTGTGTACTTAATCAAATAAAAGTTAAATTTTTTTTATAAATTAATATTTATTCATTTTGGTCTATTTTTTTAATTCAATCAAAAAAATAAATTTAAAAATTTTACTTTATTTTACATTTTTAACTTTTCAATTCCCTTCACAAACTAACATTCCAAACGTATTACAAAAGAGTATGATTTTTTTCACTGTATAAATAAGGTTTCGTTTGGAAGTTAAATTTTAAGCAAATTTTGATAATTTATTGATAAAAGTTGATAGATAAAATTTTTTTATATGTTTAGTAAAATAAAAAAATAATAATTTTTGATAACTTTTAAGTATTTAATAAAATAAATAAAATCAAAACTTCCCCTTTATTTTACATTCCCAATTTTTCGTTTCCCTTCGCAAATCAATCTTCCTAACATTATGAATAAAATAAGAACGTGATCTTTTGTCCCCGTATAAATAAGATAAGAACGAAGGCAATCCAACATCATTGAGGCCATGGTTGGAGGACTAAAAATAACCAAAAAATTATATTTATTTTTAGTATTTTAGATGTTTGATAAAATAAAATTGTCAATTTTATTGAATTAAGAAATTGTCAAAACATCAATTTTTACTAAGTTTTTTTTTATTTTAACCCAACTCAAATTACTAAGATTTTTATAAAACACTTAAAAGTTGTAAAAAAATTATTAAAATTATTTAATGCACAAAAAATCTTACCCACCAACTTTTTTTGAAAAAATTATCAAAAACTACTAAAAATTTAATTTCTAAGCTAGACCTAAAAGGGAATAAATAAATAAATAAATAATTCACCCCGGAAATCTATTCAGAGGGGTTAGCAGTGACATACATATATATATATATATATATATAAATAGTAGGTAAGTCTCATTAGAAGCTGCTTCATGGCTTCTTCGCCACCTTCTTTCTGCCCTGCAATTTTTCCGTCTCTGAAGCGTGCTCGACCAACCCTGCAAGTAAGAGCTCAGAGCTGCAGAGATGAAGGTAACTACTGCATCGAATTAATTTTTGTTCCCCATTTCTTTCCTCAACAATGCAAAATGGAAAAAAAATAAAAAGATAAAAAAAACTAGGAAATGACAAGAAATTAACTAACGATAAGTTTTCATTTATTTGAGTTCATTTGATTTGATTTGGTTGGTTTGGCAGGGGGGAGATCAAGTAATTCTGTGGATGCAAATTTGAGAGTTCTGAGGGAGAGGATAGAAGAGGTGAGGATCAAAGAGAGATCGGAGAGGCGTTGCAGAAGTGATGAAAATGGGTGGAATTATCAACCTCGATATGTTTATCATAAGATCAAACAGTCTGCAGAGTTATCTCATCACTTCTCTGAATTCTTTGGGTTGGTCATTTTGACTTTTGGTTTCACCATTGCCAGTTGCACTCTTTGCCTTTGCCTTGTTTCCCTCTTGGTTCATATGAATCAATGAAATGGGGGAGGAATCTGAATTTGTAATTAATCAGTGAGGGTGAAAATATAATTTATAGATGAGTGAAGGCTAAAAGTGAAAAAATGATGAAGTAAATTTTTTTTATGCATAATTCTTATCTTAAAATTTCTTGGATTGGTGACAGTTATTTATGTATCAAATGACATTGGCAAAGTCACTTCCATGGAAGAAATTTTTTTATTCCTCATTAATTATGATGTGTTTATTTGGCAATGAAAGTGGAAGTTAAATGATACATCTAAAGAGTTAGAAGGAGAATTTCTTTAACCGCTGTTTAATATGTATGAGAACATTTGAAAATAGAATAAGAGTACGAGTTAAAAAATTGAATTATTATTTTTTTTCACGAAATCGCTTAACTAATGAGGATAAATTTGTTAATTCATATCTCGCAAAGAGTTCTGCCCTTTGATAAATTTCTAAAAATGATAGTAGACCCTGAAATATCGTATTCTTCATAAATTAAAGAAAATGAACATTCTAGCGATCTATGGTTAAATATCAGATAATCATGAAAATTCTTGCTAACCAAACAATTTTTCATTCCAATTCTCGAAGCATATGGGCATCCAAACATACCAGTACTTTTTAAGTATTTTTTTTTCGATATTTAAATTACTTACAATATTGCCAAATGGATGCTGTTCTGCACATGTTCGTCGTGGGTTGTTTCAGAAAGTCAAATGTCTATTTCTATTTTTATTGTCTTTATGTTTTTTTTCAAATTTTTATTCGTTAATTGGTAGCCAAATTCCACGTCGAAGACAAATCTGAATTCATGATGAGCTTTTGAAGTTATTTTTATTACCAAACCTCGTCTCATCTCATCTCATCAACCCAATTCTTTAATCCCGTCTAGATGTGTTTGGATCAGAATATTAGCCAATTTTCAATTGCATTCGTTCAGATCAGGGAGACTTCCACTTTGTCCCTGGCTGGCTCTGTATTTATTTGACCAAATCTTCTTTTAATAAAATGCATTACCAGCTAAGTAAGACAAAATCATCTTTCTCAACACAGCCGGTGAAGACAAAATCATCTTTCTCAACACAGCCGGTGACTTGAGAACAACATTTGTCACTCTAAAAGAGTTAATTCTTTAATTATAGTTGATCACAAATAGAATGAGGTGTAAATGGATCCAACCGAATTGAACCTAATTCAATCTTTAAATTAGATTTATTAAAATTAACTGGTTTAAAGAAATAATTTAAGGGGTGATTGGATAGCAAAAAAGTAAATATATATATATATATATATAAAATGTTGATATTAAAGTGATATATGACGAAATTTAATTGAAGAAAATTGATAAATTTTTGTTATTTTTGGTGGAGAACACCCTCTAAGTTTGATTCGTTAATTTTTTTAGTTAAATTCAAAACAATCATTCAATCAAATCGATCTCGAATAACGACTCAATGTGCATTTGACAGCTTTTTGGTTTTTTTTTTTAATGTTTTTTAAATGACTAAGTTTACCATCTTATATTTTAAATTTCTTTTAAATCATAAATGGCAAAATAGCCAAATTAACAAAAAGTTAAAAAGTTAGCTACTAAAAGCTAACTTTTTTTTTTTCCTTTTTTCAAGAAAAAGTTAAGGTCCCATTTGATATACCTTTTGAACCTATTTTTCATTTTGCAATTTAAAAAAAAAAAACTCAAAACAAATTTGATCACTTGTGTTTTCAAAATATGTTTTAAAAAATAGAAAAATAAGTTTACATATAAAATGTAAAATGACAAAAAGTCATTTTGAGCATTTTTATTCCAAAATAAGAAAATTCTCAAAGGACGAAGAATAGAAAATATCAAACTAAATGCGTTTTTTATTTTTCTTATTTGAAAATTTTTAAAATATAAAATACATAAAACAAAAAACGACAACTAAAAATACAAACCAAATGAAACTTAACTTTTTAATAGCTAATTACAAAAAAAAAAAAAAAAAAAAAATTAACTTTATTGCTTCCCAAACTCTACCCCAAGTTCGAATACGTCAATATTGTATTTTATATATATTTATAGAGTATTAGTTTCACAAACTTAAAATTATAATTCAAATTTAATTCGTTTGTATTTGTAATAGAAAAAACTCAAACGAATTTATGATGAAATTAAACTCAAAGTACACTTCGAATGACTTTTGTTATTTTTATAGCGCAAAACTTCGGTATAAACATAGGAACCAGTTGTTGTTTGGAGTCTTTGGATTTTGCAAGGGTCTCTATTAGTGAAACAACACTTCGAGCTTAAATAGGATAACTGATCATACAGTCAAACACGGTCCTGTTTGGTTTTTCTTTTTTATTTCGCTTTCCATTTCACTATTCTAATTTTAACTTACAACCGCCACCAGATTGTCCGTGCTAAAATAATTTTAGTTTTTTTTTTTTTTTTTCTCATAATTATCCGCTCAAATTTTATTATATTTCTATAATTACCATGAAACAAATTAGTTCTATTTTAAAATATATATATATATATATATATATATATATATATATATATTTGCTCTCCTTAAATAGAAATTTTGTCTCTTTGCATGATTATGATTTACTTGTTCACAACTCTTCCCCACAAAAAAAAAAAAAAAAAAAAAAAAAATACTAAAGAAATTAAAAAATAAAATAGACTAATTCCTAAAAGCGCTATTTGCACGTCGTTCACGTTGTAGGTACGAAGTTATTTACAATGATATAATTAATCCTAATTGCTTAGTATTTAAACGATATAATTTTTTTTTTTTTAAGTTATTGGAGAATTGTATTCAATAAAAATGCGACACAACTGTAGGAGTGAAAAACTTTCTTATACGCAAACCCGATTGTTAGAAAACCAAACACAAAATATATGGCAAAATCCCATTGAAACAGAAAAATATACCCAAAAAGCGGATTCAAAATGATATGAAAAATAGTAAAATTGTAATTAAAATAAACTTCTATGGGTCTATAATGTAATATTTTCAAATAATAAGGCCACAAGCGTTCCATAATATTTTGATAATTGGTTTTTTTTTTTTTTTATTGCATAACATTACTCTTTGCAATGGTATTCTCAATGGAGCAATAAGTTATGGTTCAGCACAAGACATAATTGAGATCAGCACTTGAAATTCCAAACAGAAGGTCAGATTTACATGGACAGAGTATCCCCCCCGGCAGTCTTCCACTAACAGCCAGATCAGTTCCCAGAAATCTATTAACCCCAGAAAACAACTTGCAAATCAGAATTGCATCTCTTCCACATGTATCGTGAACTTTAAATTAATGTCAGTAACTTCCACCTTGTCCCCAAATGGGCACACATTTACAGCCTCAAGCCAAAACACAACTAGTTGACCGGAATGACCTACCCGCGATGGCAAACTCACTGATTTCAGTTCCTCAGAAACGCTACAGTAGCGACGCGTGATCCAACGGATCCTCTGAACGCAAATGTTGGATATGAACGAACATGATCGAGGTAGCGGAATGGAGGAGGATCTCCACCAGCCTCCTGGCTCCCTGGCTTCTCAGCTTCTTGGGATGCACCAACTCTTCTTTGATTAAAATTATCCAACTCTTGCACCAATTCATCTTTTGTACTATTACATGATGTAATCACCTGCAATAATGATCAACAGAGTGAAATATACGCAGAATAGTAGTGATGGACCAGAGAAAAAAGTCAGTAGTCTAAGAATTACTTAGGATCTGGACTTTGAATCCAGTTGTTCCTGAAAGCAACCGGTACCCATCTTTAAGAGTATGTATGAGGAATAAAAAATGGCTTCAACATGAAGGACTCGTTACTTGATGAAATCTTATTGTTTCTTATTATATTATGGAGGGTGGCACTGCCTTCAATAGAAAAAGAATACCTCTCACTTAACACACAAAATTTACAGTAACTGGAACAGGCTCAAATTTTCCTTTTCTTTTTCTTTTTCTTTTTCCTTTTCCTTTTTTTTTTTTTTTTTTTGGAAAAAATAAATGGAGTTTAGCAGCAGTAAAGATTCTCACCAATATTCCACCAGGCGCCACCAACCTTGATACTGAATCCCAATACATGATCCTGTATGAATAGAATAAAATCCATTCAGTCTAATTGCTCTACTCTTCACATTGTAGGTCAGTGAATGAAGAACGAAAAACTAATAAAAGGTTGAGAATACAGAAAATTGTGGGATATGCGAAGAAGCTACTTGGTTTTGCCATATATTGTATTATAAACTTATTATGATGAATAAAACAGGCTGGTAGTCCTGATCACATATCCATATGAATGTTCAAATGCAATCTGGATGCTACTTCACCTTTTGACAGGGCCATCAGGATGCAGTCCAATGGCATCTAGAGTTCCTTTATCCATGACCAGTTGGTACTTCCTTTCTAACTTTGTATCCAGAACATCGTCAACCTGGAACCAAATCAGAGGTGACAAAATTCAACTCGTGAAGCAATCAGATGAGGGTTCCAATGACTAACAAGGTATATCAGGAGATTCAATTGACAAAGAAATGAATAGAGCACAAACAGTTTTATCTTTTTAAGCAGATGACACATTACACGTACTTCCACAGCTGTAGTAATGCAAATTTCAAAAACTGAATGAATAAAGAAAGCAAGAAAAAAAAAATGAAACAATATTGAATGGACTGAAACCATATGAATTTAACAACTTCAAGGAATTGGGACTAAAGAAAGCAGGCTCAGTGAATTCTCTATTTCTAGTTACAAGGGTAGCGCTACTCCCACTGCCTCCCCCCCCCCCCCCGGGGCCCGGGGGGGTTATTTTTTTATTTTATTTTACTTTTATTCATTTATTTTTTTTTGGGGGGGGGGGTGGGGGAAGGGATTTGTGCCCTTTTCATTTCCTAAAATTCAAGAATTAATCAATAACATGAAAGTGGAACAAGAAGTATAGAAATACTGCAAGGAAGAAGTAAAGGATACAAGGCCAATGCAAATGCAAACTTCTCTCGTACCAAATATTTAATGTCAGTGAACCTGTTACGATCAGCAAGGCTTCGAGCAAGGTCAATTGCTCCTTCACTGTAATCAGTTCCAGTGAGATCAGAGAACCTGAAACCAAAAACAATATAATTTTTTTTTTCTTTTACACGATCTTCTGTAGTATTTTAACACAAAGGGGTTATGAACCCCCCCCCCCAAAAAAAAAAAAAAAACAAAAAGTAAAACAAATATAGTAATCATGAATCTAATTGACGTGCACACTTCGCTTCATTTCAATAGATATCGTCAGAATATTTGTCTACTGAAGTATTCTGGGTGCCAATGAAAGTGACCCAACAATATTGCCATTGGAATGAGCCAAGCATTTAAAAGTTTCAAGGGCCAACACAGGAAAGTTGACATTGATTTATATGCATATAGTAGTTGTTCAAGATGAAAATAATGAGCTAATTGGAATTTACATGAAATTAAAAAAAAAAAAAAGATAAAAAGGCAACATAGAAAACAAATCACATGCATGATTACACCCAATAAATCACAAACGTAATGACAAACATGTTGTTTTATGGAATTCCCTGAAAGAAACTATTATGTTAAGGTGGAGGAAGCCAAAAGGGAAATATTCTAGCATGGAGCTTTCCATTTCCACTGCTTGCTTTATCTTTGATATTCTTCTGATCAATTCTTCCCACATGGATCAAAATATGCCACACACAATTCTTACAGTTACAATCAATTTTAACAAGAAGCTTTCTATACATCAACCAATTGGGAGCACTTGTCAACTTTAAAAAGAATAAATGGTGAAACAAGGAACTATTAGAGAACCCATTCACGGAGACTAAGGCGTACATTGCCTTAAGATCCGTTGTGGGTGACAAGGGCCAAGTGCGGGACAGGATGACCATGGCATTAATGTCTAGTAGCTGGAGCGAAATCGAAGACGATGTTATGGATATGTTTCATGAATTTCACTCTATGGGTAGATTTGTGAAAAGCATTAATGCCATATTTATAGCACTCATTCCAAAGAAAACAAATGCAGTCGACGCCAGGGACCTGAAATTGATTTTTTCATTGAATGCATTTATAAGTTGTTAGCCAAGGTGCTAGCATCGAGACCCCAAGCAGGTGATGGGGAGACTTGTGCCGAGCAACCAAAACCCTTTCGTGGAGGGCAGGCAAATTCTTGATGTGATTTGGTAGCCAAAGAAGTGGTTGATGCTAGGTTGAAAATCAGCGACCCAGGTGTGATCTATAAATTAGACATCAAGAAAACCTATGATGATGTGAATCAGAATTTCCTAATTGATGTTCTGGAGATGATGGGGTTTGGGGACAGGAAGTGAATCTTTCGGTCTACCTATAAGGTGAAGTTCTCGATTCTGATCAATGGTATACCGACTGACTTCTTAAGTGCCTGCCTCCACAGAGATACATCAAGGAGACCATTTATTCCCATTCATGTTCTGAGCAAAATGTTAAGGCAGACAGGGCAAGGAGGATACATCGAGGGGTTCTCGGTAAGAAGTCGCAATACAGCTTTAGTGGAGGTGTCTCATCTATTATTTACAGACAACTTGTGTTCTATGGGGCAGAACTGATTCAATTAGGCCACCTAAGATGCATCTTGATATGCTTTAAGTTGTATCTGGCTTACTGGTTAATTCTAGCAAGACTGAGCTTATTTCGGTGAGGGAGGTTCAAAATATGGCAATGTTCAAGACCATCTTTGGATGCAACGAAGGTAACGTTCCCACAACCTAGGGCTTCCCTTGGGTTCTTACTACAAGTCTTAAGTCTATATGTGATGGAGTTACCAAAAAGATTCATAGAAGACTCATGGAGGTAGGCTTTTGAGAGGCAGCTTGACATTTATCAAAAGTACTCTTTCTAGCTTACCAATGTGTTTCATGTCATCGTTTTTTATTCCGGTCTCAATGGCCAAGACACATAAGAAGTTACAAATGACTTCTTGTGGGGAGGCATGGGGGATGAGTTCAAGTATCATCTAGTAGAATGGGATATAGTGTGCCAGCCGATCAGCCATGGGAGAGTGGGTATTAGGCGGTAAAGTGATTTCAATATAGCATTGTTGGGCAAATGGCTATAAGGATATGACTATGAAAGGAAAATAGCATGTGGAAAGGTGTGATTGAAGCTAGATTCTACAACGAATGCAGATGCTGGGTGTTCAAAGAAGTGGCGGGTTCACATGGTGTGGATCTCTGAAAAGGCATCAAGAAATTATTAGAAGTTTTTGTGAGTGGGGTGATCTTGGCAGTGGAAGTGGGTACAAGAGATAGAGTGAGGTTTTGGAATGATCTATGGAACAGTGAAGGCAAATTGAAAGATATTTTCCCGGACTTATTTGTTATAGCTTGTAGCTGAAAGGCACTAGTGGAGAGCTTGGTCTCGATCAAAAATGGGTGTAATTTGGAATAGTGAATTACAACGCAACTTGTAAGATTGGGAGATTAAGGGATATATAGATTGAAGTCAGGGGATTTTAGGATCAAGTCCTTCCACAAGTCATTGCAGGGCCATAGGAAGGTGAACTTCAAGTGGATAACGATGTGGAAAACAGGGGCTCCTCCAAAGGTGACTTTCTTTTCTTTGTAAGGTGTCTGTTTCATAGGAAAACCTGTAGCCATTGATAATCTAATTAAAAGAGGCCAAATAGTGATTAATAGGTGCTGCCTATAAAGTAACAGAAGAATTCATTTATCACTTATTTGGCCACTACTAGTAGACTGAAGAATTGTGGGAGGTTGCCTTGACATGTTTTGGTAAAAAATGGGCATTCCCCAAAGATGCTAGGCCAATGTTCGAGTCTTGGTGGGATGCCAAGATCATTAAGAGAAGGAGAAAAGCATAGAAATTAATTCCGTTTTGCATTGTGTGGTCAATATAGGGTGGGACGAACATAATAACTTTTCAAGGAGTGGAATCATCTTTTTTAAGGATAAGAAGCAATTTTTTGGCTATTTTGTTTAGTTGATTCTCTAGTTGGCAAAACCCTGATTTACATACATTTATTTCTTTTGTTGGCAGTTTTGAGTTGTAATCAAGCCTTTGACCGCTCTTATACAAGGGAATCCCCTTAATGCCTTTTTCACTATGATACATTTAATTATCAAGAAAAAATGATGAAACAATAACCACTGCAATCCAACAAACTCAATTGTTACAATTAATAGTTTCCATACTGAAATTTGTGCAAAAGATGAGCAAATAGGCAAAATTTTAAAATTTACCCTTGCTTGGCAAGTTCTTGTAGAAGCAAACCATTGCCCGTACCAATGTCAAGTACACTCCAACTAGACAAATCTTTCTCACTCAATTCAACAGGGCCAGATTGATCATCACCAACGTGATTTACCAATTGGCCTTGAGAAGTGACAATACACAAGCTTTTGGTCCAAGAAGCGACAGTCTCCATAACATCAGCACCAAACCTACAGAAACAATGTCATAAAAGTTATAGAATTAACTTTGGGAAACTAGCACTAGCTAGCAATACTCTCACCAGAAAACACATTTTTCATTTCCTCTAATAAAAAGGCAATCCAGTACAGAAGGCTCCCACATTATGGAGTTTGAGGAGAATCAGATGTAGGCAGCCTACTCTCTATAACCAGCGAGGCTCATTCCAGTCTCATTTCCTCCAATACTTAACCTTTTTTTTCTTTGGGAGGAAGAAGGTAGGATGATTGGGGCTTGGTGCACGGTCCTCTTTGTGTGTGTTTTAGGATTTTAGCACAAATTATTAGTATTGACCAAACGAGTCAAAGCTATTCCTGAGATCAAAGAAAGATGCTCTGATGATTTACGTAAAAGCTTATAATACAACTGTGCTATCAGAGTATCCAGTGAGACAATGAGACCCCTATGATCATTCAGATACAAGCCTATAACAAGTAGAACATCTTTCTCGTGCATAAATTGATAGCATTTCCGAAACTTCTAATACCGCATTAGAGCAATAAGTGATTTGACCCAAAAAAGATGCTCCCAATTCGAGAAAGCAAGATCTTAGCCATAAAACTAAATGGAACATTAGACCGGTATTTTTTGATAACATAAAGGATAAGGCTTAATAAGTCCTGATTGAAGAGAAAAGCCTTTTTATAAAAGTGTAAAGGGCAGGGCTCAGATGCTTTAAGATGCATGGATCTTTTATTCCCTTCCTCCTTTGATGCACAATTATCTAATGCATAACTTACAATTTAAGGTGCATACCTATAGGATGGACTTTGGGACTATTTACAGGCAGTTAAGGCTCCGTTTGATAACATTTTTGTTTTCTGTTTTTCTATTTATATTTTCAAAATTTTGTAAACTGGTAACAGAAACATGTTTATTAAAACTGTTTACGTTTTTGTTTCCAAAAAAATGAAAACTTAAATAGAAAAACGTAAACAGAAAAAATGTGTTTTCACTCTGTTTTCTTTTTTTGTTGCAAATATTTTGTCAATTCTAATACTTTATTCATTTTTGTTACATCATATTAAAATAAATTATTTTATTCAAATATTTTATTAAACAAAATTTATTTTTAATAAATAATATAATTAAATTAATATGTAATATATATTATTAATTTATTTCTAATAAATGATTAAATTAAATTAAATTAGCTAATTTAATTAATAAGAAATATATATTATTAAATTATTTTTAATAAATAATAAAATAAATATATTAATTTAATTTAATAAATTAATTAATTAATATAAATATATTTAATTAAATTATTTTTAATAAATATTATAATTAATTTAATTTAATTTAATAATTAACTTAAAATAAATAATTTAAATAATATTAAATATATTTTATTAAATTACTTTTAATAAATATCATAATTAAATTAAATTAATTTAATAATTAATTAATTTATTTAATATTAATTATATTTTATTAAATTATTTTTAATAAATATCATAATTAAATTATTTAAATTATTATGAAATATATTTTATTCAATTATTTTTAATAAATAATATAATTAAATTATAATTAATGTATTTTGTATTTACTGGATTAAATGATACAATATTTATATTTTATTTAATTGTTTTTAATAAATAATATAATTAAATTAAATTAATATAAAATATATTTATTAAATTCAATTAATTTTTAAAAAACTAATAAAATTAAATATTTTATAAAAATAAAAAATAAGTAATTATAAACAAAATCGTATTTTCAAACGCAGTTTTAGTTTTCATTTCAAAAAAAGAAAACAACAGAAGAAAATATAAACATATAAACGTAAATAAAAAAACGACAGCATTACCAAACAGTCCCTAACTAAAGCCTTTATGCTCATCCCATGAAACGCCTGATAAGCTCCCTTCCGATTAAGGCCTTTGACTAAAAGTCTAAAACCTTTATTCTTTTGGTATGGGAAAATTAACTTTAAAGAAACAAATGCAGCAATACAAAGAAATCGCAAATCATAGTAGGACGAACAAACAAGGCATACCCAACCATAACAGCAACCAACTTGACAAATGACAGGTTTAATTGAGTTTTACATGAACATCCACATTAGCAACAAATTACAATCAATCATATTAGACCAACAAACTACTATAACCCAACTCACTAAATGCATAACCACTCATACACACCCAACTCATTAAAGAAAAACGAATATACAGTTTTATTTATTTATTTTTTTGATCAATAAGAAAAAGGAATATACATTTGTAGTCAACTGTTTAGCTTCTACTATATGAACCCTGCAATGTAGTCAATTGGTCCAAAGCAAAGAAAAGGGAAATTGCAATGTGTTAAAATTTAAGTCTTCACCCAAATAGATATTTCGAAGAAAGGAGAATGTGCACGGGGTGCCACTTTGGCAGGTATACAAAAAAATCAACTTTAATGTTAGTGTATACAATCAATAGCCACTACCAAATATACTTTTTCCACTAGATCAAAAGACAACAAGCTGAATTATCATGTGAAGACCATAAAATAAAACTCAGAACCCCGAACAGAAAGGTCAAACACAATAGAGAAGTGATTATGGTCAGAATAAAAACTTACCAAACTTCACCAGCGTGGCCGTGCTCACGGAAGTTTGTCAATTCACCTGCGTATGTGGCATCCCAGTAGCTCTGGAAACCCAACAATGATGTAACTGCATCAGCATCTGGCTCCTCCTTGTCAGAACTGCTTGCACAAACACATCAAAACTCAAAAGACTATTCAACTTCTAATCATAGATCTCTTTAGCCAACTTTGGCATTATTACACAAATATATTGCCCTCTAAAACACTACAAACGCATGTCAGGAGTTCAAAGTCAATTGACAGCATTAGCAGTAATGCACCATCCATCCTTTTTGCACATGGGGATGCCACCCCTAGGCGCCTTAACTAATAGAATCTTATAAACACAAAAACAGTTATACGTTATCTACCTCTGATCTCTTCCCATAAACAAAAAGTTCGGTGAGAATCAATAAAAATAGCATTTGTCAAAAAAGTAAGAACCCATCATGACTGAAATAAATCAAACCAGTCAGATTTGAAAGTTTAACAACGGTAAGAATGACAGTGAATTGAATCCAATCCCAAGCGGAATTTTACTCCTGTTGATTGCCGGGAAAAAAGAAGGGAAAGAACCAGAAACGTATGAAATCTAAGTTCTATAGCATTAGACTAACTTCAACAGTTGTATTGGATGTTTGGATATTCAAAATTTCAAAGCATTCATTTTCCCCCTTTTTTATTAGCAACCAAACAAAGAGAGAGAAGTATTTGCCGGCATTGCGAAAACCGCCACGTACCTGTAATCGGAGGCGGCTCGGAAGGTGGCAGCGGAGAGAGCCTCGGAGGCGTCGGCGTGGCGCTGGTCGTCGTCGAGAGTGCTTCCATAATCGCTCTTAATGGACCATGAGTCGGCCGCCACAGAGCGATCATCGTCGGAGATCAGATCGCCGGTAGTCAGAGCTCGCACCTGCGAGACTTCAGAGTCTTCCGGCGCTAAGCGGATCCCAGCCATACAGTACCGACTAGAAGAAGCCCTAACAACAGATGAGGATTGACGAGAAAAGGCTCCGCAAAAATGGTGAAAGAGACAAAAAAAAGCCCACGAAGGTACAGATGACAATGAAGAAAGAGAGACGAGCGTGCGAAAGTGATCTCCCTCTGTTTTATTTGTTTATTTATTTTTTCACTAAATTTTATATTCAAGTGATTTTAAAAATTAACCGTGAATTTAAAATTAGAATCATAATTAGATAAAAACAAAAAAATAATAATAAAAATTAAAAAAAAACTTAATTCAAAGTTACATGAGATAATAAAAATAGGTAGATTGATGCCAACCACAATTAATAATATACTCATATTTTTATTTATTAGATGCAATTTGCATTTATAACACTTAATTTTTACTACAAAACATCAAAATTGACAGTGTCATTAGAACAATAATTTTTAACGACAATAGTTGTTATGTAGTGAAGTTATTGTTATCTTTGGACTTGGTATTATTGAACTAGTCACGAAAGATATTACTTTCTCGAAATGAAACTAAGGGAGGTAAGTATGGCAGACAAACAATGGCATTGGACGATTCAGATGTACAGCAATTGGAGTACAAATAAGGGTTTGTTTGGAGTAAGAAAAAATGAGATAAATTGAGATAAATTGTGGTTTGGAGAAAGTTCGTAATACGTGCAGTGAGAGAAAAAAGTTGATGTGATATAAAGTTAACAGAGATTTATAGAGATTTTTAGAGATTTTCAGCAAATTTTTTCACACCAAACAGGCCCTAAGTTTTCATGATAGAAAAGAACATTACAATCTCGAATTGAGGGGAACCGATACACTATGTACCGATTTATAATCTAGTACAAAATGTGGAGCGTTGGATCTTTCAAAGTAAAATTCGACAACTCTTGTTACGAACTCAAAAAAATTAAATTTTTTGTCTATTTACCATTCCCTTTTATTATATTTTATTCACATTTAAAACTCTTTCCCCAATCATAATTTTAGAAAGATTGAAAATTTTAAATGAATATAAATTTAAATGTATTTAAAAATAAAAGTAATTACAAATTAGTAAATTAACAACAAATGATAAATAAAAAAAGGTAAATTTTCCTCTCATCAAATTCATTCTATTTTTGTGCTTGGAGAAATAAAATAAAAATAAAAAATTTTCTTTCCTTATGACAAAAAATAGGTACAGTTATATTCAACCAACTTCAAAAAATAAACTTCAAGCTCGTAAATAAAAAATATGATTTTTTCTAGAGTTTTAATTAATTAATTATTTATTTATTTATTTTTTTGGGAGACAAGAAATCTCTTTACCTATACGAAAATTATGTTTACCAAAAAATAATAATAACCTCCACTGAATTACCAAAAAAAAAAAAAAAAAAATAATAATAATAACCTCCACTGTTACTCGAATAATAAGAAAAAGCTACATGTCGGTGCCCCGTGTATTAATTCCGTAGGCCGGTGCAAGCCTTTAGCAAAAATGAGGCACCCTCAATGGCAAAGGGGGTTTTCCTTTTATCAAAAAACTATAAAAAAAAAAAAATTTAATTTTGATCATTTTTTTTAATTTTTTCTAATTAAAATTCGTTACATGTCAATTTTATATTGATTTTTATTTTTTTTGACCATCCAAACATCACTTTAAGCGTGTATACATTGAGAGAGAGAGAGAGAAATAGAGAGTGACATAAAAATAAAATGATAACATATAGTGAAGAAGGTTCGATCTTCAATTCTAAACTAACAGAGAAAAGGGGAACTGATGTCAACTTCCCCGCTTCCACTGACATATTGATGTATTAGTATTAACTCTACCAATTAATTGCAAATTTTTAACCAAAAGAGGGCAAATGAAGTGGCCAAAGCAAGAAGCAAAACGCAAACATATTTTTGACCGTTTCCTCATTCCGTGCTGCTAGATCCAAATGCATCTTCAAATTGTAGTAATTCAGGAAAGGAAAATGTTAATTGCAGATCACAATCTTCACGGGGAATATCAAAATTAATCCCAGTCATTGCAAAAGCCAGAAGCAAGCTCTCAAAGCCCATTCTTTCACGCTCTGCTTGATCAACGAAACGTCAAATTTGGACGGCTCAACGATGATGTGGCTAGGTGAACGAGACATCTAGTAAGCTACCAGCGAGGCGTAATGAATCACTCATATTCTGCATCATGAGTGAATATATGCAATCAGATATTTTAAAATACAACGTTTTTTAAATTTATGTTTTAAGTTTGGACGAAAATATTATGTGAATATGTGACGTAGGAGAGATTCTCAACATTTCATCTAATTAAGACTAAAACGAATAATTTTATACCATAAAAATGTGAATCATTATAAAATTATACAAAAACATATATAGGGATGAGCTGAAAGTTTAGCGAGAGAGAGTTAACTAATGGAGAGCCAAAGCAAGAGAAAAAGGGAATCGATCTACTATGTATAAAAATACTTAATTGAAAATATAAGGTATTTATTGAGATTTTTAGAATGGTAAGATAATTCATACATTATTGTACGTTATTCTATTCCTATACACATATATACATCCATGGTAAATTATATTTTGCATCTTTTTACTTTACACGAAAATTTATTTTAGTCTTTATACTTTTAATTGTGATAGGTATATAAGGCTTTGTTTAGAAACAAAAAATTATTTTACTTTTTGTAGTTTTTTTCATCTTATATGATTTTTTTTACTAAAATTTATTTTTCTTTTTAAAAATTATAGTTTCTAGGTGCATTAATTGTATTTTCAAAATAAAAAAATTTACCTTCATTTGCGTAAAACTAAAATAAATTAAAAAAATTAATATTTTTATTATTTTTTATCTAAGCGGATGTGAATTTTTTGATTTTTGTTTTTACTAATATGTTTAACATGTCTAAAAAGTACCACTCCTAAATAGAAAATCAAATTTTGGTGAAAAAATTATATAAAATGAAAAAAAAGTTAAAAAAAAAAAACCAAAAATCAATTTTTTCATCACCAAACCAAGCCTAAGCGTAAGATTAACGTTACTGTTCAAAGTCTTGAGATTAAAATAAAATTCTGTTCAAAAGGTTGAGGTGCAAAATATAATTACCTATATATATATATATATATATATATATATATAGGTCGCACTTTGTTAGTCGTCTATCGTCGTCTTGAACTTTCTGGTTCTTCAGCTATGGTCTCCAGCAACGGCTTCTTGGACCTGCACAAAGACAACCTATGCCTGAACTCCGGCGTGGACAACTCTTCCTCCATCTCCTCCAAATTCAACCTCGGCACAGCCGCCGCCCCTTCAGCGCCCCTCTCCGCCGGCTCCGGCAAAATCCTGACATTACCACCGGACACCCTTTGGGCCGCGAGGAACAGGAGACTCAGGTCCGGCGCCGTGACTACAGAATTCAGTCTCCTCATGGGGAAGAAGACGTACACGTTGGCCGGCTCGAGTTCTTCGTCGGCGGTGAGAGCAGAAAACCTCCGACCCATGTGCAGAGACTTAGAGTTGACCAGGAAGAAGTTGGGCGTTTCGAGCATGAGCTCTGCGGCTCTCAGAGGTTGGTGGAGTTGTCGGATTTCGCCCGTCGGGAAGATCACTCTCACACCTCTGTAGTGCTTCCCTAATGGAGCTGAGAGAGCGCAAGATAAATAATTCCCCATTAATGGGAAAACTGGGGGGGGGGGAGATAGAGAGAGAGAGGGAGAGAGGAAAACTTGGGGGGAAGAAAGGGAAGGTTTGAAGAGAAACTTACGGGGTTTTGAGCTGAAAAGGGGATTTTGAGAAAGTTGTGTATGTGGTTATTATTATATATGAATATATATATATATATATATATATACGTATAATTATATAAAGACCAAGGAGAGATGGAAGGAGTCTAATAATTGGACGGCGAGGAACGGAGGGGGAAAAGTAAAGAGTGGAAGAATGTTCCAACGTCCAAGGCATTTGGTTTATATTGAGTGGAATTAATGGGTTGACGTTGTCTGGCTTGGTAGGAAACTCACGTAGCTATGCAATGGAATTTGCTTGGCAATTGCGAGTACAAATATATGAATATTAATTGTTTTCTCATGGTAAGCGCAAATTTGATTAAAAATCTCAAACTTTTTTTTTTCACATAAAAAAGTTTTTATTTTTCTTTTTTAATTTTCTTCAACTTTCACCAACCCCTTTTTTTTTTAATTTTATGTAATTTTTACTAACATTTTTTTACTTCTTTTAATTTTTTTCACATTTTTCAAATAATATATCAAACACTCAACAATTTAAAATTTATTTATTTTTCATGTTAGCCCTCCAAGCAGACACTTATATATATGTAGAGCCCACGATGTAACTCAAAATTTATAGTATTCATATTTAAATTTCTCCACTGGGCCAATCAATCCAAGTCAATGAATCCAAATTAAATAGAGGTCACGATTTTGAACATGTGGTCATATACAACTATATAGAGAGAATACTAAATCAACACGATTTTCTTTGTTTTCAAAATATATTAATTATTTACGTTTTTATTAAATTTTGATATAATAAATTATAATTATGAATAACACAACTATACATACGAATATAACACAAATTAGTCAAAAAAAATTATAATTTTAAAGTATGACAATGATGATAAAAATTTAAGTCTTGCACAACGACACGCAATTAATCAGCCTTTGAAATATGATTTTTTTTTTTTTTTTTCCATTTTCACATTTCGAAGATTCAAATACAAAAGTCTCGACCTTTGCGTAATGTCCTTTAATAATTTCTTATCCGGAAAAAGGGCCGTGGCGGCGTCGGCGACGGTATTGCTCGTGCTGGCAATGAGCAGCTCACATGTGCTCCGCCGCGTCGTCTGAGCGGTGCCACGGCTTCGAGTTGCCTTGGCACTTTATTATTATATACAAGTTGCTTCTATCATACTATTTAATGAAATCTAAAATTTAATAATTTTTTTTTCTTTCTCTAATTCCCCTAAACTTCTTAGGTATCTCTAAGAGTTTCCCTAGTTTACGAAATCCCCTGTAATATAGAAGGGAGCAGTGGCAGAGATAAGAAATAATAAATTGATAAGGCCTATTAAAAAAAAAACTAAAATTAGATAAATAATAAAAGATAAAAAAATTCTATTTAAAAAAATGATAAGACCTATCCAACAAATTTTTTTTTTGAATTTAGATAAATAATAAATGATAGAAAAAGTTAAGGTTAGATACAAAAATAAATAATAAAAAAAGTATACCTATAAAACCTATCTAAAAAAAAAAGAAGTTAGATAAAAATAAATAAATGATAAAAAAAACCTATATGAAAAAATGATACGGTCTATCTAAAAAAAATAAAATTGCATAAACAATAAATGATAAAAAAAAGATCAAATAAAAGGAAAAAATAAAAAATTTTTCAAAATTTTAATGATAAATGTCAATTGGTTTTGAAATCCTAAAGGCGAGAGACATTTGGATATGAGTGGGGGAAAAGTAACATAACTTGAATAGTAGGTTCAAAAATTAAAAAATATATATATATAACTTTTTTTTTTTTCAAAAAATTGAGTAGGGATTGCCCCTGCTCTAATGCATCCATCTCTGCTCCTAGGAGTGAGCAATCATTTTTTGGTCTCGATTTCCTAAATCAGAATCAACAAAAATGAATTTCTATATTCAAAGATCACTGTTGTTCCCTTAATCATTATTTTTACTTTTTTTTTTTTTTTGCATTAAAAAAGAAATGAAACTTGTTGAAAGGACATTTTTTTTGGAAAAAATAATAAAGAAAGATTTAAAAATAAATATTTTAATACAATAAGGTATGATTCAAGGAAGCAAGAATCAATTTAATAGATAAGTAATGACATAGGGAAACCGTCTTTTTAATATATTTTTAAAAAATTTATTTAAAAAAATTACTGAAAATGCCTTTACAACTATCTATAGAGACTATAAATTTAATACTATTATAAAAAAATCATAATAACCGTAAAATTAAGTTATTTTATTTTTCATATTTTTGAGTATTTTTTAAATATATCTTTTAATTACTCATTACTTTTATATTTTTTTTATTTAAAATATACTACTTGATAAAAATTACACACATAGTATATATGTACTCACTTTTAGTGTGCATACGACAAATGAATCATAACCATTGATTTAAGTGAAACTTGAGATGCACGCAGATCAACACTTGTAATTTGTCAATGGCTACAATCACTAGCAAAATCTAGTGTGTATGTATATAGAGACTTAACATATTTGTTGCCAATGCTATTTGCTTGCTCATAATATGGAGCCGGATTGCTTTTGTTTTGTAGCTAACAGTTTACGACTAATTTGTTTAATCATCCATATGTGCCAATTTATGAAATCCACGTCGGCGTTAAAAAAAGGAGTAGTTAGCACGATGATGGAGTCAAATGATGAAGCGTCTAAACTTAAATATCTGGGAATTCCATACTACTTAAAACACTTTAAAATACTTGAATTTATTTTGGAAGATTCCTTCGTTTGATTGCTTCCAGGAAAGCTTGTAGCAATCTCTCTAGCTAGCAAGAGACTTCTATACTGATTGGCCCGCTACAAACCAACTTGCTCAAAATTGGGTTTGGTTAACTTTTGGCTACGGGTTGAAGGGATCAAATTCATCATCTGATTAAGTCTTTGATCCTTCGTTTGATAACTATATTGGAGAGGTCAAATAAATATACTGCATAATTATAAATAATCATGTCTCGATATAAACAGGACGGGGTCAACCTGCAACTCACCCCAACCCGCCCCTTCCCTGCTTTGCTCAAAACATTCAGATCCGAGCACTCGAGACCCAACCATAACTCTGCTCCCAACCCCGCCCAACTCGGCACCACCTATTAAAATACTAAAATATATTAAAAAATAAACTAAGACAGATCAAAACTAATTTTCTAACCCCGCCCGATACAGAGACAGGCTAGTCGGGGTGGACCGACCAGCAAGCAAGTCAGAATCGAGTTTAGAGACAAGTCAGGCTCAACCCAACCCATTTTCCATCACTATTCCCTACTAATAATCTAAAAATTTTCCAACTCATTTTTCATATGATTCTCTCGGTTTATTGATTCCCCCACCCCAAAAAAAAAAAAAAAAAAAAATAACAACAACAGTAGCATCAGCAGAACATGCGACAGAATAAAAATAATACACCCTTCAAAGTCACTTTACCTGGACCCTGGTGATTCAAAGTTGCAAGGCCTTGGTGCCAGTCAAATTGCGGCTAGCATTGCATAAAACACGGAAGTAAAGAAAAATCACTCGACAATTTTTTCAGTCCACAAGGTCTTTTCTTCTAAACAAGTGGAAATGGTTGTATCGAGTTTTTAGACTCCATTTTGCTTTTGAAAAAAAAAAAAATCAACTTATTTTGGATTACGGAGAGCTGCTGCTTCTTTTTTCTCTTTCATCAAAATTTCATTATCTTTTTTCTTTTTTTTTTTTCATTTGATAGTTATTTTGGCATGTTATTCAATTTTTTTTAAATTACAAAAAATATTTAAAAATAAATTTGATATATTTGGCCGTATATGAATTTAAATATAAATAGCATGCGAAAAATTTACCAAACAAAAAAAAAAATGAAGTTTTGGTGAAGAAAAAAAATCATATAATAATAAAACGTACCCCAAACTAAGTTGATTTTTTTTTCTTTTGATTGCCAGGCAGATCAATGACCACTTAAATTTCATATTTCAGTGTCATCTTCATAAAAAAAAAAAAAAAAGTTCTTGGTAGCCCCACGGAAACCATTGCTTCCCCATCGCTTTTTTATGTAAAAAGAGTTCAACTACTAGTTATGAACTCTATATTATACAGTGTATTATTAGCAACATCAACACCAGAAGTTTATCGAGTGCCTTCCTCTCAGAGAGAGAGAGAGAGAGCATCCTATTATTGAGTACATAATTATTGTTTACCTGCATAGCAAATTGAGCTCAACAAACTACTGGGCAAGCTTTTACCAAATCATGGGAAACTTCTTCCAGGATTCTTATGACCGCTGCAAATTCGGGTCTTTCAAATGGGTTTTTCTTGGTGCAATTCTCTATCAACCTGCAAAATATAAAAAGGCTAAGAGTATTGCGGATAGGCAGCACAAGGAGGTGATTAAGCTAAGCAAGCGTCCATACTATGTTTAAAAGGACAGTGCATTCATTTGAGATTCAACATGCAATCAGAAACTAGCGAGCATCGTTACAAGTGGATGAAAGCTCATACGATTGTTTGATTTCTTAGAAATAGTATTGTTCATTTATTTTCTGTGCTTGCTGTGCCCTTGCTAGGACACAGCCACACGGATACTTGTGAGTTCACCAGAATTTTGAAGATCCGAGAATGTAATTATCCACCATTTTTCTCTATCACGACTGAGTATGAATCTTATGGAATTAAAAAGATTCGGCAAATCTCTCTCTTTCTCACATGGATAAACGTGGGCAAACAATTAAAATTTCTGAATGAACATGAACAGTTTGGCAGCCATGTAATGTGTCTTCTAATGTTTCCCAGTGTTTTATGAATTAATGGAAGACCTTCATTGGGAGAAGAGGGGATGACCCAGGGAAAAGGGCTCCCACCCCTTCTCTGTGCCTCAGTTTCTAATGTACTAAGAAAGAAAAATGAAAAAACAAACTTTATTACCAAGAGAACTGTGGAATGACCAAATTTGTGCAGTGGATTATAACCTCGTATCTGGGAAAATGTTCTTTTTAATGAACAGCATGCAAATGCAACTACTCTGATATATTTTTCAGAAAACAATACATATATCACAAAAAAGAGAAAAAAAAAAAATAGCATTCACTTACTCCTGAATTCTTGAATGATTTCGGCTCATCAGGTGAAACTTTGGTTCAAAATCAACCAGCTTCTTAGGGTCATTCACATCACATTTTCCTTCTAGCATCTGTGTTACATTTGTTTTACAAGTTTAAACACGAAATATAAACAGAATTGTATTCACAAGAATATCTAAAATTTAAACATATTCTTGCTTTCAGTGAGAACAATGAATGAGGTTCCAAACAATTGCCGATCAACAATGGATCATGACAAATTTCCACTAACAGAGTATCTTCTTTTGTTGGTTGGAAAGTAAAGTATTTTTCATATGGGTAGGTGAGGACGATGCTTGGCCCTGAGTTCGCTATTCAATCCTGACTTTTCATGATGTGGGACATTTTTTAAAAAGCATCAATAACCGTGGGGGCATTTGTATCAATCCTTCAAATTTATTGGGTATTTAATGCAATCAGTCACTTATTTGAATCGCATATAAATTCAACTTCCACATGATATTTTACACCATATATAATTGGACATCCTCCATTAAAATGTGCATGGAACTTTGAACTAGACATATAATATATCTATGATCTTTTGGCAATATTGAGAGAAAATAAGTCAATATAAATAGTAAGATTTCTTGCTCTCTAATAGCTTAAATTTTTAGGTGAGATGGTGGCTAACATATAATAATTGGACTAATTTGAAAAAGTCACAGAATTTACTTCATATAATAGCCAATATATTTGTTAAGAAATTGTATTCATGCAACAGAAGTAGTAGCCAACAATTTGATTGAGAATGACACTCTTCCTCTCTTTGCATACATAATATGTCTGAAGAGAAAGGAGAAAATGATGTTCCCAAACACACTATAGAGATAATAAATAAATAAATAAATAAATAGGAAAGAATCTGATCATCTATTTGGTATACTCTCTGCTTCGCATGCAAGTTTCAAGAAATATGAATTTAAAATATCACCACCTAAACAATAATCCCTGCATCAGTTTTGTCTACTGCAGAAATCGCAGCAGACTCTCTCATAGCCGGCTCTCCCTAATCCAAAGTGTCAAGACTTGTTTTGGATGTTTCTTCCCCATACTTCATTCACCCAGACGATAAATCCCTGCACTGCATTAGTTGAAACATTACTTAATGGTGACAACTATTCATCATGATATCATTATGTTGTCATGGCCCTGAGTGCAAAGAGCAAGTTATATCTTGTTGACGGTACCCTTCCTCCACCCACTGACCTTGATATTTTACCTCTCTGGAATCGCTGCGCTAATATGGTGTAAACATGGCTCCATAATAGTGTCATAAAATTTCTATCCCTTAGCCTTCTATCTTGTCGTAACCCACATGCTTTTTGGTTGGTTCTGAAAAATCTTTTTTCCCAAAGTAACAATCCTACAATTTTTCATATCCAATGGGCCATCGCCAAGATCATTTACCTATCAGTCAATTCTTTAACCTTATCAAAGGTCATTGGTATGAACTGGATTCTATCCAACTGATTCCAAAATGTTCACGTGGTGCCTTCAAAACTCTCGGTAAAGAACAATCCAATGCTCGTGTCTTTCAGTTTCTCATGGGCCTAAATGACTCCTACAGCCAATTGCGTAGACAGATCCTCGCAATGGATCCACTACCCGTTGTTACTCGGGTTCATGCTCTTTTGATACAGGAAGAACTTCAATGTTCTTTACAGATATCTCCAGCACCATTAGACAATTCTACCATGGCTGTTACCCGCAAATTATATGCAACACACAACTTGAAAGATTCTACTATTATTTGTGATCATTGTGGCTTTCCGGGATATCTTCAATCTGGTTGTTTCAAGTTAATTGGATACCTAGAATGGTGGGCTGCTCGCAATTAGAAAAATAAGCTGATCAAACAGCCAAGCCCCTTGGCTCATACAATCCATACTGTATCACCTACAATCTCAGGTGGGATCACAACTCCCACTCCTGCTGAAACTGCCAAGGCTCCTGTTGTTGACAACGATCCATCCGCAAAGTTTTCTGGTAATATTACATCCATTTCTTCCTCTTCTATCTCTTCTCGTGATTGGATTATTGACAGTGGAGCATTAGACCACACAACGCCAGATCTATCATTTTTTGAATCTTTTTTGAAACATCAAAATTTTTTACATGTTCACACACCATCAAGGGGCCTGTTTGGAGGCTCAAAAAGTAGCAAAAAAGTACCAAAAGTTGCATTTTGCAACTTTTGGTGCGTTTGGTAGAATCACAATTTTTCTCAAATTTTTGATTTGCTACAGTAAAAAATAAAACAAAAAGTTACCACTTTTTTTGATTTGCTACAGTAAAAAGTTTACCACACACCTAAAAGTTGCAAAAAAATACTAAAAAATACACTTTGTTTCACCAAACACACAAAAAAATGTAACTAAAAAACACACAAAAAATTACCAAAAGTTTCACTATTTTTCTTGTTTTTGAACCTCCAAACGGCCTCAAGATCATCTCATCCTGTCCATCATGTTGGTCATCTACACTTAACTTCTACAGTCCACTTAAAAAATGTCCTTCATGTTCCGAACTTTAAATTTAACCTTTTATTTGTACAAAAACTAACTCAAACCTTGAATTGTTTTGTCATTTTTCCCACCTATTGTACTATCAATTTAGTTTTGCCGTCCTTTATTTCTGTATTTTTCAAATAAAAGTGTTACCATTTTAATTGTATTTTTTGTGATATTTGGGGTGGGTATCACACCACATTCACATGTGGTTCCCATTATTTTCTTACTATTGTAGATGAATATACACATGTTACATGGGTATATCTCATGGCTCAAAATCTGAAACTTAAACTAAATTGAAAATTTTTTTGAAAATGGTTCAAAACCATTTAACAAAACAATTACACATTTTCGATTTGACAATGGGAGTGAATTTACAGCTGGACCTACACAAGATTTTTTTTAATGAAAACAGTATCCTTCATGAACTCACTTATGTGACACTCCTTAACAAAATGGTGTAGCATAACGTGAACACCAACACATTCTTAACACTGCCTGATGTTTACGCTTTCAAGCCAACCTACCTATTTCTTTTTAGGGTGAACAGTCTTACTGCTATTTTTTTAATTAATCGTACCCCATCATGCTCTTTAAAAATGATAACACCTTATGAGCATCTTTTCCAAACAAAACCCAACTACACTTGCTTGCGCCTTTTTAGTAGTTTATGTTACGCTCAAACCTTGTGAGTGTCTTGGGACAAATTTCAACCTCAAGGAGTTGTATTTTTCTTGGCTACCCTCCACGCCATCATGGATATCATCTTTATAATCTTGAAACTAAACAAATTTTTGTCTTGCAGGATGTGACTCTTTTTAAACAACTTTCCCATATCACCTTTATCAACCAAAGCATGTTTATCCATCCAAAAATATAGAAATTACCTTATCTTAAGGGTCAAAAAATGAAAAGAACGAATATCAAAACTATTAGCCACTATCTCACCTAAAATTTTAAGAAGTTGGAGGAAGCAACTTCATTACTTTGTATGACTTATTTTCTTTCAACGCATCTGCTCAAATATAATCAAAATTTTTATTTATTTATTTAACCAGGCAACTTTGGCAATGAGGATTGAATTCAAGGCTTCAACGTGCTTTGATAACATTGTAAAATCAGCTACAACCTCACCTAAAACTTAAACTATTAAAGAGGGAGCAACTTTATTACTTTATATTAGCCTTCTTTTCTCTCAACAAAAAACAAGCCATTTGGATTATCTAGTCATAAAAACACATTGGATTACCTGATAGAATATATGTCCAAATGAATAGATATCCTTCTTTATGTCGTTGGAATTGCTTATGATGCCATATTTATCATCTCTTTGGCCTGTAAAACAAAAGTGAGATATAGATGATGTAATACTGGTAAAAGGATAAGCTTCATGTTAGACTTAAGTAGTGGCTGCATACGACTATCTTGATTTGGGTGTATCCGCTCATATAACATCTGGACCCAGTATTCACCAATCTTTAAGTGGCCACCTTCATCTTGTAGCAAGTTACTGCATAAAAATTAACAAAAACCAAAAAAAAAGCTCATTCTTTTTTTTTTTTTTTTGATGAATAGGTTACTAAGAAATAAATACCAAAAGGAGTGTGACTGACTTATGAAGAACAACTATATTACTAACTCTACTCAACTTAGCCTTTTGCCAATTAAATGAGGTTAGATACACGGATACATGGATCTTTTTACTCCATTCCGCTCAATTAAGAGCCATTTCCTCCGTTAAACCACGTTGAGCCACGTTTATTATTATTATTATTATTATTATTATTATTATTATACTCACATTAGTTTTGGTCTACTCCATCCCATTGCATTACCAATGATTTGGATGCTATCACTCCTCCTAATTAGAGTATCTACATGTCTCCATTGTATGTGGTCATACCACCTTAACCAATTTCCCCTCAGTCCATCTTCAATTCATGCTATTTCTACCATCTCACATATCCCATCATTCCTAATCCTATCTTTTCTTATTTTATTACACATCCACCTTAAAATTCTCATCTCGACTATACTCATTTTATTAACATGTTGTTTTCTTATTGCCCAACACTTTGAACAATATAACATAACAAATCTAACCGTTGTTCTATAAAACTTATAATCTTAAAAATATATGACGATCACCTAAAATATCCAACATATGCTTCTGCTTGATCTAAAATGTCTTAATTCTATGCATAACAACCCCACCAACCTCTCCTTTCTCTTGTGCAATTCCCTTAAGATCAAAATGATTACTCTTTAAGTAATTTTTTTTTTAACCTTCGATGCCAACTATTCGTTCATTTGTATTTTACTCACTACTAAATTTATGTTTCATATATTCATTTTTTGGTCCTATTTATCCTAAATTTTCATGATTTTAATGCTTCTTTCCGCAACTCTAACTTGGCATTTACTCAATTTTTATTTCATCTGCTAAAACAATATCATCAGCACGCAACATACGCCATGACAAATTTTCTTGTAAATGCTTAATCAATTCACTAGTGTCCCCAATAACTAACCTCACTGAGGTGGTGGCGTCTCTCTTATACATGTCTTATACCATTTCAATATACCTATATGAGGCACCTTTTCTCAATGCTCGCCAAATCAAATCTCTAGTTACCCTATCATAAGATTTATCTAAATCTATGAAAAATCATATTAAGATATTTTCTTCTTTTCTTTGTATCTCTCCATTAGTCGTCTTAGTAGGTAGATTGCTTTCGTAGTTGACCTTCCAGGCATAAATTTAAATTGATTGTTGAATATTGTTGCTTCAATTCTTAACCTATATTCGATTACTCACTCCCGTAGTTTCATAGTATGATCCATAAGTTTAATGCCTTATAATTTACCAAGTCTAGATATCACCCTTATTTTTGTAAATTGGCACTAAAATAATTTTTCTCCACACGTTTGGCATTTTCTCAATCGATATAATTTTATTAAATAGCTTAGTTAGCCAAACTATGGCTAACTCACTTAAACACTTCCATATCTTTATTGAAATACCATTTGGCCCTATAGATTTCACTATTTTCATCTTCGTCAATGCATAATAACACTTCAGATATACTAATTTTATGAAATAATCTATTCTCCAAAAGGTCTCGATTGCTATCAGTTAGTTTCAAATTTATGTTTCATATTTGACTTTTATTCAATTATTTACCAAAATAATTGCTCCATCTCTCCTTGATCTCCTCATTTTGCTCTAATACCTGTGAGTCATCATTGTTAATGCATTTCATATGATCAAAATCTCTAGTTTTTCTCTCCTTCGATTTTGCAATTTTATACATGTCTCCTTCATTCCTAATTTGTTATGATCATCATCCTAGAGGCAAGAACATCTTGGAGGCAATGCTTACGCTTCTAACACTTAAGAAATTGCTACTTTATTATTCAACTTAAGTAGTTTCATTAAAATCAAAGGAGCTTGGAAAAGCGGAACCTCTTCTATCAACATTGTAGTTTCTAAGAAATGTGTTGAGTATAAAACCTTCTTATGGATATATGTTTGGGGTTAGTCAATGTCATCTCCACATGGATAAATCCATTTTTGGAATCAATGGACCTAGATACCAAATAAATGTTTAGCAAGTTGTAAAAGTTGTGAATTAAAAAAGATTTTTTTTTCCTGCTTCTATAACATACAATTGTCTATGAAATGATTGCAAACAAACTTCAGATACATTCCAAAAAAGAAAAGAAAATCAATTTTTGTTCTATAGTATATGACTTAATGCTAAGAGCCAAAAAATAAAAAAACAAAAAAAAAAAAAAAAATTGTAAGCTCAGCATGATATATAGTGAAGCGAATGCAGCGAACCTGAGAGTCAAATGATTGTGAACTATGGGAAAGGGCTTGTGCTGATGAAGGTAATTCATTCCCCTGTCGATTGATTCAAGTATCTCAACATCTCATTACTTGATATTTAAAAGGGATGATAATATTTTAAAATTAAAATAATGCATACAAATAATAAAAGTAGAGAGATTAACACGACATGGAGTAAAAACAATACTAACCCAACTTTTCAATCTTGTAAGGCTGTAAGTTCAAACATCTTGCAAGCATTTCAGTACACAAGTATTAAAGAGGGGGGGGGGGAAGATAAGAAACATATTTTGTAGGAGTTTCGGCTCTTAATCCCAAGCATATCCCAATTGTGTCTAGGAAAAAATAATATATAAATTGGATATGCCATGTAACATGTCTAATGACTCTGTTCGATAGATGTCACACACATATTTTGTAGTATTCATGCCTCATAAGAATTTTAAAGTACTAAATCTCAAACTTAATTTTTTTTACACACACTAGGCTGAACAATTTCTTTGGAGACATTATTTCCAAATTGGAGAATTGATGAGAAAGATTACAATTATAGATCAAAACAAAAAATCAAGCGACAATATTTATGGAAAAAGCTTACTAGTGGTCCCTTATGGTCTGGCTGAAATTTTGGCAGTAGGTAAAACTGAATGTTGAAATAAAATTCATTATGTCAGGACCAAATATATGGGATATAATTTGAACTCATCCACCTGTCACATCTCAAAGTATGCTATTTAGAGATGGGAGTATAAAATTGTTATCTACACTTCTATGGGAATATTTGCCCAACCTAAAAATGCACACAGTATGCATGGACATTGCTTGGATAAATGAAAAAGGAGGGGGGGGCGGGGGGAGAGAACACTGGCAAAGGAAAACAAAGATCTCCCTGTGGAGCTTTAAAGAGAATTGACTCCAAATGGAAGGGTTCCTCCACCTCAGCCACTGATCTTGGAAGCTAAAGGGCAGGATGTGTAACAACCAATAAAAAATAAAATAATTAAATGGATAATAATATTCAATAATGAGATTAACTAGTAGAGTTTAACTAAGACTCTTTTAAACCTAAACTTATTAGGAGTCTTAAATAACTCTACAAACCCCCATAGCCGCTCAGGAGAAAAGGAGTTGTTTTGGGTTGAAGGAATGATCTAATGAAGTTAAATGTGCCCAAATGTCTATTTCGGATCTTAAGTTCAGCGCAAATTTGGGAGGGGTTGTATCTTTCGTTTTGTTTTGAAATTAACCATATTACTTAATTTGATAATATCGTATTTTTGATGGACTTGCAAAAATATTTAAGTTAACCACAGTAATCCTAATTTGGTGATATTGTATTTTTATAGGAAAAATTGTGCTTCATGTTCAATCTACAGAAAACAAAAAAAGGACCAAAACAATAGAGAGTGAATTATGTTTCTTGAGATAAAATGGACGGACAGTTAGAGGACTGCCGAAAAGAATGCTGATCAGATAGTAAAAGGGTATGCAGTTATGCAGTCACCAGGGAAAAAAACAAACAAACAAACAAACAAAAAAACAAAAAAAAAAAAAAACAAATATAAATTCTAAAGTGAAAGTAATGAACTTTTCCGTGACCAATCAGGTATACTTCTGAACAAGTTCAGTTCAAAAAAGGTAAAAAGGATACCTAGCAATGTCAAGTGCAAAGCGCAAAGCAGTTGCCACATCTAGGCGAACTCTTTTGGTCAAAATATCATCTAAGTTCCCCTTGCATAGCAGAAGCAACATAACAGAGAGAGAAAAAAAAAATTAGTAGCGAAACGAATTAATAACCAAAATCACCTTTTCATTTTATATATCCAAAACAAAGAAAAAATAACAGCTTCTCATTTTACATCTCAAAACTTGATTTAAACCACAAACTTCATAAAAAGGAGGAGAAGAACAACAAGACTGCCCCATATGCAAGACATAATTTAATGCCAGAGTAAGATTCAAATAAAAGTGTTTAAAGTAATAAATCAGCAATATAATTTAATAAAATTATACAACTACCAATCAAAATTCAGAACACAAGATTATCTTTTAATTAGTGTCAGGAACGAGAAAGACAAAAACTTATGAGAGTGTTTACAAAACTAACCATGGAATTCTAATTGAAATTCACTATATTGTTTCAGATTTTACAAGTAATGCATCGAAAGTTATCCTAAAAATTGTAAGCAGTGCAATTTATGATTTTCTTTTCAATATCAATACTCTTGGAATCTACCGAAGCTAGTCAATATTGTCCTAGAAAATTTTTTAACATCAAATTTTCAAACCTTAGAACCTCCCAAGTGCTTTCCCACTGCTTCTTAAGTAGAGCCACTGTTAATGTATAGGGACTCATATGCATGTATTAAATATATTAGAAGCGATAATGGAAAACAAGAAATACGTTCACCATCTAAAGAACTGCCAGCCAGATGGGACAGTCTGAATCAACTTTATCATCATTTTGTGTGATGGAAAACACATCATAGACACTAAGCCTATTATGTACAAATGACCACCTAGGTGGAAAATGTCAACCGCTGGGTAGTGGGTAGGTAAGTTATTATAATCCTATTTGACAGAATTTATTCATTAACAATGAGATATCTGCTAATTCAAAATGTAACTTTCCATTATATAAAAAAAAAAAAAAATCAGTTCTTTAATCATAACAATAGGTATCTGTCAAAATAATAACAACAACAACAACAACAACAGATATGAAACTATAAGTTTGACCATGTTACAAACATTTGTCAACTGCAAGGTATTTCAAGAAGTACAGAAGAGAAGCTGCCCAAAAAATTATAGAGTTCAAAACCAACATGAAGATAAAACCAACATAAAAAGAAAAAGAAATGAGTAAATAAAAGTTTATACATTAATTTAATAATCAATGACAAAACTGATAAAGCCCCTGTTATGAAATTAAATGATGCATAGATTTCATAGATTTATTTGAATTGTATCAATGTAAATCAAAGATTTACATGGCAACATGGCATGGAAAAAAGTACATACTTCTGGCAAATACTCAGTGATGAGGATCATCTCCTCACCCTGCACAATGGAACCAAGAAACTGCAAAATATTTGGATGTCGAAGTTCCCTTAACAGAGTATTGTCTGTAGCAGAAAGCACCCTGCATTAAGTTCAAAAGCTATAACCATCCAACACTATCCCAGGAACCCAAAGATCAAATGAAAAATTAATTAAGCTGGAAAACAATGAATGGAAGAACATAAATATACAAACATTTTTACAGGATGGCTTATATGTCGTTTGATTACTGTTTTAACAACCAACGTCCCCTGCCACTTGACCTTCTCAGATGCACCAAACTCACCCTGAGATGCAACACAAAAGATTCCTTGTCTCTGTTTAGCTCCTTGTGAATAAATAATAGGGCACATATTTGGCAGGATATTGTGAAGATAATAGTTATTTCACATGATATCTCAGTTGACAAGACCATTCAAGCAACAACATAGGCTCATCAATACACCCTAGGCTTATATATTAATAATTTAATTTTTGCAAATGGGCTGCTGCGTTGGGGAAAATGAAAACAAAAATATTTAGATAAGAATTTAAGGAAATAGAGAAAATAAACTATATGTGTAAGTGGGATCCATGTGGAAGGGTTTCAAAACAAAACTTGTTATTTGCTTCAAAAAGCTCCAAAATGAATGCAATGTTGAAGCAAGACCATGACCCTCATTTCTTTTTGGTTTACAACGGCCGGTTACAACCATCATTCGGAATATTAAATTCATTGCCGGACATCCTCAAAACTAGAAAGAGAACATTAGTTTCCAATTAGCATTTTTTCAGGTGTTAATGGCTTTAGCTACGTGTTTAGGATTACTATGCTGCACAACAGTCCATTGTCTCAAGAACCCAGGCTGACCACACTGCAAATAGTTCACTATCTAAAGAATCCGTTTTTCCCATCACTGCCCAAACTTTTCACAATGGAGGAACAAAACAGGTATAAACACTAGAGAGGATTAAATTCATCTGATATACGATCTGAGGTGGTAAAGTAGTTGCTAGTTGCCAAAATGATTTTCCTAGGAAGATGTTCATGTTGCAGAACACCAGATCCCTTCACCGCACTTATTTTTTTATCGAAGTTGATATTTAAAGCAAATAAATAAGGGATATGTTCAATCCAATTGCAAATGACATATTTATTAAAAAAAATAAAAAAATAAAATAAGAGTGATTAAATAGAATCAATTGATTTGGTCAATTTTCATAAGCTAGATATTATGTCACTTACCACCAGTATGTACTGTAACACTCAAAGATGAGATGCCACAATGATGCATGTTGCATTGTGTTTTACCTAAGAGTTTGCTAGACTTCATGAATTTTTAACGGTTTCAGGATGTTCTGCGTGTGTAATCTGGAATCTTTTGCAACATTTGAGAACAATTGCATTTTAAGTTGCTGCTGGCGATCCAGGAATGACTTCTTCCTTTTCATGGGTCCGTTTGGAAGGACAAAAGGTAGAATAAAATAAAATAAAGTGAGATAAGTTGTGGGTTCGTAATTCGTGCAATGAGATAAAAAGTGAATAACTTTTAGAATTTTTCAGTGTTTTTCACCCTTTTTTAGAGTTTTTTGGCAACCCAAACGGAGCCCATATCAGGTTTGATGAAGAAATTTTAGCAAAGAATTCACTTTTCCATAGATGACTCAATTGTAACAAATTCAGTATTGACGATAATTTTTGCTTCAATCGTGAAATTTGGGACGATACCCTTTCTATGGTAAGCCTATAAAAATCTTAAATCATGTCCATTTGCTAATATCAAGTGCATCAAAGTTGGAGTTGTTACTACTTGAAGGTATATCGTCGTTACTAACTGAAGGCATATCATAGAACAGATTATTTTTCTGCTACAAGGAAACTAAACCACCATCATATATGACATATTTAGGACCATTTGATAACGTTATCATTTTTCTATTTATGTTTAACTATTTATGTTTTCTAGTTCTTTTTTTTTTTTTTTGGTCGTTTTTTTTCCTTCTTGAAAAAAAAAAAACTGAAACTACATTTAGAAATTAATGTAAAATATTGCAAAACTGAAATAAATTAATGTAAAGCTGAAACTACATTTGGATTCTTTACAGTAATTAATTTTTATTTCAATAAAATATTTAATTTCATTTATTTTTTAAAAAATATTTGAATCTATAAATTTAATTATTTTAATTATATTATTTATTAAAAATAATTTTAATTTGATAAAATATTTAAATAAAATAGTTCATTTTAGTATGATGCAACAAAGAAGGACAAAGTGTTCAAATTTACAAAATAATTATAACAGGAAAAAAAATGAAAGTGAAAACACTTTTTTTTTTGTTTACATTTTTTGTTTAAATTTTCTTTTTTTTTTTTTTTTTTGGGAAACAAAAAAACAAAAACAAATTTAACAAACATAATTTTGTTGCCAGTTTTCAAAAATCTGTAGACATAAACAAAAAATAGTAAACAGAAACATTACCAAACGGGCCTTAATTATTCAACATAATTCAGGTAATGAGCTAACTAAACCTTTTTACATGTATACCTGTTTAATAGTTGGGGACTGCTGCAAAATCAATTCAGAAATATCAATATTCACTTCATTTGAATCTTCTCCACTACGAACAGTCTGCAAAACAAGTAAAACTAGAAAGTCGATTTCTATATCGGACAATATCAATCCAAATGAAATTTAGTGAGAGTGAATTATTAACCTTGCATCATATAGAAAGATAAAAGTTTACAAATGTCCCTCAAGTTTTCTGATGATATTGCTGGCTGTTTTCAGAACACTTCAAATTTCAGTCATTCAATCATGTCTAACCCATACACGGGCATGGGCACACCATACACGGTTACAGAGATAATTTTAAAATGAGAAAACCATAACAAAAATAATATACTTTTTTATGTATTTTATTTGCAAACTGGATGAATAAAGAATTCAGAAACCAATAAAAATATTGGGAAATAACACCATTTCAACCCATGTTTCAAACATTTTTCAAATTTCAACTTACAAAAGTAACAAAAGAAGGGATAAAAGTTGAGATGATTTTAAGGGTTTTGACTGCTTGATGCAAACATTAGGACTCTTTTTTTTTTTTTTTTTATGAAGTTTTCTTAAAAAATTTAGTAATTTGAATTTGCTGCTGAAAATAGTTTTAGAAATTGCAAAAAATAAAAGAATGTTAAATGTGTTGCATGGTGTATCCCGGCCTTATCTAATGAAAAAATATATATATATAAAACAAAAAATTAGACAGTGCACCTAGCATGTCCAACATGTATTTCGGCTTTGGCATGTCTATCAAGTACGTGGGTCCAATACATGTAAAATGTGGATACAGAACTCAATTTTAGTTGTTCATGGTTCATAGCAACTCTGACTTGTAGTATTTTATGAAAACTATGCAGTTTTCTACCAAGCTTGTAGTTTGTCATGAAATATGTGAATTGACTTTGAGGCAGCAATGAGCAGCACAGTGACTTAACATGCCTTATCTGCCTACTATCTGAGTGATTTCATTATGGAAATTTAAGCAGGTCATCAGCATACACAGGATGGATCTTTAGAGACATTTCACTGTCCATCTAAGGACTGCATCCACTGATCTTGCATACACTTTTTTTTTTTTTGGGTAATCTGGAACCCTCATTGGTTTATTGCAGCCCTTAACAAACTGCGTAGCTGATGGGTAAACTAAGGAGATGTACGCTGCCCCTCACGCACACCTTACTTGAGTCAGGAATCAAACTCATGTGGTCTCTATGGGGAGCATACCCACGAGCCACTCAAGCTAACCCCAAGGGACATCTTGCACACACTTGCTCTACTAATGTTCAACATAAGCATACAGCTCAGTGAAATTTACCAATCTAATGTCCATCCCCAATCTATCCTAATAAGTAATATCTGAATGTGGTGCAGCATATCTGCATCTAGTTTTCTTTTGGCCAGTTTCTTAAGCAATTGATAATAACAGGGAATTGACCTCACTTCGTCTTCTTTAATTGACAAGCATTGCCTGCTGATATTTGGAGCAAAATCTCACTGTCAAAGGCATACTTTACAGATTGAAGCATTTAATATCTTGAAGTGGAAACATGAGCTTAGGAGAACAGCCTTGCGAAGACTAGCACATTGATGAAGGCTAATAAATCCAGTTACTTCAACATTAATGACTTCATTCAATCTATCCTTAAACCTCATAGGATACAATAGTAGTCATCTAATAATACAATTACCATTGGCTTATTATTATTGACAGAATCTGAGCCCCCGTTGACTTCCAAGATTCTGCATATATCTCGATGGCCATAGAGCCTTGCATCTGTCAATGGCTTGATGTTAACAATCAAAAGATAGCATCAATTGTCATAAACCGTAAACCTCAGAGCAGATGATCCAGTAAAATAATTATCAAATAAAAATGAAAAAATTTGACAAATTTGATATTTGACATTGGATATATTGTAGATTTAATACTACAAAGAAAACTGTAACATATTATACCTGCAGGGTCAATAGATGCATCCATGGTGCATATTCATTTTGAACCATAACACGTCTATTGAGACACTGCAAGTTGTATCAACCCTTCACAAGAAAGCCTTGTGCCTTTCTTCTCTAAAGAAATTCATATTTCAACCATATTTCTTATACACAAAAATGAAACCCAACTCTAGTCCACATATTACAGTAGTTTTTGGTTATATCCCCATTTACATAAATATTACAAACAATTCCTAAATTTTTCTTTTCATATTTTCTTATTATACCAAATTAACAACTATATAAGAAAACTAAGGTTATGGAGTTTCTTAACATAAATAACTTTTCTTAAGCAAAAAGTTGTCATAATTTTTCTTTTTTTAAAAAGTCATTGGCAATATAATTCTTGAACAGATTATTCCGATTTTTGTATAAACCGTGAACCTGTATTTGTTACTATGGTTCTCCTTGACATGTAAACATTTTCTTTCTGGTAAATCAATCAAATGAGAATGAACTGGAATTGCATTTATCCACAACAAAACAATACTACCATCTTAGTTCTTCATGTAAAAATATGTACATATATATTGGGCGCCACCATTCGCAGACCCATTTTTTCACCCGCAGCCTGGTTAAATTTTTTCCATCTTAGGACAAAAAAGCTCTAATGCAAAATGACCTCCTTGCCCTCCATATTTACTAAACGTAACCCAATCTAAAAAGCCCTACATAAAATTTCAACAAAAACTTGTCGAAAATATCAAAAAATATCAACAACCACTTGTTGAAAAAATCAAATAAATTCGACAATCACTTATTGAAACAAATTTTCGACAGATAAATAAAACAATTCAGTAACTAATTACTAAACAAATTAAAAATTTTCAACGGGTACTTGCTAAAAAAGTCAAACAATTTCAACAATTACTTGCTGAAAAAATTTAGCAATCTGTGGGTATTTTTGGAACTTTAGGTGCAATTTGTAGATTGTATGGAAAAATTATTGGGTTGCTTGAAGAAAACATAGGATGCATGAATTAACTAAGCTGCGTGAAAAAAAAAAAAAAAAAAAAAAAGTAGGGTTGTGAATAACGGCACCCTATATATTTTGACAATGATACAATTCAATAACTTCAATGTGATATGTCAAAACAGAATATAGTTTCATCGCATTGGAAAATTGAAATGCTATCAAAACCACTAACAGACAAGGAAAAAAAAAAAAAAAAAACTAGCCAAAATCAACATCATTATCCAAGAAATCTAACCCATCAACATCAACCATTACTACTCAAATACATATCCTACGATTATTATAAAAGTGCGAATTTTTGAAAAACTTTTTTAGACTTTTATACCCTTTTTCCATTTAACGCCATTTAGGTCCCCTCCTCCCCCCCCCCCAAAAAAAAAAGAAAAAAATCTAATCCTCTTCCAAATGCATATGAGAAGTCTCCTATATATGTCCCTTTTTATCCCAAAAAAGTTTAATCCTCTTCCAATAGTCTCCTACCCATTTGAGTCCACCTGGCAACTTTTTTGTATTAAGTACATGAGGAGAAAAAATAATCAGATTATGCAAAATAACAGAGAAAAAAAAATGTTAGTCTCAATCAATTTAAAAAATGGTTCTATTTAAGTAGGTATTATAATTTAAACTTTCAAAATTTAATTTTTTTTTTATTTCAAATATTCTTCAATTACTTTTTGAAAAATAAATTAAAAAAAATTGTTGTAAACTACTTAAATAACATGATAAATATGGGGATTAAGGCAATCTCAAAATATGTAGTATAACAACTTAAAAAAAAAAATTAAATGTTATAATTTGTATCCTCTATTTTATTTTTTTCTTTTTTATTTTTTTTTTCTCACATCCTCTTCTTTATTAGAAGCTGAATAATGGTTGGGTTACTAAATAAAGCACTCTTCTCCTAACTATTTAAAACGGGTTAAAAACTGAATGTAGATTCAATTAAAGAAAGAGAGAAGTTAGTTCATCTACTGCTAAATTTCTCAATCACTAACATTATTTTTCTATCATTGTCTGCTATTTTATTAATAAGAAGCAACAGGAAGATATGTTATTATCATCTTTCCACCTTTACTTGTATCAATAAATCCATATACTTTATACCATCATTGTCTTCCATTTTGGTAGGAAGAAGCAACAAGCTATTATTATTATCTTTCCATCTTCACTTGTATAAGTAAATCCATATATTTGAGCAAATTAAAGCATTATATATTAAAATAACGAGAATGTTGTTTTGGCCTTGTGCTGTTGGATTAGTTTCTCAGTTTTGCATTTCAATGTTTCTCCATTTCATTTCTTATTTTTTAACTTGTTGCCTATCCATATAACATGTCTATTTATCTGATAAAAAGTACAACACCTGATATTTTATTTTGACTATTTATTGGAGATTTTAAGCTAATTAAATATTTGAACTTGAGATTTGGTCTAGTTTGTTGGAATTATTTTGTTTTCCTGGGGCGGGTTTGGCCTAGATATATTGGATCCTTTTGAGATCATTGGGAGAATTGGTGAGGTAGCATACATGTTAGCGCTTCCTCCATAGTTAGTCGGGATTCATAATGCGTTCCTGATGCGGAAGCCAAAAAAAAAATATGAAATAATTATTATGAGAATTTTATTTTATTAGGATTATATTTTATATAAGGATTTTACCTTATTCTATTAAAGATTTATTTTATTTTAGGCAAACTTTTATTTAGATTTATTTTAAGAATGATTTGTTAGAATATTTGATTTTGCTTTATTTTTAGTAATCTTGAGAATGTATTAGCCTATTTAAAGGCTTATGATGATTAGGGTTTCATACATTGATGAATATGAAAATTTAAGTTGTTGAAACTTCGTGGCTTGTTTTCCCTCCCCTCTTCTTCTTTCTTCCCTCTCTCCTAAACTTCTTCTCTCTCTCTCTATTTCTCTTTCTTGGCTTTATTCTCTATCGTCCTACACCAATTCCACATATTGATGCTTTGGAAGTACATATTGGACCTTTCTCAAGTAATTAATTGGGAAGAATTAGATATTGAGGAGGATGTAACTTTTGAAAATTTGCCATTTTGGATAGAGGATCAACATGAACAGGTTTTGCATGGCAAGACCATTCCTTTGGTTCGCGTGTTGCGGTGGCATCATCAAGTTAATCAATCCACTTTGGAAGCGTGAATCAGTGATACAGTTGAACTATCCATCCCTATTTTCAGATTTATATATGCTATTTAAATTTCGAAAACAAAATTTTTATTAAGAGACTGAGCGAACAAGGATGGGTGCTGCGCTATGAAAACTCAACCTTCCGAAATTATAGGGAAAACCCCAACCACCTAGAAATTGTGGGCCCTGCTCGACTGTTTAGCAGCGAGAGTGACCTGACTATCCGGAGATGGTGAGCAAAACCAGCCACCTAGAGATACTGGGCAGATCGACTAATCATAACCTTCTGGCAAGAGAACTGAGCAAACAAGGCTATGCATAGAGCTATGAAAACTCGACCTTCCAGAGTTGTGGGAAAAACCAGACAGGCCCGAAGATCGTGGGCACTGCTCGACCATCCGCTAATGGGAGTGACCCGACCATCCGGAGATGATGAGCAAAACGGGCAATCAGGAAATGGTGGGCAGATCGATGAATTACAAACTTCCAGCAAAGGGATTGAGCAAACAAGACTGAGCGCTGCACTATGAAAACTTGACCTTCTGGAGTTGTGGAGAAAAACTGACTATTCGGAGTGACCCGACCATCCGAAGATGGTGAGCAAAAGAGATTTTTACCCCAATAGGCAAATAATATTTAATATGTACAGTTGTAGGATGGTTTTGAACTATTATACCAAAAAATGATGAAATTTATTAATTGAGTAAACGTTTTCATTAACTTAGAATCGTTTACTTAATAAACGAATTTAGAACCAAAATCATAACTAAACTCATTTACTGCAAAAACATGTTTAGTGGACTCGTTTACTACACAAACAAGTTTTGAACAAATTGTGAACCAAATTTTAAACTGCAAAGTCAAAGAAGAAAACTGAAGAAGGGATGACTATGGAACTAGAACAGAGAAGGAATGGTTGAAGAAGAAGACTGTAGAAGCTAGCAAATCTGCAATTGATTTGGTGGGTGGATTACCTGGGTAATGAATGGTTAGTTCGCATTTATTGTTGTACCATAAATACATATAATTAATATATATATAATGTTAATTTATGGGTGACAATGTTAAAAAAAAAAAAAAAACAGAAAATTGCTAATGTCAAAATATATTTAATGCACTTTTTATACCCTTATTAACATACTAAAGAGTTATCTTAGAAATATTTAATGCAGTTTTTGTATGTTTAGAATTTTACTCTTATTTAACTAAAAAAAAAATTAAACCAATATTTATTATTAAATAAATGAATTTTTATATTAGTATTTATTTTTCTATATCCACCTTCTCAAAAAATCACATCTTATTTTTTATTTTTATTTTTTAAAAATATTAATATAATAATAGTAATCAAAATAATTTAAAATTTTTAAATTTTGAATTTCTACATTTATTTTTTAGTCTTAAAAATTAATTTAATGAAAAATTTTGCTAATTAGTGAAAACATTAGTTTGAATAATTAGTTTTAAAAAATAGGTCCAAAACAGATGTACCAAATGTACACTTAAATTTTAAAACAATTATTCAAACTTAATTGTTGTACCGTATATATAGAAAAATAATTATTAAACAATCATTAAAAAATTTAATTATTAAGTGTAATAATTATTTAAGTGTACATTATTAAACTTCGATAATTATGACACTTAATAATTAAAATATTTTTAAATAATTTTGCAATAATTATTTTTCTATATATTTATGGTACACTAATCAAATTTGAATAACTATTTCTAAAATTTAAGTGTACATTTGATTGTTGTAGAGTAAATATAGAAAAATAATTATTAAACAATTATTACAAAATTATTTAAAACATGTATAACAAATGTGTAGTTAAATTTTAAAAATAATTATTCAAATTTGATTGTTGTACTGTAAATATATAGAAAAAATAATTATTACAAAATTATTTAAAAAATTTTAATTATTAAAATTAAAAATTAAATTTTTAATAATTATTTTTCTATAATTATTACAAAATTATTACACTTAATATTTTAATTAAATTTATAGTAATTATTTTTCAATAAAAACTTAAATTTGTAATAATTATTTTTCTATAATTATTACAAAATTATTACACTTAATAATTAAAATTTTTTTAAATAATTTTGTAATAATTATTTTTCTATATATTTACAGTACAACAATCAAATTTGAATAATTATTTCTAAAATTTAAGTGTACATTTGGTATATCTATTTTGGTCCTATTTTTTAAACTAACCATCCAAGTTAATTTTCCTCTAATCAGTAAAATTTTTTATTAAATTAATTTTTTTAAGACTAAAAAATAAATATAAAAAATTCAAAATTTTAAATATTTAAATCATTTCAATTACTATTATTATATTAATATTTTTAAAAATAAAAATAAAAAATAAGATATGATTTTGCTAGAAAGTAGATATAGAAAAATAAATGCTAATATAAAAATTCATTTATTTAATGATAGTAAATATTAGTTTAAATTTTTATTAATTAAATAAAAGTAAAATTCTCAACATATAAAAACTGCATTAAATATCTCTTACCTAACTCTTCAATAACTTAATAAGGTTATAAAAAGTGCATTAAATATATTCTGACATTAACAATTTTCTTTTCTTTTTCACATTATCACCCTATATATTACACATATATATATTAACATTATATATAAATTGATTATATATATTTACGGTACAACAATCAAAACTCATTTGTGCAGTAAACGAGTCCGCCTAAACACGTTTTTGCGATAAACGAGTTTAGTTATGATTTTGGTTCTAAATTCATTTATTAGGTAAACGATTCTAAGTCAATGAAAATGTTTACTCAACTAATGAATTTCATCCAATTTTGGTATAATAGTTCAAAACCATCCTACAACTGCACATATTACACATTATTTGCCTACTAGGGTAAAAATCTTGAGCAGAACTAGCCACTTGAAGATAATGGGCAGATCGACGAATTGCAAACTTCTGGCAAGGGGACTGAGTGAACAAGGCAAGGCGCTACGCTATGGAAACTCTACCTTCCGGAGTTGTGGAGAAAACTCAACCGTCTGTAGATTGTGGGCACTGTTGAAGCGTCCGACGGTGGGAGTTGTTTGATGAGCATATTGAAAGAGAATTATTTGATATGCATTTTTGGGATGTGCCGTACCTTACTTTTGAGATATTTGTACAAGACACATTAGTTTCCATTTGAAACCTTAGGATTCTCTTATTTATTTGATGACTATATTAAAAGAGAATTATTCAATAAGCATTTTTGGAATGTGTCTTCCCTTACTTTTGAGATATTTGTGCAAGACACATTAGTTTCCATTTGAAACCTTTGAATTTTTTTGCTTATTTGATGAGCATATTAAAAGAGAATTGGAAAAGTTCTCTTACTTTTTTGATGAGTATATTGAAAGAGAATTGTTTGATAAGCATTTTTGGGATGTGTTTTGCTTTACTTTTAAGATATTTGTGTAAAACATGTTGGTTTCCATTTAAAATCTTAGAGTTCTCTTGCTTATTCGATGAGCATACCAAAAGAAAATTAAGAGAATTCTCTTGCTTGTTTGATGAGCATATTGAAAAAGAATTGTTTTATAAGCATTTTTGGGATGTGTCTTGCTTTACTTTTGAGATATTTGTGCAAGGCACATTGGTTTCCATTTGAAACCTTAGAATTCTGGTGCTTATGCAATGAGCATATTGAAAGAGAATTGGAAGAATTGTCTTGTTTGATGAGCATATCTAAAAAGAATTGGACTGAGAAGGGATTAGTACATTTATAAGATCACCTATTAAGTGCTAATTTCCACCACACTACCTCATTTGATCCATATCGATAAGGTCTCGATATTTGTAATCATCAATGGCATTACATGAATTATAATTGTAATGTCCACTTTGATTTGATATTAATTATCTTGTTAGACAGAATTATTTTAGATGTTGTTTCTCATCTTTACTTGACTTTAAAATGTGACCATGTATAGTCTCTAACCCGAGAATTAATTTTGAAATCTTTTCTAAAATTAAAAATAATTAATGTTTGTTACAATTATGGCTACCCATCCATCTAAAGTAAGTGAAGACAACTGACGGAGAAGAAAATGTAGCCAAACAATGTTTATTATTTCCCCTATTTTGTATTGTTTTTATTTGAAAAATAAATTATATGGTCATCAGGGTTAGTCTAGATAAAAACATGTAGAAAATTCATTTTCCTACACTTCAATTTTGAAATGGTACTACATGAGTTCCAATACCTCAAAATTGTTATATACAATGGAAATAAAAATATTCTTTGCTGACAAGGGCCAAAAGAGTCAGAATGACTGCGTTGCATATGTTAAAAAATGCTGCAAATAATTTTCTTTTCAATTAATTTCCTGACATAATGAGATCATGAAGGGGATTTTCTGGCGTAATATTTGATTGAAATTTTTGAGCTCCAAGAACATTTCAATGTTGAAACTGTTAATAGGTTCAAATGCAGTTTAGCTTCATTGTAGGATGTAACAAATGTGAGTTTGCATTTGCTTTATTAATTCATTTCTATCAAATGAATTTGTAGTCCTTCAATTCGTGTTATTGTAGATGATATCCATACCATTATAATAAGGAAACACCACGGTATTTGGTAAAATATATATTCTTCCTTTGATACCCTTTTAGCTACCTTCAATTTCAAAAGGTATGTAAATAATTTTTTAAAACTAATTTCTTAATATACGATTTTAATTTCATGTTTTATAATATGGATTGCCAAACCACCAATTTCAAAGAGATACTTACAGTACGGAACCACCGGTCTTCAAGGTTAACGTCGGCCTTGTACTGCAAAAGAATCTCGACGATCGACGCATGACCCTCGCTGGCCGCGAGATGCAGAGCTGTTCGGCTGTCGTAGTCCTGTACGTTGGGAGATATACCGTCAATCAACATCTGGTTCAGCCCAACCCTATCCCCTCTTGACGCGAAACTCAGAAAATTCCCAATCAATTGCATGTCAAAATTTCCCGAAGAGTTCTTGCGACGACTTCCAACCGACATCTTGATTCTCAGCTAAACCTAATGAGCGCCGAATCAAAGATTCAGAGTGTGTGAATCAGAGGGATAAACCGAGGGTTTGTGAAGCCCTAGTTTTGATCGCCCAAGTTCGAATTCTTGGGAGCTCTTTACTAGAATGTTGAATGGAAGCGTATATATACACACGCACGAATCTATCAGTTTCCAAAGAGACAGTTTTTTTTTTTTTTTTTTGGGCGGGAAATGGGCGGTCAAGTCGGTGACGGGCTTTGAGTTGAACGGCCGGATTTAAATATGTTTGAAGCGATCGTGCCGATATTAAAAAAATTCCCTTGTCAAGCGATCGTGCCAAGGCAAGAATCGACGCGGGGGGGCAGCAGTAGCCATTTTACTGCTGCCGCAGCGGTAGCCCAAAACGCGGGCGTTTCACCAACAACGGTAGCGTTTTGACAAATCTGAAAAAACAAAAAAATACCAGTGAAACGCAAAAAAAAAAAAAAAAAAAAAAAAAAATCTAACCTGAAAAAAAAATTAATTTTTTATTGTGTTTTATGTTTTAAAAATCTCAAAACATGTAAAACAAAAAACACATTTAGTTTAATATTTTCTACTTTCCATATTTTGAGATTTTTCTTATTTTACGTCAAAAACGCTCAAAATGACTCTTTGTCATTTTTCATTTTATGTGTAAATTTATTTTCTAATTTCTAAAATAGATTTTAAAAATACAAATGGTCAAACAGAAAGTGTGTAAAACACAAAAAAAAAAAAAAAATTTAGGACGGTAGAGTACAAAAAAAAGAAAAAGAAAATAATTTAAAACATATTTTGTATTTTTTAAAATAAGGAAAACAGTTCAAAACGCATTTGGTTACTTGTGTTGTCAAAATCTGTTTTAAAAAATAAAAAATGAATTTACACATAAAATGAAAAAAAAAAAGACTAAAAGTCATTTTAAGCGTTTTTAATGTAAAATAAAAAAATCTTAAAATACGAAAAATTAAAAATGTTAAACTAAATTTGTTTTCTGTTTTTTTATGTTCCGAGATTTTCAAAACATAAAGCACAAAAATAGATTTGTATTTTTAATTACCGAACACATTCTCTATTTTTTCTTTTTCCTTTTTTTTTTGTGCGCTTTACAGTCTTAGATTTTTTTTTTTTTTTTTTTTTTGCGTTTCACTGGTATTTTTTTGTTTTTTCAGATTTGTCAAAACGCTGCCCTTTTTGGTGAAACGCCCGCGTTTTGGGCTACTGCTGCGGCAACAGTAAAATAGCTACTCTGCCCCCCGCGTCCAGGCAAGAATCGCCCTTGTCAAGTGAACGTACAATTATTTAACAAATAAGGGTGTGTTTAGTTTATTAAAAATTTTTTAAATTTTTTAACAGTTTTTTATTTTTTATTTTATTGTATGAATTATAAATTTATAAATTATCTTATTTTTAGATCGTTTGGAGCTCCAAAATTTTTCAAAAAATTCCAAAAAACTTAAAAAATTTCAAATTCCTCCAATCAAATTTTGTCACGTATAATTTTTACTTTACATCAACACCAATTTTTTATTTTTTGGGTTTTTTGGACACTCTAAATACCTCCACTTTTTATCACTCCAAATACACCCTGAATTGCTATCTTATGACGTGGCAATAGCCATCCGCGGATCCAAAATACCAACCATTTTAATTTAAGGTTGCATTTATGAATTTAAAATTAAAAAATTTTATATTATTTATTTAAAAAAATTATTAAAATATAATTTTGTTAGTCTACACTAGGGGTGGAAATGAATCGAGCCGTTCGTGAGCTATTCGAGCTCGGCTAGAAAAAAGTTCGGCTCGAGCTCGATTCATGAGTTAAACAAGCTCGAACCGAGTTTGATTTTTGGTTCGTTTTGGATTCGAGCTCAAGCCTAGAGAAACTCGGCTCGAAAGCTCACGAGCAGGCTCGGTTAAAATAATATATATTTTTTTAATAATATTTTTATTATATTTTTTAAATATATTATATTTTAAATCTAAACGACGTCGTTTTGGTTTAATCGAATTATTTGCGAGCCTAATTGAGCCTAAATCCTTCTTTATCGAGCCGATCTCGAGCCTATATAAAAGCTCAAATCGAGCTCGAGCTCGAGCTCAGTATAAAAAGTTCGAGCCGAGCTCAAGCATGTTAAAACTCGGTTCAGCTCGGCTCGTTTCCACCCCTAGTTTACACAAGAATTTTATTATAAATTTAAGTAGTTTAGCCTAATAATTTTATGAGAAATTTGAAATCTATCACAAAAAGTAATTATTTGAATCTTCCTAAAAGTGACTCCACCATTTTGAGAATCAATAATAATTATTAGAAAATTTTCCATATATTATTAAATTAATTGACCCTATCATTAATATTTTAATACAATATATCTCAAATCAACTAACTTAAAATTTTTAGGTGTCATTTGTCATATTTGTTTGAACTCATTTTTCATTTTGTAATTTTGAAAATAAATAAAATAGTTTAAAATATATTTGGTGACTTGTATTTTCAAATTTTATTTTAGAAAATAAAATGAGTTTACACATGAAATGTAAATTGTTAAAAAGTCATTTTGAGCATTTTTAACAAAAAAAAAATCTCAAAACATGAAAAATAGAAAATGTCAAACCAAATGTATTTTTTGTTTTCCTTATTTTGGAATTCTCAAAACATAAAACACAAAATAGAAAACAAAAAATAGAAATACAAACCAAATAGCACCTTAATTGTCCAAACGGAGCCTAGATTCTCACAAGATCTTGAACCTGTGAACATATATTAAACAAAAATAAAAAAAAAAGCAAAAAATTAAATTTTAATTATTTCATTTGTGATAAGGTGCACCCAACCAAACAAGGTTACCCGAGTAACCAAGATCGAGACTTGACCCAACTGAACCGTATAGAATTCGGTCGGCCTGACTAATCGACTTATTAAAGACGAGACTACTTACGTCATAATTATATGTACAATCGTATTCTGGCATATTTCATGATTCTCGTCTGTCAAAGTGCTGCTTGCTGCTTAACAGTTTTGATAACTAATTCTGAGAATCGATCTTGGGATCCACAATACATGCGGCATAGCATGATTGGAAGAAAAGCATAATTGTGTGAGATTCACGTGCATCATACCCATACAGGCTCACACCTCTATATATACACCATCTTCTCAAGTATATAATATGCACTCTTTACCTTACTGAAATTTTATCAAAATATTTTTTCAATTCTATTACTAATTTAAGCATTGGAGACTCTTTGACAGGTATCATACTGATGTACTAGACAGCATTCAGACTTAGAGCGGACAAGTGAAGGATTCCGGTTAATTGAGTCATTACAATCTACATATACCTATTAGACAAAGTCAACTAAAATTTTTTATTTTAAAAAAATAATATTTAAACTTTTTTTTCTTTAAAAATTTATTAAAAAATAAACAGTTAAATTAAAATTCCAATTTTAATGTGCTTAATACTTAAATTTTAAATACATACACTTTTATACTCTTTGTGTTATTTATATAATAAGAAAGTTCAAAATTTTGAATTTGAAATATTTTCAACAGTTAGATTTGCTCAATGGTTAGGATTGTTTTTATTTTTATTTCTACCCTAGTTGTCTTTTCTATTATTTCATATAAAAACATACTCTCTCACTTTTTTCATATCTTTTTTGAATACTTTTTATACAAAAGTTTTTAAATTAATATTTTTAAAAATGTGATAAAATTTTACACATTTATTAAATATTGTATAAATACTTTAATAGCTTTTATTAATTATTTTTACTTTTATAGTTTGTCATGTAGGTTTACTTTATAAATTTAAATTTAAATTATTTACACATCAAATTATATTTTTATATCTCTAGGCTCATGTAATTTTTTTATATCTGTAGACTCATGTAATTACTAGGTAGTTCATATATTCTATCTTTATATGCATGGTGGATTGACAAACACTCTGCTCCGTTACCACTTTTGTACCCATTTTAAGAAGGAAAGAGGTTCTGTACGTATCTATGTGTGTTAACTCTCTCTCTCTCTCTCTCTCTCTATATATATATATATAAGGAAAGAGGTTCTGTACGTATCTATGTGTGTTAACTCTCTCTCTCTCTCTCTCTATATATATATATATATAGTTTGAGCCATGTACCCTTAGGAATGTAAATGGATAGAATACCCCTCAATTAGTAAATTTGAACCCATTTATTTTTTACCATTATCATCCCAAACTCATTTATTTTTTAAGTTGAAATCTCAAACTTACCTCGTTCCAAACTTATAAAATCTAATTAAGTCGAACACATGATTATTAATTATGTTGCTCATAACTTTTTTTTTTTTTGCCAAATCTATCAATAAAATAATTATAAAGAAAATAAACATAAATAAATTTCAATATTTTCAACACAAATTTATTACTCTACACTTAAACAAAGTAAAAATAAAAGTATTCAATAGAATTACAAATTAAAAAAGAGATAAAAATAATAAAATTTCAATAATTTTGTATGGAAGCTTAGAAACTACTTCCCAAAAATCTCCAATGTTAAACTGTAAAAGAAGAAAATTACTTAAATTAAACCATCTACCACATTATTACATCGTATTAAATTAAAAAATTGTTGTTGCACTCTTTTCATTATCCAACATGAAGTAAAAATATATGAAAACATAAAAATAAATAGACAAATACCATTAATACAACGTAAACTAATAAATAAACAAAAACCAAAGTTTACTTTTAAAGAAAATAATTCTAAGAACACGGATTAGGATACATTTTTTTATTTTTTATTTTTTATTTTTTATCTTTATAAATTATTACAAACCAAACATATGTTCAAAAATTTTGTTTTCAAATTTGCTTTCAATTGTAACTATCATTTTTCAATTTTAAAAAATTCAAAAAATTATCGATTTGACACAATGGAGATCAATGAGAAGGTTCAATAGATTTGAACACAATTACTTACAAAACCTTTTACGCCCTCAAAGTTTAATAGATTTGATTAAACTTAAAAATGAAAATTGGGTATAGACAACAGCTCTACAAGCACATATATAAAGAGAGAGAGAAAGATTTAATACTTATAAATTAGGATTATACAATGACAACCAAGCGATAAGGATGATGGCGTAGATCCTCTACACGGCGTTGATCCTCTACGCGACGTTGATTCTAACTGATGGTAGAGTATAGAACAAAACACAATTACATAGAGAAGAGTTGAGCAATTTCAACCAAGGAATGAGACTAGTCGAAGAGGATTTGAATCATACTTGAGTGTTGCGGCAACAAAACAGTAAGTGATAAAAATATTCAAGACAAAAGACGACTAAATTTCATAAATGACCCAATCCTAAATTTAAATAATTTTTTTTAAGAATAAAATTTTAAATATATTATATTATATTATATTAAACAGGTACTTGACGAATACTTTATAAGTATAAACGAGTATGGGGTACCTGGTACCCTACAAAAAAATCTCAAATCTATCCTAATCCTGCATAGGCATTAAATTTCGATTCTAAACTAATCCCAATCTCATTAATTTTTTGATAAGTTCACGAGAAATATAATCATCATTTTACTTTAATTCCATTCAAAAGTTTCAAAAATTTTTACCAAACACAGAAAAAATTGTCAAACGTTACTAAAAGTTTATATTTATTTTACCAAACACTAGAAAGTTATTAAAAGTTACTTAATCAAGTTAAAAATATTTTTAATTACCAAAAAAATATTTTTTATTTTATTTTATTTTTTAACCTAATCAAGTAAAAAATTAATTTTTTTATTTATAACTTTTTTTTTACTTAGCACTAAGCCGTTCTATCCAACATAAGTTACTAAATTAATAGACTTTTGGTCAAAACGATGCCGTTCCACTCGATTGCAATCGCTGCAATCAACACGTGGCTGCACCCCCCCCCCCCCCAAAAAACTCCCCCAAAAAAACCCCTAATGGCAGGTAGCTGGCTGCTTGTCTGTCTCTATCTTATCATGTGCCATTTTCTAAAGCACGTCACAAAGTCCGCGTTCGAGTCGTGTTTGGTGTTCCTCGAAATAAATTTCAGCTTAACTTCTAGCCCAAGTTAAGAAAATTGAAATTTTTTCCCATTTCTCCTTTCGATCTCTTCTCGTTATAAGTGCAATTTCACACACGAACAGAGAGAGAGAGAGAGAGATGGCTAGTTCATTTCCCATGGTTGGAGGAGATGGTGCACATAGTTATGCAAATAATTCCACCTTTCAGGTAGCCCATGTTTGATTATTAGTTTCTGAAACAGCTTTTCGCTTTTTTTTTTTTTTTTGAAGCAATATTTGGTTTCTTAATTTCCAGAGAAATGGAGCAGACAGCGCAAAGGACTTGATAAAGACTTTGATCACTGAGAAACTTGATGTGAAGAAACTTGTTTCCTTGTCACCTTCAAACTCATTCACTCTTGTAGACCTGGGCTGCTCTGTCGGCCCCAACACCTTCCTCGCGGTGCAGAACATCATCGATTCCGTAAAAATCACTTGCCAATCTCATGGTCTTGACTCGGAAGCAATCGAATTCCAAGTGTTCTTTAATGACCATTCATCCAACGATTTCAACACACTTTTCAGCTCTCTCCCTCTCGATGATAGACAATATTTTGCAGCTGGGGTGCCAGGCTCGTTCCATGGCCGTCTGTTCCCCAGGGCCTCTCTGCATTTCGTATTCTCATCATACGCGCTTCAGTGGCTTTCTAGGGTCCCCAAAGAGTTGGTCGATAAGCAATCCCCTGCTTGGAACAAGGGAAGGATTTACCATAATGGTGGTCCAAATGAAGTTCTTGAGGCTTATTCGGCACAATTTGCAAATGACATGGAGTCCTTCTTGAGTGCCAGGGCAGAGGAGCTTGTCCCTGGAGGTCTAATGGCGCTTATTGTCCCATGTTACCCGGTTGGGACCCCTCCTGCTCAGTACTCATTCTTTGCAGTTGTTGAGCTTCTTGAATCCATTCTAAATGACATGGCCAAAATGGTAAAGAAACCCTGTACGAATCTCTTTTCTAGTCTTGCGGCTTAACTGGAGTTAATATGTTGAACTCTCTTTTTTTTTTTTTTTGGGTGAAGGGACTGGTGGATGAAGATAAAGTGGACTCTTTCAACTTACCCAGATACAATCCAACTCCCCAAGAGATACAAGCTGCGATAGAAAAAAATGGGTGTTTTAGTATTGAGAAAATGGAGCCTTTAGTTCGATTGCAGATGGAGGGAATAAGCATTGGGCACTTTAGAGCTGGCTGGGAAGGGCTGATCAAGCAGCACTTTGGAACTGAGATCAGCGACAAGCTGTTTGATATTTTCAGCAAAGAAGGTTTAGAGTTACCCTTCTTTTCACAATCAAAGAGCCACAAGAATTTTGATGACATGTTCATACTCTTGAAGGGCAAAGAAACTGGATCTTCTTAGTCAATTGCTTGCGATGGATTTGTGAAGAAGCTAGCATATTCGAGACTTTTGAATAGCTCACTTTCAAATTATTGTAATGCCTCTGATTTTCCCAAGATTATTTTATTATATCATTCCGTGGTTGTTATGTGATTAATTGGTTTTTATTTAATTTAATATTTGTATGAGATATTTTAATAATGTAAAATGAGACATTTTTTTTAAATCTAAAATTTTTGTTATAGTGTTGGAACTTGTTAAAACGCCTATTCAGGTGGAAGTGAGGTTAGACCGTGCAAACGGCCACCCATACAACAGGGCGTTTGTCCAAAGGCCCATCTAAACGGCAATGTGGTTACTAGGTTCTTCTAGAAACGATCGACTGAACTGTATTACGTAGATATTAGCTTCGTTTGGAGTGATAAAAAACATTGAAAAAAAACATTAAAAATTATTCACTTTTTATCTCACTACATAAATTATGAACCCGCAACTTTTATCCAATTTTATTACTTTTTATCTCTTCAAACGCACCTATTATATACATGTGTGTGCTAAGTCTAGTGGAGTTGAGGTTGTTATTCACATGGTTTTAGATTGCCCGAGTGTCCTATGCGCTTGTGGTCATTTGGCTTCTTGCCATTCACCCTCTATATCAAATGTGTGTGCGTAGAATATATATACATATATATGTATAAGTCTATTTATTTGGTATATGAGCATCTGGTTATTATTTTGAGTTATTTGTTTAGTTAGTTCTAATTATAAGAGGAAAAGCTGATTCGAGCAATTATTAATAGACTTGAGAGGGTGTGAAGAAGTTGGTTAGGTATTGTGAGTCAATGAAGCTTGGCGGTTATTCGAGTTTTCTTGGTTTCAAAATTTTCAGGTGAATTATTCTTCTACTTGGTTAAGGTAAAAGATGCCTACAATGTTATATTTTCATGACTTATACCTAGACGTAGACATCGATGACTAGTGTGTTTTGGCCTAGACACGTTAGCCGTGCACGATAACTAAAATCACTTGTATTGATGTAAGGTTATAGTTCAGTTTTGGTTATTAATTATTACTTCTAATAATAAACTAATTATATGGTTTCATTATTTGTATATTGGCAACTAATTATATTATCATAATCATGAAAGTGGCATAATAGGATATTATATGTTTCATTACGTAATGGATACACGTGGTTTAGTGCTTACTCCATTACAATTGACATTATAGGTCTAAGTATTATATGGAACTTGAACAATTTGTTGGGCCTGTGGATAGGGTGGAAATGAGTCGAATCAAACCGAGTTTTAACTTGTTCGAGCTCGGCTTAAGTTTTTTATATCGAGCTCGAGCTTGGCTCAATAACGAAGAATTTAGTCTCGAGTTCAGCTTGCGAATAGATTGATTAAAACAAAACAATGTCGTTTTAGTTTAAAATATAATAAATATAATATTCTAAAAAATATAACAAAAATATTATTAAAAAACATAAAAATATTATTAAAAAAATATATATATATTATTTTATCGAGCCTATTCGCGAGTTTTCGTGCTGAACTTTTCTAGGCTCAAACTTGAATTTAAACAAGTCACAAATCAAACTCGATTCAAACTTGTTTTAACCACGAACTGAGCTTAAATAGCTCGCGAATAGCTCAATTCATTTCCACCCCCTACTTGTGGATGGATTTTAGTTGTTTTCTCACTTTTATGGTTTAACTGGGTTTGTATGTTGTTTACTTAGACTTGTGATTGGGTTATCTAAGTTGAGTTGAGCCCAATTTGTACATGGAGTATGGTTACCATGCTAGTGGACGGGATTGTACATTTGTTTATGTTTTATATATATGATACTTAGTTTTGCTCAAGTGGTTAGTACACATTCCTGGGTTATGGAAATTTGGAGTGTATCATTTATAATCTCATATGCTCTTCCAAGTTCTTATGGGTAAATCAAGTATTTAAGTGAACCTTGGTAAATTGCAAAGATCAACTCAACCATAGAGGGTTTTAGGTTTGACGTATGACAAAACTTGTATATATGCATAAGCACGTTTGTATTATGCAATATAGGATTAGATAAGAGATATTATTTCACTTCTAAATTTCATCCTGCATTTATCAGATTATATCATCAATATGATGTAGATGTATAGATATGACATCATATGATAGTTGTCATCCCCAAAAAATGTAATTAAATGAGGAACAAAACTTAAGAATGGGACGATTCCCACATCCAATGAAACAAAATGCCTCATATTAGTGAAGGAAAGCCCTATATCGCTCTTATAATCATGCAAAGTACACCCCCTCATTGATCACTCAATTCCTTCCTATTCTGAATAAAATGAAGACAATGAATCCAATTTCTCTTCAAATAGACATTGTTCAATTGTTTTTTAATTCTCAATTGGTATTAGCTTGAATATGTGAGATCACGAGATACCAAAGTTAAGGCCTACGAAATAAATATTTCATCTTCGATAGATATATATATATATATATATATAAGAGCAACTTACAATACATGCAAATCTTCTATCTAGAAAAGTCTACAACCTTAGGTGTAGCTCTGTCCTATTCAAATGCCTCCCCCCCCCCAAAAAAAAAAGAAGAAGAAAAAGAAGGAAACAGTCCAGTTTTCTAAGAAAACTACACTTATAGAATGATTGTTTCAATGAATAAGAGATAAACATCTCATTCTTAAGTTTTATCCTACACTTTTTTTTTTTAAATCAAGATAACATCTCCCATGTGATATAGATAACAATAAAAATGAGAGATGTTAATTGTATAATTTTATATATTTTTTAATTAAAAGTGAAATAAAAATTGGGAGTGAGATGCTATTTCCTATATAACCCCGTATTCCACAAAACAAACATGTCATATTCAGGCGGAACAAGACTATCTAGAGAGTACTCTCATTTAACTTCCATCCATCATCATTCCAGGGATATTGCACTCTCTCATAGCAAGCAAATTAAGTTAGAAAATGCCGATTTCAATTTCTTAGATGAACTTTAACATAGGAAAATAATATGCTCTTCATATTGCATAATAACTTCTCATTCGTATTTGTATTGAGCACTGCAACAAAATCATCTAGTCTGTCAACTTTTGAGAAAAATTAACCATTAATTGAACATTGCTTTGCAGCTCATGCTTGAGTGCCCGCTCTCACCAGCACTGCTTAATGCCTAGTCTTGATTTCAATTTCCATAATCACACATTTATTTTTTTATTTTTTTCGTTTGTTTTTTTCTCTCTCTATTTTTTTTTTAATTTTAATTTATTTATCTATTTTTTTTTTTTTGGGGGGAGGGAGGGAGGGAAGAATGTAGTAACAAATGTGTGTTTCATTTTGAAACATAGCGTGCAACCTAACAATCCTTCACCACATACAAAGTAGCAATCGCATAGCAATTGTACTGGAACGTAACCAAAACATGGATGTTTGTATCATTGAAATTGCAAAATTAAACCCAAATGATACCACTCAAATTTTATAGCAAGGTAAACATTAGTTCATACTCCATTCATAACTGGCAAGCATTAAATTGAAAATTGAAACAAAGGTTCAACTGAAATCAGGGAAGAGATTGTAAAAATTAAGAGTGAAAACAAAAATGAAGATACAAGTTAGTTAAACTTCCAGAAGAAAAAAACTGGTAGCCTCACCAGTTACTATTGCCGCCACCACTAACTAACAGTATAACATAACTTACCTGAGAAATAAAAGAGGCAAAAAGGATCAAAATAATCATGCATTTTCCTTGGCAATACTCTCGGCCTTTGCAAGGACATCCTCAATGCCTCCAACCATGTAAAATGCTTGCTCAGAAAGGTCATCGTATTTCCCAACCAACAAATCCTGCCAAATAAATAAACAGAAAATCTATTACAGATTATTTTATCCACTAACCAATGCAGTGATGAAGCAGATGTATAGTTTGAGGACCACAATCAGTCAGATGTAGGTCAATTTCATGGATGTAAATAGTGGACAGTTTCTGATAATCCGGAAACTCATGATGTTATCTTTCAAATCCACGTATTTTCCAGGGGAGCCGGTGAACACCTCCGCAACGTGGAATGGCTGGCTCAAGAACCTTTGGATTTTACGCGCACGAGCAACGGTGAGTTTATCATCTTCACTAAGCTCATCCATTCCCAAAATGGCGATAATATCCTGAAGGTTCTTGTGACTCTGTAGAGCCCACTGTACATCACGAGCAGTTTCATAATGTTCCTCTCCTAATATACGTAAAGAAAGCATACGGGATGTTAATAAATACCAAGCTCAGAAATCTGTATTTAATAGAAATGGCAAAGTTAATAAATTTTAGAGCCTATTTATTAGCTAGTGCATGTAAATTTGAATGCCAAGCCAAAACCCTGTCGAGATAACACAGTTGTTGCATCAAGATGGGCAGAGGTGGCTGCAGGGGCTGGATCTGACAAGTCATCAGCAGGCACATACACGGCTTGGACAGATGTGATGGACCCTTCCTTGGTTGTGGTGATGCGTTCTTGAAGGCAACCAAGATCCGAAGCCAAAGTTGGCTGGTAACCAACAGCAGATGGAATGCAACCCAGCAAGGCAGACACCTCAGAATTAGCCTGGAGAACAACCAAGAACAAGAAAAAAAAAAAAAAAAAAAATTAATGGACTCTTGGTACTGTAGATCATGAACAGATCATCAAGAAGAACCTGGATCTGGATAAGCAGTCTTACTTGAGTGAAGCGGAAGATACTGTCAATAGACAGAAGCACATCTTGCCCTTCAGCATCTCGGAAGTGTTCAGCAACTGTCAGCCCAGTAAGTGCAACACGAGCACGAGCACCGGGAGGTTCATTCATTTGACCATACACAAGGGCACATTTGCTTTCAGGCTAAAACATTACCAATTGAAAAAGGGAAACAATCATGTCCATATCAGTGAAACCACACTAAAAAAAAAAAAAAAAAAACGCAGAGACATCTTCAAAATTACAAAAATTCAGCACACTAACCAGTTTGTCACCAACATTTTTTTTATTGGCACAAAACAGAACATTTTTAAATGGCAGGGCAGAAGCTATGAGCATCAGATAAAACTCCCCTAATCCATCAGAGATTCGTGGTGGTAAGCTGGGACCAGATTTTTATACGTTAACATGCTTACCAGTTACCGGGATACTTTGAGGTCGTTTGGTTTGTTGAAAATATCCAAAAAATTCTATAAATCTCTATTAACTTTATATCACATTAACTTTTTCTCTCACTGCACGTATTACGAACTCTCCCCAAATCTCAATTTATCTCACTTTTTCTTATTCCAAACCCCTTTGTAACAGTACAAAAAATAGAATAAAAAGAAATTATGTCCCCTTTCTTAATTCCTCCCCTCATCTGATGCAAACAAAATCCAGATAAATGTTGTATTATTGAATGTATTTACTGCACAAACTCAGGAGTCAGGACAAAAATCCACCTTAGTCCCGGTGACAAGGACATCTTGTTCAGTTGCCTGATCAGCTAAACCTAATGAGCGCCGAAACAAAGATTTAGAGCGTGTGAATCGGAGGGATAAACCGAGGGTTTATGAAGCCCTTGTTTGGGTCGCCCAATTTCGAATTCTTGAGAGATCTTTACTAGAGCGTTGAATGGAAGCATATGCTTATAATTTATATATACATATATATACACGAATCTATCAGCGCCGAAACAAAGATTCAGAGTGCGTGAATCAGAGGGATAAACCGAGGGTTTATGAAGCCCTAGTTTTGATCGCCCAATTTCAAATTCTTCGGAGCTCTTCACTAGAATGTTGAAGCGTACATATACACACGAATCTATCGGTTTCCAAAGAGACAGTTTTTCTTTTTTTTTTTTTTTTTTTTTGGGGGCGGGGGGGGGAGGGAATGGGCGGTCAAATCGGTGACGGGCTTTGAGTTGAACGGCCGGATTTAAATTTGTTTGAAGCGATCGTGCTGAGATTGGCCACGTTTGCATTTAAAAAAAAATATAAATATATAAAATCTTACAAATCCCTACAAATATGAAATATGAATTATGAAATTATAAATTTTAAATTATTTACCCACTGTACAAAATACAATATATTAACTTTTATAATTTTATACAATTTCAAACGCATCGATTATTACTAAGGCAAGAATCACCCTTGTCAAGTGAACACATAATTATTTAATAAATAAGGGTATGTTTGGTTTACTAAAAATCACTTGAAAGTTTTAAAAATTTTTTAAAATCTTTAAAAATTATTCACTTTTTATTAATTACACGAATTACAAATCTATAAATTATCTTATTTTGGGGTCGTTTGGAGCCTCAAAATTTTTCAAAAAAATTCAAAAATTTTCAAATTCTTCTAATCAAATTTCGCCACGTATTACTTTTACATCACATCCACACCAACTTTTGATTTTTTTTTTATTTTTTTTACACTCCAAACACTCACACTTTTTGTCACTCCAAAATACACCTTAAATTGCTATCCTTTGACGTGGCAATAGCCATCCGCGGGTCCAAAATATCAACCATTTTAATTTAAGGTTGCACTTATGAATTTAACATTAAAAAATTTTATATTAATTATTTAAAAAAATTACTCTAGTATAATTTTATTAATTTACATGAAAATTTTATTATAAATTTAAGTAGTTTAGCTTGATAATTTTATGAGAAATTTGAAATCTATCATAAAAAATAATTATTTGAATCTTCGTAAAAGTGACTCCATCATTTTAAGAATCAATCATAATTATTAGAAAAATTTACATATATTATTAAATTAATTGACTCTATCATTAATATTTAAATACAATTTATCTCAAATCAATGGACTTAAAATTCTTATGTGTCATTTGGTATATTTATTTGGAGCTCATTTTTTATTTTGTAATTTTGAAAATAAGAAAAATAGTTCAAAATATATTTAGTCACTTGTATTTTTAAAAATTATTTTAGAAATAAAAAATAAGTTTACACATGAAATACAAAATGTCAAAAAATTATTTTGAGCGTTTTTAACAAAAAATAAAAAAAATCTCAAAACATAAAAAACAGAAAATAAAAATTAGAAATACAAACCAAATAGCACCTTAATTGTCTAAACGGAGCCTAAATTCTCACAAAATCTTGAACTCGTGAATATATATTAAACAAAAATAAAAAAAAAAAGTAAAAAAATAAATTCTAATAATTTTGTTTGTGATAGGGTGCACCCAACCAAACAAAGTTGCTTAAGCAACCACGATTGAGACCTGATCCGACTAAACAATATAGAATTCGGTCGGCCTAACTGATTGAAATATTAAAGACAAGACTGCTTACGTCACAATCATATGTATAACTATATTCTGACATATTTCGTGATTCTCGTCTGTCAAAGTACTGCTTGTTGCTTAACGGTTTTGATAACTAATTATGATAATCGATTTGGGATCTACAATACATATGGCATAGCATGATTAGAAGAAAAGTATAATTGTGTGTGATTCACATGCATCATGCCCATACTGGCTCACACATCTATATATACACCATCTTTTTAAGTATATGATATGCACACTCTTTATCTTACTGAAACTCTGCCAAAATATTTTCTCAATTTCCTTACTAACTTCAGCATCAGAAACTCTTTGGTAAGTATCATATCGGTGTACTAGACAGCATTCTGGACTTAGAGCGAACAGTTGGAGGATTCTGGTTAACTGAGTCATCGCAATGTACATATACTTATTGGACAAAATTAACTAAAAATTTTTATTTAAAAAATAATATTTAAACTTTATTTTTCTTTAAAATTTTATTAAAAAATAAACATTTAAATTAAAATGCCAATTTTAATATGTTTAATACTTAAATTTTAAATACTTATACTTTTACACTCTTTATGTCATTTATATAATAAGAAAGTTTAAAGTTTTGAATTTGAGATATTTTCAAATGTTAGATTTGCTCAATAGCCAGGATTGTTTTTATTTTTATTTTCACTCTGGTTGTCTTTTCTATCATTTTGTATGAAAACATACTCTCTCATTTTTTTGAGATCTTTTTGAATACTTTTTATACAAAAGTTTTTAAATTAATATTATTAAAACTGTGATAAAATTTTGCACATCTATTAAATATTTTATAGTTATTTTTATTTTTATAGTTTGTTATGTAAGTTGAATTTATAAATTTAAATTACTCACACACCAAATTATATAATTTGTATCTCTGGGCTCATGTAATTTCCTTTTTTTTTTTTTTTTTTTGGGCATCTCTAGACTCATGTAATTACTAGGCAGTTCATATATTCTGTCTTTATATGCATGGTGGATTGACAAACACCTGCTCCATTACCACTTCTGTACCCATTTTAAGAAGGAAACAGGTTCTGTATGCATGTGTGTGTTAACTCTCTCCCCCCCCCCTCTCTCTCTCTCTCTCTCTCTCTCTCTCTCTCTCTCTCTCTATATATATATATATATAGATATGTATAGTTTGAGCCACGTAGGCTTAGGGATGTATATGGGTAAAATACTCCTCAATTAGTAAATTTGAATCCATTTATTTTTTTACTTATGTTACCGTCCCAACTCATTTATTTTTTAAATAGAAATCCTAAACTTACCTTATCTCAAATTATAGACATGACTATTGATTATGTTGCCCACATTTTTTTTTTTTACCAAATCTATCAGCAAAATAATTATAAAAGAAATAAACATAAATAATTTCAATATTTTCAACACAAATTTATTGTTCTACACTTAAACAAAGTAAAAATAAAAGTATTCAATAAAATTACAAATTAAAAAAAAAGATAAAAATAATAAAATTTCAACAATTTTGTATGAAAGCTTGAAAACTACTTCTCAAAAATCTACAATGTTATGCTACAAAAGAGGAAAATTACTTAAATTAGGCCATCTACCACATTATTATGTAATACTAAATTAAAAAATTGTTGTCGCACTCTTTTCATTATCCACCATGAAGTAAAAATATGTGAAAAAATAAAAATAAATAGACAAATACAATTATTACAACGTAAATTAATAAATAAACAAAAAGCAAAGTTTCCTTTTAAAGAAAAAAAATTCTAAGGACACGGATTTAGGATACTGTTTTTTATTTTTTAATTTTTTATCTTTATAAATTATTACAAACCAAACATTTGTTCAAAAATTTTGTTTTCAAATTTGCTTTCAAGTGTAACTATCATTTTTTAATTTTGAAATATTCAAAAAATTATCGATTTGACAATTGAGATCAATGAGAAGGTTCAATAGATTTTAACACAATCACTTACGAAACCTTTTACGCTCTCAAAGTTTTATAAATTTGATTAAACTTTAAAATAAAAATTAAGTATGCAGACAATAGCTCTACACATACATATATAAAGAGAGAAAGAGAGATTTGAATATTTATAAATTAAGATTATACAACGACAACGAAGCGATGAGGACGACAGCGTAGATCATCTACATGACGTTGATCTTACGTGATTGTAGAGTATAGAACAAAACACAATTATACAAAGAAGAGTTGAGTGATTTCAACCAAGGAATGAGACTAGGCGAAGAAGATTTAAATCGTATTTGAGTGTTACGGCAACAAAACAATAACTGATAAATATACCTTGGGGTTGCGGCAGCAAAACAATAACTGATAAATATATTCAAGACAAAAGACGACTAAATTTCAGGAATGACCCAATCCTAAATTTAAGTAATTTTATTTTAGGAATAAAATTGTAAATATATAAATATATATTATATTATGTTTTATTAAACAGATACTTAACAAGTACTTTATAAATATAAACAAGTATTGGCTACCTGGTACCTTTCAAAAAAAATCCTAAATCTGTATAATTATTAAATTTTAATTCCAAACCAATCCTAATCCCATTAAGGTATTTCCTAACAAATTTTTACCAGATTCGAACAAATCGAGTACTCACGTATACCTATTTAATAGACATTTTTAAGTACGCCCATATTTTTGATGTGCTAGTTACTTTTATAGTTAATAGTTGTTAAGGTTGCGGTTGTATGGACAGATTCTATACTCATGAATCAAATTAATTTGATGATTTTGAGATTGCAAACTATTGGCAGATGATTCCTCTGAGATAAATGTGACATCAAACTTTATTAAAGGTTTTAACTCGTGTGAAAATGATTTGAAGCATGTAAGTAGGTAGTCTTTACAATCTGTTTATAATGGTTAGTGCTTTACACTCACATTGTGCAATTAACACAATATGGATTATGGAGGGGTGTGTGTGTTTCCAAGTAGCACTTTACTCGATCTATCCTCTCCATAATTTTTAGTAGAAATCTACACTTTTTGGCATGAAAAAGAAATACATTTACACACAGACACACACACAAACAAACAACTACGCAAAGAGCCAGAAAGCTGCTGCGTTTTCTAAACTTTTGTCTGGTAAAGGAGTCGCCTATCAAGTTTGTTTCAGGAAGTGATTACAAAATTGGCTCAAAATGCTAAAGGGAGATTCATACTCTCTCTCTCTCTCTCAAGCAATTGTGAATGGTTCAACTTTCAGGACAAAATTGTGAACTTACAAATCTCAGCCAAAACGGTGACTGGGGAACAGCTTTTCGATATGATAATTTATTCATTCAATGGAATTCATTGTCAGCTGGAAATTCCCCCTTCAATATTCTCTGTCTTGCCATGCTTGCCTGCAACATCACATGAAAAAACTAAATAAGGATCTGTTTGGTTCACCGAAAAACTCCATCAAACTTTTCTCACCTCGAACTACATGAATATATATATCTCTCTATAAATTTATATGTCTACCAATACTAACAAATTTCTAAAAATTCTAATAACTTTTCTACAAATTCTAATAAAATTTCTACACTTTTCAAAAAAATTTTGATACAAGAAGTCAAAAAGTTTATGTAGAAATCCATTCAAACGGAATTATTCATCTTTAAAAAACATGATTTGGTGGCTAAGCTCCAAACGCCAAACAAGTTACCCAAACTACATTTTTTTTACAAATTTTTGGAGCTCCAAATGCCCCCTAAGTAAATAAAAAAAACAAATCTTGATTTAGTTACAAATCTTAGGTACACTCCCGGCCACAGCTAGTTATATCCTAAAGAGACATCAAGTTCCAAATAAACCCTTTTCTTCTATACGTGTCAGCAACCAAAATGGGCCGAAATGAACAAAGCTGCTTTGTAAAGAGGAGAGAAATTTTGAACTGCAAACCTGCTTCTGCCAATTTGTGAAACAGGTTACAAAAGAAAGCAGAATGGCTTGCAATGAAGTTCCTGCCGCTATTCCAGTCCACATCCCCTTCCCACCTAAATGTTGACCAAAACCCAGTACAATAGCTAATGGAATTCCAGCCAGATAAAATGCCCCAAAATTGATATAGGCCCCAATAAGCTGCCACCCACTTCCTCTGGCAACCCCTGTTTTCAAGAAAAGGGAAGAAAATCAGCAGACTTTGACATATACTTTTTCTCACGACTTCTAGGGGTGATGATGACTACATCAATTTTTAAATTTATTTCTTATTATTATTATTATTATTATTATTATTATTATTGTTTAAATCCATTTGTTTTGAGCTTTATTGATAATGAGTCTACATTATTAGAGGTTATTTGGATCCATTTATTTTTGGACTATTTTAGTGTAAGTTTATTTTATTTTAGGCTTTTTGTGTCGGACCCATGATGTTTTCTATTGATTAGCTTGAATGATATTTTTGATTATTAATTCTTCCCCTATAGCTGCTGCCCTCTTTCTCCCCTCTCTTCCTCCTCCACCTCCTCCTCCTCCTCCTCCTCCTTTGATTCTTTCTTTCTCTTTACAATCCTACACCAGGTGAGTCAAGCCGGGTTGAGCTGAGCTAGTTTTGGAGTGTCCTGAACCGAATTGATTGAATAAGAGTAATTAACTATTTGGCTCCGTTTCCAAAATATTTCAGTTCAAAATTCAGTTGGTTCAGTTTTTAATATTTTTGTATTTGATAAATATATGTATTAATTATAGTTTTGGGTGTGTTTAGAGTGACAAAATGATGAGGACGTCATCTAAATTTTTATTTCTTTTATTATTATTATTATTATTATTATTATTTTATTTATTATTTGGGCCGATTTGTTTTGGGCTTTATTGACAATGAGTTTATATTATTAGAGGTTATTTGGACCCATTTGTTTTTGGGCTATTTTAGTATCGGTTTATTTTATTTTAGGTCTTTTGTGTTAGGCCCATAATGTTTTCTATTTAAACCTTAATTAGGGTTAACAGAAGATCATTGATTGATGGATTGATTGAATAATATTGGTGGCTGTGTTTTTCCTTCCCCTCTTTTCTTCTAATTCTTCTTCTCTACTTCCTTCTTTCTCTTACTTTCTCTCTATTTTTTCTTTACTTTCAATTGTTGTTCCGTATCACAAAAAGTGAGACAAAATGAGATAAAGTGAAATAGTTTATGAGTTTGTAATTCGTGCAATGAGATAAAAAGTGAATAACTTTTAGAAGTTTTCAGAAATTTTCAGAAATTTTCAGAACTTTTCAGTGATTAAAAACTAAAATTTGGTTTTAACAGATTTATATAATACAATTAATTCGGTAGGTTCGTTTCATTTTTTTTTTAGACACCTAACTGAAAAACTAAAATTTGCATAATCTCCAAACCAAAGCAATTGAATTTTCCAAATAGACCGATTATGGATGTTTCAGTTCGAAAATTTGGTTTTAACCGATTCTTGCTCACCCTTAGCTCCTACAAGCATTTAAAATGAAGATATAGGGAGGAAAGAAATAACCTGATAATACTGCTTGCAAGCTGTCCATGATGACCGAGATACAGAGAAGAGGAGTCATTTCTTTAACATAATCCACAACTTCTTTCTCGTCACTGTATGTGTATCCTAGAACAGAGCGGCAGCAGATAAGAATCAGGCTTACTATAATTGCCTCCCCAACCGCTAGAACCAGTACAGCACGAACTGCTAGTCGGGCAGCCTGCGAGTTCGCAGCTCCTAATTCATTTGAAACCCGAGTGCTACAGAAATTGCCAATCTATTCTTTTCAGTAGTATGTGTGTGTATATATATAACATGCATTTTATTCATAAAAAATAGAAATAAATATCAAAAATTAACTAGTTCAAAGGCATACCTTGCAGCAGCACCAATAGAATATGGTATGAGGTTGTGCACTGAAGTAGTTATGAGGCTACTCATGCCATGAAGATGGGTAGAGAGAAAGAGAGAGAAATCTGAAACTATTCTTTCGTAAACCCATATAATCAAATTCGTAAGAAAAGAGAAAGTATCATACCATATGGAAAGCATGGAGGATTCAAGTTGTGGGTTTGGAAAAAACCCAGACAACAATATAACTAGTTCGTATGACCACCATTCAAGACTGGACATAGCAAGAAAAGGAAGTATCAAGGGCAAAAATTTACCTAACAAATTACATAAAGATCAAGAATGCTACTCGGTTAATGGGCATACCAAACCATCCCAGCAGAAGGAAGAGCAAAGCGGAGGAACTCCCCGATGCTTAAAAAGACATCCTTCGAGAAGTAAGGACGGGTTCTCTCGCAGGCAGAAGAATATTTCAAGTAAATGCCAAGCAAGATGACATTTACCCAATACGATAAAGTAATGGCCAACGCTGCTCCCTTGTTTCCCAATTCAAACTTGAACACTAGAACCCAGCAAAAGGGTATATTGAAACATAAAGTTGCAACTGCGCATAATAGCATTGGAAGGATCAAACTCTGAGTTTGCAAGAAGGGAACCAGTGATTCGAGGATAGAGTAAGGCAATAGTGCAGGAATGAGCCAAAATGAGTATTTGCCAGCTTCTGCTGAAATTAAAGGGTCTTGCCCTAGGTTTACAAGTATTTGGCCCATAAAGAACCAGAGTAGAGATATTGGTACACAAACCAGAATGAGAGAGAGAATGGAACCATAAGTGAAAGTTCCAAGCTTTTGATATTGCCTTGCTCCATAAGCTTGCCCACAGAGAGTTTCAAGTGCACCAACCATTCCAAACTGCTTGATAAATAATTTATTATCAGTAAGTAAGTACACACATTACTAATTTGATAATGTTTCAAATAAACAAAACATCCTTTTTTTTTTTTTTTTGGGTTGTTGGATCTTATTGATAATATCAGCGATGTAAAGGAATGCAATACCAGAAATGTGTTATTCAAGTCCAACCAAGATATGAATATCTCCACTTGAGCATAGACCTCTCTACTCGTTTTAAAATAATGGTAACTGAAGTAGTCACGTAGGACATAACAAACTTTCTGTAACGGAAACGGATATCGGGGCATGAATTTTTTTTTTTCCCCTTTGAATTCACACCTTACCTAAAGTCAATAGTTTTTTATGTTTTCAACAATTGAAAGATATAAATATGGTTCGTTAGTGTTGTTTGATGCCTTATAATAAAATTAGATAAAATATGGGGGTTTCAAAGATAATTAAAGCAGTCACGTAGGGTATAATGAACATTAAATAACAGAAACGGATACCATAGGCATGAATTTTTTTTTTTTAAATTCACACCTTACCTAAAGTGAATATTTTTTTATGTTTTTAACAATTGAAAGATATAAATATGGTTCGTTTGTGTTGTTTAATGCCTTATAATAAAATTAGATAAAATTTGGGGGTTTCAAAGATAACTAAAACGGTCACGCAAGGTATAATAACAATAACGGAAATGAATGCCATAGGCATGAATTTTTTTTTTTTTTTTTAATTCACACCTCATCTAAAGTGAATAGTTTTTTTTGTATGTTTTTAAAATATGGATTTGTATGTTTTTTTTGTATAATTCACACCTCATCTACTCTTTGTATGTTTTTAAAAATTGAAACATATAAATATGGATTATTGGTAATCATATAAAATATGGGGGTTTTAAAGGTTAGCAAAGAGTAGCAGACGTTATAGTTCATTATAGCACCACTATGATATGTTTTCTATGTCACGGCTGAGTATCAGTGTGTGATTGTCATTGCCGTTACATAACGCCGTCTTTTAATACCATGCCTCTCTATTGGTCAGTGCTATTAGTATATTTTTCATACCGTGAGCTCATAAAATGAATTCCTTACAACAAACTATAGACTATTGTCTTGGAAGTAAGTCAGCAAGAAGGAATGTTTTAAACAACCTCAAATTCTCCCTGGTGTGTATTATTCATTTTCTTTGTGAAATTGTTAAGCACTAACTTACCGAAAAACTTATAACTGTCCAAGCGTATGGATCTTATATGTTTAATCCTGCATAATCTCAAATACTTTTACTCATTTATGTCCTCAACACACCCCATCTAACAAAGTTGAAAATGAAAGCTCCACCTACCCAAATAACATATGTATTGATAACAAACAAATCATCTAAAATATTAGGTTATTAGTTTAATCTTCAATATAAATCCTATTAAAGAGGTATTTAGTAGCAAATATATTTTTCACTTCTTCATTCACAACAAATTCACTAAACAACAGAGGACATGACCTTTACTTTGGTTAACCGACTTGCTAACTAAAATTGAGGGATGAGAAAGAGAACTTTACAAGGAGACTGAAGCCAGTAACGTTGGTGACAGAGGTAGTGATTGCAGCACTGGAAAGTGAGAGCTCACTGATGTGCCCCAACATTACCATTGGTGCGACCCGCAAGAGATACTGTGACAGTGTCACCCCCACCATAGGCGCTGCTATGCAACTCAGCTTCTTCAACTCTTCCACAAACATCTTCCATGTTGGAAACCATTTCTTTTCTTCACTCTTTAGCAAGAGTGCCTCTTCCATCTCCTCCTTCCTTGTTAATTTGGCTTCAACAACCAACAAGAGAGGAACATTAAAAAAAAAAAAAAAAAAGAAGATGAACATATATAGCTATTTATGAGCAATTTGGATGCCAAGAAAACCAAGGAAAAGAAGTAGAAGTTAAAACAATATACCATGTGATGAGTGGGGAACAAATTCTGCCCAACTCAATTAATTACCAGAGCTTTGATCTAGCATAAGTTCTTGGATTCGTTTCGACTCTCTTTAGTTTCTTAACAGCCCAGCAGACCCTTCCAAATAAGCAACCACACGTTGAATCAATTATCCCAAAAAAAAAAAAAAGCCAACATTTATAGAACAGTGGTCAGTTTAGGAAATAATTGCATCAGAAATTTAAAAAATATAAATATATCTATATTACAATTCAGCTCAAGGTTGATTAGATATATATATACGTGTCGAGGTGCGGGACTGGAGAGAGAGAGAGGGAGAGTGGGGGCTGGAGAGAGAGAGAGTGGGGGGGTTGACGAGAAAGGGAGTCGTGGGAAGGGGGGTGGGCGTGTCAGGGGGGTTGGGGGAGGGATGGGATAAGAGAGGGAGAGAGAGGGGCGTGATGGGACGTGAGAAAGAGGAGAGGGGGGTGGGGGAGGGATGACGTGAGAGAGAGAGAGAAAGAGAGAGAGGAGGGTTAGGTTTGTTGGGGGTGTGAAGTTTTTTTTTTTAGTTGAAAAAAAATTTTTTGGTAGTTTTTTTTATTTTATAAGTAAATTGAGCATTTTATTTGAATGGAAAGTAAATAAATAATAAATAATTAATAATTAATTTTAAATACATATATTTTTACACTATTAATTTTAACGAATTGAAATTTGGTATATTTTTAAGAGTTATGATTAATTTTTTCTCTCCACTTTAACTGTCTTTTTTGTATAAAAATAATTAATAATTAATTTTTTAAATATTAGTCAAACTTTTTAAAAAATTAAATATTTGTCAGTTTTTGATGTACTTAAATTAAAAATTATTAAAAATTATTATTTTACTAAATAATTTAAATTTAGCATATTTTTAACCTTTAAATTTATTTAATGGTCACGATTATTTTTTTTCTCTCCACTTTGTTATCTCTTCAGTCACTTTACATAAAAATACAATATTTTTATTTGAAATGTTTTTGTAAATGTTTTTAATGGTTATAATTTTTTTCCTCTCTTATTTTTTTTATAAATGTTTTTAGGTTAAATTTTTTATTTGAAATAAACACAATAAATAAATTCTAATAATTAATTTACATATCTATAAAACTAATTAAATGTATACTTTTACACTAATTAATAAACATTTTAAATTGACACGTGATGAAATTTTAGTTAAAAATTTTTAAAATTTTTAGAATTTTGTGAAACTTTTTGGTACAAATATCAGTCAAACTTTTTAAAAAATCTGTCAAAATTTGACGAATTTTGATGTACTTAAAAGAAAAAATTATTAATAATTACTATTTAACTATATAAATAATTAATAATTAATTTTAAATACATACATCTATTTAAGTTATTTGTAGGCCAAATTATATTTCTGTGTCTTTAGGCACGGGTAATCTATATTACAAATTCATTCAATTTTTTATGGGATGGATGTAACATTTATGTGTGAAGCAGTCGCTGGAAAAGAGAGGGAGTGAGAGTGAGAGGGAGAGGGGGTGGTTGGGGGAGAGAGAGAGAGTAGGGGAAGGGTTAGGCAGTGAGAGAGGCCGCTAACTTTTTTTTTTTTTGATCTTTCTCTCAAGTGTGTGTGGCAGACGCGGAGGGAGAGAGGGAGTGAGAGAGAGAGGGGGCGGTTGGGGGAGAGAGGGATAGTGGGGGGAAGGATTGGACAGTGAGAGAGGCCGCTGGTATTCTTTTTTTTTTTTTTTTTTGGTCTTTCCCGAGACAAAATGGGTGTAGTGAGAGAGAGGTAGCCTGACTTTTTTTTGGTGTAGTAAGTGAGACAAAAAGGGATGCCAGCGAAAAATAGTTAAAATTTAATACATAAAGTAATATGTATTAAAATTAGTAGGCCAAACAAAGCAAAACCCGACATATTTTAATTAAAGGAATGTTTAGTTAAAATTTTATTAAAAAAGTAAAAGAAATGAGAATATTTTTTTAATAAGTAAAATAAGAATAATTAATTTTAAATATTTTCACTTTTATACTATTTGTATTATCTTTCTACAGTAGTGAAAAAAATGCAGGGTGAGTGTGTGGTTATAAAAAAAAAATAATAATAATAGCACAAAAATTTTAATAAAAAATAATGTGTTTAAATTTAAATTAGTAAAAATTGATAATTTTGATAAATCAAACATTCGAAATTTCTTTAAATTTTATAAATAACAGTTTACTATATTTTATATTATTTTTTATTATTTATTTTTTCATTATATATTTTATACTCTCTCAACTTTCAACCGTGGTCAAATATTTTAAAAAACATATAATAATGATTTGAATTAAAATAACTCAAAATTATAAAAAAATATATATATATTTAAGTCCTTATCACTAATTAACAGCGTACCAATGCCATTAGCAAACTGATTTTTTTATTTAAAATACATACGAGTTAAAATAATTAATTTACTATATAATAATTAATTTTAAAGAATTTAAATTTATTATATTTTTAACTTTTAAATTTATTTATTAGTCAGAATTATTTTTTCCTCTCCACTTTAATTGTTTTTAGGTCACTTTACGTAAAAAAATATTCTCTTATTTTTCCCTCCATTTTTTATATTTTTATATGAATGAATATTAAACAAAGTAAACTAAGTTTAAAAAAAAATATTTAAAATTTAATTTTATTGTACTTAAATTAAAAATTAAAAATAATATTTATTTGATTTATTTTATTGATTTAATAGCTATGTACGTGGCGTGGGGAAAAGTAAATATTGAGTGAAATGACATTCTTTTTTTTTTCTTGAGACAAGAAGGGGTACCATGTAAAAAACGTTGATACTTTTTTTTATTTATTTGATAATTAGAATTATTTATTTTTATTTTTTTCATTTTAGATTATATCTAAGTTATATTTACAATTTTTTATATAAATTTATTTTAATTACAAATTTAAATTTAAATTTTTTATAAACTAAATTATAATTTCGTGCCATTGGCACGGGCAAAGTCCTAGTATATATATATGGGGCATAGTCATTTTGTAATCTATTCTATTCAGTTGAGCTTATATGCACCTAATAAAGATAATGAGATTAAATAACTAAGTATGAACTGATTGCAAAGCCTACTGTAACCCTATCTAGTCTCTTCACTATATAGACAGTCTTTTCTCGTTAAGTTTACCTTTTATATCTATTGGCTAGATTCATCTCTAGTCTCTTCACTATATAGACAGTCTTTTCTCGTTACAGATAGAAATACGAAGGCCTAATAATCTAATTTCAGTTTTCTATTCAAAAATGGCACAATCACAAACCGAAGTAGGACCACGGAGAAACATATATGTTTTCCGTATAAATTTATTCTGTTGAAATTCTTATATTTACATAGGCAAAATATTTACAATGCTTTACGTTCTATCGCGGTGATAAAAAAAAAAAAAAAAAAAAAAAAAAAAAAAAAAAAAAAAAGCACGGAATGAAAAGGAAAGAGAACAGAAACTTTTGAATGTTTTCCCAAACAACCTAGAGTCACATACTTACCAAAAAAAAAAAAAAAAAACCTAGAGTCACTCACAGGTCGTCGTTCTCTAGGATTCCAATTCATAGGAATCTCTTTCCCTTTATTTCTCTCCTCCAATTTCTCAACACATAATACAGGCCATGAAATCTCTCTCTCTCTCTCTCAAAATAAAAAAAGAAAAGCCCCGTATTAATAGAAAAGACAAAAAGGGGGGGGGGGGGGTTAAAGGTAAAGCTGAAGAAAGAGGAACGCCTGAAAATGGAAAGAGAGTTGACTGATTCTGTGTTTGGTGGCCAAGAAAACAGAGATTGACAACAAACCATTAATGGGGTCGTTTGGTTTGTTAAATAACTCCAAAAAACTTTATAAATCTCTGTTAACTTTATATCACATTAACTTTTTCTTTCACTGTACATAATACGAACTCTCTCCAAATTATAATTTATCTCAATTTATCTCACTTTTTCTTACTCCAAACAACTCTAATATTTGATTTTATTTGATTTTGGGTTTCTTTTGAAGAACTAAAGCGAGCAAAACCATCTAAACACGGCTCTATTCTGTGTCTTCTTCGATTCTGATCGAATATTGGAGTTAGTTGTCTAAACAACTTCTTTGAAAATAATCACATTGCACTGCCCCAAAGAGAGAGAGAGAGAGAGAGTAATCACATAAATAATATCTGAAAACTCATGTTGCACTACCAGAGAGAGAGAGAGAGAAGAAGAAGAAGCACATACCAAGATCACAATCAGAGAGACGAGATTCTGTAACGGGACACTTGTTAAGAGCCCAAAGCAGTAGCACTAGTGGTGGAAATAAACTCGCGATATCTACGTACGCTTGTTTGTGACTCTGAAAAACTCTCAAAAATTGGTGAAAAAAAAAATTTTAATTTATTTATTTTTATTACAAATTATAAATTTAAAATTTTATTTCATTTTTATTTTATTTTATCTTATTTTTTATCATTTCAATCGGAAAAACAGTTACCTTCGTGGCAAGCTCAGGTTTTGGGGAGAGGAGTGACTAGGGCTTTTGATGGCGAGAAACTTGGGAGTGATCAGGGAGAGATTTGAAATTTAAATTTTAAATAAATAAAAAATTAATTATTTTCTAAATAAATTGATCAAAATTTTTTTATTAATTTTATATTTATATATTTTTAACGGTTAGAATTAATTCTATTTCTCTACAATTCGATTATTTTTTCAGTTACATCCAATGAAAACATTTATATAATAAGGAAGGTTATTTGACAAGACCATCGCCCTTGTGGCGAGCTCGGTTTTGAGGAGGAGGGGTGGCTAGGGCATAGCGGGAAACTTGGGGGGAGTTGGGGTTTGATTGGGGAGATTTTAAATAAATAAAGAATTAGAGTGTGTTTGATTGGAAAAAGTTGATCAAAAATATAATAAAAAGTAAGAAGATATGACATAAATATGATATATAAAAAAAAATTGATTGGAAGAAAAAATAAAAAAATTAGTTAAAATTGATGAGTTTTGGTAGATTTTGATGTCCCAAACAAGACTTTAATTATTTTTTAAATAAATTAAAAATTAATTTTTTTGGCATTTATCCTACGTCATCAAAATTTTTTATTAATTTGATATTTGTATATTTTCAATTGTTACAGTTACTTCTTTTCCTCTCTACTTTGATTATTTTTCGGTTACATAACATGAAAACATAATTTTCCATTCTCTTCATATGTTTTTTGAATATATAAATGTTTTTAAATTATAATATTTTAAAAAAGTGATAATATATAATAATAAATAATAAAATTGTACAAATTAGGCAAAGTCAATTAAATTTTTTATTTAAAAAATATATATTTAAACTTAATTTTCTTTAAAAGTTTATTAAGAATAAATATTTTAATTAAAATTTTTATTTTAATATGCTTAAAACTTAAATTTTAAATATATACGCGTTTATACCATATATCATTTATATAATAAGAAAGTTTAAAATTTTAAATTTAAGATATTTTTAACTATTGGATTTACTAAATATTCAAAATTATTTTTCTTTTTCTCTCAATCTTTCGATTTTTTTAATATTTTTTATATAAAAGATTTTAAATTAATATTTTAAAAAATTAATAATATTTGTAATAAATAATAAAATGTTATACTTTAATAATTTTTATTTTTATAAGTTATTTTTATATTTTTTTATAAATTTATTTTATAATTTAAATTTAAATTATTTACACACTAAATTATATTTTTATATTTTCAAACAGACAATTATTAGTCTTCCATATAATAAAGATCTATTTAACGGTCTTAATTAATCCTGCATAGAAAACAACAACAGGGGGAGACAGAAAGTTTCGAATTGTCGCACAAAAGCCAAATACCGTGGTCCCCCATCCATGCACGCACCGGTGTGTTTAGAGTGATATAAAAGTGTATAAAATAAAATAAAATTATAAAAATAAAAATTTTGTGATTCGTACAGTAAGTGAAGAATTTAAATTTTATTATCTCGTAATTCATATTTATAAAAATTTGTAAAATTTTATTTTATTTTATTTTATTTCAAACGGAGCAACTCTCTCACTTTATATAATTTTCTCCATGTTATTGTTGTTATTTTTTTATATAATAAAAAAATTTATGATTTGATTTTATTTATATTTTAAATTTTTGTTTGAAGGCTCAAAAATTAATAAAAAATATTAAAAAGTACATTTTGTAATTTTAATGCAGGAGAGAGTGTGTGCGTGTGTTGGCGGGAAGTATTTGCTTTTCGTGTGGTAATTCAGAATGCTCCATTTTCCCATGTTTTCGTGACCTGTGCAAAATTAATCATGCTGGTTAAATAGGTCAATGGTTGAAAATATAAGAAAGTCGAATCACAGTTTTAAAAGTTATTAATTTAAAACATTTTTTAAAAAATGTATCAAAAAAATATAAAGGGTAATAAGAGGCCGTTTGGAGGTTTAAAAATAACAAAAAAAAATGAAATTTTTTTAATTTTTTATGTGTTTTTTTAGTTACATTTTTTTGTATATTTGGTAGAATAAAATATATTTTTTAACTTTTTTTTACAACTTTTAAGTATTTGATAAACTTTTTACTGTAGTAAATAAAAAAGTGATAATTTTTTGTGTGTTTGGTATATTTTTTTACTTTAGTAAATCAAAAAAATGGTAACTTTTTATTTTATTTTTTACTGTAACAAATCAAAAAAGTGAAAAAATTTGTGATTCTACCAAACGCATGGGTTTGGTGCACTAAAGTTTGATAAAAATCTCTGAAAATATCTGAAAACTTCTAAAAATCTCTATAAAATTTTACACATTCCCGCCTTCTTAAAATTCAAAAAACGTTTAATATCTTTCCAAAAAAAATCGATAACTAGAATTCGGTTAATCAAATAACAAAAATTTTTTTGCCATTCTCACCATAGACTCCCAAGCTACCAAATGACACCCACTTTGACTATTTTTTGTGGCGTTTTTAAAACCGTTTTGACAGCATCACACAGCCAACTTTCGTCCAAACGGTTTCTATAATCCGTTTGGATGAATTGTAGTGTAAAGATGTCATGACTACCTAAAATTTTAAATCCGTCCAAACGAAAATCCAATCCCTCGGAATGAAATTTTACTATTCATCTAAAAAAAAACGCGATTTGAGCGATGTGCATCAAACACAAAAAGTTTTTTCAAACTACATTTCACCTCATTTTTTCTCATTTTTGGTGTGCCAAACTCACTTTGTGAGTTTGAAGTGAAAAGAAGTGAGATAAAGTGTAAATTTATAATTCGTACAGTGAGATAATTTTTAAAATTTTTTAGTATTTTTCACCGTTTCTCATAATTTTTTGTCACTCCAAACAGAGCTTATATAAGTTTCCCTATATACTATTATTTATATAACAAAAAATTAATGATTTCATTTTTGTATATGTTTGACTTATTGCCTATTATATTTTTTTTAATATTTTTTTGAAAAAATTTTTAAATTAATATTTTTTAAAATGTGATTATTTTTATTAATAATAAAATTTTGTACATTTTGTTAAATAATATATGAATACCTATTAGACAAAGTTAAATAAATTTTTTATTTTAAAAAATAATATTTAATGTACTTAAATTTTAAAATTTTAAATTTATACACTTTTACACTCTTTATTCGTTTGGAGTGGTAAAAAACACACAAAAAAAATAAGATAAAACGTGATTTTTGGTAAATTTTAACATTTGGTGTTTTTTCAAACCGTGTTTTGGAGATGAACAATAATAAACTGTTAGAATAGTTTTCTCAAATCTATTGTAACAGATTCAAAAAATCTCTGTATACCTAATAGTTTTTCTCTCTCTCTCTCTCTCCCACCTAAAATCGATTTTTTTAGATGAATAGTGTTAAATCGTTAGAATAGTTTTTCCAAATCCGTCCTAACGGATTCAAAAAATCTTTACACACCCAAAAGTTCTTCTCTCTCTCTCTCTCTCTCCCCAAGTCGCGTTTTTTTTAGATGAATAGTAGTAAACTGTTGAAACAAATTTTTCAAATCTGTTTTGATGGATTCAAAAATTTCATCAGCTCAGGCCATAATAGTACTTGTTTGAAAGCTTTTGATTTGAGAAATACAACTGCCAAAAAATTTTCATACTCGATTAACTCCCTTTCGATTTTTTATTTTATTTTATTTTTTGGCACACCAATTAGTGCCTATGTTATCTATATAATAAGTAAGATAAAGAATTTGAAATTAAAATATTTTCAACCGTTAAATTTACTCGATGGTCACAATTATTTTTTTCCTTTCCATTTTACTTGTCTTTTCAGTCACTTCACGTAAAAATACACTCTCTTACTATTTTCACATCAAGTGACTGAAACATCACTTAAGGTCTTATAGGTCATTTCACATGGAAATACTCTCTCAACTCTACCATAGAAGTTTATAAATTAATATTTTAAAATATGTGATACTATTTGTAATAGATAACAAAATTTTACATCTTTATTAAATACTATAAATATATTGGTCTCTTTTAATTAGTAAAATTTATTTTTACAAGTTATTTTTATAGTTATTCATGTAATTTTATAAAATAAATTTACATTTGAGTTATTTACAGATCAAATTATATTTCTGTACCTCTAGGCATGGACAATATCTAGTAATTTTAAATTTTGCAGCGAAATGCTCAACATTCTCCAATAAAATTTGTACTTTTTTTGACTTTTTTTATTTACTCTAACTTTTTAATTTTTTTTCACAAAATATTTTCTTTAATTTTTTTAAACTGCTTCAATTTTCTCCAAATTCCGTTAATTTTCACTAATTTTTACCAATTTTTGCTATAATTTTCTCTATCCGTTGCTAATTTTTTTTAACGTTTTTTAATTTTATCTAACTTTTATAAATTTTTATCAAATACATAATTTTTACAAAAGGTAATACGTGACAACACCAAGGCAAAAGTTAAAAAAATTACCTTTTGAGTTTATAAAACACCCCTACATATTAATAATTTAATAATTATTAAATTCTAATTAAATTAAAAAATATTATAAATTTAAAATTATAATTCACATTCATTGTATATGTGTTTAAAATGGGGTTTGAGTCAGAATATAATCGAGTTGACATTGAATTTAACAATATAATAAACTTAAAATTATAATTTAAATTCTATCCGTTGACATTTTAAATCGAGATTAAATGTGGAATAGTTGGATTCGTCTTACTTATCAAGTTTGGTCCGAAAAGAAGAAGTAATTTTTTTTTTTTTTTTTTTTTTTTACAGTTGATTGCTAAAAATTAAATTAGTTTCTTTGTGTTTAAAAAAGAAATAACAATTTGTAGATAGTATTTTTGTTCATTTAATATATTTATTTTTCATTATTTAAAAATAAAATGTAAAAATATAATTTTAATTAATTTTTAAAAAGTTAAAAATTAAAACTACTAAGGACTCGGGATCTCCGAACGAAGACTTAGGATGCGCCTAGGAAAAAAAAAAAGTTAAATACCATTTTTTTTTTTTTTTTTTGGTGCGCAAACTGATAAATATACTACCGTAAACTTACAAATATACCCTCGTCCGTACCCTTAATTTTTGTGCATAAAAGAGGTAAATTTAACTTTCAAAATCTGAGTATGTGCAAAAATCAAAATATCAGATTTTTTTTTTTTTCCAAACATAACCTTAGCATCGTTTGCTTTAAAAAAAAAATATCAAAAAGCTATTTTTTTTTTTTGGGTAAATCACACCTACTTTCTCTCAATATTTAAATAATTACATTTACACCTATCAACATTTAAAAATTACATTTATTCCGTTACATTGAAATGTTGTTAGCATTGACATATTTCCATTAAAGTATCCGTTAAAACTTAAAATAAAATATTAAAATAACTAATGTGGCATTTGGTTTACTTTTTTGTTTTCTATTTTCTATTTTTATTTTATGTGTTAAAAACTCAAAACAAGGAAACAAAAAATATTCTGTTTTCCTTATTTTGAGATTTTCTTTATTTTTTGTTAAAAACTCTCAAAACGACTTTTTATCATTTTTCATTTCATGTGTAAACTCATTTTCAATTTTCGAAAATAAATTTTGAAAACACAAATAACCAAATGAATTTTGAACTATTTTCCTTATTTTCAAAGGTACAAAATAAAAAATGAGCTCAAAACAGAAATTAAAAAACAAAAACAGAAAATAGAAAAGAGAAAAATAAACCAAATAAACCCTAAAATTTTAGGTCTTTTGTTCTATTTTACCCTTATTTCATATTTTCATCAAATTTTCCCTAAACTTCTAGAAAATAAGTAAAAAAAGTAAAAATAAAAAAATTTGAGAGTTTTTACAAATAAAATTAATGAATATGTGAGATAAGAAGAAGTATAATGGGAAAACACCTAAAATTTTAGTTAGCTTGATATTTTATTTTAAATTTTGAAGGTTGATTTAATAAAACTGAGTCAATATTGACAACATTTCAAAATAAAAGAGAGTAAGTATATTTTTTTAATATTAAATAGTATAAACACTTATATATTGAAGAAAGATAAATATAATTTATTCTTTTTTTTCTACAATTAATAAATATTCTTCTTTAAAATTACATGAATGTCCTATTAAAATTACAAACGTTGCTAAGTATTTTTTTTTTTTTTTTGGTAACGGGAAAAATCACCCGCTGAGCCCTTCGGACCCACCGAATTACAAACTCTCCGGGAGATTAGCACATTTCACTATTATGGTCCCCACTTAATTATCTAGTTTGCCTAGAAATTGATTCGAACTAGCGATCTGAGTAGATCACTCAAGTTTTGAGCTCGACCCCTACTCCACAGAACCAAGCGAGCGGTGGTAACAAACCTAAGTAGTTTTGGTTTTTGCCCATGGAATGAATAAAATTCACCTTTTATACCTTAATTTGCACAAAAATAAAAAAATGAGTTTTTTATTTTTTGTTTCTTCTAAGCACGCTACAATTAAGCTCCAAAACTTAGGACAGTATAGTAAAAGCAAAACAACCTTTTCTTTTTGCCCGATTACCGTTACCCCAAAAAAAATAATAATAAAATAAAAATAAAAAATAAAAATCTTCTAATTTAAGTGAATTAAAGAATACAGCATCGTCGTCCAATTCTTATAATAATTTCTCGTTTGACAAATCTTCTAAGAATATTCCATTATGCAAAAGAAATGTAGAGGAGGAAGGCCTAACTTTTTATTTTTTATTTTTTTAAGGGACTTTCGGATAATTTAAAAAAATTTCTTGAACAAATTTAACTATGTTCTTGTTTTTGTCAATTATTATTAAAATGGTATTTGAACTTTTTTAATTTTTTTTTAATTAAATTTTGCCACGTTTACTTTTACACCTATTTATTATTTTTTTATTATTCGAATATCGCCTAAACAAGTATTGTATAGGTATACTTGATTTTAATCTGTTATGTTTCGAGTCAAATTTTATCAGTTATATGTTAAATATGGTCCCACAACATAGATTAACTTTCTAATTCGGTTCAAACTAGTTTAATTAATAAATGTAAAAAATAAATAAATATTTTAAATTTACATGTGTAACACCAAATTAAAACCTAAAAAAACATTGGAAAGAAAAATAAAAATTTAAGTAGAAAAAGAAAATTCACTTGCAATGGAGGAATCAGCATCTGTCCAAATACAAAAGACAAATGATGCACAGAAGACAAGGCAGAGCTGGCGGGTCCAAAATTGAGTTCATTGAATTTTTTTAATTATTCTTTTATTAATCAATTTGTTCGAAAAATCAAAGAAAAAAAAAAGAAAACTGAAAAAAATCGATTCAGCCTTTGGTCGGCTCAGATTTTGAAGAGATGGCTCTCATTTATTAAAATCCATTTTTGTCTACACATTAGAGGTGTGTTTAGAGTAAAAAAAATTGAGATAAATTAAAAATTCATAATACGTACAGTAAAAAAAAATTGATGTAATATAAATTTAATAGAGATTTATAAAATTTTTTGTTATTTTTTTTTCAAACCAAATGAACCCTAGGTTTGACTCTCTGAGCTATTTTCTACTTTTTCTTGTGCAAATTTCCTAACCATACAATTCTCAAATACAAGTTTTCTCCCACAAAAAGTTATAGTACTCCCAAGTTATATGTAAATAAGATTTATTGGGTTTGTTTGGAGTAAGAAAAAATAAGATAAATTGAAAGTTCGTAATACGTGCAGTAAAAGAAAAAAGTTAATGTGATATAAAGTTAACAAAAATTTATAAAATTTTTGTTATTTTTCAGCAAATCAAATGAGACCATTATTAGACAAAATGAGCTGTTAATTGATGAATTTAAGATCCGTAAAATCTGCATCCCCATTTGAATTCCACAATCTTCGCAGGAAATTAAATATAAAAATTATAATTTCATTTAATTATTTTCTGTAACCATCGTACAAAGAACATAAGGTGTGCAAATTGCTTTTGAATTGACTTGGTCAGGTGAGCCGCCCTTTTCTTTCGAAAAAGGGACGTGAATTGGCCTGTTCGCTCCCAATTTCTAAGGTCGTCATTTTAACTTTTAAACCTATACTTAAATTTGTTATGACAAATACTCTAATTGAGAATTTAATATAGTAATGGTGTTGAATAAATTTATTATTTTCTTGTTTCAATTGCTCTAGTCTTTAGGCTTGTAGTATTGGGTTTACAAGTTTTACCTAGTCTTTAGTAGTTTGTTAAGTAGTTCCTATTTTTATGCTGTTATTCGTTGAACATAAGCCTATTTAAAGACTAGTTGATTAGTCGAATAAAATGTACTGGTTTTGTTCCACTTTCTCTTTTAAGTAATATCAGTTCCATCTTATAATTCTCTGTTCTCTTCTGTTTTTCAGTAACACTGGTATCAGAGCCAGCAGTACTCAAATGGCTTCTGAAAATTTTGTGCAACTAGCCATTCCACGTTGTGATAATCACTATGACCATTGGAGTATGCTGATGGAGAATTTTTTGATGTCGAAGGAGTATTAGCATGTGGTTGAATCTGGTGTTGCAACACCTGCTGCTGGAGTGGTACTCACAGACGCACAAAAATTAGATATGGAGGGACTGAAGTTAAAAGACTTGAAAGCAAAGAATTACCTATTCCAAGCCATTGATCGCTCAATCTTGGAAACTATCTTTTACAAAGACACTGCCAAGGATATTTGGGATTCCACGAAGAAAAAGCATGAAGGCTCAGCGAAAGCAAAGAGGCAATAGCTTCAAACACTTTGTACGGAGTTCAAAACACTCAAAATGAGGTCAGAGAGTCAGTCACAGATTATTTTTCACAAGTTATAGCAATCACCAACAAAATGCGGATGTACAGTGACAAGTCAGAGGATGTCATTATAATTGAAAAGATCCTCAGATCCTTAACATCAAAATTCAACTTTGTTGTTTTTGCTATTGAGAGTCCAAGAATATAGATGAACTCTCACTTGATGAGCTGTAGAGTTCTTTACTGGTGCATAAACAAAAGCTCAAGCAACAAGATAATGAGGAGCAAGCGTTGAAGGCTTCAATAGGAAATCATTTAACATCTAAAGGTGGTAAAGGCAGAGGTAAAGACAGAAGAAACAATGATCATGAAAACCAATAGCAGCAGCATCGAGAAAATCAATCTCGAGAAAGAGGAAAAGGAAAGGGACGAGGAGGCCATCATTCAACATCTCATAGACCAAAGTTAACAGACAAGTCAAATGTTGAATGTTACAGATGTCACAGGTATGACCATTATCAATCAGAATGTCGAACTAATCTAAATAAGCAAAATGGAGAGGAAACAACTAACTTTGCAAAAAAGGAAGAAGAGGTGTCTCTTTTGATGGTGTGTCATGTGAATGAAGAAACACAACAAAACTTGTGGTATTTAGATACCGGCTGCAGCAGCCACATGTGTGGAGATAAATGAGCTTTTTCTGAACTATATGAATCCTTCCACGACACTGTCAAGTTTGGTAACAACTCTACAGTATCTGTCATGGGAAAAGGAAGAATCACTTTGCAAAGCAAAGGAAATACAACTCACACTATCTCAAATGTCCTTTTTGTTCCAGATTTAAAAACCAACTTACTTAGTGTGGGTTAGTTGCAAAAGAAAGGGTATGAAATCTTCATAAAAAACGGAGTATGCAGAATTCAAGATACAAAACTAGGCTTAATTGCTCAAGTTAACATGACAGCAAATCGTATGTTTCTGCTTTATCTCAAAAACATCACTCATTCATGCTTCTCAGCAAAACTGAAGGACACAGCATGCCTATGGCATGTTAGGTACGGTCACTTGAATTTTGGTGGGTTGAAGACACTGCAGCAAAAAAAAAAAAAAAAAAAAAAAAATGGTCATTGGGCTTCCTCCAATTGTTGTTTCTTATGAAGTTTGTGGAGATTGTGTTGTTAGCAAACAACATTGAGATCCATTTCCAAAAGGAAAAACACAAAGAGTAAGAAAATTATTAGAGATTGTTCATTCTGACATTTGCGAGCCCATTAAACCTATTTCCAACGGAGGTAAACGATACATTCTTACTTTTATTGACGCTTTTAGTCAGAAAACATGGGTTTATTTCTTACAGGAGAAGTTTGAGGCCCTAGTAGCTTTCAAAAGCTATAAAGCAATGGTTGAGAAAGAAGCTGAAACTTCCATACAAGTGTTGCGTACAGATCGTGGAGGGGAGTATAACTAGGATGAATTTGCAGATTTTTGTGACAGGCATGGCATTAAACGACAACTGACGGCAGCCTACTCCCCCCAACAAAATGGAGTTAGTGAAAGAAAGAATCGCACGATTATGAACATGGTAAGAAGCTTATTAGTGACAAGCAAAGTTCCGAAAAATTTCTTGCCAGAAGCCGTCAACTGGAGTGTTCACATTTTGAATAGAAGTCCAACACAATCTGTCCAAAATGTGACGCTTGAGGAAGCATGGAGCGGGCGGAAACCATCAGGAGATCATTTTAGAATTTTTGGGTGTATTTCATAAGCACACATACCAAATGAAAAGAGAAGAAAGTTAGATGACAAATGAGAAAAATGCATTTTTCTGGGTGTTAGTGATCAATCAAAAGCCTACAAACTGTATAATCCTAACACCAAGAAAATTGTCATTAGTCAAGATGTGGTCTTTGATGAAGAAAACTTTTGGCCTTGGGATAAAGACGGAGTTAAGCAACATATACTTGCAGATTTTGATGAAGATGAGAGGCAGCAACATGCAGGAAATCCACCACAACAATCTGTAATTCAAGATGAGTCGGTAGTAGCTCAAAGTTCACATGCAACAACCACGAATCAAAAGTCACCTTGAATCAGAAGAAAACCTGCGTGGATGGTTGATTATGAGGTAACAGGGATTGATCAATCTAATGATCCACTTGTTCATTTTGCCTTGTTTTCAGATTGTGATCCAATGACTTTCAAATAAGCTGTCAAACAACTAAAATGGAGAACAGCAATGAATGAAGAAATAGCAGCAATTGAAAGAAATGATACTTGGGAGTTAACTGAACTTCCAAAAGGGGAAAAAGTGATTGATGTGAAGTGGGTTTGCAAGACTAAATTAAATGAAAATGGTGAAGTTGACAAATATAAGGCGCGTTTGGTCGTTAAAGGCTACAAGTAAGAGTTTGGTGTTAATTACAAAGAAGTTTTTGCTCTAGTAGCTCGGCATGATACGATCAGATTGGTGATAACTTTGGCAGCACAAAATTCTTGGCCCATCTTCCAATTGGACATGAAATCGGCATTCTTGTATGGTGACGTTCAAGAACAGGTATTCATCAATCAACCTCCTGGTTATGTGAAGCTTGGAAGTGAAAATAAGGTTTATAAACTCAAAAAGGCATTATACGGGCTAAAACAAGCTCCATGCGCTTGGTATAGCCGTATTGAAGCCTATTTCTTAAAACAAGGATTTCAAAAATGTCCATATGAGCATACATTCTTTGTTAAGATTAGAGAAGGTGGAAAAATGCTCATTGTGTGCTTATATGATTTAATTTATACCGGAAATGATATTGCCATGTTTAAGAGATTTAAACAATCCATGAAGCTTGAGTTTGACATGTCTGATCTTAGAAGGATGCACTACTTTCTTGGCATTGAAGTGGTGCAATCTGCAGCAGGAATTTTTATTTCACAAAGAAAATATGTGTAAGATGTTCTGTCTAGGTTTCAAATGAAAGAATGTAATCCTATAGGTACGCCAGCTAAGTTTGGATTGAAGTTAAACAAAGATCATGAAGGGAATAAAGTGGAGAGCACACCCTACAAGAAAATTGTGGGTAGTCTGATGTATTTAACAACAACAAGACCCGACATTATGCACTCTATAAGTCTGATCAGTAGGTACATGGAAAATCCAACAGAGAAGCATTTTTTAGCTGCTAAGAGAATCCTTCGATACTTGCAAGGAACCAAAGCTTTTAGGTTGTTCTACAAGAAGGGCACAAAGACAGATTTAATTAGATTCACTGATAGTGATTACGCAGGAGATCAAGATGATAGGAAAAGTACTTTACGTTGGGTTCAGGAGCTATATCATGGTCATCAAAGGAGCAACCAATTGTCACTTTATCAATGACTGAAGCCGAATTTGTTGCTGCAACCTCATGTGCATGTCAAGCAATTTAGTTGAAGAAAATTCTTGATGAGTTACAATTCAAGCAAGCAGGAGTTATTGCAATTTATTGTGACAGCAGTTTAGCAATCAAACTCCAAAATCATATTCTACATGGAAGAAGCAAGCATATAGATGTAAAATATCATTATTTGCGGGATCTCACAAAGGATAGAGAAATAGAGCTCATCTACTGCAGAAGTGAAAACCAGGTTGCTGACATTTTCACAAAAGCCCTCAAATTGCCATCTTTTGTAAATCTAAGGAAACTACTTGGAGTCTGTTCAATAGATAGTTCAAATTGAGAGAGGGGAATTTTGTTTAAACTGAATGTTTACACATCAGTTTGAGGGAGGGAATGTTGAACAAATTTGTTATTTTCTTGTTTCAGTTGTCCTAATCTTTAGGCCTACAGTTGTTATAGTCTTTAGGCTTGTAGTATTGGGTTTACAAGTTTTATCTAGTCTTTATTAGTTTGTTAAGTAGTTCCTATTTATATGCTGTTATTCGTTGAACATAAGCCTATTTAAAGGCTAGTTGATTAGTTGAATAAAGTGTACTAGTTTTGTTCCACTTTCTCTCTTAAGTAATATCAGTTCCATCTTATAATTCTCTGCACTCTTCTGTTTTTCAATGACAAATGGAGTATGAAAAATAATTATGAATAAGAAGAAAAAATAATTGTAATATACAAAGGTAGAATGAATTACATAGTTTGGCGTAACACTATCGTCTACAGGCGAAAATGGGAAAAGTATTTTTATTATGACAAAAGGAGAATGCAAAAATGAAAAGACAAAAAATATTTTGGTACCAAAATTAAAATAAAAGTACCTGAAATATATCTCACTTTAAAAGACAAACACTTAATTTTCCTCACCTCACGCCTCTCTACACTTAAATCTTTTCTTTATTTCTTCTCTTTACTTTGTTATTTTTCCCATTTCCAATGCCTTGTATTTATACTTGAAAAATGAATAGCCATACTAATTGTGACCATTTCATATTTTTGACTAGAAAGCATACACTAGGTGAACGACTCAATATTGAAAAAAACAATGACTAAGAAAAAATTCAAACACCCAATTTGGGTTGACAGCTCACATTTCAACAGTTCACCTCCCAACATGGGATTGCTAGTTCATATTCAACAAAATTGCCATGTATAATATCTATTGAATAATCCATATAATACAAGAGCCGTTTTGGATTAAAACAAAAGTTATTTAGTGCTACAAGTAAGTTACTTAACTGGTCGATCGATTTAGTGTCTTTGTTATACATGCAGGGGGCTCCACCGATGGTGTGAGATAGCTTTGCAACCAAGAAATCATGCAGCTAAAAAAAAAAAAAAAAATTAAAAATTCGCTAAAATAAAATTTCTGAACATTAGATCTTCAATTTGGTGTCTAAAAAAATTAATCCAATTTGGATTAATTTTAAGACACCGTATGAAATTTTAAATTTTAACAACTTTCTTTATTTTATTGTCAAAAATTACTAATTACAATTTTTGATGTGTTTAGTGATGTAGATAGTAATTTTTAACAATTTCTAACAACTTTGTAACTTTTGATTATTTGGTCATTTTAACAACTTTTAATAACTTTTGAGTTGAGTAATTTACTATAATTGAGTAAAAAAGTGATAAAAATATCAATTTTGTCAAACATCCAACAAGCAAAATTTGGTAATTTTCTGCTAAAAATTGAGTTGCCAAACAGTGCCTAAATTAACTATTTTAAATAAAATTATGTATTATATATTATTAAAACATAAATATATTAAAACCGGACTGAACAAATTCAGAACCAAAATATGTTCAAAAACATTGTTTTTCACTCTTATTTGACAGGGTCAAATTATTTCGAAACCAGCCCAAGCATCACACACCCTTAAGTCCCACAACTCACATTACAGCATCAAGCAAGCATGAAAAAGTCACCATGGAGTCCACTAATATTTTGTGGATCTCCTTGCTACAAATATCATGACCTCCTTCAACTTTAAGGTGTCAATACAACAAATCTTACACGGCTCTGTCCAGTCGAGGATCCCTAGTTCTTGAAGAACCCTTCGAAACAACACAGAACATGAGAAAACCAGATGCATTAACGTGTGCAGGACAGAAAATCCCATACAATTTGTTTGATTCAGAAATTTTACATTATTAATGTCTCAGACCACAATCACCACCTTGACCAGGAGCAAACAATCCACAAAATGCGAACGTACTCCCATTTTCAGCCTTTCCTCAGTTCTTGTGTTGCAGCCTCCCACTTTCTGCACCAGCATATGGATCAATTGTAACATTGATCACGGTTGGTTTCTGGGCAGAAAAGGATTCGGCAAGGGCTGACTTGAGTTCATCTGGCGTCCCCACAAGATAACCTTTACCCCCAAAAGCTTCCATTAGTGTATGATATGCTGCTCCGGGGACAAAAGACGTGGGTGCTGGGTCATCCTTGTAAGGCCCTGTAATTTCTCCCGAGTTTCTCCGATCGCCACCATATACACCACCGTTGTTGAAAACAATAACCACAACAGGCAAATCATATCGGACCAGTGTCTGCAGAAAATCATAAAAGCACCACCTGTAAATTATTTCTAAAATTTGGTTCTCAATGGAGTTGTATGGACAAAAGTAAAACAAAATCCACAGCCAACCATAAGTAGAAGGGCTCCAAGGCTCTGTGTGGCTGCTGGTGTTGTTTTTGTATGAACTATAATATGTGAATAAAATTAAAAGAAAAAGAGAATTACAGATTGAGAATTTCTACAGGAATTTTTAATATACAAACCAAGAAAATTAAATTACTTTTACTTATCAGAATGAAAGTGAAATAACTAAAGAAAGGCTAATGACAAACTTCAATGCAAAAAAATCAATCCATAAGAACAGTAGTGAGAGCCACAGAACAAATATACACACCTTAACGTCATCTTGTTGGTACCTACTCTTTTTTAATTTCTCCAAAAAAAAAAAAAAATGAAAATTACATTTTCAAATATGTAATTCATACTAGTTATAACAATACAATAGAACCCTGTTTTTCTCTTTGCCCCTAAAAACTTTAAATTGTTAGTACCTACAGTTTTGTTATTCCCCAAATAAGGCTTAATATTTACTTTTTTAAATATATAATTCATACTAGCTACAATAATAGACCCTGTTATTTTCTTTGTTCGAGAATAAGCAGAATTGAATTTCCAACTTTACCCTTCTAAGATGTATGTGTTTGCGCCATTGCTCAATTGCGCTGCAGGGTTTTGCTTCAAACCAAACAGCTTTTAAGATTGGATGATCAACATTGATAGAAGGATTGAGTTGAGATACATAATATATACAAAATACTTCTTTTACCTTTCATAAGTAAAATTTATTATAAATGCGTGGGATGCCGGCCATGTAATTGGACCAAATGAAGAAACCCACCCCCCACCCCCTCAAAACACACACACGCACGCGCGCACACACAAAAAAGTGAAAGGGTAGTGTGATTTTTCCATATATACAGCATTTTGCTATCTAGGCATTTTGTATTATCAAACTTTTCAGGTTCCATCCTCAAAAAAGTGTGATTTAGCCAACTGAGGCAACTTTAACATAAATAAGCACACTACCGAGATAGCAATCATACAATGGCAACTATAAAGATGCAGCCAGAAAAATATGATATTCACAATAACTAAGATGAGAGTAATAATATTGGATAACCTCTTAGATTTCAAAACATTATCCAAACTATAAGGATATGCCAGCAATTATCTACAACCTCAGCACCAAGTAAGCATTCACAGGATGACCTCCATGTTTAGCCAAAACAATAATAATAATAATAATAATAAATAAATAAATTTTGCCAGATACATAAAAGTACACACTTAATGCAGGAGGCTCGAGCTCTGAGTTGTCCCTTTTTTATATTCGCAAATGCTCCTGAAGCTTCCATCAGCTCAAACTCACCAATGAAGCTTCAGTTCAACTTGATACTGCACAAGCCCCTCGCATCAGGGTTGAGACACCTAAAGGCCAGTGGCAACACTACACAGATATGCCACTTGCAACGGCACTAAATAATTAGATTCCTTTCAGCTTTACCCTCCAGATTGTTTCCATGAAAGTTCCACATTATGTATCACATTTATTTTCAATATCATTAAGCAACTTTGCACTGCTTGTGGAAGATATACAGTTATTTTCTAGCTGCACACTTTGATAGAAGCCAAAAAGGAGGAAAACAAAATCAGTCCAAGCCATCTAGTTATAAAGGCCTAACGTAAAAGCTAGGAAAACAACCTAAACCACCAACAGCACTCTTCTCACAACAGTCCACCTATCTCACGTCAAAATCTACATCCACTTCTCTAGCTGCACAAAGGAGGATAAGACATCCTTCACTATTGGCTATCTTAAGACAATCAGCTTGTGCAGATATGCAGGAAATTGGATCAGATGAATTACAGCAATGCAAGAGTGACTACAAAACCTATCCTAATATAGTTCAAAGGAAACTATAATAATAATTTCACAATTAAAACTTCAAGTTGATAATTAGCATTGTGCTTGTTAATAATTGAAAGGAATGAGACATGACAGATAAGATACCCATTATAAATAGCAATGATGCATAAATTTTTAACTAAAGTAAGAAGGCACACCTCGACTTCCATAGCACTAAAACCAAACCCAGAGTCCCCCTCAACAGCAACCACAAGGCGCTCGGGTGAAGCCACCGCTGCAGCAATGCAGTAACCCAGACCAACCCCCATTGTCCCCCAAGTCCCAGCATCCAACCTGGTCCTTGGCTCCGTTTGAATCAAAACTCCCCTGCCAACATCCATTGTGTTAGCCCCTTCAGAAACTAATATCGGAGCAGGACTACCCACGCCTAGAATTGCATCTCGAATAATTCTCATCGGCGTAAGAAAATTAAATGGCACAACATCCTTAGCCAACTGGGTCTCCATTCTCGAAACATTCTCCTTTGCTTTCTTCGATATAGCTTCAACCCAAGGGTGAGACTTCCCCAAACAAAAAGGGTCGTCCTTAATCTCCTTGCATATCATCTCCACAATCTTTGTTGCATCCCCAACCAACCCCAAACATGGATTCCTTAGTTCAATTTCTTCTTTGCAAACATCAACTAAGATAAACTTCACATCGCTTGACCACTTTGGGGGCTCCCCAAAATGCAGCAGCCAATTAAGCCGTGCACCAACTACGAGAGCTACATCGCATTTGCCAATGGCAAGCGACCTCGCCGCAGTGGCGGCGAGTTCGTGGGTATCTGGTAACAAACCCTTGCCCATGGGAGTGGGCAAGAACGGAATCCCAGTACTATCTACCAATTTCTTCAATGCATTTTCAGCTCTAGATATTGCAGCACCTTTGCCAAAAACAATTAGAGGCCGCTGGGCTTGTCGAAGCAAGGAGACCGCTTTCTCAATCTCAGAATGCCCAACGGATTGAATCGCTTCTGGCTCTCCACAACTCTCAGCATCATGAAGTAGCTTCTCAGCTTCGGATTCAGTGACCGTTTGGTGAAGAACATCGGATGGAAGATCCAAGTAGCACCCACCAGGCCGACCCGAACTGGCACGATGAAGAACTTGGAAGACACAATTAGGGATTTCCCTAATATCGGTAGCTTTCGCGGAAAATTTGGAAAAGGGTTTAACGGCCGCGATCTGATCGAGCTCCTGGAAATCGCCGCGGCCGAAATCCTTCTGATCGCACGAACCGGATATCATGACCATGGGCCAAGCGTTGACGGCGGCGTTCGATAGCCCGGCGAGGCCGTGGACGCAGCCGGGCCCGGAGACTGTGAGGAGGACGCCGGGACGGCCGGTGAGGTATCCATAGGCGGAGGCGGCGTATCCGGCGGATTGCTCATTGTGGAAGGCGATGAATCGAATTCCGAGAGCGACGGCGCGGGTGGCGAGGGAGGTCACCGGGATGCCGACAACACCGAACATGCGCTCCACGCCGGCGCGAGCGAGGGACTTCGCCACCAGGACGTTGCCGTCGACTAGAGAAGACTTCGATTTGTGGTGATCAAGGGCTTCGTGATTGGTTTCCGCCATCGATGTGAAGATTTCGTAGTAGTGAACTACACAGCTGCTGGGGGAGGAGAGAAAATGGAGCGGATGAATTGCAGACTAATCCTGTGGACGCATTTATACTTTTTCCTTTTACAACTATGCCCCTGGGATTTTGATAAATTTAGAATAAACCGGTCCGGATGCACCTGTGGATCTGTGGGGAAACCAAATTTGGATAAACCGGTCCGGATGCATCCGGAGAAACAAAATTTGTTCTCGACAACTCTCACCTGGCAGCCAGTCACAATTTCATCTATTTTTGGGCCGGTTTAAAGTTGGAAAAGTGGGATAAAAATTTAATCTAAGTTATTTTTGTCCCGTTCGACGTAAGAAAAAATAAGATAAATTGAGATAAAATATGATTTGGGATTGATTTTGACGCTATTTTTTTTCTAAAAATTCATAAATTATGGGAACGGTTTGTCAAATCCGTTCTCAATGATTCAAAAAAATTCACAAAAAATAGCGACAATGGTACTCATTTGAAAACTCTTAACACGAAGAATATGATTGTATAAAAAATTTATATATACGGATAACCTACTTCCAGATTTTTTATATTTTTAGCGAAATATTAGAATTTTTTAAAATTAGTGATGGCGAAAAAACTAAATATAAAAGAGTTGTTAGAGATTTATAGAGATTTTCAGTATTTTTTTATGCCAAACGCAGCCTTTTTAGTGTTTGAAGTATAAATTATAAAAAAATATAGGAAAATAATTTCGTTCCAATCAATTTTTGTTCGTTAGAACAGATTTGGGCTGATATTTTTAACTTTGCTATCAGAATTTTTTAAAATTTGTAGAAAAGTTATTGAAATTTTTAGAAATTTGTTATGATTTATAAATATTTATAAGTTTATAGGGATTTAGAGCGCGTTTGGCACACTAAAAACATCTGAAAATTTATAAAAATTATTACTTTTATTTCACTGCATAAATTATGAATCTGTAATTTTTATCAAATTATTTCACTTTTTATTATTCCAAACATCACTTTCTAAAAATTTATATACTTTAAAATGAAAAAAAAATTGTAAAAAATTATAAAATTCTCAATATTTTTCGGTACTCCAACAGCCCCCGTCACCAAAGTCAAACAAGTTGTTAAATTTTCTACTCCAGCCCCCAATTTTTGTACATTTGTCGTAAAAAAATAATATATTAACCCCCACAAATTATTTAAAAAATATATAAAACTTTCTAGTCCCGACCGCAGCCTGTGGACCTCACCCCTCTAAATTTTAGCCGAAAGAAATTGGAAATCATTGACTTAAAGTTATGATTAATGACTTTAATTTAATACATTATTTTTTTTAATACGAGTAGAGCAGAAAAAAATATACATATATCGTAATTTTTTAAAGAATTTGATTTCATGTATTTTTTTAAAGAATTCTTAAAAATAAAAAAGGGGGGCCAATTCTTTCGATTCAAAATGATTCAATAAATATTTTTGTTGAAATAATCAAAACGGATTCGATCGAGGTCCAATTTTCATGTAATATCTTGAATTTCAAATAATTTTTATTTTATGTTTGAAAATATTATTTATGTTGATTTGGTATTATTTTAAATTTTTAATTAATTTAGTATAATTTTAATTTTTTTACTAACTTGAATTGGAAAATGAGTTTATAATACGGTGTTACGTGGAATTGTTATAACCTTTGATGAGTTAATTAAATTAAGTGATTATATATAATAATTAAATTAAAGTAATGGATGCCAGCCATGTGGGACGGCTAGCATTATCCAGAAACTATATATATAGATATATCTAATGATAATTAATGAAGTGTCTCGCGTTATATAGATTGGTATAAATTTAAAAAAATAAGTGTCTTAAATTTAAATTTTATAATTATCGGGTAAAATAATACTTTGACATAAGGAGTGTCGAACAGTATAGTTAGGGTGTCACGTGACCTAATGCCGAACATATTTGAGCTAGCCACGTAGTCATTGACAGAGCACATTTTAGTGTGACACGTAGCGTTCTGCCGAAAAGTTGATTGATGGAATGAGATTTCCACGTGAGTGCTATACATGGACACGCGTCTTTGAGATTAATATTCCGAGGGATACCCTGATTCTCAGTATCTATGAATAATGTGCTGCCACGTGACTGTAGCCGAAGACCTTAGTAGTCAATTTGTTCGGCCAATCGATTGGCGGCCAGTAAATGTTAGGCCTGGGACCCACAGCCTTAACGAAAGATCACAACCATAAATGCACCGTAGTTATGACTGAACTAGGTATTTATCTCTGAAGGAGTAAATAAGTAAGTTCATTTCGTTACGAGTAATTGATAGATGTGACAGGTAGACAGTTTGACCACGAAATTCTGGTTATATTGCCGTGTTTAACTATCAGAAGCATTTAATGAAAGGCATTGAGTATTTAATGAAAAGTATGGGACATTAAATGCGAAGTGGAAGACATTTAATGCAAGAAAGGAAAAGAGGTGCACGAAAGCATAGATGCAGTCAAATCACAGGTATTGTCTTATTTATTATTTACATTACTATAAATACGAGATTCCACTTGACAATAAAGGTAAGCTGACTATTACCAACTTAAACTACTATTCATTTCTTCTAAAAAGCTTTCTTCCTTGAGCTACTTGCTAACTTAAGTATCAGAGGGTTTTCCGATCAGAGTCCTCCACTCCAGCCATAACCTTTCTTCTGTCTTTGTTCGGCAGGTTGTTGATTGCATTTCTAATTGGCGTGATCAGTAGTTTCGGCGATAAATTTTACTGCCGAACAATAATCTTCGAATCGGCATTCGCAAAAATTTATAAAATTTTATATTTTTTAACACCAAGCAGTGCGTAAGTGTGTAGAAAGTCTAGCAATCGTGTGTGGAAGGCCCAATGATGGAAGGCGTGTACGTGTAAGATGAATCTTTGGCCACTTGAAAATTTAAATGAAAAATAATAATAATAGTGATAGGGAGGATGGCAACAAATAGTAAGGCGGTGGATGAGTTAAAAGTGTTAAAAATTGTATATACGTAGGTAAGTTATTGTTAACGAAGGAAGAGAGAGGGAAAAAAACTATAAGAAAAAGTAAACGTTACAGAGTTATTTCACCGCATAGTGTTTGGGTAAGTGATTTTATTTTGGTAATTTAAAAATTCGTTCCATGACAGTTTTTAACATTTGAGTTATTTAATTTCTTTTGATTAAATTTAAAATTTGAGGATAGTCAACAGCAATAATCTTAATACCTTCGTGTCATCAGGATATTTGTTATTCAAGTGGGTGCGTCAAAATTTAAAGATAAAAGTTAATAAATGTCAATTAATAAATTTTATCTCGTTGATATCAATTATTTATAATAAGAAATATCAATTGTTATGAATTAATTTTGTTAATGAAATTGAAATTATTTAAGAAAAATTAACTGTAAGAATTAATATTATTGTTTGAAGAATTATTTGCATAGTAAAATTGATTATCCATGAATTTATTATATTGAGTGTGAATTATAAATACTTATGAATTAATTACTGCGAGTTGATTATTTTTATTATTTTAATAGTAATTAGTGAATTGTGATTATTTACGGAGAAATAATATTTATATCTGACAATTTATTTATATGTAAATATTAATTATTTGTGTAGTATTTGGGTTGATGATAAAGTGATAATCATTTATAGAATAATCTTTGTGGATAAACACAAATAATAATATTTATTATTTATAAAATAATTGTATTGATGGTTATGGAATAATAAATGTGATTTTTATCTAATAAATTATTTGTCATAAATATTAGATAATTATTGTGAAAATTTATATTTCTATAAGAGAAATTATTTGCGTGGATAATAAAAATATTGACCGTCTATGAATTAATTATGTGATGGTGATTTACAATTATTTTTAGATTTATAAATGTGAGTGCTGATATTTTAAGTTGGGAAATTATTTGTGCAAATAAAAAAATTGTTTATTTATGAATTAATTGTGTTAATGTTAAATTATGAGTATTCATGAAATGATAATTGGTAGAATTGATATTTTTTTACGTAAGGAATTATGAATTAATTGTGTTGATGGCGATTTATGATTATTTATAGAATATTAGTGTGTGGCTTGACATTTTTATATGAAGAATTATCCATTATTTGTGAATTAATTATGGTAATATTGAATTATAATTATTTATGATTTATTACATGTGAAGTGATATTTTTATTTGAGAAACACAACAATAGTAAATTATAATAACAATAAAAATAATAAATACCATTTTTATGGCATGGATTGTGTTCATTACATGTGTATTGAGACCAGATAGGATTAGGTCAGATCGCACCAAAGGTGAGGTCATATGAAACCAAAGATTGAGGCCAGATGGGGCCAATAGAACATGCTAAATAAAATTAATGTCCAAAGTTGAGCACTTAACTTATAGACCAGATGAAACTTATAGACCAGATGAAGCCAGCAGTGTGTTGTATTAACTTTTAAATTATTCATCATATATACATATTACGACATTATCAGATGGGACACATGGCAATCATGATGTGAGGAGTTTGGTAATTAAAAAATGATGATAATGATGTGACGACTTATTTATATCATTGTTAGAGGAGACATAAAGCGATGCTAAGAGTTGATGAATGAAATGTGACATTAAAGATGTGTTGTGATGTTATTATCATTACTGAATTTAATTTTTAATTATTTGTGACACTATTAGTTATGTAATTAATTGTGAATACTTATATGTCATGAGACAGTTACTTATGGTGAAACGTGAGATTGAATTTTGATGAACATGTGATGAGAATGAATAGTGACATCAAATTATATAATAAGAATAAAAAGTGAATAATTTTTTATTTTTTATTTTAAATATAACACTTCCACTGAGTAGGTAACACTTATACTTGAATTTTAAAATTTTCAGATTGAATTAAGCGTGACTGCATGTGCCATAAAATAATCTAAATTGTCTATTTATTTGTTTTAATTCTAGTCTTGTATTAATTTTTAGTGTTTGCGAAAATAAATTTAAAATTATAATTTGTGAGATGTTATATTTATTCGTATACACATAAAATGTGATTATTATGCTGGAGAATTTGTGGATGACTACCATATTGAAGAGATTAAAACAGTATCTTAACACAGGAGTGTGACATCTTAATTTAACTGGTTTATCCAATTAACTCATATTAATTCCAATAATCCTAGCATAAGGATAGCAAGCTGAGGGCCCTCCCCCAACCCTATCCTCCCAAGTAATTATCCTCTCTAACCCTCGTATCACCTCATGACGAGTATTTTGTCAAAGCCTCCACCCTCTTTCATTAAGATAAATAATATTTATCATTTTGTGTTTAAAAATCAAATAATAAATAAAATATATACAAACTAGTTATTAAGTTAAATAATTAAATATAAAAAAATAAAAATTTTAATCTATAAATTAACTAAATAACATTTCAATATAAACATTAAAATTTTTAAACATATAAAGAGAGGGTAGTAAGATTATTTTTTTAATAATTCTAAACTAAATCGAGGTGGGATAGAAAATTTTATTCCGTTCTACGTCCTACCCTAAACCCAACTGGATTTTTGCTTCCTACCTTATCTTATTGCAATAGAATTGAATCGAATTCTCTAATTTATTTGTCTTGTTACCCTCGATCTTTAAGTGCATTCAATGTTAACGGGTTTAATGTTTTTATATAAGCTATACATCACAATATAACACATTTTCATTTTATAATTTAACAAAACATTAAAAAATAATAATTACAAATATAAATAATTTTTGCACTAATAATGTATCAAAATTAAACTTGTCATTGATACATTTAAATTACAAATAATCCTAACCATTCCTATGGCCATCACTTGGATGTCCAATTTTCAACTAACTTTCGGTGTTTTTTTAAAGTAAAAATTGGTATGAAAATTTTTGGTATATTCAGTAAAACAAATAGAATTTTTTTAGTAAGTTTTGACAACTTTTAGTTGTTTCATAAAATAAATAGAAAATTTTAGAAACTTTTAGCAACTTTTTATGTGTTTAGTAAAAATTTTGATAATTTTTTAGTTAGGTTAAAGTAAAATAATCAATATATCTCTTGCTAACAAAAGTTAGTGTGTTGGTAACTTGTCATTTAAAATTATTGGCAACATTTGGTATTTGCTAACACAACAAAAGTACAACAAAAGTTAGTGGTTTTTCTTTTCTTTTTTTTAATGAATTTTTTATCCCTCCAAACAAGACCATGTGACAATAAAAACAAAAAAAATTATTTTTATAATAAATAGGACGGTTTTTTTTAAAATGTATCCCTCACAAAATAAAATCTAGTAGTTAAAAATTATATTTTCTTTAATTTAACGATTGATATTATTTTTATATTTTTAACTTTCTGCTTAATTCTTAACTTAGCCGACTTCACTTCCATTTATATCACAAAACAGTTTGAACATTTTAAATTTTATTATATTTCAAGGGTAGAGATCATATATAAATCAAAACTACCAAATTAAATTTTGCTAAATTATGATTTTTAGGAAATTGAGTTTTCCAAATTAAAGTATCATAATTTATGTTTTCTTTTATGGCGCTTATTAACAATTAATTTGAGATTGAGAGATTAAAACACATGTAATAACTTTTACGGATTAAAATTTTGAAAAAAATTAAAATTCATGAATTATCATAATTTTTCAACTATATAATAAACTTAATACCAATTTTATTTAGAGTGCCGTAAATATGAATTATTGCTAGGCTATCTATATTATCCAATTTCGTGTAATCCTATCATTTGCCTCGTGACAATAGTATAATGAAATTAAAGAAGAAGGCTAATGAAGGCCGTTAGTTACACGACCATCAACCACGCTCAATTATTGTTACTAGCACGCCACAAAACTAAAAACTGTTCGATTTCTAGCCTGCGTTACTTTATTGAAAGTAGGGGTGGAAACGAACCGAGCCGTTCGCGACTTACTCGAGCTCGGCTCGAAAAAAGCTCGGCTCGAGCTCGATTCGTGAGTTAAACGAGCTCGAACCGAGCTTGGTTATTGGCTCGTTTTGGATTCGAGCTCGATCCTAGAGAAGTTTGGCTCGAAAGCTCGTGAGCAGGCTCGATTAGAATAATATATATATTTTTAATAATATTTTTATATTTTAATAATATTTTTATTATATTTTTTAAATATATTATATTTTTAATTAAAACGACGTCGTTTTGGTTTAATCGAGCTATTCACGAGTCTAACCGAGTCTACTTTCTTCTTTATCGAGCCGAGCTCGAGCCTATATAAAAGTTCGAATCGAGCTCGAGCTCAGTATAAAAAGCTCGAGCCGAGCTCGAGTATGTTAAAGCTCGGTTCGGCTCAGCTCGTTTCTACCCCTAATTGAAAGTGGACTAGTATAAAATTAATCTAATTTTAGACATAATTTAAAATTTATTAATTTTCTAAACTCAAAATGATAAATTAGATATATTTTATGTTCTTACAAGATCATGCTATAACTTTATTAGTTGAGTAATAAATAATTATAAAGGAAGAAAAAGAAAAAATGATGGCACTTTGCTTTCTTTTATTTTATTTTGATATTTAATAACTATAAAACAAGATAGCCTAATAAATAAAATAATAGTGAATAAATAGATTTATACTTATCTTTCATACCAACATGCTTAATATGCTTAAGCATTGATTCCTAAAATTTGAGGGGTGTAAAAATTATCTTGAACATAAAAATTAATGTAGAGTTTGGAAAAAAAAAAAAAAAAACTTGATAGTTAATTTTTCAATTTTTTAAAATAATCAAATTGATTATCTTATGTTTTAAGTTCTTTTAAATTTGAGAAGATAAAAATATTAAATTAATAAAAAATAAAAAAATTAGTTATTAAAAAATTAATTTTTTTTTTTCAAACACAAAAAAATTAGCTCTTTTTAGTAGTCAGCTGCTTTTGCTGCTGTTACTACAAAAAAAAAAAAAAAAAAAGAAAAAAAAGAAAGAGACAATAGTTTTTTTTCCCTTCCAAACTCAAACATTACCCTAAAATTAAAATTCAAAAACAAATAAAAACAAAAAAAGTTTCTGCATATTTGGGAATGAGAAATCCTTTCCCTCCAAACCAAACAGAGCCTACATAGCCCAGTCATGTCTTTTATTTTATTTTTTTGTAGAAGAAAGTGCTTGCTCACAGAAACCCTCGTTAGCTGCTTGGCGAGCCGCTGTCACTTGATTGCGCCTCAACATTTCAGGTTAATTCTCTCTCTCTAAACTTCACAGTACATCTGTGCATACGCATATTATACATATATGTGTGTGTGTGTATCTTTCTGGAAATACATAGGATTTGCTGCTTGTTGGCCGGCCAAGGAGCCTGTGTTTCGTTTTGATTGATGTTAGTCTTTGGTTTTTTCCCTGATCGGCGAATCCTCGCTCTTTTAGTTCAATTTGAATAATGTCGAAAGCAGAGAAGCCCCTCGAACTACTGAATTCAAACAAGCAATCATTCAGAAACTAGGGCATAATGCCCAAACTAATAAGCGGGCTGATTTCATATGTGTATACATTTATATATATACATAGTGATCTTGTTGATGCGTGGACGCTTTTGAGAACTAATTTAGGGCGGTTTTTAATTCTATTTATTATTTTGTTTAATCCCATTGAATCTCATTATTTATTTATTTATTTTTTTCCGTGGGGTTATTAGGTGTTAGGCAATTGCTTTATTTGCTGCAGATAAACCTTTCTACCCGACAGTATAGTCTTACCAGTTTGTTGGATTCAGGAGCATTGTACAGGGAAGCAGCAGAAGACAGCATTTTTGCAGCAGGTTGTATTTGTATAATCCAATTGTTAGATAGCTGCTAGGCAATCGAATTTAATGCCCGGGTCTCATTTTTTTTTTTTTAATGTGTTTTTCTCTTGCTGAAGTAGCACAGGGAAAAGAAAATGATTAAAAGGCAATTCTACAGGCACGAGCATGGAGATGGAGACAATGACTCTGATTCTTCATCATCTTCTTCAGACTCTGAACTAGAGGCAGAAGCCACAGAAGAAACGGAGGCAGAGGATGGTGATGTTGCGGAAGTTAGAGAATACCCTGAATCTAGCTCTTCTTCTTCTGGTTTGTTTGCCCTTACTTCTTGTCGCTGCTGCCTCTTATCATGTGTTTATTGTTCTGTTTACTCAGTTGCACTGGATTGATCTTTCTTTTTTTTTTTTTTTTTTTAAGGTTCTTGTGATGACTTTCTTGTTGGTTACATAATGAAATGAAAGTGGAAATTGTTTTATGTGTTGATATTCACATAACTTTTCATTGGTATGACTTTCTAGGGAAAGGTGTTTATTTCACCAAGTATTTGAGATTATATGTCCTTTTCACCCCTTCCTCTTAGCCCTTTTCCCGTCCTTTCTCTCTCTCTTTTGGGAATGGCTGGTTTAGCTCTTCCTGTTCCAGCAACCACTATCCTCTTGGATTCAGTTTGTTATTGTTTTTATCTCCATTATAATTAGAAATTATAATGGAAATGATATCAGTTTCTTCTTTCCACATGGGTTGTAGATTGTTCTGGATTTGTGAAATGTTATTTTTGTGGATATCTTCAGGATTGTAAGCAACGCACCCACACAAACATGCATGCAAAAAAAAAAAAATAATAATAATAATAAATAAATAAAAAAAAAAAATCTTACTGAATATTGGTTTTCCCAGGATATGAGAGTGAGGATAGCTCCGCAAATGAAGTTAATGTTGACTCATCAGGTAGGATTTAAATTGTCTTGCCCCAACTCAATTCTGAATGTGGAGCATTAAGTTGTATTGTTTTATATGCATTGACTATCTTTAAAAGTATTATTATTTTTTTAATTATTTTTTTTATTTTTGGGAAACCAAAAGTTAGAACAAGGGGTGCTACTGTAAATGTGGGAGTATCACCATTAGATTGTAATCATCTCTCTCTCTCTAATTATTTAGTTCATTTATCTTGAAGTTTACCTTCAGAATGCATGATTTGCCGTAACTCATGAAAATCAGAGTGTTCTGGTGTTTAAAATTGTGATCATTGGCAGGTTTAATAACAAATGATGATGTTGGAACGGGAAGCAATGGACAAAATGTTATTAAAAGTCTTTCATCTGGCAAAAGTGATGCTGAAAGTGGGGATATGCTGTCCAACACCGTGGCTGAAGAGGATTCATTACCGTACAATGTAGACTGTATCTTGAAATGTAAATCAGTCTTTAAGTGCAGAATATGTCCAAGAATTGTTTGCTTGACAGAGGATACTTTGAAGGCTCATCTAAAATCCAAGGTAAACTTTTACATACAGTTTGTTTCTTACTTCATTCAAAACCAAATCTTCCAAAACCTTATATCATATGATTGGTGTTAGTAGAAAGCCTTTCTATGCTTTATGGTCGGTTATAAAACCAACTATGTTTTGTGGAACATCATGTTGGGTCATTAAGAAGAAATGCTTTCATAAGATGTGTAGTGGAAATAAGAATGCTATGATGGATGTGTGGTAATACAAATAATGATAGGATAAGAAATAAATAAATCTGAAAGAAATAAACGATGGCATTAATAAAAGTGAAGTTGAGAGAGTGTTGTTTAAGTATATTTGATCATGTTCAACATAGATCTAAGGAAGCACTAGTACAGTAGAGTAGGTCGATTCAAGTAGAAGAGGTAAATAGGACAAAAGGTGGACCTAAAATTACATGAACTAAAATTGTAACTAATAGTTGATATACGGGGGCATGCCCTAAGATGATGTAAATTTCTCCCATTAATCCAAATTACACTTAATTACCAAAAATAAATAAATAAATAAAAAAAATTACAAGAACTAAAATTGTAAGGAAATACCAAAATTCATAAAATGTAAGAGAAAACATAACATATGACAGCAATGGATGGAGAAAGAGGATTCACATAGCCGACTCCAATTAGTTTGGGACTAAAACTTTCTGGAGTTGAGTAGGAAACCTCTCCTATGACTTTAGCTGTGTTCTATTAGGCCTTCCGTTGTTTCCCTTTTTTGATCGTTTGGATATTGATCTATATCCACTAATTTCTGCATCGTCTTTTTTAATCAAGAAAATCATCTTTATTTATCCAAAAAAAAAAAAAAGCACACCTGTGAGAGAGATAGACAAAGAGATGACACATATATTTATTGAATAGGCCTCATTCCGAGGTGTTTGAATGCAGTGCTTGAGGAAATATTAACCTGGACCATTTGATTGCTAGTAACGGATGGCTTCTTGTCTGTCTTTTGCAAGGTTGATTTTTAGTCTGTTTTCTGTTTACTTAGTTGTTGCCCCTTTTAAATGTCTTGGAAATATTGAGCCTCTTGTAGTTGGCATCTGTTTCTCATCTGACTCGTAATTTTTAAATTGGTTCTAATTGCGGGGGCCATGGTGTGTGGATGATTGCCCTTATTGAAGCCCTTCACTCTTTATGAGAGACTGTTCCTTGGATTATTGACATACAAAGTCCTTGTTTATAGACTGTAGAGCATATAGAAGAAAATTTGGGTAAAAGTCCACTCTCATCTTCTTTAAGACAAAATTTGCATTTTTATGGATGATTTGGGCTCCTTTGCTGAGCTTCATTGAAGACTATTTGGAATGAATAGAAAAATGCTCTCAAGGCCCCCCCCCCCCAAAAAAAAAAAAGTCATTTTTTATAGATATTTTGAGCTCCTTGGCTGATCTTCAGTGAAGAATATTTGAAATGAATAAGAAAATGTTCTGTTGGGAAGAGCCAATAAGTGCCTGGCTTGTTCATGTGCCCTAAATTGCTGGTCTGATTAAGACTTCTGTTGTATTTTTATGATAGAGACATGCCCGATCTGAAAAGTTACTTAGTGAAGGGAGGCTGAAGCTCATGCTCAACAGTGATGGGGAAATTGAGGATGAGGGAGAGACTCATGCAGAGAGGCATGCTCGAATTGTAGCTGCTGCACAGGTTGGTTTGTTTCCCACTGAGCTCCCCACTGAAATGAACGAGTAGATTGAAAGTTCTGTTGTCTTCTAAGGTGATCTAATTTTTCTGTCTATTGTACCAGAATTCTGATAATTCGAGGAAGAAAAATAAGGGACGGCAGAGGCAGAGGAAGAGATTGAAGAAGGTAACATGGTGTCATACTGAGTAATCCCATGTGATGTGCCTATTTTTGGTATAAAGATTACAGAAAAGCCTGGAAATCATTTTTTTTACATGTGCTTGGCAGAAAAAGGGAAATGATTCAGAGAAGGATAAAGTCAGACAATCAACAAGGAGTCCAGCCAAGAAAAGGCGTAAAAGTGAGAATTGAAGCGTGCGATAATCTTGTTTCCTTTATTGTGACCTAAGCATAAAAGTGGGACTAGATGTGTTTTCACCAAGCAAGACAAAGGGTTTAACGTACTATTATGCTGTTTTGTCCTTTTCTCCCCTATCCTGGTTTGGGTCATATTTTTGTACTCTGTATCCTCGAGTCTCTACTGTTTAAAGACAACTACATTTTTGGCAATGCAATTTTGGGATTTATTTATTTATTTATTTTTTTAAAAGTTCTATTACAGGATTCTTTGCATCTTGTATTGCTTCTTAATGACAAGTATGATGTGCCTTGTACGATTATTGGTGAAAAATTTAACCATAGAACCTCAAATTTAGATGTATGAATGTGATGGGGAGTTTCATTGAAAATGTAATGGAATAGGTGTTTTTCTTCTTCTTCTTCTCCTCTCTCACTATTTTTGTTTTTTTGGGGCAATTACAGGAGAAGCTTGTCTTAACTGTATTCGGAACATAATCTGCAACCACAAACTACTTGAACAATCTTATAACTCAATCAATTCAATCATTTCTGGTTGGATTGGTTCTATTAGATATTCTATTTGATTCTAGGTCTTCCAAAATACATTGTAGACACGGGATAAGCCGTTTGTGTTGCTTAGAATATCCACGCTGGTGCAATGGAGGATCCTGTCATATTATCTGCAATGCAGGGGACATCTTCTTTTGTAACTCAAAACTGCAAATTTGCGATGGTTCCACAAGTAGACACTGCTTGGTACCTTTGCAAGGCTAGCATCTGGAATGAGAAGTACGCAAATTTGATGCATGTCATAAACCAACCATTTACCCTACAGTGGCTCAGGGCAAGGCCAAGCTACTAGGCACCAAAAAATAATAATTAAAAAAGAAAGAAAGAAAGAAAAGCGTTGATCCAAAACCACAGAGCAACTAGCAAGCAAGCTATTTTGGTTGTGTACCATTCAGGATATACTAGTACAAGCAACTAATAGAAGCTCCCCCTGCCAATCCACACATTCACCTCACTGGGGGAAGAAACAGTTATTCACAAGGTTGTCGTTAGGATCATATCAACCATAAATGGCCTTGAAACCAAAATTTTCCCTCTTTTCTATGACTATGAACTTCAAATCCAATTTGAACTGTAATGTGAGAAACAATGGAGTGCCTAGTTCAATATAACGCCATGACAGCAGATTGAACTGATGACATACAACAAAAATGCTCACCGTGGCCATCTCTATGAAAGTAACATCTAAGTTGAACGAACACGTGATTCTATTGAGGAGGATCATCTAAAATTGGGCAATGGAATGAGCTAAACGGACAGTATTCATGCTATAATGCCTCAAACAACAGTCAGAGAAGTTGACAGGAGTGGAGATCTATAGTCCTCCAGCTCCATGTGAAGGATGATCAAGTGGACCAGATGGTCCTGCGTCTTCACCAGCTTGAGCCAGACTATCAGGAGGAGGAGGAGGAGGGTCTTGTTCTTCACTTTCACTGTTTTCAGGATGGAAATTGATGGCGAACCTTGTGACCCTGGGCTTGTCAGATAATATGTTTCTTTGGACTTTATCAATCAACACCTTTGGAGGAGGTTCCTTTTTCAGCATCTCATCCTCATAATCATTGTTTACATAATAGCCCACCCGGACAAATTCCTGACCTACATAAGAACAGGTCAGCAGGATCACTGTCACACCAATTATTTCTTCGTCCGGGATCTTTGAAGGATCTGGAGGGTGTGCCTGGTAGAAGTGGCCAACAGTAATAATAATATAATGGGCCAGAGTTGGATCCATATGTAAGCAGAATATAAAATTTTGAACGAAATTATTGATCTAAGATTTTTGGTAAAATTACTTGCATGACAAAACGGAAGTTCCCAACGTTGACAGGCCCAACAAATACACTGTCTAAAAGTTGGTCAAAACTTTCATCTTCTGCAGATCCCACATAAGTGAGTTTCCATTCGATGTCTGCACAAAATAAAAAGGAACACTTCAGAATCGACAAAAATAAAAATGAATACTTCAGTGCCAACTTAACTACATGAAACAAAAATTGTGGATGCATTATTTAAAAAATGAAAAGAAAATTAGAAGAACTAATGAAGAGGAGAAAAGAAAAAGAGCAAAGAAAAGATCTGTAGCACATTCTTCGATTATATAGTTAACAATTTGTTAAATATTAAATTATGATATTCATGAGTTCTTGTTGTTGCAGAAAATCAATAAATCATGTTTTGGGCCACTTCCTGGAACATAATTATGGCGGGACTTCTGAACAACTGATGCTCCATCTTCAAGACATTCCAAATTATTTACAAGTTTAACATTTAACCCAAACCTGAAAATCTATTAATAATTTTCAAAAGAACTTTCCACTTTTAAATTCTCAAACAAAACAAATACATTGTTTTAGATTAAACATAAACGGTACCAACTTCAATTAATGGTCAAGAAAAGAAAAGATAAGATGCATGCTGCATCTGATTGAATTCTATACAATGTTCCTACACAAATACGCGGAATTTTATTTGTTTCTATATTCAAGCACAATATCGCAGCTAATGACCATAAAAAGTTTTCAGTAAGTTAAGCTCTTCAACCTCACAAAGACATGAAAAGATATAATTAAGGTTTCTACAATTATAACCAACAGGTATCAAGTTTCTTGAGCCTTGGTCATCGCCAAAAATATAGATGGCCAACTGGATTAAGCTCATTGACCTTGTCACTGATACTTCTTGAGATTGTACCTTTGAAACTAAACTAGGTGATTTAAAGTGGTTATCTCATTGAGTATTATTATGATTAGGATCATTGTGTCACCCCCTTAAGTCTTTTGCTTCTTTTAATGATGCAGGAACCAACCCCACCAACTAAGCCGCATTAGACCTGTAGCCAGATCGCAAACCTAGAGAAATGTGCCCGCCCACCACACATTCCCCCAGTTAAGTCAAGACCAAAGCCAAAGTAGTGGCCATGAAGGGGAGAAATTTGTTGCGAATAATTGAACTTGCAATGTCTGCAGGTCGCCCTTACCACTTAAGCTATTCCTTATGGTTCCCCCTTAAGTTCCACTCAGGAATATTAGGAAAGGTGAAGGCCTTGGTTAAGTTATTCCAACAAACCATTCAGGAACGTTACTTTCATCAAACTCCTACCACCATACTAGCAATGTCTAAGTTGCACTTACATCATAACCTTACACTTCTACTCAAAAGGCACAGGTAACAAGACATGTATGGCAGCTTCCTGCAGTCCCAGTGACATGAGTTTAACTTCCATCATGGAAGTACAAAAGAATAGGATCATGGGAATCATCTGATGATGCAATGTGGGTCACTAGAAACATGTAAAATGTATGGCTAACCCAATAACAATAGTTTCGTGGTCCAGAATGAAAAAAATAGGAGTTTGGAACATTGAATTACCTGTTCTAGATAGCCAACCTAAATATGAATAAAGGGAAGCAACAGTTGTTTAGTTTTTTTTTTTTTTTTTTTCCCTCTTTTTCTTTTTTTTTGGCCAGAATCTTTCTAGCTACTGCTGAAATCATTCACCAGGCACCAGCATTCCAGTGTGCATGGAAAGAGAGGAAATTCAACCTCCCTTAGCTTCAGAAATCCATAATGTAGATTCTCTCCCAAAATATATTGTTGAAGTAAAAATGGAAGCCCCGGGGGGGGGGGTTAACATCACATGCGATGTTAGCCCACTGCCAGCGGCTGCGCATTTCAATTTTCTTTTTCTTTTCTTTTTTGTTTGGCTCAAACCGGACGCATTTTTTTTTTTTTTCCAAGCTTGGTTCAAACCCGTGAATAAGGCTGAGTTTGGAAAAGAAACAAACTAAACTTTTTTTTTTTGGTAGTTAACTACTAAATAATTACTAAAAAGTTAATTTTTTTGTATTTGGGAAGAGAAAAATGCTAACTTTTTAGTACTAATTTTTTTAACTTTTTATTAATTTGACATTTTTGCCCTTTAATGTTTAAAAAACAAGTTTCAAATGTAAGATGGTAAATTTGGTGATTTTAAAAAAAGTCGAAAAACTAGTTGGTAGCCGAGCTACTAGCTTTATTTCCAAAACACAGCTCCCAATGTCAATTAACCTAATAATTTTATTTTATTTTTGTAAGAACGTGGTTCAAATAATAAAAATATTTTTGAGTTATTGAATAATATATTAATTACATTGATTACTAAATATTTAAAAATAAAATTTTGATACAAATAAAAATACTATAATAAAAATTTAGCTAGCAATATAATTTTAAGATATTTTTAAATGAATATTTTAAAAATATTTAAGAATAAAATTTATCAATATAATTTAAAATATTATAATAAAAATTCAACTATTGTAAAAATTAGAGTATGTCTCATTGAACCCATAAAAAAAATATTTTCTGTTATAAAAAATAAATTATACTGACAAATTACTTTTCTAAATTACTTGAATTATTATAAAAATATATAGATAATTAATATAAAAATAATCATTAGCCTGCATGAATACTTAAATTAATATTTAAATTAATAAAAAAACATTATGGAGACTACTTTCTGATAGTGAAAATAAAAATATTTTAATAAGTTGATTGAACTAAATTTTTATTTAAGACGTAGATAATTACAAATTGAATTTTTTAAAAAATTCTACTTATAACATGTGAGTTATTTTTATATCATAAAACTTAAGATCAAGTCATTTTATTTGAAAAATTTTTAAAAATATTTTTTGTTATAAAAAATTAAATTATAATGACAAATTATTTTTTAAATATTTTAATAAACAAACAGACATTGTTACTTGAATTAATTTTTATTACAATATTTTAAATTATTTTAATAAATTATATTTTTAAATATTTCAAAAATATTTTTAAAATATATTGACAACTAAGTTTTTATTATCATATTTTAAATTATATCAATAAATTTTTATTTTTATATATTTTAATATTCAATACAACTAATATATCACCCAATAACTCAAAAATATTTTTATCATATTAATTATCTAATTTTTTTTAATAATAATTCAAGTAACAATTGTTAAAAAATTTAAAAAAGTAAATTATCAGTATAATTTATATTTTATAACAGAAAATATTTTTTATATGGGTTCAATGAGACATATGTAAATACTTTGATTTTTACAATAGTTGAATTTTTATTATAATATTTTAAATTATATTGATAAATTTTATTTTTAAATATTTTAAAAATATTCATTTAAAAATATTTTAAAACTATATTGCTAACTAAAATTTTATTGTAGCATTTTTATAATTTATTTATATTAAAAAATTTTATTTTTAAATATTTAATAATCGATATAATTAATATATTATCCAATAACTTAAAAATATTTTTATTATTTGAACCACGTTCTTACAAAAATAAAATAAAATTATTGGGTTAATTGACGTTAGGAGCTGTGTTTGGGGAAAAACTGGTACCTCAGCTACCAGTTACTAATTTTTTGACTTTTTTTAAAATGACCAAATTTACCATCTTATGTTTTAAATTTGTTTTAAACACTAAATGGCAAAAATATTAAATTAACAAAAGGCTAAAAAAATAATTACTAAAAAATTAGGTTTTTTCCCTTTCCAAACACAAAAAAACTAATTTTTCAGTGGCTATTTAGTAGCCAATTACAAAGTTAGTCCCCCCCCCAAAAAAAAAAAACTCAGCCTTATTCGCTGGTTTGAACCAAACTGAAGGGGAAAAAAAAAAAACATGTGCCCGGTTTGAGCCAAATAGAAAAGAAAAGAAAAAAAAAAATAGAAACGCGTGGCCAACATTTCAAATTTGAAACGTAAGCAGGGGCTAACATCGCTCGCTGCCAGCGCAACACTAGCTGCACATTTCAATTTTTTTTTTTGTTTAAAAAACTAACTTTTTAGTAACTATTTAGTAGTTAACTACCAAAAAAAAAAAAAAAAAGTTAGTTTTTTCTTTCTTTCCATACTTAGCCTTATTTGTGGGTTTGAACCAAACTGAAGAGAGAGAGAGAGAAAGAGAGAGATGCGCCCGGTTTGAACCAAGCAAAAAAGATAAGAAAAAAAATTGAAATGCGCTGCTGCTGGCAGCGGGCTAACATCGCATGCAATGTTAGCCCCCCTGCTTCTAGTAAAAATGTACAGATGGGTGGAAAGGAACCCAAGCCAGACAGGAGCTGGGGTGATGCAATGGAAGACAATAATAGGTCCTTAATTGTGGGATAGACTCAAAATCTTGGAAACTGCTATGACAACTTGCTGAATTCTGGGCTATATAGCACATAGCCCAAGGAAAAGCACATAGTCCATTTTCTTCTCTTTCACAGTACACTTACTATTGATAAGAACATAAAGGTAGATACCATGTTTAAAAGTGGTAGTAAGGAGGTAGAAAGCAAATGCCTGTGCAAAACAAATATGAAAAGATAAACTGAGCACTAGATGTGGAGCTGGTGGAAGGTCAACCTGCCTAATGTCACAAATTAACAATAATCATGCTTAAGTTCCACAAATAAATGAACTCACTAAAGTAAAAAAATCCCATCAAACCTTTAAACTGCCAATATGACGCTCGTGTGTATTTATATCTATATGCCTCGATCATGCCAAGAAGCAAACATACAGTGGCTATGACAATTACAGAAGAAAAAACTGAAATATATGTGGGACACCAATATACAACTAATTAATCATCCAATTTAGGCCAAGTAATTTGCGAAAGGCTATAATTCGATGCTTTATTGATCAGATTCTTCATTCTATAACAAGAGAAGGCAAAGGAAAAGCAAGCAATAAATGTATTCTAGCACTTTATAGAATTTATAGAATCTTGTGAGCCAAATGTATTCTTTATAGAATCCTGTGAGCCAACTTTGGGAAAAAGTATGAAGTGAAGAATCCAATATCTTAAGGACAGCAAAGCAAATCAAAAAGTTCCCAACTTCAATGTCGAGCTAAAAACAATTTGTGGATTTGTCTTATTATAAGGAATTAATTCAGTGCATTTTCTACATCTAATCAATTGTCATTATTAGCGTAATGCAGTTCTCAGATTGAGAACACAAAAGGAGACAACAAGAACCCTAAAAAATAATCTCGACATTCAATTTAACCTAAGATGTGTACAAGACCAATCTGCATTATTTAAGAAGTTCCTTTTAGCCAAGTCAAGATAAGGAAGCTCTGTTTAGCTCTAGTTCATCACAAATAGAACTATTTGCTTACAATATCACCAAGGTTGCAACATCTTTAAGATAATATGAATCAATTTTCGTATTCCAAATTCCAAACCCTAACAAAAATACCTTGACTGACAATTTAACCCTAGAAACAATACATAATTCAAAAGTGCTAGCCATCTCGGTAACGCAATAAGAAAGCATACTTCATATCGAAATTTTTAATGTTAGTTAGAAACAAATCTATTTCCTTCAAAATCTGATATATTTTAACATAATTCACAAACCAATTCAAGAAGCGCAAAATCTAACAATCACATGACACATACACGGGAAATTACGAAAAAATTCTAAAGGACAATGTGGAGAATAGAAAGAGCGTACCGTCTTTCAGAGGGGTGACGCATTCGTAGGAGATTTCGAGCTTGAACGGGGAGAGAAACGACGCCGGATTGTCCAAGACCGTAATGTTGGTGACGCTAACCGCGCTCATCATATCAAACCTGACGTGAAATGTAAATAGGAGTTGTTTTCAGACAGCGTTTGGTCGAAAGCATGGGCTCCAAAACCTTCATCAAAGTCTGAAAACCCTAGAAACAGAGGGTCGAAGACGACGGCGACGACGGAGGTGAACGAGAGAAGAAAGAAAGGAGGTAGCAGAGCACGAACGACAATTGTAGAGAGATTTTTGAGAAAGAGCCGAATGCTGTGCGTTTTAATGTTCTTGACCGGCTGGCTACCGGTGATAACCGGTTGCGGGATTTGGCGGGAGATTTTTGCAACCGGAGAGTATATGAAAATAGTCCGTTGGCGTGGCGGTGGCGGGGGATCATTAGCCTTATATATATATATATATATAATTTTTTTTCTCTAATGTTTTCAATCGATAATCCAATTATTTATATAACACGGGTGTACGATTTATTTTTCTTATCCTTCGTATATGTCCAAAGCCTTATATTATAGTCCTTTAAAATAATTATGTTACAAAAATATTTTAGTAATAGTTAAAACTATTATTATTACTTAAATAATACTTTAATGAATACGTAGAGAGTGTTTTAATCGGAACAAGTTGGTATAATAATAAAAATTGTAACCTTATAATTTATATAGAAATATAAATTTTAAATTTCATACAGATTTACAAAAATTTATTTATTTAATTATTTATTTATTTATTTTTGTATATTTTCAAACACACTCTTAAAATATAATAATTGCACGTCTAAGTAACTTATAATATTTAGTGCAATGTTTGTGAATTTACGAGAAAAATATAATAATTTTTTCTTGCTTGTGAGTTGAAAATAAAAAGAAATAAAATAAAATTTATGTTGTTATTTTATCATTATATCCTTTAATATTTTCTTATTTTTTATTTGAGGGATAAATATAGTATTTTAAAAAATCATTAATAAATTTTTATTTTCTCTTAATTTCTTTTCAATTTTGGGGCAATGAAATGGAAGATAAGATTTTGGGGCTATCTTTTTTTTTTTTTTCATTTCATTTTTTTATCTCCTAATAAAATTCGTAAAAACGAGAGATAACATTATTTATTTTCTTTTATCTTTTTTTTTTATTTTCATTCCATTCCATTCAAACGAGTTGTTATTCTTCATGAGGGTGAAATCAGTTCAAATTTTAGTTAGTTTAATTAATTTATTTTTGATTTATCAAAAAAGGAGTTTGGTTAATTCATAACGGTTTCAAAAAATTGATTCGAAATTCAGTATTTAGTATATTATTAATATTTTATTTGTTGTATATTAATATAAATTTATATAATTCAGTTATTTCACTCTATTTTTAATAGTCAATGTGTAATTATTTTAGAACCAAATAAATTTAAATCAGCCTTAGTATATGTTGTATATTAGTATTTAAGATAAATAAATTTTTTTGTTATTTTTTAATTATTTATTATAGAAAACCATTTAAAATTTTCCTAACTCCTTGTAGAAAATGTACGAAATACATATAAATCGAGGCAATAAATTGTAAATCTCCCATACGCAAATTTAAAGGTAATCAATAGTTTCTAACAACGAAATGAATGGAATCTGATATATTAATCAAATGTATTGGACTCACAGTTAATTATATACTTTTTTATGAATTTCAATTAAATATCATAAGTAAATTACTCCTAGTTATTTATATATTTTGAAAATCAAAATTAATACTTGATAAATGATTATTACGAGTCACATTAATTATTTTTTTTTCTAGAAAGCGTCAAGGTTCAATTCTCACCTAAATTGATAAGGATCCAATAAATTAAGTATTGGATGTGTCAATTTAACAAATAAAATGGATTTACATGGACTAGTAAATAATTTTCTTTTAGTATTCCTGAAAATTATTAGTTCAGTTAAAACCGACTTATGCTTACTCTTATTTCTTATAATTCTTCGTACATTCAAATTCTTAAAATTCCACAAATAAAATTTAAGGCCTTTATTTATGCTTCCTTGTAATTAAATTCACATTAATTTTAATCATTATAAAACATTTTAGAATTACACTTAGATATCAATAATTAAATTTATAATAATTTTAATAATTATAATTACTATTTATTTATTTAAAAGATAACAATTGATTAATGAAATTATTTCAGTTTTAATAAATATTTTAATTTAAGACATTTCAAAAAAGACGTGTGTTGCCCCTGTAGTCCCTAATAAATTAACAAGTAATGCACTTTGCTATATATTTGGCATTGCTTCCCGTGCTTTAAAATCAATTAGGTTTTGATATTCTTTACTAATATTTAAATAAATTATTTTTTAATGTATCTGTAAACTAATTTAAATATCTTGAGCCTGAAACTACATAAAACTAATACTTGAAATTAAACAATAATTACGAATATGGCTTTAAATAATTATTAATTTATTATAATTTTGTAAAACACCGCATAATTAATGTAACATTACAATGGTGACATATGAGTTAGCGTAAAATTTAATCACAAAAATCATTACAATAATGCAACCATCATGTAATGGCATTTGTTAACTATTAATGACGCGGCACACTATTTTGTTTTTATTATACACTTGTGTTCGAGTGTCTGATTTGCGAGTTTTATTTATTTCACAGTCGCGTAGATTTAAAAAAAATACATAAAATTACGTTCGGGTATCCGATTTGAATGATCTTTGTGTCGATGCAATTTCATATATTTTTTTAAAATCTATACGACTGTGGAATAAATAAAACTCGCATCGTAATTTGAAAATAACAATTAATGAACAAATATATAGATTTTACGGAACGGTGTTTTGCACTTCTTCGTGATGAAGCTGTCCATGAGAAAGTTAAAAAATAAATATAATTACTAAATAAAATTATATTACTTTTCATAAATATATACAGCTGAAAATCAGGAGTTCAATAATTAATTTCTTTAACAAGGATTAGTATTAATATTATTTATTAGCATTATTGAAAGGATGACGTGGCAGTCGGTCGTTATTTGAACCAGCCCGAAGCGTTGGCTTATTAACGTCTCCGCCTGAAAAGCCAGGCGAAGCTATTCTTCTCCATGAATCCCCGTGGTGAAGCTATATCCAAACTAACTGACCGCAAAATCTCCATGGATCCCCACTCGCCTCATAGCTATATCCAAATTAACTGACCGCAAAATCTCCATGGATCCCCACTCGCCTCATAACTCGGATCGTGCTCTTTACAATTTCAATCTCACTTATTCACTCTCTCTCTCTTATCTCTCTCCCTCCCCCCCATTTCCGGTCAGTTCGTCTCCGTCGATCCGCATCGGCCTAATCTCACAAATCTGTCTCCGAAAACGCACTCATGGCTTCGCGAAAGCTCTTATCCTCTCTGCTCCGTCCTTCTCTTCGTCACTCCGTAGTAAAGCCCCTTACCAGACCCCGAACGTCGGCCTTATTTTCTCCCCCTTCGCCGACGGGCTTGCTTTTGAACCGCATCGTAGAATATGCCACCGCCGCCGCAGCTCAGTCGTCGCCGCCGCAGCCGCCGTCCCCTGTGAAGAAGGAGCATTCCAGCGGCAACATCACCGATGCGTTCACGGGTGCGGGCGCCATCGGGAATGTCTGCCAGATTATCGGTGCCGTGGTTGATGTTCGATTCGAGGAGGGGTTGCCGCCCATCTCGACGGCGCTGGAGGTTCTGGACTATTCTGTGAGATTGGTCCTTGAAGTGGTCCAGCATTTGGGAGAGGACACGGTGAGGACAATTTCTATGGAAGGGACTGACGGGCTTGTCCGAGGACAAAAGGTCCTCAACACTGGTGCTCCTATTACCGTAAGTTCGTTCTTTCTTCTATAGAGCTCTCTCGCGTGCACATATGCATATGCATATTATTAATTGAATGCATATGAAAATAGCACGAATTAAGAATCACCCAGATGAGGATATATATAATTTGTTTGTAACTATCAGAGACGGTTTGAATTTGCAAGTATTACAAGTATTCAGAGGAAAATTAATGGTTAAACTATGAGAAATGAGATTTTTTTAGAAGAAAATTGTTAACAATTCTCCTCCAAATCCTCCACTTCCCTCTCAAACATTTCAATCCAAAAGGGCAGAAAACAAGAAAGCCATGTAAAAGCAGCTTTTGTTGGTGTTTCATAAAAAATATATGTACACTAAAATGGCATGATAATGCACTTTCAGTTATTTTTATTAATAACTTTTGTGGATTCATGGCCGACTTCTACCCTAACAGCCCATTTCAGGATGTAAAAGCATGTCTATTTTTCATTTCTTGGTTTATCATTTTGACTGTTAGCAAGGTTCAGCAATTTTTTTTTGAATGGCAAGAAGAATATGAAATGGATGAAATTACTGGTGCTTCTATGGAATAGGTATTTCAATGTCTCAATTTCTATCTCCTCTGCCTACAGGTCCCAGTTGGTCGGTCTACCCTCGGACGAATTATGAATGTTATTGGAGAGCCTGTTGATGAGGGTGGTGAAATTAGTGAGTTACATAAAAGTTCATGCGCTTTTTTTGTGGACAGTTGCATGACATATGTTTCTTGTTTTTTCCCCCCCTAATACTTTCTGGGACTCCTCTTCACTTTGCATGATGCCTTCTTGTTCAAACTAATTTTAATTGTTTTTTCTTTCCCACAGAGTCGGATCACTATCTTCCCATCCACCGAGAAGCTCCAGCCTTTGTTGAACAGGCAACTGAACAAAATGTCCTTGTCACTGGGATCAAGGTGGATTGTCCTGACTCCTGAGTTTGTGCAGTGAATACATTAAATAATACAACATTTATCTGGATTTTGTTTGCATCAGATGAGGGGAGGAATTAAGAAAGGGGACAGAATTTCTTTTTATTTTATTTTTTTGTTCTGTTACAAAGTATCCTGGTAACTGGTAAGCATGTTAACATATAAAAATCTGGTCCCAGCTTACCACCGTGAATCCCTGATGGATTAGGGGAGTTCTATTTGATGCTCATAGCTTCCTGCTATTTAAAAATGTCCTATTTTGTGCCAATAAAAAATTCTGTTTTGTGATTTTTCACAGGTTGTGGATCTACTTGCTCCATATCAAAGGGGCGGAAAAATTGGGCTCTTTGGTGGTGCTGGTGTTGGGAAGACAGTGTTTATTATGGAACTAATTAACAATGTTGCCAAAGCTCATGGTTTGTGTACAACTGAATTCTGGACAATCTTTCATTTCCATTTTACTTCTTATCCATCTAAATGTTCATTCTGTTGTCAATTCAACCAGGTGGCTTCTCTGTGTTTGCTGGTGTTGGTGAGCGCACTCGAGAGGGCAACGATTTGTATAGAGAAATGATTGAGAGTGGTGTTATTAAGCTTGGTGACAAACTGGTTAGTGTGCTGAATTTTTGTAATTTTGAAGATATCTATTCGTTTTTTTTTTTTTTTTTTTTGGTGTGGTTTCACTGATATGGACCTGATTGTTTCCCTTTTTCAATTGTTAATGTTTTAGCCTGAAAGCAAATGTGCCCTTGTGTATGGTCAAATGAATGAACCTCCTGGTGCCCGTGCTCGTGTTGCACTTACTGGGCTGACAGTTGCTGAGCACTTCCGAGATGCTGAAGGGCAAGATGTGCTTCTGTTTATTGACAATATCTTCCGCTTCACTCAAGTAAGACTGCTTATCCAGATCCAGGTTCTTCTTGGTGATCTGTTTGTGATCTACAGTACCAAGAGTCCATTAAATTTGTTTTTCTTGTTCGTGGTTGTTTTCCAGGCTAATTCTGAGGTGTCTGCCTTGCTGGGTCGCATTCCGTCAGCTGTTGGTTACCAGCCAACTTTGGCTTCGGATCTTGGTTGCCTTCAAGAACGCATCACCACAACCAAGAAAGGGTCCATCACATCTGTCCAAGCCGTGTACGTGCCTGCTGATGACTTGTCAGATCCGGCCCCTGCAACCACCTTTGCCCATCTTGATGCAACAACTGTGTTATCTCGACAGGTTTTTGGCTTGGCATTCAAATTTACATGTACTAGTTAATAGATAGGCACTAAAATTTTTTAACTTTGCCACTTCTATTAAATGCAGATTTCTGAGCTTGGTATTTATCCTGCCGTCGATCCCCTTGATTCAACATCCCGTATGCTTTCTCCTCGTATATTAGGAGAGGAACATTATGAAACTGCTCGTGATGTACAGAGGGTTCTACAAGGCTACAAGAACCTTCAGGATATTATTGCCATTTTGGGAATGGATGAGCTTAGTGAAGATGATAAACTCACCGTTGCTCGTGCCCGTAAAATCCAAAGGTTCTTAAGCCAGCCATTCCACGTTGCGGAGGTGTTCACCGGTTCCCCTGGAAAATACGTGGATTTGAAAGATAACATCATGGGTTTCCGGGTAATCAGAAACATCCGCTATTTACATCCATGAAATTGACCTACATCTGAATGATTGTGGTCCTCAAAATATACATCTGCTTCATCACTGCATTGGTATAGTGGACAAAATGATCTATAATAGATTTTCTGTTTATTTATTTGGCAGGATTTGTTGGTTGGGAAATACGATGACCTTTCTGAGCAAGCATTTTACATGGTTGGAGGCATTGAGGATGTCCTTGCAAAGGCCGAGAGTATTGCCAAGGAAAATGCATGATAATTTTGATCCTTTTTGCCTCTTTTATTTGTCAGGTAAGTTATGTTATACTGTCAGTTAGTGGTGGCGGCAATAATAACTGGTGAGGCTACCAATTTTTTTTTCTGGAGATTTAACTAACTTGTATTTTCATTTTTGTTTTTACTCTTAATTTTTATAATCTCTTCGCTTATTTCAACTGGACCTTTGTTTCAATTTTCCATTTAATGCCTGCTAGTCATGAATGGAGTATGAACTAATGTTTACCTTGCTACAAAATTTGAGGGGTATCATTTGGGTTTAATTTTACAATTTCAATGATACATACATCCATGTTTTGGTTACGTTCCAGTACAATTGCTATGTGATTGCTACTTTGTATGTGGTGAAGGATTCAAGGATTGTTAGGTTGCACACTATGTTTCAAAATGAAACACACATTTGTTACTACATTCTCCCCCCCCCCCCCCCCAAGAAAAAAAAAGAAAGAAAGAAAGGAATAAAGAAAATAAAAAATAAAAAATAAATGTGTGATTATGGCAATTGAAATCAAGACTAGGCAGTAAGCAGTGCTAGTGAGAGCGGACACTCGAGCACGAGTTGCAAAGCTGTGTCCAATTAATGGTTAATTTTTCTCAATAGCTGACAGATTAGATGATTTTGTTGCAGTACTCAATACAAATACAAATGAGAAGTTATTAAACAATATGATGAGCATATAATTTTCCTATCTTAAAGTTCATCTAAGAAATTGAAATCGGCATTTTCTAACTTAATTTGTGTGCTATGAGTGAGTGCAATATCCCTGGAATGATGATGGATGGAATTTAAATGAGAGTATTCTCTAAATAGTCTTGTTCCGCTTGAGTATGACATGCTTGTTTTGTGGAATATGGAGTTATATAGGAAATAGCATCTCACTTCCAATTTTTATTTCACTTTTAATTAAAAAAAATATAAAAAATCATATAATTAACATCTCTCATTTTTATTATTATCTATATCCATGGGAGATGTTATCCTGGTTTTAAAAAAAAAAAAAGTGTAGGATAAAACTTGAGAATGAGATGTTTATTTCTTATTCATTGAAACAATCATTCTACAAGTGTAGTTTTTCGAGAGAACTGGACTGTTTCCTTCTTCTTCTTCTAATGTCAGTTGCAATGGAATGAGCACTAAACCCCGCATGTACTTACTATGTAACGAATCATAAAATGTCTTATTATGCCACTATCATAAATCATAATAATACACTTAGTTGCCAATGTACAAATAATAAAACAATATCATTATTTTATTATTCAAAGTAATAAATTAGAACCAAAAATCAACTATAACCTTACATCAACACGTGGTTTTAGTTATTGTGCATGGCTAAGGTGTCTAGCAAAAAACACACTAGTCATCGGTGTTTACGTCTAGGCATAAGCCATGAAAATATGGTATTTTAGGCATCTTTTACCTCAACCAAGGAGAAGAATAATTCACCTAAAAATTTCAAAACCAAGAAAACCCGAATAACTGCAAGCTTCATTGACTCTCAATAACTAACCAACTTCTTTACACCCCTCAAGTCCACTAACAATTGTTCAAATCTGCCTTTCCTCTTATAATCAAAACTAACCAAGCAAATAACTCAAAATGATAACCAGATACTCATATACCAAATACAATTGACTTGAGAATAAAACTTGAGAATGAGATGTTTATCTCTTATTCATTGAAACAATCATTCTACAAGTGTAGTTTTCTGAGAGAACTGGACTGTTTTCTCTTCTTCTTTTTCTTTTTTTTAGGGGGAGGGGGGGAGGGGAGGGACGCATTTGAAATTTAAAATTAAGATACAATTTATGATACAGTATTCACAAAAATCTAAAAACATAAGGTTATAGACCTCTCTAGATAGAAGATTTGTATGTATTGTAAGTTGATCTTATATATATATATATATATATATCTATGGAAGATGAAATATTTATTTCATAGGTCTTAACTTTGGTATCTCGTGATCTCACATATTCAAACCAATGCCAATTGAGAATTAAAAAGCAATTGAACAATGTTTAGTTGAACAGAAATTGGACCCATTGTCTTCCATTTGTTGAGAATATGGAGGAATTGAGTGATCATTGGGGGTGTACTTTGCATGATTATAAGAATGATACAGGGCTTTCCTTCACTAGTATGAGGCATTTTGTTTCATTGGACATGGAAAACATTCCATTCTTAAGTTTTGTCCTCATTTAATTACATTTTTTTTGGGGATAACGTCTATCATTAGACATTTATAATATTATCTATATACCTACATCAAATTGACGATATTATCTGATAAATGTAGGATGAAATTTAGAAGTGAAATAATATCTCTTATCTAATCCTATATCCCATAAAACAAACGTGCCTATGTATAAAGGCTTGTCATACATCAAACCTAAAACCCTCCATGGTTGAGTTGATCTTTCCAATTTACCAAGGTTCACTTAAATACTTGATTTACCCACAAGAACTTGGAAGAGCATATGAGATTATAAATGTCACACTCTTAATTACCATAACCTAGGAATGTTTACTAATCACATGTAGTCATACATAATCACAACCCGTAATCCAATATTAGAGCCAAGTAGGGTAACCATGTTCTATATACAAATTGGGCTTAACTCAGCTTGGATAACCCAATTCCAAGTCTAAAGTAAATAATATATAAAATCACCTCACCATAGAGGCTCAACCACAAAAAGTAAGAAAACAACTAAAATCCTCATCCAAAGGCCCAGCAGACTGTTTCGGCTTCATAATACTTGGACCTATAATGTCAATTGTAATGGATTGAGCACTAAATCGCATGTACTCACTATGTTACGAATCATAAAATGTCCTATTATGCCACTATTATAAATCATAATAATACACCTAGTTGCCAATGTACAAATAATAAAACCATATCATTATTTTATTATTCAAAGTAATAAATTAGAACCAAAAATCAACTATAACCTTACATCAACACGTGGTTTTAGTTATTGTGCATGGCTAAGGTGTCTAGCCAAAAACACACTAGTCATCGGTGTCTACGTCCAGGCATAAGCCATGAAAATATAGCATTTTAGGCGTCTTTTACCTCAACCAAGGAGAAGAATAATGCACCTGAAAATTTCAAAACCAAGAAAACCCGAATAACCGCAAGCTTTATTGACTCTCAATAACTAACCAACTTCTTCACAACCTCTCAAGTCTACTAACAATTGTTCAAGTCTGCCTTTCCTCCTATAATCAAAACTAACCAAGCAAATAACTCAAAATGATAACCAGATACTCATATACCAAATAAATATACATATATGTATACATATTATACACACACACGCACATTTGATATAGAGGGTGAATGGCAAGAAGCCAAATGACCACAAGGGTATATAGGGCACCCGGGCAATCTAAAGCCACTTGGACAACAACCTCTCAACTCCACCAAACTCAACTTACACACATACAAAATATATACATAATACAGTTCAATCGATGGCTTCTGGAAGAATCTAGTAACCACAATGCCGTCGAGATGGGCGTTTGGAGAAATGCCTCGTCATATGAATGGCCATTTGCACGGTCCAACCTTACTTTTATCTGAACACGTGTTTGAATGGGTTCCAACACCTAAAAAAAAAAAAAAAAATGTAGGTTTTGAAAAATATGTCTCGTTTTATTTTCTTAAAATATCTAATGCAAATATTAAATTAAATAAAAACCAATTAATCACGCAACAACCACGGAATGATATGATAAAACAATCTAGGGAAAATCTGAGTCATTACAATAATTTGAAAGCGAGCTACTCAAAAGTCTCAAATATGCTAGCTTCTTCACAATTCCATCGCAAGTAATTGACTAAGAAGATCGAGTTGCTTTGCACTTCAAGAGTATGAACATATCAGCAAAATTCTTGTAGTTCTTTGACTGTGAATGGATGGGTAACTCTAAACCTTTCCTGCTGAAAATATCAAACAGCTTGTTGCTGATCTCAGTGCCAAAGTGCTGTTTGATCAGCCCTTCCCACCCAGCTCTCAAGTGCAGGAGTTTACGCTCAATGCTCATTCCCTCCATCTGCAATTGAACTAAAGGCTCCATTTTCTCAACACTAAAACTCCCATTTTTTTCTATCGCAGCTTGTATCTCTTGGGAAGTCGGATTGTATCTGGGTAAGTTGAAAGAGTCCACTTTATCTTCATCCACCAGTCCCTTCAAAAAATTAAAAAAAAAGAAAAAAAGAAAAAAATCAATATATTAACTCCAGTTAAGCCACAAGACTAAGAAAAGAGATTTATACAAGGGTTGCTTTACCATTTTGGCCATGTCATTTAGAATGGATTCAAGAAGTTCAACGATTGCAAAGAATGAGTACCGAGCAGGTGGGGTCCCAACAGGGTAACATGGGACAATAAGCGCCATTAGACCTCCAGGGACAATCTCCTCTGCCCTGGCACTCAAGAAGGACTTCATGTCCTTTGCAAATTGTGCCGAATAAGCCTCAAGCACTTCATTTGGACCACCATTATAGTAGATCCTTCCCTTGTTCCAAGCAGGGGATTGCTTATCGACCAACTCTTTGGGGACCCTAGAAAGCCACTGAAGCGAGTATGATGAGAATACGAAATGCAGAGAGGCCCTGGGGAACAGACGGCCATGGAACGAGCCTGGCACCCCAGCTGCAAAGTATTGTCTGTTGACGAAAGGGAGAGAAGTGAAAAGTGTGTTGAAATCGTTGGCCGAATGGTCATTAAAGAACACTTGGAATTCAATCGCTTCCGAGTCAAGACCATGAGATTGGCAAGTGAATTTTACGGAATCGATGATGTTCTGCACTGCGAGGAACGTGTTGGGGCCGACAGAGCAGCCCAAGTCTGCAAGAGTGAATGAGTTTGAAGGTGGCAAGGAAATGAGTTTATTCACATCAAGCTTCTCAGTGATTGAAGCCTTTATCAAGGCCTTTGCGCTCTCTGCTGCATTTCTCTGGAAATTAAGAAACCAAAAACTGCTTCACACAAAAAAAAAAAAAAAAACTGTTTCAGAAACTAATAATCAAACATGGGCTACCTGGAAGGTGGAATTGTTTGCATAACTATATGTACCATCTCCTCCAACCATGGGAAATGAACTAGCCATCTCTCTCTCTCTCTCTTTGTGAGTGTGTGAAACTGCACTTATAACGAGAAAAGATCAAAAGGGACAAAATTTTAATTTTCTGAACTTGGGCTAGAAGTTAAAAGTTAAGCTGAAATTTATTTCGAGGAACATCAAACAGGATTCCAACGCAGACTTTGTGACCTGCTTTAGAAAATGGCACATAGTAAGACAGAGACAGACAAGCAGCCACCTATCTGTTGTTAGGGTGTTTGATTGGTTAAAAAATACAATAAAAGTATAAAGATTTGATATAAAAATCACATGTGATAAAATTAAATTGAAAAAAATATAAAAAAATATATAAAAATTAATAGATTTTGGTTTGGTTACCAACCAAACACCCCCGAATTCAATGGGAATGACGTCCAAGCCATGACTTTCTAGATGCCGCGTGCATAGAAAACATAGCTGCAATTTGCAAGGGCATTTCACCAACTTCTAAACCTTGTTGCCGAAGAGACAGAGCTATTTCAAACGGAGCTATTTCCTCACATAGAGTTTTTTTTATGATATTACTATCTATGGGCTCTTTGTTTTATATTACAAATTAGTGCTCTTTTGTGGTAACCTAAGTGGCCGGTAGGTATATTCTCTACAAAATCTATACGAGTTTGATTCCTGATTCAAGTAGGATATGCGTGAGGGGTAACGCATATCTTCTCGTTTTACTTATCTGCCTCACGATTCGTTGAGAGATGCAATTAATCGGTGCGAGTTCTGAGTTATCAAAAAATAAATTATAAGTCAATTTACCCCAAAAAAAAAAAAATTACAAGTCAGTACTGAAATTTTGAATGTATTAAGTATTTTGAGTGGGATTGTAGAAGCTGAATTAGGATTATTTTTATTTATTTATATATTTTGATGTAGTGGAAAAGCAATTAATAAGATTGGGATTTTTGAACCCTCCTTTGGACGGATCAAGAAACGGTTGTCTTAGTTTGGGATGAAAAGAAAAATCGGTTTTTTATCAGCAAGCTACTTAAAAATGCTATCTTTAAAAAACAAAAAACAAAAACTACTAAAAAGGGAAAAAATAACTTTTTAGTAGCTAATTTTTTGTTGATTTAATATATTTGCCCTTGATGATTTAAAAAAAGTTTAAAATATAAGAGAGTAATTTTGGTCATTTTAAAAAAATACAAAGTTTCAAAAAATCTTTTAAAATGTAATATAATTCTAATAAAAATACTTAAATACTCTTTTATGTTTGCCCCATTAAGGCGCGTTTAGAGTGACAAAAGAGGAATATAAATTGGTTAAAATTGTAATCTCTTAATTCATGTTGTATGTAAAAAATTTAAGTTTTATGGAGATTTTTGAATATGTTTGATAAAATTTGAAATTTCAAACGGAGCCTAAATCTTTTCAATAACTATCCATGTTCATATGTTTTCAATCTTCCTCAATAAGCATCAAACTCTGAATATTTCAAATCCAATTGCAGTCCAAATTAAGGATTATGATTTGTATCTTCTGGTCCAATTACTTCAAGAATTAGGTAAGAGTTTAGTTGACTATCTACTTATACCACAACCCATCTACTTATACCACAACCAATCAGTCCTAAATGCAAATTGTTTGAACATTGACAAACACCTTGATTCATCAATGTAGGGCTTTATTTGGATTTAAAAAAAAGTTTTCATCTTTTTTAGTAGGTTTTTTTTTTTTTTTTTTTTGCCTTGTATGACTTTTTTCACCAAAATTTGATTTTCTTTTTTAGAAGTTGTAACTTTTAAGCGTGTTAATTACATTTGTAATAATAATAATAATAATAAAAAATTATATTCATTTGGGTAAAAGTTAGAAAAAATAAAAAAATCAATTTTTTTGTTATAGCCAAATGGATAGTTTTACTCAAACGGACAATAAATTTTTATTATTTTTTTTTTTTACAAATACAATCAACACCTTAAAAGTTGCAATTTAAAATAAATTAAATTTTTGTGAAAAAATTATATAAGACAAAAATTACTTGTCACACCCTGAATTTTAGGGAACACGAGGGGTGAGTTAATTTTTTTTTTTTTTACCCAAACCATCACAAACATTATTTAAACCGGCCTCTGGATCAGAGCAATTAACTGGTCTTGGAGCGGATATTTAAAATAAAATGATAATTTTATTATAATAGAATAAATACAAATAACAGCCTTGCTCATAACTAGACTAACAATGCTTCGACTAAAATACAGCTCGTAAAATAAGCAGATTCCTTTTCTCGTGATAGACTCCAACTCTGAACTTGCAAGACAGATTATAGGGGAGTGAGCACTGATACACTTCTGCCCACTTGCAAACAAGTACGCAAAACATGTTCTATCATACTTCAAACATGAGAAAAATATTAACATGTTAAACAATGAACAAAATAATAGAGTCAAAATTCTTAACCTAACCTATATTTCTACGATGCTATTTTGGTCTTAACTTAACTATTTTAACCTAACTGTAATTAGTTCTCAAGCCAAAGCCCCTATCTTAGTCTTTTTTTTTCCTATTTCATTCCTATTCAGGTTTTCATGGCATTTTATCTTTAACTTTTTATTATCAATTTTTCTTTAGAATCCTCTCATCTGATTCATTATCTGTTTTGGTATTTTTTTTAATTAAACACACATGCACACAAAGAGTGCACGCATCTCCCTTATCCGCTCGTTGGCTTTTATAGGCTAACACATCATGTTTTAACATGAAAATCTACTCTACACAAGTTTAGGGATTTTCAACCTAAGAGTATCTCTTGACTCTTCCTATTTTTTCCAAAATACACATACTATACCATGCATCAATTCACACGTCACACATCCACTCTTGGAATTTTAAATTATTTATCTCATTTTCTTTTTTATCGGCCATTCCTTATTGCAATTTATCATCAGCAATTTAGACACTTTATTTTAATACTTATAATGTACCGTGTATTGAATTTTATTTCATTGAATTATTTTTTTTCTATTTCATTTTTTCCTACCTTGCAGGTCTAAATCCTAATCAGGTGGCCAAGACATTTAATTCTCTTCTGAAATCATTAGGTCTACCCAATCAAATTTACCAATTTGCGTAAGCCTTCGTAACCTAGAAAAACAATAATATTAATCATCGCGCGGTATTAATTGAAATTTATCTTAGAGTTAGTTTGGATTCAAAAATGCTGGAAAGTTTTTTTTTTTTGAAGTAATGCGACATTCTGGGATTTTTGGAAATAAGAATTAAAATATTAAGGTGCCATTTGGTTTATTTTTTATTTTTATTTTTTATGTGTTTTATATTTTAGAATTTTCAAAACAAGAAAAAAGAAAATATTTTATTTTTTTATTTTGAATTAAAAACGTTCAAAGTGAAATTTTGACATTTTTTATTTTATGTGAAAACTTATTTTTCATTTTCTAAAATAAATTTTAAAAATACAATTGACTAAATGCATTTTGAGTTGTTTTCTATGTTTTTAAAAACGTAAAATGAATAATGAGTTCAAAACAGAAACTAAAAAACAAAAATAAAAAATATGGGATTCTGAGAATTTTTTAAATTTAATTTAAAATTTTCAAAGTTTAAAGTTGACTTTTGAAATTTTACTGATTAAAGTATAAATTAATTTTTAAAATATAAATTTTAGGTTTTTTCTAAATTTAAAATTTTGAATATTTGAAAGGTCGGGTTTGAGATTTTAAACAAAATATAAAAACTTCTGATGTTAGATTAAGGGATAGAATATTAGATATAGCGACTAAAAATGAGTTTTGGGATTTTTAGAATATTTTATAATTATTGGAATCTCCTTAAAGTTAGTTTATAATCTTCGGAGGAATTTTCTAAATTTAAAATTTTAAACATTGAAATAAGAGCTCCGGATATTTTTTAAGTTTAAATAAAAAATTATAAAGTTTAAAAAAAAATGGATTTGAAGGTTTCTTGGGAATAAAATTTAAAAGTACAGGTTTCGGGTTTCCTTTGAAAAAATTTTTTTAAAGATTTAAATGAAAGATTAGTGGACTAAGTTAAAAGATTTATCAATAACGGGGTTTTTAAAAAGTAATTAGTCCTTAATGTCAAAATTAAATAAATATATAATATAAAAAAAATAAAAAAGAGGTGCCTATATATATATATATATATAAGTATACATAATTAACCGTTTCCATGTTAAGAGACACATTTGAGAAACTTAATGCATATTTGATAGAATGTAAAATGTTAAAAAATTTAAAAAATTTTTAAAAGTTTTTCAAAATCATTTTTTGCAAGGTAGAAAATTTTAAAAATTATTTATTATTTATTATTTATTTTAGTATATAAATTAAAAATTTACAAATTATTTTAAATTATTTCAATTTTTTTTTTCACTCTAAACAATATTTGGAAACTTAGGCTGAAGGCTCATTACTTTCCACGCTGACCTAGAAACCTAGAGGCACCAGGCTTGATGACTCACCAATGCAGCTTTGCTACCTGCTATCATCCGCTTGGAGGCACCGCAGCTGCTGAGAGTATTCAGGTACATGTATATATATATAGGATGATGCCAAGGAGGAAGGAAGAGGAAAAAAATTATTAGATTTTGGTTTTCAATCCGATTACTCTTTCCAGCATCAGGTTCAATTGATTTCGAAAAACATCCGCACCATTTTTAGGGAGTTAGAAGCATCGATCTATTGGTCCGGATTGCCGGCGAAATCAGATTTTTTTCCGGTTACCCCGGTCACTGGTTTTTCTTCCCGGCAGCATTCGGTAGGGGTGTATGCCTCTACTTATTACTGTACGGTGCATATTGTCATATTGAATGGATGTTAATCGGTTCTTGTTGATGTAGGAAGTAATCTGCCGTGTTAATTATACATATATCTATGCGTAAAAGTAATAGCTTGGGATGAACGATGGGTAAAGCTGATGAGTAAATTGAGAAGCAATGAGGTAAGTGAGTAAATTAGGAGTAATTAGAAGGGGATGGTGTCCTGGAAGGGAATTGGTAAAACAGTGAAAGGAATTTAAAAAAGAAATAAAAAAGGGAAATGAAAAGAAAAGAAACCAAGGTAGTGGAAACCAGGAAATCAGAAATTGGGTTCTGCGAGTACGCCGGGCACACGGAGGCAAGGTGCAGGCAAAAATATAAGTATGCACGGTTCTAAAATACCTGTGCTAGTATGCCAGAATTTCCGTGACTTTGCGTGATTGGGTTGCTGGGCTGGACCGGGTGATTATTCGAGAAATATTAAATTGAGGAGGGAATTTTAGAAAGAAGATTGAAAATATCCCATTTTGGGTAGTTTAAAAATGGCTAATTATGTAGTGGGGGTGTTTGGTTGCAAAAAGTCAGTCAAAAAGTATAATAAAAGTAGAAATATGTGACATAAAGGTGATATGTGAAGATATGTAATTGGAGGAAAGTACAAAATTTAATTAAAATTAGTGACTTTTGGTGTCACCAAACAAGCCTAATATAAAATATAAAAATAATAAGATTAAATATAAATAATTAATAAAAATTAGTCAGGTTTTAGTTAAGTAAACCGTTGGAGTTGGTTTGATTATTTTATTTTGTGATTTGAGATATTTGATTTAAACGGTTATTGATTAATTGACGTGTTGATCATATTTACTGGTGTTATTAAAATTAAAATATTTCGTTGTCTCCTTATGTGATTAATATTATTGTTTTTTTAGGTTACGAAGGCTTACGCAAATTGGTAAATTTGATTGGGTACACCTGATGATTTTAGGAGAGAATTAAATGTCATGGCTATGTGATTCGGATTTAGAACTGCAAGGTAGGAAAAAATGAAATAGAAAAAAAATAATTCAATGAAATAAAATTCAATACATGGTACATTATAAGTATTAAAATAAAGTGTCTAAATTGTTGATGATCAATTGTAATAAGGAATGGCCGATAAAAAAAGAAAATGGGATAAATAATTTAAAATTTCAAGAGTAGATGTGTGACGTGTGAATTGATGCATGGTATAGTATGTGTATTTTGGAGAAAATAGGAAGGGTCAAGAGTTACTCTTAGGTTGAAAATTCCTAAACTTGCGTAGAGTATATTTTTACGTTAAAACATGACGTGTTGGCCTATAAAAGCCAACGAGAGGATAAGGAAGGTGCATGCACTCTCTATGTGCGTGTGTTTAATTAAAAAAAAAATACTGAAACAGATAATGAATCAGATAAGAAGATAAGAAAGAAAAATTTATAATAAAAAGTTAAAGATAAAATGCCATGGAAACCTAAATAGGAATGAAATAGGAAAAAAAAAAAGAATAAGATAGGGGCTTTGGCTTGAGAACTGATTACAATTAGGTTAAAATAGTTAAGTTAAGATCAAAATAGCACCGTAGAAATATAGCTTAGGTTAGGAATTTTGACTCTATTATTCCGTTCATTGTTTAACATGTTAATATTTTGCTCATGTTTGAAGTATGATAGAACATGTTTTGCGTACTTGTTTGTAAGTGGGCAGAAGTGTATCAGTGCTTACTCCCCTATAATCTGTCTTGCAAGTTCAGAGTTGGGGTCCATCATGGGAAAAGGAATCTGCTTATTTTACAAGCTGTATTTTAGTCGAAGCATTATTAGTCTAGTTATGGGCAAGGCCATTATTTGTATTTATTCTATTATAAAAAAATTATCATTTCATTTTAAATATCCGCTCCAAGACGCTCTGATCCAGAGGCCAGTTTAAATAATGTTTGTGATGGTTTGGGTTAAAAAAAAAAAAAAATTAACTCACCCCTCGTGTTCCCTAAAATTCAGGGCATGACAAGTAATTTTTTGTCTTATATAATTTTTTCACAAAAATTTAATTTATTTTAAATTGTAACTTTTAAGGTGTTAATCGTATTTGTAAAAAAAAAAATAATAATAAAAAATAAAAAATTCTTATCCGTTTGAGTAAAAACTATCCATTTGGCTAAAAAATAATGAAAAATTTGATTTTTTATTTTTTTCTAACTTTTACCCAAATGAATGTAATTTATTATTATTATTATTATTATTATTATTATTATTATTATTTTTGTTACAAATGTAATTAACACGCTTAAAAAGTATAGCTTCTAAAAAAGAAAATCAAATTTTGGTGAAAAAAGTCATATAAAGCAAAGAAAAAAAAAAGCTACTAAAAAAGCTGAAAACTTTTTTTTTTTTTTAAATCCAAATAAAGCCCTACGTTGATGAATCAAGATGTTTGTCAATGTTCAAACAATTTGCACTTAGGACTGATTGGTTGTGATATAAGTAGATAGTCAACTAAACTCTTATCTAATTCTTAAAGTAATTGGACTAGACGATACAAATCATAATCCTTAATTTGGACTGCAATTGGATTTAAAATATTCAGAGTTTGATGATTATTGAGGAAGATTGAAAACATATGAACATGGATAGTTATTGAAAAGTTTAGGCTCCGTTTGAAGTTCCAAATTTTATCAAAAATATTAAAAATTCTCCATAAAACTTAAATTTTTTACACACAACATGAATTAAGAGATTACAATTTTAACCAATTTATATTCCTCTTTTGTCACTCTAAACGCGCCTTAATGGGGCAAACAAAAAAGAGTATTTAAGTATTTTTATTAGAATTATATTACATTTTAAAAGATTTTTTGAAACTTTGTCCTTTTTTAAAATGACCAAAATTACTTTCTTTCATTTTAAACTTTTTTTAAATCATCAAGGGCAAATATGTTAAATTAACGAAAAATTAGCTACTAAAAAGTTATTTTTCCCTTTTTAGTAGTTTTTGTTTTTTGTTTTTTAAAGATAGCATTTTTAAGTAGCTTGCTGATAAAAAACTGATTTTTTTTTTCATCCCAAACTAAGACAACCGTTTCTTGATCCGTCCAAAGGAGGGTTCAAAAATCCCAATCTTATTAATTGTTTTTCCACTACATCAAAATATATAAATAAATAAAAATAATCTTAATTCAGCTTCTACAATCCCACTCAAAGTACTTAATACATTCAAAATTTCAGTACTGACTTGTAATTTTTTTTTTGGGTAAATTGACTTATAATTTTTTTTTGATAACTCAGAACTCGCACTGATTAATTGCATCTCTCAACGAATCGTGAGGCAGATAAGTAAAACGAGAAGATATGCGCTACACCTCACGCATATCCAACTTGAATCAGGAATCAAACTCGTATAGATTTTGTAGAGAATAAACCCACCAGCCACTTAGATTACCACAAAAGAGCACTAATTTGTAATATTAAACAAAGAGCCCATAGATAGTAATATCATAAAAAAACTCTATGTGAGGAAATAGCTCCGTTTGAAATAGCTCTGTCTCTTCGGCAACAAGGTTTAGAAGTTGGTGAAATGCCCTTGCAAATTGCAGCTATGTTTTCTATGCACGCGGCATCTAGAAAGTCATGGCTTGGACGTCATTCCCTTTGAATTCGGGGGTGTTTGGTTGGTAACCAAACCAAAATCTATTAATTTTTATTAATTTTTTATATATTTTTAATTTAATTTCATTACATATTATTTTTATATCAAATTTTTATATTTTTATTGTATTTTTTAACCAATCAAACACCCTAATAAGATGGGTGGCCGCTTGTCTGTCTCTGTCTTACTATGCGCCATTTTCTAAAGCAGGTCACAAAGTCTGCGTTGGAATCCTGTTTTGATGTTCCTCGAAATAAATTTCAGCTTAACTTTTAACTTCTAGCCCAAGTTCAGAAAATTAAAATTTTGTCCCTTTTGATCATTTCTCGTTATAAGTGCAGTTTCACACACTCAAAGAGAGAGAGAGAGATGGCTAGTTCATTTCCCATGGTTGGAGGAGATGGTACACATAGTTATGCAAACAATTCCACCTTCCAGGTAGCCCATGTTTGATTATTAGTTTCTGAAACAGTTTTTTTTTTTTTTTTTTTGGTGAAGCAGTTTTTGGTTTCTTAATTTCCAGAGAAATGCAGCAGAGAGCGCAAAGGCCTTGATAAAGGCTTCAATCACTGAGTAGCTTGATGTGAAGAAACTCATTTCCTTGCCACCTTCAAACTCGTTCACTCTTGCAGACTTGGGCTGCTCTGTCGGCCCCAACACGTTCCCCGCGGTGCAGAACATCATCGATTCCGTAAAATTCACTTGCCAATCTCATGGTCTTGACTCGGAAGCGATTGAATTCCAAGTGTTCTTTAATGACCATTCAGCCAACGATTTCAACACACTTTTCACCTCTCTCCCTTTCGTCAACAGACAATACTTTGCAGCTGGGGTGCCAGGCTCGTTCCATGGCCGTCTGTTCCCCAGGGCCTCTCTGCATTTCGTATTCTCATCATACTCGCCAGGGGTGGCTCAAGCGTAAAGCAATCAAAGTCACTGCTTTAGGCCTCCAAAATTTGAGGGCCCCCAATTTTTAAAAATCTTTTATACCATAGTTAAATTTTAACATATTTTGAATATATTTTTAATATACGTTTTGTATAATAAAAGTCTAATCTAAATTAAAAAAAAAAGTTTATAAGAAAAAATGTAAAAAGTTTCAAACTAAATGAAAAAAAAAAAGATCACAAGAAGTCCCAATATAAATGAAAAGAAAATCACAAGAAAAAAAAAAGGAATGCCTCAATCTAAATGAGGAAAGGGCTCGTAAGAAAAGGAAAAAAAAAAAAAAAAAGAAAGCCTCTACATAAATGAAAAGAATAATATATTCAAAGAAGGAATATCAAAAGTCTTATAAGGAAGAAAGATCAAAAGTTTTATAGATCAAAAATTTTATAAAACCATCTCTAACGTGTAGAAATCCAACCCTAATACACTCTCTCTCCCTCTCTACCTCTCAGCCTCTCTCTCTCAAAGTTTAAACTTTGAAGCTAAAAAATATATTAGTAAAGTTTTTAATTGCAATATCAATCAAAGGGATTTTTGAGGTAATGTTTTAAAAAAATTTATAGATTAATTTTTGTTTTATTTTTTTTTTAACTTAGAGTAGTAGTTTGATTTTTTTTTTCTTTTTTAACATACGACTTTTAGATGACTTTTCATCAATCAACGAAAACTCGTCGTCGATAACAAATCATTAGTTTTGTCAAGGCTCAGATTTGCTCGAGAAAGGTATAGCTCTTCTTTTTTTTTTTTCTTTCTTATTTCTTTCTTTTTTTTTTTCCTTTAAGACTTGTTTGTTTAGTTTTGTTTCTATAACTCTATTTAAAAGATATTTGACGATTAATTTTGGTGTGACTTTATTTGGTGGAAATCTAATTTGGGAAATATTGTGAAGAAAATATTTTTTTATTTCTTTATTTTTATTTCAATGTATTATTCGATAGATAACTAATTCAATTATTTTTTTTATTCATATTCTAGATCATGTATTAGATAAACTTGAATATAAAGATTTAATTAATAATTTTGCATCTCAAAAAGCAAGAAAAATAAATTTTAAATAATATCTTTACCATAACTAAAAATGTAAAAAGTTACAATTTTTTTTTTTAAATGTAAAGGCCTCATTTGTGGTTATCGCTTTAGGCCTCGAAACACCTTGAACCGGCCCTGATACTCGCTTCAGTGGCTTTCTAGGGTCCCCAAAGAGTTGGTCGATAAGCAATCCCCTGCTTGGAACAAGGGAAGGATCTACTATAATGGTGGTCCAAATGAAGTGCTTGAGGCTTATTCGGCACAATTTGCAAAGGACATGAAGTCCTTCTTGAGTGCCAGGGCAGAGGAGATTGTCCCTGGAGGTCTAATGGCGCTTATTGTCCCATGTTACCCTGTTGGGACCCCACCTGCTCGGTACTCATTCTTTGCAATCGTTGAACTTCTTGAATCCATTCTAAATGACATGGCCAAAATGGTAAAGCAACCCTTGTATAAATCTCTTTTCTTAGTCTTGTGGCTTAACTGGAGTTAATATATTGATTTTTTTTCCTTTTTTTTTTTTTTTAATTTTTTGAAGGGACTGGTGAATGAAGATAAAGTGGACTCTTTCAACTTACCCAGATACAATCCGACTTCCCAAGAGATACAAGCTGCGATAGAAAAAAATGGGAGTTTTAGTGTTGAGAAAATGGAGCCTTTAGTTCAATTGCAGATGGAGGGAATGAGCATTGAGCGTAAACTCCTGCACTTGAGAGCTGGGTGGGAAGGGCTGATCAAACAGCACTTTGGCACTGAGATCAGCAACAAGCTGTTTGATATTTTCAGCAGGAAAGGTTTAGAGTTATCCATCCATTCACAGTCAAAGAACTACAAGAATTTTGCTGATATGTTCATACTCTTGAAGTGCAAAGCAACTCGATCTTCTTAGTCAATTACTTGCGATGGAATTGTGAAGAAGCTAGCATATTTGAGACTTTTGAGTAGCTCACTTTCAAATTATTGTAATGACTCAGATTTTCCCTAGATTGTTTTATCATATCATTCCGTGGTTGTTGCGTGATTAATTGGTTTTTATTTAATTTAATATTTGCATTAGATATTTTAAGAAAATAAAACGAGACATATTTTTCAAAACCTACATTTTTTTTTTTTTAGGTGTTGGAACCCATTCAAACACGTGTTCAGATAAAAGTAAGGTTGGACCGTGCAAATGGCCATTCATATGACGAGGCATTTCTCCAAACGCCCATCTCGACGGCATTGTGGTTACTAGATTCTTCCAGAAGCCATCGATTGAACTGTATTATGTATATATTTTGTATGTGTGTAAGTTGAGTTTGGTGGAGTTGAGAGGTTGTTGTCCAAGTGGCTTTAGATTGCCCGGGTGCCCTATATACCCTTGTGGTCATTTGGCTTCTTGCCATTCACCCTCTATATCAAATGTGCGTGTGTGTGTACAATATGTATACATATATGTATATTTATTTGGTATATGAGTATCTGGTTATCATTTTGAGTTATTTGCTTGGTTAGTTTTGATTATAGGAGGAAAGGCAGACTTGAACAATTGTTAGTAGACTTGAGAGGTTGTGAAGAAGTTGGTTAGTTATTGAGAGTCAATAAAGCTTGCAGTTATTTGGGTTTTCTTGGTTTTGAAATTTTCAGGTGAATTATTCTTCTCTTTGGTTGAGCTAAAAGATGCCTAAAATGCTATATTTTCATGGCTTATGCCTAGATGTAGACACCGATGACTAGTGTGTTTTTGGCTAGACACCTTAGCCATGCACAATAACTAAAATCACGTGTTGATGTAAGGTTATAGTTGATTTTTGGTTCTAATTTATTATTTTGAATAATAAAATAATGATATGGTTCTATTATTTGTACATTGGCAACTAGGAGCATTATTATGATTTATGATAGTGGCATAATAGGCCATTTTATAATTCGTTACATAGTGAGTACATGCGATTTAGTGCTCATTCCATTACAACTGACATTATAGGTTCAAGTATTATGAAGCCTAAACAGTCTGCTGGGCCTGTGGATGAGGATTTTAGTTGTTTTCTTACTTTTTGTGGTTTAGCGTCTGTGGTAAGGTGATTTTATATATTGTTTACTTTAGACTTGGAATTAGGTTATCCAAACTGAGTCAAGCCCAATTTGTATATGGAACATGGTTACCCTACTTGGCTCTAATATTGGATTACGGATTGTGATTATGTATGACTGCATGTGATTAGTAAACATTCCTAGGTTATGGAAATTAAGAGTGTGACATTTATAATCTCATTTGCTCTTCCAAGTTCTTATGGGTAAATCTAGTATTTAAGTGAACCTTGGTAAATTGCAAAGATCAACTCAACCATGGAGGGTTTTAGGTTTGATGTATGACAAACCTTTATACATAGGCACGTTTGTTTTATGGGATATAGGATTAGATAAGAGATATTATTTCACTTCTAAATTTCATCCTACATTTATCAGATAATATCGTCAATATGATGTAGCTATATAGATAATATTATATATGTCTACCAATAGACGTTATCCCCCAAAAAATGTAATTCATGAGGACAAAACTTAAGAATGGGATGTTTTCCATGTCCAATGAAACAAAATGCCTCATACTAGTGAAGGAAAGCCCTGTATCGTTCTTATAATCATGCAAAGTACACCCCCAATGATCACTCAATTCCTCCATATTTTGAATAAATGGAAGACAATGGGTCCAATTTCTGTTCAAGTAGACATTGTTCAGTTGCTTTTTAATTCTCAATTGGCATTGGTTTGAATATGTGAGATCACGAGATACCAAAGTTAAGACCTATGAAAAAAATATTTCATCTTCGATATATATATATATATATATAAGAGCAACTTACAATACATGCAAATCTTCTATCTAGAAAGGTCTATATGTTTCTAGATCTTTGTAAATACTGTATCATAAATTGTATCTTAATTTTAAATTTCAAATGCGTCCCCCCAAAAAAAAAGAAGAAGAAGAAGAAGAAGAAGGAAACAGTCCAGTTCTCTCAGAAAACTACACTTGTACAATGATTGTTTCAATAAATAAGAGATAAACATCTCATTCTCAAGTTTTATCCTACACTTTTTTTATAAAAAACCAAGATAACATCTCCCATGGGATATAGATAACAGTAAAAATGAGATATGTTAATTATATGATTTTATATATATATATTTTTTAATTAAAAGTGAAATAAAAATTAGGAGTGAGATGCTATTTCCTATATAACTCCATATTCCACAAAACAAGCATGTCATACTCAAGCGGAACAAGACTATTTAGAGAATACTCTCATTTAAATTCCATCCATCATCATTCCAGGGATATTGCACTCTTAAGTTAGAAAATGCCAATTTCAATTTCTTAGATGAACTTTAACTCAAGAAAATTATATGCTTATCATATTGCATAATAACTTCTCATTCGTGTTTGTATTGAATACTGTAACAAAATCATCTAGTCTGTTAGTTATTGAGAAAAATTAACCATTAATTGAACATAGCTTTGCAACTCGTGCTCGAGTGTCCACTCTCAGCAGCACTGCTTATTGCCTAGTCTTGATTTTAATTGCCATAATTACACATTTATTTTTTGTTTTTTCTTTTCTTTGTTCCTCTCTTTCTTTCTTTTTTTTTTTTTTTCTTGGGGGGAAAAAAGAATGTAGTAACAAAAGTGTGTTTCATTTTGAAACATAGTGTGCAACCTAACAATCCTTCGCCACATACAAAGTAGCAATCGCATAGCAATTGTACTGGAACATAACCAAAACATGGATGCATGTATCATTGAAATTGTAAAATTAAACCCAAATGATACCCCTCAAATTTTATAGCAAGGTAAACATTAATTCGTACTCCATTCATGACTAGCAGGCATTAAATGGAAAATTGAAACAAAGGTCCAGTTGAAATAAGGGAAGAGATTATAAAAATTAAGAGTCAAAACAAAAATGAAGATACAAGTTAATTAAATCGTATTCCCGATGGCGCCCGCACCCGTGAACGCATCGGTGATGTTGCCGCCGGAATGCGGCTTCTTCACCGGGGACGGCGGCGGCGACGACTGAGCTGCGGCGGCGGTGGCATATTCTACGAAGCGGTTCAAAAGCAAGCCCGTCGGCGAAGGGCGAGAAAATAAGGCTGATGTTCGGGGTCTGGTAAGGGGCTTTACTACGGAGTGACGAGGAGAAGGACGAAGCAGAGAGGATAAGAGCTTTCGCGAAGCCATGAGTGCGTTTTCAGAGACGGATTTGTGAGATTAGGCCGATGCTGATGGACGGAGACGAACTGACATCGGAAATGGGGGGAGGGGGAGAGAGATAGAGATGGAAGTGTTTGGGGATATGATAAGAGAGAGTGAATAAGTGAGATTGAAATTGTAAAGAGGACGATCCGAGTTATGAGGCAAGTGGGGATCCATGGAGATTTTGTGGTCAGTTAGTTTGGATATAGCTTCACCACCGGGATTCATGGAGATGAATAGCTGGCTTTTCAGGTGGAGACGTTAATAAGCCAACGCTTCAGACTGGTTCAAACAACGATCGACTGCCACGTCATCCTTTCAATAATGCTAATAAATAACAATAACACTAATATTTGTTAAAGAAATTAATTATTGAACTCCTGATTTTCAGCTGTATATATTTATGAAAAGTGTTTTACGTCGGGGGAGTAATTCTTGATATAGCAGTAAAAGTAAGACATGTAGGTGGATCGACTCATTAAGTTTTCATTGAAATAGGATCTACACAAGGAAAAACATTTGCTATTTGTTGGTTATTAGCGGCATCCCGAAAATGTTCGGATCAAAATATGACTTTCAAATTAAATTCTGAATTAGTGAATGCTGTCAAAGGGAGTGGCGAGGCCATACGCAAAAAGAAAGAGACTCATAGAATGATAAAAACAAATAAAGCTTTTCTACGGGAAACAATAGTGAGAAATTTTTCGTAATGGTCGAAAACCTGACGAAGTAAAGTCGCGTGGAGGTAGAAGGCCCACGGATCGTGAATTTCTTTTCCTGGATCAGAAGCAATGATGGTATTTGAAAAATATCGACTAACTCTGTGCCTGCAGCTGCGATGATATAGAGGATGCAAGCGTTATCCGAAATGATTATGCGTAAAGCGTCCGTAGGTGCTTTTCATAAATATATACAAGAGTTTAATAATTAATTTTTTAACAAATATTAGCGTTGTTATTTATTAGCATTATTGAAAGGATGACGTGGCAGTCGGTCGTTATTTGAACCAGTCCGAAGCGTTGGCTTATTAACGTCTCCGCCTGAAAATCCAGCCGAAGCTATTCATCTCCATGAATCCCGGTGGTGAAGCTATATCTAAACTAACTGACCGCAAAATCTCCATGGATCCCCACTCGCCTCATAACTCGGATCCTGCTCTTTACAATTTCAATCTCACTTATTCACTCTCTCTCTCTTATTATACCCCAAACAATTCCATCTCTATCTCTCTCCTCCTCCCCCCATTTCCGATGTCAGTTCGTCTCCGTCCATCAGCATCGGCCTAATCTCACAAATCCGTCTCCGAAAACGCACTCATGGCTTCGCGAAAGCTCTTATCCTCTCTGCTTCGTCCTTCTCTTCGTCACTCCGTAGTAAAGCCCCTTACCAGACCCCGAACATCAGCCTTATTTTCTCGCCCTTCGCCGACGGGCTTGCTTTTGAACCGCATCGTAGAATATGCCACCGCCGCAGCAGCTCAGTCGTCGCCGCCGCCGTCCCCGGTGAAGAAGCCGCATTCCGGCGGCAACATCACCGATGCGTTCACGGGTGCGGGCGCCATCGGGAATGTCTGCCAGATTATCGGTGCCGTGGTTGATGTTCGATTCGAGGAGGGTTTGCCGCCCATCTCGACGGCCCTGGAGGTTCTGAACCACTCTATGAGATTGGTCCTTGAAGTGGTCCAGCATTTGGGAGAGGACACGGTGAGGACAATTTCTATGGAAGGGACTGACGGGCTTGTCCGAGGACAAAAGGTCCTCAACACTGGTGCTCCTATTACCGTAAGTTTGTTCTTTCTTCTATAGAGCTCTCTCGCGTGCACACATGCATATGCATATTATTAATTGAATGCATATGAAAATAGCACGAATTAAGCATCACCAAGATGAGGATATATATAATTTGTTTGTAACTATCAGAGGGTTTGAATTTGCAAGTGTTACAAGTATTCAGAGAAAAATGGTTAAACTATGAGAAATGAGATTTTTTTAGAAGAAAATTGTTAACAATTCTCCTCCAAATCCTTCACTTCCCTCTCAAACATTTCAATCCAAACGGGCAGAAAACGAGAAAGCCATGTAAAAGCAGCTTTTGTTGGTGTTTCATAAAAAATATATGTACACTAAAATGGCATGATAATGCACTTTCAGTTATTTTTATTAATAACTTTTGTGGATTCATGGTCGACTTCTACGCTAACAGCCCATTTCAAGGTGTAAAAGCATGTCTATTTTTCATTTCTTGGTTTATCATTTTGACTGTTGGCAAGGTTCAGCAATTCTTTTTTTTTTTTTGAATGGCAAGAAGAATATGAAATGGATGAAATTACTGGTGCTTCTATAGAATAGGTATTTCAATGTCTCAATTTCTATCTCCTCTGCCTACAGGTCCCAGTTGGTCGGTCTACCCTCGGACGAATTATGAATGTTATTGGAGAGCCTGTTGATGAGGGTGGTGAAATTAGTGAGTTGCATAAAAGTTCATGCGCTTTTTTTGTGGACAGTTGCATGACATATGTTTCTTGTTTTTTTCCCCCCTAATACTTTCTGGGACTCCTCTTCACTTTGCATGATGCCTTCTTGTTCAAACTAATTTTAATTGTTTTTTCTTTCCCACAGAGTCGGATCACAATCTTCCCATCCACCGAGAAGCTCCAGCCTTTGTTGAACAGGCAACTGAACAAAATGTCCTTGTCACTGGGATCAAGGTGGATTGTCCTGACTCCTGAGTTTGTGCAGTAAATACATTAAATAATACAACATTTTTCTGGATTTTGTTTGCATCAGATGAGGGGAGGAATTAAGAAAGGGGATAGAATTTCTTTTTATTTCATTTTTTGTACTGTTACAAAGGATCCTGGTAACTGGTAAGCATGTTAACATATAAAAATCTGGTCCCAGCTTACCACCGCGAATCCCTGATGGATTAGGGGAGTTCTATTTGATGCTCATAGCTTCCTGCTATTTAAAAATGTCCTATTTTGTGCCAATAAAAAAAATAAAAAATTCTGTTTTGTGATTTTTCACAGGTTGTGGATCTACTTGCTCCATATCAAAGGGGTGGAAAAATTGGGCTCTTTGGTGGTGCTGGTGTTGGGAAGACAGTGTTTATTATGGAACTAATTAACAATGTTGCCAAAGCTCATGGTTTGTGTACAACTGAATTCTGGACAATCTTTCATTTCCATTTTACTTCTTATCCATCTAAATGTTTATTCTGTTGTCAATTCAACCAGGTGGTTTCTCTGTGTTTGCTGGTGTTGGTGAGCGCACTCGAGAGGGCAACGATTTGTATAGAGAAATGATTGAGAGTGGTGTTATTAAGCTTGGTGACAAACTGGTTAGTGTGCTGAATTTTTGTAATTTTGAAGATATCTATTTGTTTGTTTGTTTTTTTTTTGTTTTTTTTTTTTTTTTTTTATGTGTGGTTTCACTGATATGGACCTGATTGTTTCCCTTTTTCAATTGGTAATGTTTTAGCCTGAAAGCAAATGTGCCCTTGTGTATGGTCAAATGAATGAACCTCCTGGTGCCCGTGCTCGTGTTGCACTTACCGGGCTGACAGTTGCTGAGCACTTCCGAGATGCTGAAGGGCAAGATGTGCTTCTGTTTATTGACAATATCTTCCGCTTTACTCAAGTAAGACTGCTTATCCAGATCCAGGTTCTTCTTGATGATCTGTTTGTGATCTACAGTACCAAGAGTCCTTTAAATTTTTTTTTTTCTTGTTCTTGGTTGTTTTCCAGGCTAATTCTGAGGTGTCTGCCTTGCTGGGTCGCATTCCATCTGCTGTTGGTTACCAGCCCACTTTGGCTTCAGATCTTGGTTGCCTTCAAGAACGCATCACCACAACCAAGAAAGGGTCCATCACATCTGTCCAAGCCGTGTACGTGCCTGCTGATGACTTGTCAGATCCTGCCCCTGCAACCACCTTTGCCCATCTTGATGCAACAACTGTGTTATCTCGACAGGTTTTTGGCTTGGCATTCAAATTTACATGTACTAGTTAATAAATAGGCGCTAAAATTTATTAACTTTGCCACTTCTATTAAATACAGATTTCTGAGCTTGGTATTTATCCTGCCGTCGATCCCCTTGATTCAACATCCCGTATGCTTTCTCCTCGTATATTAGGAGAGGAACATTATGAAACTGCTCGTGATGTACAGAGGGTTCTACAGGGCTACAAGAACCTTCAGGATATTATTGCCATTTTGGGAATGGATGAGCTTAGTGAAGATGATAAACTCACCGTTGCTCGTGCCCGTAAAATCCAAAGGTTCTTAAGCCAGCCATTCCACGTTGCGGAGGTGTTCACCGGTTCCCCTGGAAAATACGTGGATTTGAAAGATAACATCATGGGTTTCCGGGTAATCAGAAACTGTCCACTATTTACATCCATGAAATTGACCTACATCTGACTGATTGTGGTCCTCAAAATTTACATCTGCTTCATCACTGCATCGGTATAGTGGACAAAATGATCTATAATAGATTTTTTGTTTATTTATTTGGCAGGATTTGTTGGTTGGGAAATACGATGACCTTTCTGAGCAAGCATTTTACATGGTTGGAGGCATTGAGGATGTCCTTGCAAAGGCCGAGAGTATTGCCAAGGAAAATGCATGATAATTTTGATCCTTTTTGCCTCTTTTATTTGTCAGGTAAGTTATGTTATACTGTCAGTTATTGGTGGTGGCAGTAATAACTGGTGAGGCTACCAGTTTTTTTTCTTCTAGAGATTTAACTAACTTGTATTTTCATTTTTGTTTTTACTCTTAATTTTTATAATCTCTTCCCTTATTTCAACTAGACCTTTGTTTCAATTTTCCATTTAATGCCTGCTAGTCATGAATGGAGTATGAACTAATGTTTACCTTGCTATAAAATTTGAGGGGTATCATTTGGGTTTAATTTTACAATTTCAATGATACATACATCCATGTTTTGGTTATGTTCCAGTACAATTGCTATGCGGTTGCTACTTTGTATGTGGTGAAGGATTGTTAGGTTGCACACTATGTTTCAAAATGTATATTCTCCCCCCCCCCCCAAAAGAAAAAAAAGAAAGAAAGAAAGAAAGAAAGAAAGGAATAAAGAAAAGAAAAATAAAAAATAAATGTGTGATTATGGCAATTGAAATCAAGACTAGGCAGTAAGCAGTGCTGGTGAGAGCGGACACTCGAGCACGAGTTGCAAAGCTATATTCAATTAATGGTTAATTTTTCTCAATAGCTGACAGACTAGATGATTTTGTTGCAGTACTCAATGCAAATATGAATGAGAAGTTATTATGCAATATGATGAGCATATAATTTTCCTATCTTAAAGTTCATCTAAGAAATTGAAATCGGCATTTTCTAACTTAATTTGCTTGCTATGAGTGAGTGCAATATCCCTGGAATGATGATGGATGGAATTTAAATGAGAGTATTATCTAAATAGTCTTGTTCCGCTTGAGTATGACATGCTTGTTTTGTGGAATATGGAGTTATATAGGAAATAGCATCTCACTCCCAATTTTTATTTCACTTTTAATTAAAAAAAATATATAAAATTATGTAATTAACATCTCTCATTTTTACTGTTATCTATATCCCATGGAAGATGTTATCGTGGTTTTTTAAAAAAAGAAAAAAGTGTAGGATAAAACTTGAGAATGAGATGTTTATTTCTTATTCATTGAAACAATCATTCTATAAGCGTAGTTTTCTGAGAGAACTGGACTGTTTCCTTCTTCTTTTTCTTCTTCTTCTTCTTTTTTTTTTTTGGGGGGGGGTGCATTTGAAATTTAAATTTAAGATACAATTTATGATATAGTATTCACAAAAATCTGGAAACATAAGGTTATAGACCTCTCTAAATAGAAGATTTGCATGTATTGTAAGTTGCTTTTATATATATATATATATATCTATCGAAGATGAAATATTTTTTTCATAGGTCTTAACTTTGGTATCTCGTGATCTCACATATTCAAACCAATGCCAATTGAGAATTAAAAAGCAACTGAACAATGTCTACTTGAATAGAAATTGGACCCATTGTCTTCCATTTATTCAGAATATGGAGGAATTGAGTGATCATTGGGGGTGTACTTTGCATGATTATAAGAATGAAACAGGACTTTCCTTCACTAGTATGAGGCATTTTGTTTCATTGGACATGGAAAACATCTCATTCTTAAGTTTTGTCCTCATTTAATTACATTTTTTTGGGGATAACGTCTATCATTAGACATCTATAATATTATCTATATACCTACATCATATTGACGAGATTATCTGATAAATGTAGGATGAAATTTAGAAGTGAAATAATATCTCTTATCTAATCCTATATCTCATAAAACAAACGTGCCTATGTATAAAGGTTTGTCATACATCAAACCTAAAACCCTCCATGGTTGAGTTAATCTTTCCAATTTACCAAGGTTCACTTAAATACTTGATTTACCCGTAAGAACGTGGAAGAGCATATGAGATTATAAATGTCACACTCTTAATTTCCATAATCTAGGAATGTTTACTAATCACATGCAGTCATACATAATCACAATCCGTAATCTAATATTAGAGCCAAGTAGGGTAACCATCTTCCATATACAAATTGGGCTTAACTCAGCTTGGATAACCCAATTCCAAGTCTAAAGTTAACAATATATAAAATCACCTCACCATAGAAGCTAAACCACAAAAAGTAAGAAAACAACTAAAATCCTCATCCACAGGCCCAGTAGACTGTTTAGGTTTCGTAATACTTGGACTTATAATGTTAGTTGTAATGGAATGAGTACTAAATCGCATGTACTCGCTATGTAACGAATCATAAAATGTCCTATTATGCCACTATCATAAATCATAATAATACACCTAGTTGCCAATGTACAAATAATAAAACTATATCATTATTTTATTATTCAAAGTAATAAATTAGAACCAAAAATCAACTATAACCTCACATCAACATGTGATTTTAGTTATTGTGCATGGCTAAGGTGTCTAGCCAAAAACACACTAGTCATCGGTGTCTACGTCTAGGCATAAGCCATGAAAATATAGCATTTTAGGCATCTTTTACCTCAACCAAGGAGAAGAATAATTCACCTGAAAATTTCAAAACCAAGAAAACCCTAATAATTGCAAGCTTTATTGACTCTCAATAACTAACCAACTTTTTCACACCCTCTTAAGTTTACTAACAATTGTTCAAATCTGCCTTTCCTCCTATAATCAAAACTAACCAAGCAAATAACTCAAAATGATAACCAGATACTCATATACCAAATAAATATACATATATATATATATATACACACATATTATACACACACACACACATTTGATATAGAGGGTGAATGGCAAGAAGCCAAATGACCACAAGGGTATAGGGCACCCGGGCAATCTAAAGCCGCTTGGACAACAACCTCTTAACTCCACCAAACTCAACTTACACACACATAAAGTATATACATAATACAGTTCAATCGATGGCTTCTGGAAGAATCTAGTAACCACAATGCCGTCGAGATGGGTGTTTGGAGAAATGCATTGTCATATGAATGGCCATTTGCACGGTCCAACCTTACTTTTATCTGAACACGTGTTTGAATGGGTTTCAACACCTCAAAAAAAAAAAAAAAAAAATGTAGGTTTTGAAAAATATGTCTCGTTTTATTTTCTTAAAATATCTCATGCAAATATTAAATTAAATAAAAACCAATTAATCACGCAACAACCACGGAATGATATGATAAAACAATCTAGGGAAAATCTGAGTCATTACAATAATTTGAAAGTGAGCTACTCAAAAGTCTCAAATATGCTAGCTTCTTCACAATTCCATCGCAAGTAATTGACTAAGAAGATCGAGTTGCTTTGCACTTCAAGAGTATGAACATATCAGCAAAATTCTTGTAGCTCTTTGACTGTGAATAGATGGGTAATTCTAAACCTTTCCTGCTGAAAATATCAAACAGCTTGTTGCTGATCTCAGTGCCAAAGTGCTGTTTGATCAGCCCTTCCCACCCAGCTCTCAAGTGCAGGAGTTTACGCTCAATGCTCATTCCCTCCATCTGCAATCGAACTAAAGGCTCCATTTTCTCAACACTAAAACTCCCATTTTTTTCTATCGCAGCTTGTATCTCTTGGGGAGTCGGATTGTATCTGGGTAAGTTGAAAGAGTCCACTTTATCTTCATCCACCAGTCCCTTCAAAAAATTAAAAAAAAAAAAAAAGAAAAAAATCAATATATTAACTCCAGTTAAGCCACAAGACTAAGAAAAGAGATTTATACAAGGGTTGCTTTACCATTTTGGCCATGTCATTTAGAATGGATTCAAGAAGTTCAACGGTTGCAAAGAATAAGTACGGAGCAGGTGGGGTCCCAACAGGGTAACATGGGACAATAAGCGCCATTAGATCTCCAGGGACAATCTCCTCTGCCCTGGCACTCAAGAAGGACTCCATGTCCTTTGCAAATTGTGCCGAATAAGCCTCAAGAACTTCATTTGGACCACCATTATAGTAGATCCTTCCCTTGTTCCAAGCAGGGGATTGCTTATCGACCAACTCTTTGGGGACCCTAGAAAGCCACTGAAGCGAGTATGATGAGAATACGAAATGCAGAGAGGCCCTGGGGAACAGACGGCCATGGAACGAGCCTGGCACCCCAGCTGCAAAGTATTGTCTGTTGACGAAAGGGAGAGAGGTGAAAAGTGTGTTGAAATCGTTGGCTGAATGGTCATTAAAGAACACTTGGAATTCAATCGCTTCCGAGTCAAGACCATGAGATTGGCAAGTGAATTTTACGGAATCGATGATGTTCTGCACCGCGAGGAACGTGTTGGGGCCGACAGAGCAGCCCAAGTCTGCAAGAGTGAATGAGTTTGAAGGTGGCAAGGAAATGAGTTTCTTCACATCATGCTTCTCAGTGATTGAAGCCTTTATCAAGGCCTTTGCGCTCTCTGCTGCATTTCTCTGGAAATTAAGAAACCAAAAACTGCTTCACCAAAAAAAAAAAAAAAACTGTTTCAGAAACTACTAATCAAACATGGGCTACCTGGAAGGTGGAATTGTTTGCATAACTATGTGTACCGTCTCCTCCAACCATGGGAAATGAACTAGCCATCTGTCTCTCTCTCTCTCTTTTGTGAGTGTGTGAAACACTAAAACTGCACTTATAACGAGAAAAGATCAAAAGGGACAAAATTTTAATTTCTGAACTTGGGCTAGAAGTTAAAAGTTAAGCTGAAATTTATTTCGAGGAACATCAAACAGGACTCCAACGCAGACTTTGAGACCTGCTTTAGAAAATGGCACATAGTAAGACAGAGACAGACAAGCAGCCACCTATCTGTTATTAGGGTGTTTGATTGGTTAAAAAAGACAATAAAAGTATAAAGATTTGATATAAAAATAACAAGTGATAAAATTAAATTGAAATAAAATATAAAAAATTAATAAAAATTAGTAGATTTTGGTTTGGTTACGAACCAAACACCCCCGAATTCAAAGGGAATGACGTCCAAGCCATGACTTTCTAGATGCAGCGTGCATAGAAAACATAGCTGCAATTTGCAAGTGCATTTCACCAACTTCTAAACCTTGTTGCCGAAGAGACACAGCTATTTCAAACGGAGCTATTTCCTCACGTAGAGTTTTTCTATGATATTACTATCTATGGGCTCTTTGTTTTATATTAAAAATTAGTGCTCTTTTGTGGTAGCCTAAGTGGCTGGTGGGTATATTCTCTACAAAATCTATATGAGTTTTATTCCTGATTCAAGTAGGATGTGCGCGAGGGGTAGCGTATATCTTATCGTTTTACTCATCTGTCTCACGATTTGTTGAGAGATGCAATTAATCGGTGTGGGTTCCGAGTTATCAAAAAAAATTATAAATCAGTTTACCCCAAAAAAATAAATAAATAAAAGTCAGTATTGAAATTTTGAATATATTAAGTACTTTGAGTGGGATTGTAGAAGCTGAATTAGGATTATTTTTATTTATTTATATGTTTTGATGTAGTGGTAAAACAATTAATAAGATTGGGATTTTTGAACCCTCCTTTGGACGGATCAAGAAACGGTTGTCTTAGTCTGGGATGAAAAAAAAAATCAGTTTTTTATCAGCAAGCTACTTAAAAAAGCTATCTTTAAAAAACAAAAAAGAAAAAACGAAAACTACTAGAAGGGGAAAAAATAACTTTTTAGTAGTTAATTTTTTGTTAATTTAACATATTTGTCCTTAATGATTTAAAAAAAGTTTAAAATATAAGAGAGTAATTTTGGTCATTTTAAAAAAAAAAACAAAACAATTGAATAGCCAGAAGTTGAGTTTATGACTACTCTTCTCAGTCGACGATACCTAAGTTTCAAAAAATCTTTTAAAATGTAATATAATTCTAATAAAAATACTTAAATACTCTTTTATGTTTGCCCCATTAAGGTGCGTTTAGAGTGACAAAAGAGGAATATAAATTGGTTAAAATTGTAATCTCTTAATTCATATTGTGTGTAAAAAATTTAAGTTTTATGGAGATTTTTGAATATTTTTGATAAAATTTGAAACTTCAAACGGAGCCTAAATCTTTTCAATAACTATCCATGTTCATATGTTTTCAATCTTCCTCAATAAGCATCAAACTCTGAATATTTCAAATCCAATTGAAGTCCAAATTAAGGATTATAATTTATATCTTCTAGTCCAGTTACTTCAAAAATTAGGTAAGAGTTTGGTTGATTATTTGCTTATACCACAACCAATCAGTCCTAAATGCAAATTGTTTGAACATTGACAAACACCTTGATTCATCAATGTAGGGCTTTATTTGGATTTAAGAAAAAGTTTTCAGCTTTTTTAGTAGCTTTTTTTTTTTTTTTTTTTTTTGCCTTGTATGACTTTTTTCACCAAAATTTGATTTTCTTTTTTAGAAGCTATAACTTTTAAGCGTATTACTTACATTTGTAACAAAAATAATAATAATAAAAAATTACATTCATTTGGGTAAGAGTTAGAAAAAATAAAAAAATCAATTGTTTCGTTATTTTTTAGCTAAATGGATAGTTTTTACTCAAACGAACAAGAATTTTTTATTTTTTATTTTTTTTTTATAAATACGATTAACACCTTAAAAGTTGCAATTTAAAATAAATTAAATTTTTGTGAAAAAATTATGTAAGACAAGAAATTACTTGTCATGCCTTAAATTTTAGGGAACACGAGGGGTGAGTTAATTTTTTTTTTTTTACCCAAACCATCACAAACATTATTTAAACCGGCCTCTGGATCAGAGCAATTAACTGGTCTTGGAGCGGATATTTAAAATAAAATGATAATTTTATTATAATAGAATAAATACAAATAACAGCCTTGCCCATAACCAGACTAACAATGCTTCGACTAAAATACAGCTCATAAAATAAGCAGATTCCTTTTCCCATGATGGACCCCAACTCTGAACTTGCAAGATAGATTATAGGGGAGTGAGCATCGATACACTGATACACTTTTGCCCACTTGCAAACAAGTACGCAAAAACATGTTCTATCATACTTCAAACATGAGCAAAATATTAATATGTTAAACAATGAATGGAATAATAAAGTCAAAATTCCTAACCTAACCTATATTTTTACGGTGCTATTTTGATCTTAACTTAACTATTTTAACCTAATTGTAATCAATTCTCAAGCCAAAGCCCCTATCTTATTCTTTTTTTTTTTCCTATTTCATTCCTATTCAGGTTTCCATGGCATTTTATCTTTAACTTTTTATTATAAATTTTTCTTTAGTATCTTCTTATCTGATTCATTATCTGTTTCAGTATTTTTTTAATTAAACACACATGCACACAGAGAATGCACACACCTCCCTTATCCTCTCGTTGGCTTTTATAGGCCAACACGTCATGTTTTAACATGAAAACCTACTCTACCCAAGTTTAGGGATTTTCAACCTAAGAGTATCTCTTGACCCTTTCCATTTTCTCCAAAATACACCTACTATACCATGCATCAATTCACACGTCACACATCCACTCTTGGAATTTTAAATTATTTATCTCATTTTCTTTTTTTTATCGGCCATTCCTTATTACAATTTATCATCAATAATTTAGACACTTTATTTTAATACTTATAATGTACCATGTACTGAATTTTATTTCATTGAATTATTTTTTTTTTCTATTTCATTTTTTCCTACCTTGTAGGTCTAAATCCGAATCACATGGCCATGACATTTAATTCTCTCCTAAAATCATCAAGTCTACCCAATCAAATTTACCAATTTGCGTAAGCCTTTGTAACCTAAAAAAACAATAATATTAATCACGTAAGGAGAACCTAAAAAAAACAATAATATTAATCACGTAAGGAGACAAGGAAAAATATTTTAATAACACTGATAAATATGGTCAACACGTCAATTAACCAATAACCGTTTAAATCAAATATCTCAAATCACCGTTTAAATCAAATATCTCAAATCACAAAATAAAATAATCAAACCAACTTGCATGGTTTACTTGGGCCCCGTCTGATAAAGTTGTCAGTTTTCAATTTTTGTGTTAAGTTTTTATATTCAATTTTTTAGTTTTTATGTTTAGTTTTAAATTTTTGTTTTCGTTTACATAGTAGGAAAAGAAAACAAAAACTTGAAAATACGTTTAGTAACGATAATTGTTAGTTAGTACTCTTAATTTGCTTACTTACCTCATTGCTTCTCAATTTACTCAATCAGCTTTACCCATCGTTCATCCCAAGCTATTACTTTTACGTATAGATATATGTATAATTAACACGGCAGATTACTTCCTACAGCAACAAGAACCGATTAACATCCATTCAATATGACAATATGCACCGTACAGTAATAAGTAGAGGCATACACCCCTACCGAATGCTGCCGGGAAGAAAAACCAGTGACCGGGGTAACCGGAAAAAAATCTGATTTCGCCGGCAATCCGGACCAATAGATCGATGCTTCTAACTCCCTAAAAATGGTGCGGATGTTTTTCGAAATCAATTGAACCTGATGCTGGAAAGAGTAATCGGATTGAAAACCAAAATCTAATAATTTTTTTCCTCTTCCTTCCTCCTTGGCATCATCCTATATATATATACATGTACCTGAATACTCTCAGCAGCTGCGGTGCCTCCAAGCGGATGATAGCAGGTAGCAAAGCTGCATTGGTGAGTCATCAAGCCTGGTGCCTCTAGGTTTCTAGGTCAGCGTGGAAAGTAATGAGCCTTCAGCCTAAGTTTCCAAATATTGTTTAGAGTGAAAAGAAAAATTGAAATAAAATAAAATAATTTGTAAATTTTTAATTTATATACTAAAATAAATAATAAATAATTTTTAAAATTTTCTACCTTGCAAAAAATGATTTTGAAAAACTTTTAAAAATTTTTTAAATTTTTTAACATTTTTCATTCTACCAAATATGCATTAAGTTTCTCAAATGTCTCTCTTAACATGGAAACGGTTAATTATGTATACTTATATATATATATATATATATATATATATATATATATATATAAGCACCTCTTTTTTATTTTTTTTATATTATATATTTATTTAATTTTGACATTAAGGACTAATTACTTTTAAAAACCCCGTTATTGATAAATCTTTTAACTTAGTCCACTAATCTTTCATTTAAATCTTTAAAAATCTTTTTTCAAAGGAAACCCGAAACCTGTACTTTTAAATTTTATTCCCAAGAAACCTTCAAATCCATTTTTTTTAAACTTTATAATTTTTTATTTAAACTTAGAAAATATCCGGAGCTCTTATTTCAATGTTTAAAATTTTAAATTTAGAAAATTCCTCCGAAGATTATAAATTAACTTTAAGGAGATTCCAATAATTATAAAATATTCTAAAAATCCCAAAACTCATTTTTAGTCGCTATATCTAATATTCTATCCCTTAATCTAACATCAGAAGTTTTTATATTTTGTTTAAAATCTCAAACCCTACCTTTCAGATATTCAAAATTTTAAATTTAGAAAAAACCTAAAATTTATATTTTAAAAATTAATTTATACTTTAATCAGTAAAATTTCAAAAGTCAACTTTAAACTTTGAAAATTTTAAATTAAATTTAAAAAATTCTCAGAATCCCATATTTTTTATTTTTTTTATTTTCTATTTTAAACTCATTGTTCATTTTACGTTTTTAGAAATATAGAGAACAACTCAAAATGTATTTAGTCAATTGTATTTTTAAAATTTATTTTAGAAAATGAAAAATGAGTTTTCAGATAAAATAAAAAATGTCAAAAAGTTATTTTGAACGTTTTTAATTCAAAATAAGAAAAATCTCAAAATAAAAAAATAAAATATTTTCTTTTTCCTTATTTTGAAGTTTTTAAAATATAAAACACATAAAAAAATAAAAATAAAAAATAAACTAAATATCACCTTAATATTTTAATTCTTATTTCCAAAAATCCCGGATTGTCACATTACTTAAAAAAAAAAGCTTTCCAGCATTTTTGAATCCAAACTTACACTAAGATAAATTTCAATTAATACCGCGCGATAATTAATCACTATATTTGAACTCCAGACGATCTCATTAGTCTCTTCAAAATTAAAATCTGGCTAAACTCAAATTATTTGCGACGTGGCCTAGCGGTACCGTCTTTAACTATTTATTTATTTATTTTTTATCAATTTTAAGCATTGCTGTTAGATAAAATACGAATGATATATGATGATACATATTTACCGTTGATTCAAAATCTTAAATTTAAGAGAATTAAAAAAATAAATTTATTTAGAATTTTTCAAAGAAAAATATTACCTCCTTAAAATTTGTAGCACAATCAAATCAAACTAATGTCTCAGTTAACTAGAATCCTACAAGTGTGCGCTCCAAAGTCAAAATACTGTTTAGTATACTGCCGTGATACTTGTCAAAAAGCCACCAATGTTTAAGTTAATAAGGGAGTTGAGAAAATATTTTGGCAGAATTTTACTAAGATAAATAGTGTGTGTACCATGTACTTAAGAGGATAGTGATATATAGAGGTGTGAGACCTATATGGGTATGATGTATGTGAGTCTCGCACAATTATCCTTTTCTTCCAATCATGCTATGTCACGTGTATTGTAGATTCAAGGTTGACTCTCATAATTAGTTATCAAAATCGTTAAATAAAAGACAACATTTTGATAGGCAAGAATCATGAAATATACCAGAATACGGTTACACGTATAATTATAATGTAAGTAATTTTATCTTTAATATATCGATCGATCAATTCGGCCGAGGTCCATATCTTTCGGTCAGATTAGGTCTCGATTGTGGTTGCTCGAGCAACCCTATTCAGTTGAGTGCATCCTATCACATTGTTTAATAAATGTGTAAATTTTTATTATTTATTACAAATATTATCACATTTGTTAAAATACTAATTTAAAAAATTATATATATAAAAGGTATTAAAAAAACATGAGAAGTGCGAGATTGCCCACGAAAGGGTATATCTGTCAACATCACACACAATGCAGCGTCTCCCGGACTAGGCCATCCATGCCAGTTACCAAGCTAGTGGTGCTATTCTAGCCCAACCCAAACTACGAATTGGGTTGTAACATAAAAAGCAGGGTGGCGAAGCTACTGATTTGGGGCCCATTTTGTTGACGGTGTGAATCGAGTAAGAATGTAAATATAATAGACCTGAGTGTGAGGATAATTTTATTTGATAAATGTGAAAAATAAGTTTGACAGTGAGAAATACATGCGTTTGGTAGAGTAGAATGAAATTAGAATATCAATAAATACCAATATTGATTCTATCTGAACCTCCACAAAATTTTACAAATCTCTAAAAAAATTTAAAATTCAATTTTTTATTCACTGTACAAATTACAAGACTATAATTTTTACAAATTTATACTAACTTTTACAACTCTAAATGTATCTATTATCGTTATAATATACAAAATTAAGGAAATGACAAATGTACTTTTTCTTCACTCCACATTATTATTTTTATTAAAGTTATTGTGGAGTTGTGGAGTAGAGGAAGATTACGGAGGAATGCAAATACTTCCCACCCAATTAAGTATTCTATTAGGTAATTATGATAATGTAGATAATTTTGTAAATATTTTCAGAAAGAATGGGAGAGTAATAACAAAATGAGCGTATGACATTCTATCACAAGTGAAACTAAACAAAAGAATGAAATAAAAGTACATGTTCATTACTTTTTTTATTTTTTCCGGCTAAATGTAACTTTAACCGGGCAAATTAAAAGGTTAGTGTGGATTAAACTAATGCGCAGACTTAGACACTGGGAAGGTTTCATTCATTTATTAAAATAAATCTTATTTTTTTGGTTAAAAAAATTAAATTTAATTGTAACTAAACGAGCTTGAGCAAATCTTATATCAAATTCTAACGATTTACGAATGAACTCTTTATTGGTGATCTTTTATATATTATAAAGAAAAAAAAACCTTTCATCACAATTTTTGCGAATTGCAAGCGACAAGCTTAATTTATTGTGATTTATATGTTATATTTATATATTTTAAATGTACTTATTAATGAAAAAATATTATATGTGTGTTATTAATTACTAACTTATATAGATATAAGATAAAAACATAAAAAAATTATTGTCGAGTATTGTAGGATAGTTCAAAAAGTAATTACTAATATAAAAATTATTCAACTAAAAATTAGATAAATTGTAATGTAATTTTTGGAATGAAAAATATATTATATCAAGATATAAATATGAAATATTTAATTAATATATTTTAAATGATCTAACTATCTATACAAATATTAGATTAATCCAAATCTTTAATGAGACGAGTTATCCAATGTCTAGGCTCATATCATTTATTAAACGAATCTAATTTTTCCTCTCAAGTTCAATTGGTGAATTAAATTAATGAACCAATCCGACTTATTAAATGAACCAAATAATGTTTAAATTTGAGTTTATTAAGGATGCGTTTGGTGCACAAAAAATTTAGTGAAAATTTTTGAAAATTTTTAAAATTATCTAAAAATTTCTATTACATTTTTATACATTCTTACTTTTTCAAAATTCAAAAAAAGTTCAATACCTTTTAAAAAAAAAAAGTTGATAACTAGAATTCAGTTAATTAAAGAGCAAAATTTTTTTTGCCATTCTCACCATGGAATCTTAAACTACCGAATGACACTTACTTTGACTTTTTTTTGAGGTATTTGAAATCGTTCTAATAGATTATAGAAATCGTTCCGAATGATTCGTGAAGTCAACTTCTATCCAAACAGTTTCTATAATTCTTTTGAATTGATTGTAATATAAAGAAATCATTACTTCCTAAAATTTTAAATTTGTCCAAACAGTAATCCAATCTGTCAGAACAAAATCTTACTGTTCACTTCTAAAAAAAATGCGGTTTGAATTGTATGTACCAAATGCAAAAAATTTTTCCAAATCACATTTTATTTCATTTTATCTCACTTTTTATCACTCCAAACAAACGTTTAATTCTCGAACTCTTCGTTTAGTAAATAAACGAATCAAATGAGCACTTAACGAGTTAAATTTAAATTTTTTTCATATATGCCCTACTTCATTTACAACCCTAAAAATTAATAAAAAGATACAAATAAAGTGTCTATTGTTTTAAATAATTACTTTACCCTATTATGCACAATCTTTCATTCATCACTGTATTAAAGAAGCTCAAATTGAAACTATTCATTGTAAGCATTTAAAATTATTTTGTAAGAGGATTAAGTCATACATACGTACTATATGCTTAAAATTGGTATATATTTGAACAATATGTGAGATTATTACAAACATATTAACAAATCATTAAAAAATTAGCTAGAAAAAATATTTCAATAAACCCTCAAATACAAGTAGCACCGATAATCTTAACAATAATTCTCGTCTTTATGTCTTTTTCTCCCTTGGCGGTGTTCTTTATTGTTTACTTTCGATATTATGCTAATTATATCATATTTAATAGAAACATTCCATATGTATTATTTTTTTTTTTATTACTGTCTTCTTTCAAGATTTAAACTCCTTATATATATATATATATATAACAAAATAAGAAAATCTGGATTTCAATTTAATTAAGTAGTCAATGAGATCTTCGATGTTTAGTGAACAGCTAAATTTTTTCCTTTTAATTTTTCTCTCACCCTTTTTCGCCACAAGATGAAGCTTATATATACATATAATGGCATGTATAAATTAAGGCATTCTGTTCTCAAAAATAAAATTAATAAGAGCGAGTTTGGTAAACCCTTCTGGCTTCTTTTGCCAAAAATTGATTTTTCTTTTCTTTTCTTTCTTTCTTTCCTTTTTTTTTTTTTTTTTTGGCTTTTGATAATATATATGTATGTTATTCACCTTTTTTTTAATATTTAAAAATATTTTTAAAAGTAAAAAAAATAAATAAGTCAGTGATAAACCAAAAATAAAAGCAAAATTAAATTTTGGCAAACATATATATATATATATATATATGATGCAACTCACTGAAAATATCGTAGATGGTTCAACTCGTACTTGAAATCTTGTCTTGACACTGATGTGGTACTTGCTAAAAAGCCTCCAATGATTAAGTTAGCAAAACCAAAGGATTGAGAAAATTTGTTTTTGTAGGACGCAGGGGGTTGAAATCAACCCTCCCGACTTCAGCGGCTGCAGTCACTTGGGACTGCGTCGTTTGGCTCGAAATGCCATCATTTGATGGCTTTTTTTTTTTTTTTTTCTTTCCGAGGAAAATGATGGCGTTTCTTTTTTTTTTTTTTTTTTTCTTTCCAAGGCAACGTGATGGGGAGAGAGAGAGGAGTGCGAATTGAGAAATTGAAAGAGGAACAGTTCTGAGTGACTTTATGTCAGGATAGTAAAAATTTATAAATAAAAATAATTAATTTTTTATTTAATTAAATTCAAAAATAAAATAAAATAAAAAATATTTTAATTATGATTAAATAATTTTTAACAACTTTTAAGTGTGTAGTAAAACAAATATAAATAAATAAAATAAAAATAATTAATTTTAATATGCTTGTTCAAATAAATATAAATATATTTGTTATAATTTCTAACATATTCTTTTGTAACAAACTAAATTTGAGTATTTTTGTCAAAATTTGTAAAAATTTATTTATAAAAAGTAATTATATTTATTTAAATTATATAAAAAAACAAGATTTTGAATTTTTGTTGGCCCACGTTTGGAGGATAAAAAAATTAAAAAAAAAAACAAAAATTTTGGTATTTTAGATATTTAGTAAAACATCAAAAGTTATTAATAATTTTATGTTACATGTTCAACACACTACTCTTTTTACTATTCTGACACAAAGGCACTCATGACTATTCCTCTCTCAATTTCTCAATTCGCACTCCTCTCTCTCTCTCCCCCATCACGTTGCCTCGAAAAGAAAAAAAAATCATCAAACGATAGCGTTTCGAGCCAAACGACGCCATTTGAAATGACTGCAGCGGCTGAAGTCGGAGGGTCAACTTCAATCCCCGGCGTCCGTTTTTGTCAAGCAACGGTAAAGCTTAATAGGGACATGTCTATGTACATGTTTCTCACACTGGAGCTAAACATATATATAGAGAGAGAGAATGAACCTACATGGATGTAATTAAATGAGGACAAAACTTAAGAATAGGATGTTTTCCATGTCCAATGGAACAAAATGCCTCGTACTAGTGAAGGAAAGCCCTGTATCGTTCTTATAATTATGCAAAGTACACCCCCAATGATCACTCAATTCCTCCATATTATGAATAAATGGAAGACAATGGGTCCAATTTATGTTCAAGTAGACATTGTTCAGTTGCTTTTTAATTCTCAATTGGCATTGGTTTGAATATGTGAGATCATGAGATACCAAAGTTAAGACCCATGAAATAAATATTTCATCTTCGATAGATATAGATATATATATATATATATATAAGAGCAACTCACAATACATGCAAATCTTCTATCTAGAGAGGTCTATAACTTTATGTTTCGAGATTTTTGTGAATATTGTATCATAAATTATATTTTAATTTTAAATTTCAAATGCGCCCCCTTCCCCCCCAAAAAAAAAGAAGAAAAAGAAGAAGGAAACAATCCCGTTCTCTCAAAAACTACACTTGTAGAATGATTGTTTCAATGAATAAGAGATAAACATCTCATTCTCAAGTTCTATCTTACACTTTTTTTTTTTGTTTTTAAAAACCAGGATAACATCTCCCATGAGATATGGATAACAGTAAAAATGAGAGATGTTAATTATATGATTATATATATTTTTTTTTTAATTAAAAGTGAAATAAAAATTGGGAGTGAGATGCTATTTCCTATATAACTCCATATTCCACAAAACAAGCATGCCATACTCAAGCAGAACAAGACTATTTAGAGAATACTCTTACTTAAATTCCATACATCATCATTCCAGGGATATTGCACTCACTCATAGCAAGCAAATTAAGTTAGAAAATGCCGATTTCAATTTCTTAGATGAACTTTAACATAGGAAAATTATATACTCATCATATTTCATAATAACTTTTCATTCGTACTCGCATTGAGTACTGCAACAAAATCATCTAGTTTGTCAGCTATTGAGAAAAATTAACCATTAATTGAACATAGCTTTGCAACTCGTACTCGAGTGCCCGCTTTCACCAGCATTGCTTACTGCCTAGTCTTGATTTCAATTGCCATAATCACACATTTATTTTTTATTTTTTCTTTTCTATATTCCTTTCTTTCTTTCTTTTTTTTTTTTTCCTTGGGGGGGAAAAAAGAATGTAGTAACAAAAGTGTGTTTCATTTTGAAACATAGTGTGCAACCTAACAATCCTTCACCACATACAAAGTAGCAATCGCATAGCAATTGTACTGGAACGTAACCAAAACATGGATGTATGTATCATTGAAATTGTAAAATTAAACCCAAATGATACCCCTCAAATTTTATAGCAAGGTAAACATTAGTTCATACTCCATTCATGACTAGCAGGCATTAATTGGAAAATTGAAACAAAGGTCCAGTTGAAATACGGGAAGAGATTATAAAAATTAAGAGTAAAAACAAAAATGAAGATAAAAGTTAGTTAAATCTCCAGAAGAAAAAAAACTGGTAGCCTCACCAGTTATTATTGTCGCCACCACTAACTGACAGTATAACATAACTTACCTGACAAATAAAAGAGGCAAAAAGGATCAAAATAATCATGCATTTTCCTTGGCAATACTCTCGGCCTTTGCAAGGACATCCTCAATGCCTCCAACCATGTAAAATGCTTGCTCAGAAAGGTCATCGTATTTCCCAACCAACAAATCCTGCCAAATAAATAAACAGAAAATCTATTATAGATCATTTTGTCCACTATACCGATGCAGTGATGAAGCAGATGTATATTTTGAGGACCACAATCAGTCAGATGTACGTCAATTTCATGGATGTAAATAGTGGACAGTTTCTGATTACCCGGAAACCCATGATGTTATCTTTCAAATCCACATATTTTCCAGGGGAACCGGTGAACACCTCCGCAACGTGGAATGGCTGGCTTAAGAACCTTTGGATTTTACGAGCACGAGCAACAGTGAGTTTATCATCTTCACTAAGCTCATCCATTCCCAAAATGGCAATAATATCCTGAAGGTTCTTGTAGCCCTGTAGAACCCTCTGTACATCACGAGCAGTTTCATAATGTTCCTCTCCTAATATACGAGGAGAAAGCATACGGGATGTTGAATCAAGGGGATCGACGGCAGGATAAATACCAAGCTCAGAAATCTGTATTTAATAGAAGTGGCAGAGTTAATAAATTTTAGCGCCTATTTATTAACTAGTACATGTAAATTTGAATGCCAAGCCAAAAACCTGTCGAGATAACACAGTTGTTGCATCAAGATGGGCAAAGGTGGTTGCAGGGGCAGGATCTGACAAGTCATCAGCAGGCACGTACACGGCTTGGACAGATGTGATGGACCCTTTCTTGGTTGTGGTGATGCGTTCTTGAAGGCAACCAAGATCCGAAGCCAAAGTTGGCTGGTAACCAACAGCAGATGGAATGCGACCCAGCAAGGCAGACACCTCGGAATTAGCCTGGAAAACAACCAAGAACAAGAAAAAAAAAAAATTAAAGGACTCTTGGTACTGTAGATCACAAACAGATCATCAAGAAGAACCTGGATCTGGATAAGCAGTCTTACTTGAGTAAAGCGGAAGATATTGTCAATAAACAGAAGCACATCTTGCCCTTCAGCATCTCGGAAGTGCTCAGCAACTGTCAGCCCAGTAAGTGCAACACGAGCACGGGCACCAGGAGGTTCATTCATTTGACCATACACAAGGGCACATTTGCTTTCAGGCTAAAACATTACCAATTGAAAAAGGGAAACAATCAGGTCCATATCAGTGAAACCACACCAAAAAAAAAAAAAAAAAAAAAATGAATAGATATCTTCAAAATTTCAAAAATTCAGCACACTAACCAGTTTGTCACCAAGCTTAATAACACCACTCTCAATCATTTCTCTATACAAATCGTTGCCCTCTCGAGTGCGCTCACCAACACCAGCAAACACAGAGAAACCACCTGGTTGAATTGACAACAGAATAAACATTTAGATGGATAAGAAGTAAAATGGGAATGAAAGATTGTCCAGAATTCAGTTGTACACAAACCATGAGCTTTGGCAACATTGTTAATTAGTTCCATAATAAACACTGTCTTCCCAACACCAGCACCACCAAAGAGCCCAATTTTTCCGCCCCTTTGATATGGAGCAAGTAGATCCACAACCTGTGAAAAATCACAAAACAGAAATTTTTTTTTTATTGGCACAAAATAGGACATTTTTAAATAGCAGGAAGCTATGAGCATCAAATAGAACTCCCCTAATCCATCAGGGATTCGCGGTGGTAAGCTGGGACCAGATTTTTATATGTTAACATGCTTACCAGTTACCAGGATACTTTGTAACAGAACAAAAAATAAAATAAGAAGAAATTCTGTCCCCTTTCTTAATTCCTCCCCTCATCTGATGCAAACAAAATCCAGATAAATGTTGTATTATTTAATGTATTTACTGCACAAACTCAGGAGTCGGGACAATCCACCTTGATCCCAGTGACAAGGACATTTTGTTCAGTTGCCTGTTCAACAAAGGCTGGAGCTTCTCGGTGGATGGGAAGATAGTGATCCGATTCTGTGGGAAAGAAAAAACAATTAAAATTAGTTTGAACAAGAAGGCATCATGCAAAGTGAAGAGGAGTCCCAGAAAGTTTTGGGGGGGAAAAAAACAAGAAACATATGTCATGCAACTGTCCACCAAAAAAGTGCATGAACTTTTATGTAACTCACTAATTTCACCACCCTCATCAACAGGCTCTCCAATAACATTCATAATTCGTCCGAGGGTAGACCGACCAACTGGGACCTGTAGGCAGAGGAGATAGAAATTGAGACATCGAAATACCTATTCCATAGAAGCACCAGTAATTTCATCCATTTCATATTCTTCTTGCCATTCAAAAAAAAATTGCTGAACCTTGCTAACAGTCAAAATGATAAACCAAGAAATGAAAAATAGACATGCTTTTACATCCCGAAATGGGCTGTTAGGGTAGAAGTCGGCCATGAATCCACAAAAGTTATTAATAAAAATAACTGAAAGTGCATTATCATGCCATTTTAGTGTACATATATTTTTTATGAAACACCAACAAAAGCTGCTTTTACATGGCTTTCTCGTTTTCTGCCCGTTTGGATTGAAATGTTTGAGAGGGAAGTGGAGGATTTGGAGGAGAATTGTTAACAATTTTCTTCTAAAAAAATCTCATTTCTCATAGTTTAACCATCAATTTTCCTCTGAATACTTGTAATACTTGCAAATTCAAACCGTCTCTGATAGTTACAAACAAATTATATATATCCTCATCTGGGTGATTCTTAATTCGTGCTATTTTCATATGCATGCAATTAATAATATGCATATGCATATGTGCACGCGAGAGAGCTCTATAGAAGAAGAACGAACTTACGGTAATAGGAGCACCAGTGTTGAGGACCTTTTGTCCTCGGACAAGCCCGTCAGTCCCTTCCATAGAAATTGTCCTCACCGTGTCCTCTCCCAAATGCTGGACCACTTCAAGGACCAATCTCACAGAATAGTCCAGAACCTCCAGCGCCGTCGAGATGGGCGGCAACCCCTCCTCGAATCGAACATCAACCACGGCACCGATAATCTGGCAGACATTCCCGATGGCGCCCGCACCCGTGAACGCATCGGTGATGTTGCCGCCGGAATGCGGTTTCTTCACCGGGGACGGCGGCGACGACTGAGCTGCGGCGGCGGTGGCATATTCTACGATGCGGTTCAAAAGCAAGCCCGTCGGCGAAGGGCGAGAAAATAAGGCTGATGTTCGGGGTCTGGTAAGGGGCTTTACTACGGAGTGACGAAGAGAAGGACGAAGCAGAGAGGATAAGAGCTTTCGCGAAGCCATGACTGCGTTTTTGGAGACGGATTTGTGAGATTAGGCCGATGCTGATTGACGGAGACGAACTGACATCGGAAATGGGGGGAGGGGGAGAGAGATAGAGATGGAAGTGTTTGGGGGTACGATAAGGGAGAGAGTGAATAAGTGAGATTGAAATTGTAAAGAGTACGATCCGAGTTATGAGGCAAGTGGGGATCCATAGAGATTTTGCGGTCAGTTAGTTTGGATATAGCTTCACCACCGGGATTCATGGAGATGAATAGCTTCACCACCGGGATTCAGTTAGTTTGGATATATATACGTACGGGCATATGTAGGTGGCAAGCACCCTTTTTTATTTTTTTTATATTATACATTTATTTTTTTTTTTGACATTAAGGACTAATTACTTTTAAAACTCCCATTATTGATAAATCTTTTAACTTAGTCCACTAATCTTTCATTTAAATTATTAAAAATCTTTTTTCAAAGAAAAACCCGAAACCTACACTTTTAAAATTTTAAATTTTATTCCCAAGAAACCTTCAAATCCATTTTTTTTAAACTTTATAATTTTTTATTTAAACCTAGAAAATATTCGGAACTCTTATTTCAATGTTTAAAATTTTAAATTTGAAAAATTCCACCGAAGATTATAAATTAACTTTAAAGAAATTCTAATAATTATAAAATATTCTAAAAATCCCGAAATTCATTTTTAATCGCTATACCTAATATTCTATCCCTTAATCTAACATCAGAAGTTTTTAAATATTTTTTTGAAATCTCAAACCCTACCTTTCATATATTCAAATTTTTAAATTTAGAAAAAAAATAAAATTTATATTTTAAAAATTAATTTATACTTTAATCAGTAAAATTTCAAAAGTCAACTTTAAACTTTAAAAATTTTAAATTAAATTTAGAAAATTCCCGAAATCCCACATTTTGAAATCTTAGGTGACATTTAATTTATTTTTTCTATTTCTTGGATTTTTTATTTGTTTTCTGAACTCATTTTCATTTTATGCTTTTAAAAATAAAAAAAATAACTTAAAATATATTTGGTCACTTATATTTTTAAAATTTATTTTAGAAAATAAAAAATAAGTTTTCATACAAAATAAAAAATTTCAAAAAGTCGTTTTAAATTTTTTTAATCCAAAATAAGTAAAATCGTAAAATAAGAAAAATAGAATATTTTTTTCTTTATTTTGAAATTTTTTAAATATAAAACAAATAAAATAAAAAAAAAAACCAAATACCACTTAACATTTTAATTCTTATTTCCAAAAATTCTGGGCTGTCACATTACTAAAAAAAAAAAAAAAACTTTCTATCATTTTTGAATCCAAACTAACTCTAAGATAAATTTCAATTAGTACCGCGCGATAATTAAGCACTATATTTGAACTCCAGACGGCCTCATTATTCTTCACAATTCAAATCTGGCCAAACTCAAATTTGCGACCTGGTCTGACGGTGCCTTCTTTAACTATTATTTTATCTTTTTTATCACTTTTAAGCATTGCTATTGGATAAAATACAAATGATAAAAGATGATATATATATATATTTATATATCTTCACCGTTGATTCAAAATCTTAAAATTAAGAAAATTAAAAAAATATATTTATTTCAAAAATTTCAAAGAAAATTATTATCTCCTTAAAATTTGTAGCACAAACAAATCAAATTGATGTCTCAGTTAATTGGAATTCTCCAAGTGTCTATTTTAAATTTGGAATGCTGCCTAGTACATCGGGGTAGTATTTGGTAAAGAGTTTCTGATATTTAAATTAATAAAGAAATTAAGAAAGCATTTTGGTAGAATTTCAGTAAGGTAAAAAGTGTACGTACCATATACTTGAAAGAATGTTGTATATATAGAAGTGTAATATTTGTATGGGTATGATACATGTGAGCTTTACAATTATATTTTCCTTCCAATCATGTTATGCCATGCATATTGTAGATCTCAAAGTCAATTCCTATAATTAGTTATCCAAACCATTAAGTAGCCGGTAACACTTTGACATGCAAGAATTACGAAATATGCCAAAATACGGTTACACCTGTGATCATGACGTAAGTAATTTTTGATATGTCGATCGACCAGTCTGATCGAGGTCCACACCTTTTGGTCGGATTGGGTCTCGATCGTTGTCGCTCAGGTAATCCTGTTCAATCGAGTGCACCCTATTATATTGTTTAATAAATGTGTAATATTTTATTTTTTATTAAAAATATTATCACATTTTTTAAAATATTAATTTCAAATATATATATTAAAAAAATATGTGAAGTGTGAGATTACCCATGAAAGGGTATATGTATCAACATAACACACGACGCGGCCTCTCCCGAACTAGGCCATCCACGCCAGTTATCAAGCTGCTTGGGCAAAGCAGCTAGTGCTTTTCTAGCCCAATCCAAACTACGAATTGGGTTGTTTTGATGCCAATTCCCCCTTGTTTTCATGGTTGCTGCTGCATAAAAAGCAGGGCGGCGAAGCTACTAATTTGGGCTCCATTTTGTTGACGGTGTGAATCGACTAAGAAAGTGAATATAAAAGACGGGAGGGTGAGGATAATTATACTTGATATATATGAAAAATAAGTTTGATAGTGATAAATATATGTGTTTAATAGAGCAGAATGAAATTAGAATATCAATAAATATCAATATTGATGCTGTTTAGACGTTCACAAAATTTTATAAATTTCTAAAAATTTTAAAATTCAAATTTTTTATTCACTGTTTGAATTACAAGACTATAATTTTTATAAATTTGTACTAATTTTTATAACTCCAAATGTACTCATTGTTGTTATAATATGTAAAATTAAGTAGGAAAATGATAAACGTACTCTTCCTTTACTCCAAATTATTCCTTTTTATTAAAATTATTGTGGAATTGTGGAGTGGAGAAAGATAAAAGCGGAATATAATATTTCCCACCCAATTAAGTATTTTAGTAGGTAATTATGAAAATACAGATAATTTTGTAAATATTTTCAGTAAGAATGTGCGACTAATAACAAAATTAGCGTATGACATTCTATCAAAAGTGTAATTAAACAAAAGAATGAAATAAAAGTGCATGCTCATGAACTTTTTATTTTTTCCAGCTAAACGTAATTTTAACCCTGGAAAATTAAAGGATTTGTGTGGATTAAACTAAAAATTTGTAAATGAAATAATTGGCACAGCAACAAATGGGCAGACTCAGACACTGTCAAGGTTTGATTCATTTATTAAATTAAATCTTATTTTTTTGATTAAAAATAATTAAAATTAATTGTAAATAAACGAGCTTGAGCAAATCTTATACCAAATCCAAACTATTTATGAATAAACTCTTTATTGGTGATCTTTTATATTACAAAGAAAAAAACTTTCATCACAATTTTTGCGAATTGCAAGTGACAAGCTTAATTTATTGTGATTTATATGTTATATTTATGTATTTTAAATGTAATTATTTATGAAGAAATATTATTTATGTGTAATTAATAACTAACTTAAATGGATATAAGATAAAAACTTAAAAAATTGTCGTGGAGTACTGCAAGATTAGTTGGAAAAGTAATTACTAATATAAAAATTATTCAACTAAAAATTAGATAAATTGTAATGTAATTTTGGGAATGAAAAACATATTATATATATTAAGATATAAATATGAAATATTTAATTAATATATTTTAAATGATTTACTATATATACAAATATTAGACGAACCCAAACCTTTAATGAGACAAGTTATCCAATGTTTAGACTCATATCATTTATTAAACGAATCTAATTTTTTCTCTTTAAGTTCAATTCGTGAATTAAATGAATGAACCAATCCTGACTTATTAAATGAATGAACTAATTCGACCTTTAACAAGATGAGCCAAATAATGTCTAAATTTGAGTTTATTAAGGATGCGTTTGGTGTATAAAACTTTAGTAAAAATTTTTGAAAAATTTTAAAAATATCTAAAAATCTCTATTATATTTTTATATATTCTTACTTTCTCAAAATTCAAACAAAATTCAATACCTTTCAAAAACAATTCGATAACTAGAACTCGATTAATCAAATAATAAAAATTTGTTTACCATTCTCACCTTAGATTCCCAATCTACCAAATGACACTTACTTTAACTATTTTTTTGAGATTTTAGAAACCGTTATAACTAATTGTAGAAGGATTCGCGAAGTCAACTTCTGTCCAAACAGTTTCTATAATTTTTTTGAATGGATTGTAGTGTAAATAAATCATAACTGTCCAAAATTTTAAATCTGTCCAAATGGTAATTCAATCTGTCAGAATAGAATCTTACTGTTCACTTCCAAAAAACACGGTTTGAGTTTTATGTACTAAATGCAAAAAGTTTTCTCAAATAATATTTTATTTTATTTTATCTCATTTTTTATCACACTAAACACACGTTTAATTCTTGAACTCCTCGTTTAGTAAATAAACGAGTCAAATGAGCACTTAACGAGTTAAATTTAAATTTTTTCATAAATGCCTTACTTCATTTACAACCATAAAAATTAATAAAAAGATAAAAATAAAGTGTCTATTTTTTTAATAATTACTTTACCTTATTATGCACAATCTTTCATTCATCACTGTATTAAAGAAGCTCAAATATTTGAAACTATACATTGTAAACATTTGAAATTATTTTTTAAGAGGATTAAGTCATACATACGTACCATATGCTTAAAATTGGTATATATTTGAACAATATGTGAGATTCTTACAAACATATTAACAATCATTAAAAAATTAGCTAGAAAAAATATTTTAATAAACCCTCAAATACAAGTAGCACTGATAATCTTAACCATAATTCTCGTCTTTATGTTTTTTTCTCCCTTGACGGTGTTCTTCATTGTTTACTTTTGATATTATGCTAATTATATCATATTTAACAGAAACATTCCATATGTATTATTTATTTATTGTTTTATTACTGTCTTCCTTCAAGATTTAAACTCCTTATATATATATATATATATATATATATATAACAAAATAAGAAAATCTGGATTTCAATTTAATTAAGTAGTCAATGAGATCTTCGATGTTTAGTGAACAGCTAAATTTTTTCCTTTCAATTTTTCTCTCACCCTTTTTCGCCACAAGATGAAGCATATATACATATAATGGCATATATAAATTAAACCATTCTGTTCTTAAAAATAAAATTAATAAGAGCGAGTTTGGTAAACCCTTCTGGCTTCTTTTGCCAGAAATTGATTTTTCTTTTCTTTTATTTCTTCTTCTTTTTTTTTTTTTTAGCTTTTGGTAATATATATGTATGTTATTCACCTTTTTTTTAAATATTTAAAAATACTTTTAAAAGTAAAAAAATAAATAAATAACTCAGTGATAAACCAAAAATAAAAGCAAAATTAAATTTTGGCAAAACATAAATATATATATATATATATATATATATATATATGATATAAAAGTTTTCCACAAAAAAGCAAAAAAAATGCATTAATATATATCTGCAAAAAAATTCAGTGAGACTGCTGCATTATTTCTTGGATTAGCTCGGGTTACACATTAGTTTTCTTCCTGGGGTTGAAGTTCCTTGTCACTTTACTCCAATGGGGAGGGCGGGTCGCCATATGCTGAACTAAAAAGGGGCTGAACCGCTCCGATCATGGGGCTTTCTTAATAAACCAGCATGATCTGATGGGGTGCGTGATTTTCCCGTTGTTCCTTGCCAGATGGTTGAAGACACCCTACTTAACAGGAGAAGAGCTTCAGGAACCAGATTTGAACTGGCTTACATGTAAAATAATTAAAAGTGATTTTAAATATTTTTAATCTAAAAAAGAAAAATCTTAAAATATAAAAAATAAAAAAATTAAATGAAATATGATTTCAATATTCTTAAAATATAAATATTAACATAAAAAAAAAACAAAAAAAATAGAAATACAAATTAAATGTCACCTAAGCTTATTGGAGAGTTATTTGAACAGTGATGATCTCTAATATTAGCATATCTTTTGCCTGTAATCCAAAGTTTTAAACTGTGTTGAGAAAATTCTTCTGAAGAAAAATAAGAATAGGAGATTTTTATGAGAGGAGTGTTGTCTGATGCAAACCGAGAGATGTAAATAAGTGCTTCAGAACTACTAAACAGAAGTACCCATCGAGAAAATAACACAGAAATAAAATTATGTTTGCAGTGGTTTTTATGTTAAAAAAAAAAGATGAGTTGAAAATGCTAGTATATATATATATATTATATATATAGATCAAGTGCACAACTAAAAGAAAAAAAGTGGTTGCTCTCAAATGATTGTTCACATGTTTAAGTTTAAATTATTAATATAATTAACAAAAATTGAGAGGCTAACAGACAAAATTCACATGAATTAACAAAAATAACCTATGCTAGCTGAGACCATTTGTACCCATACATACATACATATACATATACATATACATATATATATATATATATATATTCGATCAGCTGATCACAAGCAGAAAGAATCAGATTAGAAAAGTATGTCTATTACAATGGAAAGAAAGACTGCTTATATAGAAGCTAACAGAATTAGATTAGAGAAACTATTGGTGATTTAGTCTGGGATTTTGATGTTGATAAACATGTAATTGGTATGCTTTATTCCTTCTCACACACCAGATTAACCTGTGGGAAATTTAACACATGCAATAAAAATTAATTGAAACAGTTACACAATATAAAAATAAGGTTAAACAATTAAACAGCATCTTTATTTGTACCACTTATGTATGTGTTTTTTGCGAAAATTGAGAAGAGATGCAATTATGCAAATATATAATCCCTGCCTGATAATACTGATAACAGACACTAATAATAATATCTATTTTATGTAGGACTACATGACAGACAGGTAGAGGAAGAGGAAAGATGCAGCTAGAACAAAAATGAACAAATAATTCTCTAGCTGCTAATGGTGGTGATGAGAGAAATCATGCAATAATGCGCTTTGGAAAGAGGAGCTGAAGGTGATGACAGAAGACTAGAGAGCACAAAAGAGTGAGATGCAGGCTACATGTGCACTTCATCATCTGTGCTCTCTATCTTCTGTCAACAGCATCACCCACTTCCTCCCTTCCCAGTGTATGCATACATACAGATATATATATATTTATGCAAGTATGATAAAAGAAAGATTTTAACCGCCTAAGCTAGCATATAACCTCCAAGAATGGTAATTCTTCTGCTGCTATTTGAAGGATAGACATACATACATACATACATATATATATAACTAGTTGTATATCATCATGCAATATTGGAGTGAGGGGCCGAAGGTGATGACAGAAGAATAGAGAGCACAAAGAATGAGATGCATATATAGCTTGCAACCCTCATCTGTGCTCTCTATCTTCTGTCAACAGCATCACCAGTGCCTCCTCTCTCTCTTTATTGTAGATATCAAGGGAGAAAAGCTCTCTTTGATGACATATGGACTTCCCTATGCCACTATTTATAGAAAATTTGCATGCCACTTGACTGTTAACTCATATTTCTAGTTGCAACTACAGTTTCGACCTCCACAAGATATGCAATTGTCTCAACGAATGCCACCTTAATGAAAAAATATACTTATCATCTGCATCAGCATATTTTTATTATCATCATGCCATGTGTAGGGTGCAAATAACACCAAGTCGAGACGAATAGTTTGAGTTTTGTTTAAAAAATTTACTAAGATTGAAAATATTAAATGCGTTTACATTTGATTTGTTATGCTTTCGAATCATATCTTTAACTAAACTGAATTTTGAACATCTTAATCATTTTACATAAATTTGAGTTTCAAGTTAAGTTCAAAACTAAACAAGTTATGAATTATGTTAAAAGTTAACTTGATTTCAATTACCTTTCAATTAAAAAAAAAACTTGAGCTCAAAGTTAGTCAATTTCAAATGAGTTTTTAGTCAGTGAGCTATTTTATTCATTGGTCATATGGGAATAAAATTTTAATTACTATATTATATGATTAAGGTGGCTTGTAATTTAATACTGCATATACTTAATGATTTGTATCATGGTTATTTTATATAAATTTAAACTTCTCGAATCAAGATTGAATCAAGTTTAAAATTAAACGAGTTATAAATTGTATTATTGGTTGGCCTGGTTTCATAATTAATTAATTTTGAACGAAATTTTTACAAGTTAAACTGTTTAATTCGTGGTGACTTTTTTAAAAGTCAAAACTATTTAATTTATTGTAATTGTCATATGGGGACTAAATTTTAATTATAAAAGTGGCTAATAATTTAGAAAAATATACTTGGGGTGGTAATTTGATGATCTGACGTGGAAAAAGAAAAAGATGGAAAGAAAATATAAAATCTCAAATTAATACATATTCTTATTTAAATGGATTCAAAAATACAATAAAATAAAAAAGTATAAATTAATTACTTGTTTTAATTTAATTATTTTCAAATTTTTAAATTCCGTACAATTTTCTGATTACAAATTAACTAAACATATAAAAGGTGGTATCGAGACTTATCATTTTTTTTTTATTTTTTTCTTGGACAAATTCAAATGCAGCCTCAGAATTTATATAGGAGCATAAGTAGAACATAATAAGAAGTGAAACCCCAGTTGATATTTTTCTCCAAGTTTCCAACCATGTAGGATTTTTTTTTTGGGGGGTGGGGGGGGGGGGGGAGGGGTAAGTTCCAACCATGTAGGATGTAAAACAAGACAACCTTCGGTGGTTGAACTTAGAATAAACTATTTGATATGCAATGGGAATCGTTCGAGAAGAAATTGGTAAAGCACTGTTGACGTGCAACGACTATCGCCACATGGCCAACAGGATTGGTAATCGTGGAGTAGGAATATCCTAATGAGAAGTACTGCGACACAGCCAGTCGCAGCTGTGTTCTCTGTGGATTTAGAAGTAGGCTCCACAAAGATCAACGGTCGATATCCTTATTCAGTTGCAAAGCCTTTCTCAAAAATTCTAGTTTCCTCCCCCTTCTTCTTCTTCTTTTCTTTGACTCAGGGTGTCCGAGTCACAAAAATTTCAGTTACCTCTTTTTTTTTTTTTTTTAATTTGATAACTTAGAATGTCTAAATCAATTTACTCGTATTCGACTAATCCTTAAAAATCCTGAAATTGACAATCAACTAACTTTCTAATAATTTTAAGAAAACTCAAACTATTGATTAATTCTTGAAAATCCCAAAATTATTTTTGAAAATTTGAGATTAACGATCGGTTAATAACCGGATAAGTTTTCAGTTATCTTTAAAAAGTTCAAACCGTTGACTAATTCTAGAATCCTCGGATAATTCTCTAGTGAGATTGAGAAGACTTAAACTGATAACTACTAAAAAATAAACTTAAAATTTTATCAATTAAATTAATCCTATCTGAATTAAAATCCTAATTACTCAGTCCAAGAAACTTTAATCCTTTTTGGACAAGCACTGCAACTGGCTATAATTACCCTATTTGAATTTTGAATGTGATTGCACGTTGGCTGATCACACACTTTATCAAGGAGATATTTGGGATGATAAAAAATGAGATAAAATAAAATAATTTAAAATAATTTATGAGCTCATAATTTGTATAATAATATAAAAAATAAATAATTTTTAAAAATTTTTAGAAATTTTTAATTTTTTTAATATTTTTAGATACATCAAACGCACCTTAAATCTGATTGTGTGTATATATAAATATATATCATTGTTGCTGGATACTTAACGAGTCTTAACAAATAAGGAAGGTTTCCAGATAGGTAGATGGCCGACATGAAATGTTTAGTCATACCATTTGGATATGTTCGATTAATGAACCTGAGATATAACACCTGATTCGCTCAAAGATATATATGCCTCTGTATATAGATATACATCCATCCAATAAGCCTAACATTTATATATATATATATATATATAATTAAGCTATCAGAGAAATATTATTCTATTTGAAAATTTATAAATTCAATTAAACTATACTAGTTTTTGTTTGAGGTATCAAATTTTGGTAAAAGAATAAAATGTAAATAAATTTTAGATTGTTAAATGTTTGGTAAACCTGAGATATAACACCTGATTCGCTCGAAGATATATATGCCTTTGTATGTGGATATACATCCATCTAACAAGCCTTACATATATAGATATCTAACTAGACTATCAGAGAAATATTTTTTTATTTGAAAATTTATAAGTTCAATTAAATTATATAAGTCTTTGTTTGAAATATCAAAATTTGGTAAAAAAATAAATGTAAATAAATTTTAGATTGTTAGATGTTTGGTAAACCTGAGATATGACACCTGATTCGCTTAAAGATATATGTACCTCTGTATGTGGATATACATCCATCCAATAAGCTTTATATATATATATATATATATATATATATATATATATATATATATAATTAGGCTATCAGAAATATTATTCTATTTGAAAATTTATAACTAATTCAATTAAATTATATAAGTCTTTGTTTGAAGTATCAAATTTTAATAACAAAATAAAATGTAAATAAATTTTAGATTGTTAGATATTTCGTATATCCTTCAAAACATGTAAAAATTTAATAAAAGTTAAAAAAATTAGAAAAGATTGATAAAAATTTGAGAAAATTAAAAAAGTTAAAGATTTTAAGAAAAATTTTACTACTCAACCCTAACATTTTATTAAAAAAAAGAGGCTACAATGATATGGAAATGGTAAATACATAATAAAATATTTAATGAGTCATTATTTTCAAAATGTTAAATTTATTGACCTATGACATTTTTTTAGTATATTTTTTTCTTTTTCTAATAAAATATTCTGGTTATATAGTGTTACTCCATTATTATGAATTATTGTTTCAAATCAGTAGATAGATTAATAAATGTTTCATATTATTCTAATATTTTTTTTCTTCTGTATCTTTCTAGATTTTGTATAGCATTATTATAATTGATTTGGAGTTAGACTTCAATTTGAGAGACCATTCAATGGCCTCAAATTTGTGTAATTGATCAGTCATTATCTTTTTTTTCATTGAGAAAGCAACTTTTTTTTTTTAATCTTTTTTGGATTTTTTTTTATTTTTTAAATATTTTCTTAGGCATGGATTTTGAACTTATAGTGCAAAATATTCCAAACTCTTGCAAGGAAATGTGAGAATGTTAGAAATTATAGCATATCAGTTCATGGGAAAAATTACTTATTCTATATAAGATACGAACTTCTCTCATTTTAATGCTTAAATTTTAAGGTTGAAACCCTTACTCTTATATGTTGTTGGATTTGCTTACATGGTATCAGAGCGGATTTTCAATTAGATCTCACCACAGTCTACGTTGTACCTATGTCCATATGGGTCAGCGTGAGAGAGATTGTTTGATATATACAAGCACATAGCTACATTGTAAGAACACCTAAATTTTAAGGTTGAGAGTTTTATTGTTAAGTGTTATTGACTTCTTTACAGAGAATTAAATTTTGTAGTGAATTAAGATAAGATTAATGTAAATGATATTTTGATTAAAAAAAAAGAAATTACACGTAATTAAAGGCAATCAGAATGATTTTTGATAAATTTTTATATTTATATTTATGCAGTATTGCTCAGAGATAAATATCGAAACCTTTTAATTTCCTTTGTATAGGGGGCAGTTTTAACAAATAATATTAATGATTTAATTTGATATACACATGCACTTGGCTATCAATGACTTAATTAACACTGTGAGCCTCTATTATTCATTCAGAACCGTGTGGTGGTTAACTTTCCCCGGCTAAGTCAACTCATTGAGAGCTTCTCGTTTATGGATTGCTCACACAAAGGGAGACAGAGACAGAGAAAATATTTAATGCAATGGTAATCTTAATATCATATTAAATTTTAATTACCATAATACCAAATTTTGTTTAAAATGAAATAAGTTATTTTATTATTTCTTTGCTTTATAATTTATTGAACGGTTGATGAGCTGAGCTGCTGTGCTGAGTTAAGCGTTGCACCGAATATATATATATATTTTTTATTGTTAAGTGATTGGCACGCGTGCAAGTTGCAAATCAGAAGCATGGATAAGGAACAGACACTCAAAAACAATGACGGATTTAAAATTTTATTATATTGGAGTCACATAAAAATAAAGATAAAATGTATAAATGAAGGGACAAAACTCCTCTATTTTTAAAACATACATTTTATGAAAATAAAATTATAAAAATATTTCAAAAATTATATTATTCCATATGAAAATTCTACTTCTAGTGAAGTCGATTAACCTCTCCACTTGGATCGGCCCTGCTCGGATACTCCCTTCGAAAAGTCTCTCCCTCCCTCTCTCTCTCTCTCGTATTGATGAATACGACATACAATGGTGCGAAACTCGGCAGAAATGGGGTGGTGATGGCTCATCTTTCCACCTGTCACTACCCCCATAACTTCAAACCTTTATTCTTCTTGCAATTAGCTCATCCTCCAACAAGTTCGAGAGAGAGCGTGAGGGAATCTTTCCAAAGTTGGGCATTATATAACAGTGCTAAATTTGGACCAACACTACTAATTACCACAAGGTTGGCTAATGGTTATGCCCCTTTAATTTTAATATTTTATTTACATGTATGTTGAATAGAAATAAATATTTCATTAATAGGGACTCCTTTTCACAAATAAAAAATTTTAATAAAGCACAAAAAATTAATTTTCATCTTTTTTAATACAAACTCAAAAATCTCTTTCTCTCTCCACCCTCGAGATTTTTTTTTTATACTATCAATAATCACATTTTGACATTCCCCCGTATATACTCATCTCTCCATTATTTTCACTTCTCTTGTTTCACTGTTTCCTCTCTCACTTTTAACAAATCAAATCTCTAACTGTTGTACCACCAGAATTTTTTTTGATTTTAATGAAAGTAAATCTTGAATAAATGATTAGCATTCATTTTTTTTTTTTTTTTTACATTTTTGGTCTTAACTGTTTCTCCTTTCAAGAAGAATTTTATCTATCTGATCAAATAGAGCATTTGACCCAGCTCGTTGAAATTTTTGTAACACATGGAACATTTTATTGATTACTTTAGAATTCTCATTGCATTAGATAAGACAATTTTAGATATTAAAAATTTTTTTGATATCCTGTCATAAAATTCTAACTTCGTCACTGCTCATGGCATTTTTTCTTTCCCAGCACAAGCATGGTAATATGGATGATCCAACCTGCCTTTGTCAGTACATATATATAGCAATGATTAATCCGGCAACATTACATATTGTGCACTAATTTAAATATGAGATAAAATAAATGTATTGCATTTATAAAAGTCACATTATATAAGATGTATCATGTGTAATTTTTAAATTAGTGCATTGTATTACTCGACGATACAACTCTCTCAGCTAATAATTTAGGAATGGGGATAGCTGCAAATGAAAGGCCCTTTTAGGAATGGGGATTGGAAGAGCATCAAAATTTTTTTGATGTGGATAGGGTTTGGGAGTGGTAGCTATCTTTATTCCTCTGCTTTCTTTGTTTGAGGCAGACAAAGCTGTGGGCACACGACTTGCATCTAATAATACAAGGTGCAATCAGCAGCTCTTTTTGACCCCTTTTTCGAAACCTCCACTTGCACTATGCGGGGACCTCAATCCACCCAACCGTCAAGCAACCCAATCCCAATTAAGCACCACTGGCATTAGTCAGCGCGATAAATACACTTCATCCGCTCCTTGATTAATCTCTTCCATCAGTCAATCATATAAAAGTAAAATCACATCTTGGCAACTAGCTAGCATCCAAGAAGGCTGTCAACGCTCACGTTACCAGGGGCGAAGGTATGGGTGGTGGTTGGATGTTAAAAAATATATATAATAAAAGTATAAAAATTTGATATAATAATAATATGTGATAAAATTTAATTAAAAGAATATAAAAAATTAATAAAAATTAATAAATTTTGATTGATTTTCGTAAATCAAGAACTCCCATAATAGGTCCGGGGTGGCCATGCCCCCAGTTTTGATATTTTTCAATACACATATAATGTATTAAATAAAAATAAATACTTCATTTATGACGCGGCCTCCTTGGTAAATAAAAAGTTTCAAGCATTCTATATAAAAATTAATTAAGCATATCTCTTCCGCATCTTTCCAATGCAAACTCAAAAACATCACCCTCCCTACTCCTGGGATTTCTTTCTTTTTTTTTTTCATGCTGTTAATCATTACTTTTTCACATTTTCCTTTATACATTTTTTTTTCCATCATTTTTACTTTCTCTTATTTCATTATTCTCTCTCTCTCACCCCTCAAATCATTTATTTTATTATCTTTTCCCATTCTCCCGTCTACACTCCATATTCTTATTATTTTCACTTTCCCTTATGCCACTAATCCCTCTCTATTTATACAAATTATTTCTTTTTGACAACTATAACACTGAAAAAAATTTTTTAATTTATAAAAAGTTAATGTTCTTACCTTTTTTTTTTTTTTAGCATTTTGGTTCAATTCTAATTATTTTTCTTTTCAAAAAGAGTTTTACCCCTATGATCAAATAAAACATTTCACTAAACTCAATGCGCATCAATATTTTATTAAAAATTTTTTTAGTCTCTGTCTCATAAAATTCTAGCTTCGCCGATGCACGTTACACACACACACATGTAAAAATGTACATATGCATATATATGTATACTGGGCGACTTAAGGGCCACGTCAATTTCTTTAATTTTGATAGTTGGATAACATACATTAATTAATCGTTTCGCGTTCAGATTAACGCAGTTAGTTGAATAGGGATGGGCATGGGACGGGTAGGGGACGGATACACGTATCCCCATACTTGATCCCCAAACTAAAATCAATCCCTATACCCTATCCGATCCCCACTGGAGATTTCTTTTTACCACCCATCCCCGACCCAAACGGGGAACGGGGATCTCTATGAGGAAACAGGTACCTGAATTGAAAAAAATATAACAATATAAAAATACAAAAATTTTAAAATATGACTATAAAAAAATAAAGCAGGATCTTAATTCATATTTAAAAAATCAAAAAATACCATATATACATATTTAGAAAGCACATAAATGAACTCATCTTTGAATGCGAAGCATGTCATTTGTTGCTTGAATTGCTTGGCGAGATTGACAAATTTTGTTTTCCGAGCGTCGATTTATGCTTCGTTTGCGAGTTTAGGGAAAAAAAAAAAAAAGAAAAGAAAAGAATAGTTAAAAAAAGAAGAAAAAAAAAAGATACGATAATGTTTCATTTCTGTATATTTATAAGTTTAGGGGAAAAAGGATAATGGTTTTTTTTTTCTTCTTCTTTATTTGTGAGTTGAGAAAAAATAAAAAGAATACAAAATACATGTGGTTATTTTATAAAAAAATCTTTTGATGAGTTGAAGGGTTGTTTTAGAATTTATTTGTAATTTTTTTCTTATTCTTTCTCTTATGAGCAAATATGTTATTTTAAAACTTTCATTAATTCATTTTTATCTTCTTTCCATTTCTGCTTTTTTTTTTTAGAAGTTGAAATTTTTAAAAATTTAACACTAACTTTTTTTTTCTATTTCTTTTATTTTCTTTATTTAGAAAAACTCACAAAGAAGTAATGATTTCTAAAGTTCTTTTTTTTCTCCCTCTTATTTTCTTCTCAATTTTCTCCATCCAAATGGACCGTTAGGACTGTATTTTGCAAACAACATTTTTATTCTATTTCATTTTTTAAGTTAAAAAATAATAATAATATTAATAACTAGAGTGAAATAAAAATTAAAAATAAGAAATTATCTTGTATCTAACTTTATGTCTATGCATGTGAAGAGGGTTAGCTGACTCTTATTTGACCCTAACTTGACTCCATTTGGGACTGATATTGACCTTATGTTCGTATAGACCCGACTCAACTCGACGCTGGCCCATCTCTACACTTTAGGGTTAAGGTTTGGAACACATTGATCCGAACCGTGACCAAATTCTAAGCCAATCCCATCCAAATCCTACAAATTCAATTTTGTTTCTATTAGGTGACTTTTGGTTTGATTTGTATTTTTTGTTTTTCTTTTTATTTTCTATTTTTTTGTTTTGAAATTCATATTTAAAGAATACTCAAAATACATGTGATTTGATATTTTCTACTTTCGCTTTTTGTAATTCTCCTTGTTTTGGGGTCAAAAAAGTCTAATGATTTTTGCATTTTGCATTTTATATGTAAATCCATTTTCTATTTTCTAAAATAAATTTTGAAAATATGAGTGACTAAATGTGTTTTGACCTATTTTTTTTACTTTCATTTTTTCGGTAATTAAGTGCATTTGGATTAATGGGAAAAGTATGTACAATGTCTTAGAGGCATACCCTTGTATAGTTAATTACAATGGAATCCCCCAATTAATACATATACTAGAATTATCCTCTGTACCTTTAATAACAGGAATATTAGAAAGCTTAACTCTAATTTTATAGGCAATACATTAGATAATGGCATCGGTAGATGAGGAAATTCCTTTAAAGATTCTAGTATTTCATTCTTGCCATATATAGTAGACTAGAGCGGCCCAAGCAAGCTTACGTAATGTGCTAGCAAAGTTTTTCCCACCAAATTTTTCAGTGGCCCAAGAAACTTCATTCCTCCAAGATTGGCTAGCTTTAGTGATGAGGCATTTTCGAAAGCACAATTGCTCTTAACTCAGCCGAGAAGGGACATTGGAAGAACAAATGAACCATGGTTTCTAATGCTCGTCCACACAAAACACAATTAGGGTCAACATTCAATTCCCATGCTAGCATTCTTTATTTTATGTTGAGTCTTTTTTTGATTGCAAGCCACAAAATAAACCCATGCCTAGGGATATGGTTGGAGAACCATAGCAGATAATGCCATGCTACCTTAGGAGCTTTATCTCGGATTGAGTTCCAAGTTGCTGCGGCTTGAAAGGCTTCATTCTTTGAGACAATCCAAATAAATCTGTCCGAAGCATAAGAATTAGGCAAATAGTCGGGAGGATGCACTGCTATCTTATTTGTCTATTTGGAGAAGCGACGGCTTGAAATGGGCCATCTCCATTGCCCATTTTGAATCACTTGTAAGACTTTGGCATTCTTTGATAGCCCGGCATCATAGGCAATTCTAGAGCCAAACTTGGGATTAGAGGGCTAACAGGATGTCAATGGGAGAACTAAAGACAGATAGAATCTCCTCTTCCCACCTTGTATTTGAAAATACGGCTTGCTTCTTCTCTTAGTTTTAGTAGCTTATGCCACGTCCAAAAATAATATGAAGGAGCTTTAACTTCTCAAAAACATTTACCTTTAGGGGCCGATTGGATGGTGCTAAAATTTTAGAGGGATAAGTTTTAGATGGGGTATAAGATAAGAGGGGATATTATTTTTAGAGGGTTGGCCCACATTGATGTGATGTTTATGAAGGGGGGTAACTTTTGACTTGGTTTGGATGTTTTATAAATAAGAGAAGGTGAATGATGATAAAAAGAGTCAAATGACTCTTTTGTCCTTGTGATGTCCCAAACTTGGTTACCCATTAAATTAAATATTAAATTACAAAACCCACTCTATTTAATTATTTTTGGACAATTTGAAGTTATATTATTTATTTAATTGAAAATTTAATTTTGTATAAATTTATTTAAATTTTTTTTTAAATATGTACTTTTGAATGGTTGGTTATTATCCAAGTTTTTTAATTATGTTTATTTTGACTTGTTGGCTTATCTATTATTTTTTTTATTAACATTATATTTATTTTAATCAAGTTAACAATACCATTAACGAAAGTTAAAAACGTCAAAAATTTATCCACTTGAAGGGGGATAATTTTTAGCTAGCCCAAACCCTAGCTAAAAATTATCCCCCCTCGGGGGCTAAATTTAATACCATGCAAAATCTAATCCGGGAGAGAAATGAAGCATTTCGGCTGCCAAACCAAGCAAAAAATGTGGGGTCCACGGGCAAAATTTTTGCCCCCCTTCTTTAGCTGCATCCAATCGGCCCGTTAAGTAGGTATGATCTACACCATTCCACCCAAAGAGAGGAGCTTCTACAGCAAATGGTCCATAAATGCCTCATCATGAAAGCTTTGTTCTATTCATCAAGTTTGCGGATACCAAGGCCTCCTTCATTTTTTGACTTACACACATCACTCCATATAACCTTACTTCCCCATCTCCTCGAGTTAGTTCTCGACCACAAAAATTTTCTTAGAGTTTGTTCTACTGCTTCCCATACTTTCTTAGGGAGGATAAAATGGACACTCTAATAAACTTGAATGTTAAACAAGATAAACTTGATAAGGACCAACCTAGCCGCACATGATAAACACTTTGAAGTCCAGCTTTTGACTCTGCTTGTCACCTTCTCAATGAGATCCTAGCAATCATCATACTTGAGTTTGGTAGAAATTAGAGGAACTCCTACGTATTTGACGGGAGGTCTTTTTGTTTAAAGCCCAGCAAATAGCATAACTGATGCTTTTCTTTATATGTCAAGCCTGAGATGTAAATTTTACTTTTATTCCCATTTGATTGGAGCCTTGAGTATTTGTGAAATTCTTGAAGTACTTCGTGGATGAGCTGAAAATATGCCTCAGAAGGAGTACATAGCACAAATAAATAATCTACAAAAGCATATATGATTTATAGAAGTGTTAGAGCATTTTGGGTGATAAACAAACTTACTTCCTTCCACCATCTTGTTAAAAAGTCTAAAGAAGAATTCCATGGCAAAGAGAAAGAGATATAGAGACAGTGGATCACCTTGGCAAAATCCTCTGGCACTTGGAAAATAACTTTCAAGAACACCATTAAGGGAAATTGAGAATTGTGGTGATATGATGTAGACTTTGATCTATTCTATGAATTTGCCAGGTATCTTACAAGTTTGCAAAATGTCTAGGAGAAGGTTCCATGAGACTGAATCAATGGCTTTCATTAAGTCAATCTTCAAAGCACTCCTGGAAATTAAATTCTGGAGTTGGTTATCACAATTTCTGAGCTCGTCAACCCATTTTACAAGTCTAATTGTATCCCACAAAAAAAAAAATATTTATTATTTGTGGAACACTGAGGAGCTATGGGACTAACAAAGAATGGGCAGCTGAGACTAGTAAAGATCTTGGGTTGACATTAAAATATTACGTTCAGGTTCTCGTGTAATTTGGGCTGCTAAATTGTTAATTCAAAACATCTTAGGGCCCCATTATCCCATGATTTTTTTTTTTACGTCTCTTGGACTACCCCATCATCCAAGTATGTAGATTTTCGCAGCTTCATATTGGGCTTTTAACCAATTGCAAAACTTCAACACATCTTGGATTGGCCCCCATGTTTCGGTGCGCTCTTGAAGTGCATATCATTTAGGATAAGATACTCGGGTGCTTGGAGTATCAAAAAAAATTTTAATAAATTTTTATTTTTTTTAATATTTTTTAATTTTTCTAACTTTATCTCAATCAAAAATTGTAAACTTTTTTTTTATCCCAATCAAAAATTTTAAAATTTTTTTGTCAACTTTTTTATTTTTATTTTTTAATTTTTAGAGCATGGCACCAAATACCTAATAATGAAAAATTTGACAGAAATTTATTTATTTATTTATTTGGGCTCCAAATGATCCCAAAATGTGAATTTGACAATTATGTTAAAAAAAATTTATAAAAGGAACGCAATTGCGTAGTGTGATGCTTAAAATGAATAAATAAATAAATAAGACAAAAAAAAGTTGGGGTGAAAAATATTGCAACACGTAAATTACGTTGTATCACAAGTTCTTAGAAATATTATAAATATTAGTAATTTTTAATTATAAATATTAAAAATCTACAATTTTTAATTTTTTATAATATTAACCAACCATAAATCAATAAACTGTTAAATCGCTACATGCCGATCAATTAAGCTGTTGGATTGATGTAATTGACAAGAGATTTGTTACAAAAACTTTCGAATGATTAATATTGCGATAAAGTAAAAATATTAAATTATTTAATTTTGATTAAATTCTATTAAACAAACGTGTTTAAAAATAGAATTTAATCAAAATTTAACAAGTGAAAACTGTAATATACTTTGTTATAAAATGAAAAAAAAATTCACCTCGACATATAGCCTAGTATTATTTAACTCCCTTCAACTAAAATTAGAAAAGAAAAACAACATTACTCTTTATTTATTTATTTATTTATTTATTTATTTTTATAGTATTTCAATTTGTCATGTTATTAGTTAAAAAATGATCAAGTGCATTCAAGACGTAAATTCTGCCAATATATTTTATAAAAATATTTTATTTTATCTTAAATAATTATTGCGACATGGTATATTTTTGGTTTTATTGACAAATATTATTATATCAAGGTAAATTTTTTAAGATGAAATTTAAAAAATTATAATTTATTATGATATAAAAATTATTTTTATATATAATTGACCCAAGTTGATAACAGAATTTTTTTTATGACCCAGTTAAATTTATGTAGAGGGGGTGTTTGGAGGTGTTAGAGTGATAAAAAATGATAAAATTTGGTAAAAGTTGTGAGCTCGTAATTCATGCAGTGAAATAAAAATAAAATTTTTAGAAATTTTTAGTGATTTTTAACATTTTTCAATGATTTTCAGGCAACCAAATGGAGTAGAACATCACTAGAAAGTAGTTCTAATGTAATAAAATTCTAAATCACATATATTAATTTTGATTTCACAAAATTTGAATTCTTAATAATTATTACGTAATCACTACTGCGCATAAATAAGAAATGTAATAATTATAAATAATTTTTTTATAAAAATTTTATTTTGGACATTTACATGGCTGAGCATTTAGATTTGTAAATCACTTGACATTTCATCTAATTTTCCTACTATAGCACTTAATTGTATGGCATGACTAGCATACCTTAGAAAAACAAAATAAAAGTGTAGATGTAACATTTATTATTAAAATGCTATAGTGATACCAATATAATATAAACAATAATTTTAAGGCTTTTTTTTTTCTCTTTTAGGATAATTTATCTTATGGGTATATTTAATTACAAAAATTGGATGATGGAGTAATTTTTATAGGCAAATGCTAACTTATGCCCTAAGAGTATAAGTTAAGGAGCATTTATTGACTTTGTTTTTACTCCTAAACACATTTTTCTATGTTAAAAGGTTTTAATTTTTTTATAAACAAATCAACCATCAAACATTAATTATGCCAATCAATTTAAATGACAAAATTAACCCTACAAACTAATCTGTAAAAAAATTAATATGCAACAAACATTAAATGATCAATTAGAATATTGGCTTACGGTTGAATGTGAAAGGTCATAATCTTTTACACTAAAGTATTTCCCTTCAAAAAATTCCCTCCAACAATCATCCTATTTAATTTTTGTAACTTTCTCCCATTTACAACAATGAGCAGATCAAGTTGAGCTTGAGACGAAAGAAGTATTTTGAAGAAATACTTTTAAAGAGGTACTTTTTCTCATTTCTCTTTTTATATTATGTTTTTTTCTTAGGAGTTTTTTGTGCATTGCATATTAATATTATAATATTTTTAATGATATTAAAAATGTTCTATTTTATTTTCTATTTTTTTATGTTACTTAGAATTGGAGAATAGATAGAGATTTTGATTTAAATGAGCATCCAAAGGAAATTGAAGAATCTGGGTTTGATAGTGACAATTTAGAATTTTTTGGAGGAGTGCAAGAAAATGAAAGTTTGGGAGAAAATGATTTTGAACCTTTTGTTGGTCAATGCTTTCTTAGTGAAGAAGGAGTTTTCATTTTCTATAAAAATTATGCAAAAAGGCATGGGTTTTCAATTCGGAAAGGATGATTGATTCATCACAAAAGGTAGAGAATTAAGAAGACAGGACCTCTTTTGCTATTGTGAAGGAAAAACACCACTAAAAATTGTTCAACCATCTATGGAGCAACGAAATAGAAAATCATTAAGGTGTAGGTGTAAGGCTCATTTAAGCATTACTTTGCGAAAGTGTTTTGACATTTTTCCACAAGAATGGCATGTTACTAAGTTTGTTATGGATCATAACCACGAGTTGTTGACACTTTCACAAGTATGTTTTCTTCCGGCAAATCGAGTGATTACTAAAGATGATGAAGAACGTCTTCTAATGTTGAAAGAATGAGGTCTTTCAATTAGACAAATAATGCGTGTTATGGAGCTTGAAAAAAATGTCAAACATGGTCATCTTGCATTTTTTTGAAAAAGATTTTCGTAATTTTTTCACCAAAGCTAGGAGGAAGAATGAAGTGAATGACATTAGAGACCTTTTACAACATTGCAAAATGGCCAAAGAAAAAAACATAAAGTTTCAATATGGGTTCAAAGTAGATGAAGAAAAAAAGTTAGAGCATATTTTTTGGTCTCCTTCTTATTGCTTTGATTGGTATCAAAAATATGGAGATGTCGTTGTCTTTGATACTACCTACAAGGTAAATGCTTATGAAATGCCTTTTGGCATTTTCGTGGGAGTCAATAATCATGGCAAGACAATATTGTTTGGATGTGCACTTCTTAAAAATGAGATAACATGTGCCTTTCAATGGTTGATGAAGGTAATATTCTAATTTTACATTTTCTTTGAAAACCATGTGTTATTATATAATCTAATGCATTTCAATTTTTAAATTGTAGACATTTGTATCTTTGATGAAGAAGCCGCCTAAGACCATTTTAACTGATCAAGATCCATGGATGACGGATGCAATTACCAAAAAGTTGCCATCAACAAAACACAGCTTTTGCATATGACATATTACTACTAAATTTAGTGGTTGGTTCACATCTATTCTTAGAAATCAATATTAAAAATGGCGTGCAGATTTTTATAAGTTATATAACTTGGAGACGCGCGAAGAATTTAAGTATCAATGGCCTCATGTGATTGCAAAATGTAACTTTGGTGCAAATAAGCATGTTAATGGATTATATCATATGAGGTAATTTTGGGTGCCTTGTTACCTTTGGGATCACCTTTTTGGAGGGATGACAACAACAGGAATGTCACACCCCTATTTTATGATACATTTAATCTCTTAAATAGAGTGGACATTACCAAATTCTCTACCTAAATATAAAATATCAATATTTACTCAACATGTAAAGTTTAAAACAAAGAGGCAAACAAAAATTTTCTATCGAGTTTAGCATACATAAACTTACAATTTATAAAACTCATCAAATAAAGCATTAGGCTGGCACTATTCTAATTCTTAAATTGCTTATACAAACTTTGGACACATAATTAAAATAAGAAATAGACAACTCAGGTGCTCCTCTAATCACCCGCAGCCATTTCTAAACCCAACCTGAAAGGTGTAAATTTGGGTGTGAGTGGCACACACTCAGTGGATGTATTATACTTAAAATAAAAGATAATAAATATGCACCAATAATTAATTCACATCAATTATATCAATAACTATTCCACAACCAACTCATAATTAATTTAACTATATCACATATAATAAAAAATCTCAATACATAATCCATCATTATTAGGCCCCAACTGGTCGTATCATAACACCTTTGCATAATAAATGATTTAAATGATAATGCAACACACATTTGGTTCCATTTGGCCCATGAGTTGAGCGATTAACGGTGTATAGTGGCTTTAATTTAACTTGTCCCATTAACCCCATCTAGTTTTATCATTTTCTTCGGCCTCATCTGGCTGCATATTATTAATTTCTGGTCCCATCTGGCCTCATATTTATTTTTTTTCCTTCAGCCCCATCTGGCATTATATTTATTTTTTTTTCCTTCAGCCCCATCTGGCCTCGTCTCATCTGACCATAATGCAAGTGTAATGCACACAACTCATGCTGATATGCAACAATGTATTTTTTTTCCAATAAAAATATTATTTCTTAAATTTATCATTCCACAAATAACCATGATTTTCCACTAACACAATAATTTATAAGTGGCAAGCAGTATTTAGCAACATGAATATTTGGAAAAAAATAAATAAAATTTAACTATTCATATTTAATAAATTTTATTTTTAAGTTTAATACACCCACTTGGACAGTAGATATTCTAAGAAAGCCGATTTACTGAGGTGGTGGCTGCTGATTATCCTTGGGTTCTAATTTTTTTTAGACCAATAAAATATACAAATCAGACATTGAATAGTTAAAATTTATCCTAAAATTAATTGAAAATAAATAAAACATAACCATTATACCCTCCACATATTTAATTTATTTAGCCTAAAAAAATTTAATTTTAATTTAGTAACATAAAATAAAATAACTTACCTCAATTATCCCGCCAAAATTTCCTAAGATTCTCCCTTCCTTGCTAATATTTCTCTTTTTTTTTTCCTCACTGCAAACTTCGCCCCGTTTCTTCACTATTTCTCCACTGTTTCACTATTCCTCCACTGTCAGAAAAACTTGACAAGTCCAAGTTGCACATGTCCAAACAAAACATTTATATATATATACATAGGTTGCACTACGTGGCTTAGCCACCACCACCCACACAAATTAACATAATATATATATACCTTGGTTGTGTTAGTCATCTTCCACGTGGAGCCCACCTCTCCAAGTATAATGGTTATGTATATCTATATCACTCATTAATTAATTTAGACAAAAAACAAAATAACTAAGGTTTTAACTTAATACCAACACAATTAAATTACTAGGTATCAAATAAAAATTAAAATGCTAAATATGCAGTTAAATTAAAAGAATTAATAATAAAAACTAAAAGTTTAGGATGTCACAAGGAAGATCTGAGAGTATAAATGCATATGTCAAGCGCTTTATTGGTTCTCACACAAATTTGAGTCAATTTGTTGAACAAGTAAGTTACTATAGATTAAGTAATAATCATCATTTTTATAATTAGATTAAATCTATTTATGTTCTTTTTTATCATTATAATTTTAATTGTCAAATTTAGGTTTATCTTGCTATTGGAGACATTGAGCAAGGGGAATTATATGACACAATGTTGGAAACATATAAAAACTCTTCTTTAAGATCGATGTCATTGCTAGAGGAGCAAGCTCGTGAAGTGCTCACACCTTTTTCTTTCAAAAATCAAGAAGAGTTTGGAAGAGCAACTCAGTATTCACTATTGCATGAGAATAATGGCGAGTTTGTTATACAACACTACAACGAAAAAAAAATCAAAAGCACAAAGTATTTTGGGATAAGGAGACGGCAAGTTGCAGTTGCAAGCATTTTGAATTTTGGGGAATACTTTGTCGTCATATATTAAGCGTATTTCTTCATAAGGATTGTTACAAAATTCCATCCGAGTACTTGCCATTGCGTTGGTGCCATGATGAATTCCAAGGTCAACAAGTGCACCAAATTTTGGAAAGGAAAACTTTAGCTGAAAATCAGACAATTGAAATAGATGATGTTCATTGTCCTCCAACTTCGAAAATAAAAGGGTGCCCTAAGCAAAAGCGAATGAAAGGAGGAAAGGAATTGGGAAAACAAATGAAAGCTTGTAGACTATGCAAATGTCTTGGTCATAATATAACAACATGTCCAGAGAAGGAAGACATAATGCTGTGTAATGGATCACAAAAGACAAACAAGAGAATAGCTTCAAAAGGTGGAGATTTGAACTCAATTTTTTCTTTTAAGTGTTAGGTAATTAGTTGTCATGATTTAGAAGCAATGTACTTTTGGGACCTTTTGATTATTATCTTTTATTGCTTAAAAGTTGAAACTTTTGAATGTAATCGATCTTTTTGCTTTCAAAGACTACTTCAAGAGGCTTTTTAATTTCAAGAAAGACAAGGATAGTTACTGGAAGCGGTTTGCAGGCAACTTGGCATCAATTGGTGCTGCTAGTGCTTCATCCTTTTTGTTTGTTTATTCCTTGGATTATGCTCAAACATGTTTGGCTAATGATGCTAATGCTGCTAAGAAGGGTGGTGAAAGGCAGTTTGATGGTTTAATTGATGTTTACAAGAAAACCATCCAATCGGATGGCATTGTTGGGCTTTATCGTGGATTCAACATCTCATGTGTGAGAATTATTGTTTATCGTAGGTTGTACTTCGGAATGTATGATTCCTTGAAACTTGTGGTTCTAGTTGGTCATTTGCAGGATAATTCATCGTAGGTTGTACTTCAGAATGTATGATTCCTTGAAACTTGTGATTCTAGTTGGTCATTTGCAGGTGGCAAGTTTCTTCTGTAATTGAGGATGTGAAAAAAAAAAAGAAAAAAAAAGATCCAATTGCAAAAATGTTGTGTTTGGTTTGGTCATTTTCATAGAATAGTTAAAAACATTTATTAGTTAGTTTTAAATATTATTTGAAAAATGTGAGAATTAATGTTAAAGTAAATTACAATTAATGTTTTTAATTATCCTAAGGGCACATGTTAGCAAGACCCATTTTTTTATGGGATTGTTTTTTTGATATTTAGTTAGTGAGATATAAAGTATGCTAGAATATGTAATTTAACATTAAATGTGATAGAAAATAATTTTGAAACTTAAAATTTTGGTAAGAAACAAATCTGAGGATGGAAGACATGTCATCCCACTCATCCCCCGTGACATAACATATTCTAGAAAATATAAAATCTAAGTCTAGATATATAATACCACAAATTAAATATAAAATTAAACTAATAAAAAAATGAATTGTATCTCCAATTCCCCGTTTGTACCCGCAAACCAACACATCCTGTGAAATTTGACAAGTGTTATGTAAAGGAAGTAGATATTGGTAATTTAAAAAAAAAAAAAGGAAGAAGAAAGAAAAGGAAAGCGTACAATACCTCGTCAAAACTAACAAAATATTTAGTTATAAAATGTACTGCAATAAACTTTTTTTAGAATTCAAAATATTATGTTAAAAAAAAAAAGTCAAGGTGCATTTAATATAATAGTATAGCGATAAAAAAAAATGTTAATCTAAAATATTGGGTTGGTTTGGAGTTTTATAAAATTTCACAACACTCCCGTTATTTACCCTCAAAATAAAGACAAGTGTTATCATAAAAATTGGAGGCGACAAGGTGTAAGTAATAAATTTTGCCATGCCTATTATGCCTCTTACATTTTTTCTACCGTTCTAAAAAAATTAATTTATAATAATATTAGTAAAAGTATTCCATTTTCATGAGCTCACTTTCTAAATTCATGTACGACCCAAGAATAACATAAGAAATCGACAGAGAACATAGAATTAAAAAATACAAAAACTTGATATTATTCTAATTTTAAATTTAAAAATAAACCAACTTTCAAAGTCTTGATTATTATTATGTGATAGGTCTGTTAAAATTAAAATATTATATCACATCAAAAATTTTCAAATCCTTTTAGAGCATTAAAATAACATATGTGAAAAGAAAAGAATTCAAGAGAAGCAAAATAAATAATCTTATCTCTAATATTATTGTTCATAAAATACTATTACAAATTTGATACAAGATTGTTAATGAAGATAACTTACAAAACAGGAATACAAACTATCTCTACCCTTATAAACTCTCTTCAAATTATAAAATATAAATTATAAAAAGAGCCAATAAGTAATTAAATTTCGAGAACAAAATTTTTATAAAAGGGAAGAATGTAGTATCTGGTATTTAATTTTAATCATTTATGTATTATTTTGGGCCAATAAAATATTTAAAATGAAATTGAGTAATTTATTTTATTTTTTTTCTGGGTCGAGTGTGGCCCAAATCGATATTTGATTGGACAACTGGACCGAATCCAACCTTTCTTTTCTCTTTTTTCTTTTTCTTTCTTTTCTTTTCCTTTCCTTCTCTTTTTCTTTTTTCTCTTTTTGGTGTCCTGCGTGTCTTCCAGAGAGGACGGGGAAAGAGAGAAAAGAGAGAGAGAGAGGAGAGAGGAGAGAGAAGGTAGAGAGAGGGCAATCCGGGAAGGAAGGAAGGCAGACCCAGATAGTTTTCGACGCCGTGAACGTTATGATTATGTTTGTTTCGCGTGATTTTGCTTGAGGTGGGAGACACCGACACTAAAAATTTAGATGCCAAAACTAAAATCTCTCCATTTCTTCTTTTCTTTTCAGATCTGAGGTAAGTGGGATCTATATTTGTATTTTAGACGTTGTAAGGATCATTTTAGCATACTTATATACTTGATTTGGTAAAGGTTTATGAAATGTATATATATATGCACGGGTATGTATATATACACATATATGCATATATCTTTTATATATGTGTGTATATATATGCATATATGTGTTGAATTTTTTATACTTTTGAGTTATGAAAATTACATAAACGATATGTAAAAAATGATTAAAATTAGATTGACAGTAGGAAATTAGTCTAATTTGGAAGACTGGTGTGCGGGGGTGTTCATTGGAAGAAACGAGAAAGGAAAAAAAATGAAAAAGTATAAGGAAAATACTTAGAGATATTACCATTTAGGCCCAAAGTTTTAGATAATTACAAATTGACTCTCAAAAGTTTAGATAATTATAAAGTGAACCTCAAAGTTTTATATAATTACAAATGACCCCCAAAGGTTTCAAATAATTACAAAATGACCCCTAAAGTTTAGAAAAATTATGATTTTATCCCTAAAGAATTGTGGGAAATAATAATGTTACCCCTAGAGTTATAGAGAATTATAGTTGATGTTACAGGAATTGAAGATGTTAGAAAAGAATTGTAAATTTTGATATTTTAAAACATGTTTTGTTTTATGTTGATAATTGTAGAAAAGAATTACTATGCACGATAAGTTATATGAGATATAATTGATGATTGAATTATATGAAATATAATTGATTATTAAATATAGCATGCTTTATTAATGTTGTGAATTATTAAAGAGAATTATTCACATGATTGAGCATATCACGTGTATAGAGCTGGGGTGGCATCATCTAATTTATGTTGAGAATATTAATTGGTCGAGAACGCCACATTCATATTTTAACATGCCGAAGCACAGGTTATATATATATGGGTGAAATCCATAATTTGAGAAAAATGATAAAATGAGATTTTGAAAAATACTGAATGATCCCCAGTCAATATATTTGACTAGAGGTTAATTATGTAGAGTTGGGACGTTAATTATGAGATATAAGTGTGAGATTTTTTTTCGAACTGTAGCCGGACTTTGCTTGAGATAAGCAGATGTCTGACTAGGAATGTAACACAGTTCCCTAGCAGAAGGCCCAAGGGGTGTAACATGGTTCCCTTTAGCCTTAGCTGATTAGGGATATAACACGGTTCTCCAACCGCTATTTTTATTGATTACCCTATTCGAGATAAGCAGATGTCTGACTAGGAGTGTAACACGATTCCCTAACAGAAAGGCTAGAGGGTATAACACAATTCTCCTGAGCCTTAACTAATTAAAGGTGTAACACGGTTCCCCAACCGTTATTTATATTGATTACCCTACTTGAGATAAGCAAATACCTAATTAGGAGTGTAACACGATTCCCTAGCAGATGGGCTAAGGAGTGTAATATGGTTCCCCTGAGTCTTAGCTGATTGGGGGTGTAACACGGTTCTCCTGAGTCTTACACTAATAGGAGTATAACACGGTTCTCTAACCACTATTTATATTGATTACCCTGCTTGAACTAAACAAATGCCTGACTTTATATTAATTAACCGCTATTTATATTGATACTTGGTTAGACAACTGGTCCGGACGTAACCATTCTTTTCTCTTTTCTTTCTTTCTTTTCTTTCTCTTTCTTTCTTTCTCTTTTTCTTCTTTTTCTTTTTTTTTTCTTTTTTCTCTTTCTTTTTTTTTTTCTTTTTTCTCTTTCTCATTTCTTCCAGTGAATAGCCCCCGCACACCAGCCTTTCAAATTAGATTGATTTCATAGCTTAAAAGTATGAAAAACTCTACATATATATGCATATATACATACCCGTGTTTATATATATATGCATCTCATAAAACTTCACTAAATCAAGCCTATAAGTATTTCAAAATGATCCTTAAAACGTCTATAACACAAATATAGGTCCTACTTACCTCAGATTTGAAGAGAAAAGAAGAAATGAAGAGATTTTAGTTTTAGCATTTAAACTTTCAGTTTCGATTTCTCCCACCTCGAGCGAAATCACACCACCACAACATTCACGGCGTTGAAACTACCTGAATCTACCTTCTTTCCTTCCTAGATCACCCTCTCTCTACTTTCTTTCTCATCTCTCTCTTTTCTCTCTCCCCGTCCTCCTTGGAAGACTTACGGGGCACCAAAAAAGAGAAAGAAAAAAAAGAGAAAGAAAGGAGAAAATAAAGGCTGGATCCGACCTAGTTGTCCAACTAAATATCAATTTGGGTCACACTTGACCCAGAGAAAAATAAAATAAATTATTCAATCTCATTTTAAATATTTTATTGGTTCAAAATAATACATAAATGATCAAAATTAAATATCAGGTCCTACGATGCCAGACTCTAAAAAGTTTTCCTCTTTAAATTGAGATTTTTACTTCTCTGTGTCTGTAAGATCATCCTAAGTTTCCCTCAAGATGCTAGTTTTTTTCCTATAGTGACTAAAATCATCTAACCATTGTACAAAAAGCATTTCCTTCTTTTGGTAAAAATAATACATTAATTAACATAAAAAAAAAAAGAAAAAACACAATAATATATTGAAAGAACGAAAAAAAAATTGACTTTTGAAACTTTATCTTGTTATTAATAATGGTGGAGTATCCTCTTAATGGACTTTAGTAGAATCTTTTAATGATTTCTTATAGTCATAGTGCTCCATAAAGGTCTATCATAAAAAAAACTCCACCAAAATCCACTAACAAGATGCTTCACCATTACCGCTAACATGATAAAATTTCAAGTCATCTTTTTCTTTTCTTCCAATAAATCATTGTGTTTTTTTCTTTTTCTTGTTTTTTATGTCAATTAATGTATTATTTTTTTATATTATTTCTATCAAAAGAAAAAAATGCTCTCTGTATAATGATTACAAGATGCCTTTACTTACTAAAGGAAAAAACTAATATATAAGTAAAAGAAAAAATTAATATCTCGAGACAAACTTGACATCTTACTACCAAGACAGAGAAATAAAAATCTCTACTTAAAGAGAAAAATATTTTAGAATTCGGCACTTACATACTGACTCCTTTCATAATTTATATTTTGTAATTTAAAAAGAGTTTACAAGTGCAAAAGCCACTTTGTATTCCTGTCTTGTAAGTTATCTTCATTAATAACCTTCCATCAAATTTGTAATGGTATTTTATGAATAATAATATTAAAAATTAATTTATTTGTATAGCTTTTTCTTTTCACGTATATCATTTTAATGCTCCAAAAAGATTTGAAAATTTTTTATATGATATATATTTAATCTTGTAAAATGATCACATAATAGTAATTAAGACTTTGATAGCAGGTTTATTTCTAAATTTAAAGCCAAAATAATATTAAGTTTTTATGTGCATTAATTTATGTTCTCATTGATTTTTTATATTGCTATTCTTGAGTTATTCTAAAAATTAAAAATTAAAATTCATAAACTTTTAATAAAAAATTTCAAAACATTGATGTTTTGAACTAAAAACTCTATTTTAAGGAAATAAAATTTTTATTTCAAAAAAAAAAGGAAATGAAATTTTGAAATTGTAAATCCAGGAGGACCTATACTTTGCGTAATTTAATACAATTATTTTCCGCACTGTGTACAAATTATTAATTATTTTGCATTACAAATAATTGGAGTGTGATAAAAATCCGAGCATAAAAATTGAATTTTCGGTCTCAGACCTCATTGTTTTAAAAATATTCCTTAACAATCCATGGATCTAAAATATTATCTTTAAAAATTCAAAACTCATTTAGTTTGTTTTTTTTATTTTTTATTTTTTATTTTTTATTTTCTATTTTAAACTCATTTTTCATTTTACATTTTTGAAAAAAAAAATAACTCTAAACATATTTAATCACTTGTATTTTTAAAATTTATTTTAAAAAATAAAAAATAAAATTACACATAAAATAAAAAATAATAAAAAATTATTTTAAACGTTTTTAATCTAAAATAAAGAAAATTTAAAAATAATAAAAACAGAATATTTTTTATTTTTTTATTTTAAAATTTTTAAACCATAAAATAAAAATAAAAAATAAAAAACAGAAAAATAAACCAAATCCCACCTCAATTTTTAAAATTTAAAAAATTTGGCTCATGAAAGTAAAAACTCCACTTGTTTTGCAATACATTTCTAAATATCTCTAAAAACTTTTAAAAGTTATACACTTTTTATCTCACTGCATAAATTATACATATATAAATATTTCTAAATATTCTTAAAAATTTTTAAAAATTATACACTTTTTATTTCACTACACAAATTACGATCTCATAACTTATTTTACTTTATATCACTCTATTAACTCCAAGCATACCCAGAATATCACACTATTGACTCCAAGCATACCCGAATATTGTTACTAAAAGTTGCCTTCTTCAATTTTTCCTATACTAAAACTATTTATAATAAATAATAATTTCTTATTAAAATGATTAATTTTATTAAATTAAAATTATTTTATTATTTTGTTAAAATACTTTATAAAAAATGAAATCAATTAGTACTAAAATAACTTATTATTAAAATGAATTTCCAATTTATTAAAATAAATTTATAAAAATAATAATTTATTGCTAAATTGAATAATGATTATTAAGCTAAATAATACTTCGCTATTAAAATACATAATAAATTTTTTATCATAAAAATTGTTGAGGAGTTAGTATTCTATTTAAATTAATTGCTATTCTCAAATGGATAAATTATTAAACTCACACAAACTTAAATCAATCATTGCATGTTAAACTTTTACCTTTTTTTTTTTTATTAGGAAAACATAGTTAAAAGAATGATATACATCACCCAGGAACTATCTGTTGTTCTTCTGAAATTTATCTTTTTAATCTTTTATTCTCACTTTAGAAGTGGTAATAGAACGTAATTAAGGATGTGCCTATGTAACAAACTCAAGTTAAAACGAAAATAATAATTGTAACAAACTCAAGTTAAAATGAATATAAATTATTATTTTTATTTTAAATTTACAGATCCACGCACATTTCAAGTGATATATCATTCTCTCCGCAGTGTTACTTGTTTTCCTTTTTTGAGAGAGAAAATTCAGTCTAGAGTTACAATAAACGCAGTCCTATAAACAACTTAGATCGCGTTTATAATAATAAAAAATAAGATAAAATAAATAAAATAAAATAAATTATGTCCTTGTAATTTATACAAAAGCGGTTATAAGGTCAAAAAAACTTAAAAAAAAAAATCAAACTTTTAAAATTAATATGATGTAAAAATAATAAGTGTCCAATTTTAATTAGAAGAATTTGAAATTTAGAGTTTTTTAAATTTTTTTTTGAGTTTTTTTTTTTTCAAGCGGACTCATAGTAAAATAAAAAATACTATTAAAATTTTTACCCTACTTTTAAAATTTTTATCACTCTAAATAAAACTTTAGTTAAACCCCGTTTTAAAATAAGAAAAAATAAAATAAATTAAAATAAAATATAATTTAAAATTAATTTTGAAACTTTTTTTTTTTGAAAGTATAAAGTAATTTTTCAAATTCCATTCTCACGAATTTAAAAAAATTCACAACAAATAACAATAATAAGACTCGTTTTAAAACTTTCGACACAAAAAATATGATTGTATAAAAAAATTTACACATTCGATTAACTTATTTTTAAAATTTTTTTATTTTATTAACAAAATATTAAAATTTTTTAAAATTAATTATGGTAAAAAAAATTAAAAGTAGAAGGATTGTTGGAGATTTATAAAATTTTTTTTTAAAGGTTTATAATATGCTAAACGGCGTTAGAAACAATAGATCTCCAACCCCCAACCAAATCCAGTAATCAAACACGGCGATCTCCAACCCCCTACCAAATCCAGTAATCAAACACGGCCCCGTCTCGAAGAAGGTGGATACGTAATCCCATCCTAGTCTGAACGTCCCACAAACAAAAAAATAGAAAGAGTAATTAGGTCCAGATCGTAGTCGTCATCAGATTCTTCTCCCTGCTCTGCTTGTTTATGTTATTATTTTACTTTGTAAATCTCAGCCCTTTATTTTGATTGACAACACAAATGCAATTTATAATAAATACAAATATAATTACAATAAAAAAAGTCAATACAATTAAATCTACAACAAATACAGTATTGCCAGTCCCTAAATAAAAAAAAAAAAAAGAGGCTGAGATTTACCCCAAAAAAAATAGAAAAAGAGCAAAAACAAAAATAGCAGGGGAGCCGTACCCAGTTGGATCAGCTCCAACCGGTTAAGGATTGCATATTAATTAATCAACAAAATTCCCAAATTAACAAATAAAACTTACAAATTAGAAGGAAATGAATAAATAATGAAGAAAAACACGAGATCTGTTGTATACCTTAGGGTTAGGGCACGATAAGACGGCGGAAGATCATGGGAGAGAAAAGGTGGGGAAAGGAAGGAACAGCTGGGCATCGTGGGAATGGGCGGGCTTGGGAAGAAATTTGTTTTCGATACCCACAGGCAGGGGTCTCCCTCGCTCTTTATTATGAATGATTATTGAAGATTTATTCTTCCCAGCCCGCCCATTCCTACAACTCCCCAGCAGTTCTTCATCTCCCACTCCCTCTTCTCAGTCTCTCTTTACCTTGCTTGGTGTTTTTCCTTACTAATTACTTGCGACTGTAAATTGTATTGTGAGAACAAACCAGTGGGTTTGGAGCCCTTTTATAGCCAACTCAACCAACCCATTTCCACCAACCTTTCCCCCACTAACCCAAGATAAAGACTTGGATTTTGCAAATTCATCCTCCCAGCTGTACCTATTTCTTGCGAAGTCCCAATCACGTGAGACGATCTTACCTTCTGGAGGGTTCCTAAAAGTAAGTTACACGCGTAAGAAGGTTTGGTTTATCAAATTCTTTTAAAAATTGTGAAATTAAAAAAATTATTAAATAAATTTTTTCAAGTAAAATTCATTACATATTATTTTTATATTAATTTTTTTATTTTTTTGTAATCCAGACATCCTTTAAGAGGTGTTTGGATTAAAAAAATAAAAGAAAAACATTAGTATAAAAATTGACATACAGTAAAATTTGACTAAAAAAATTAAAAAATAAGAAATTGATAAAAATTAAAATTTTTCGGTATCTTTTTGATAAACTAAATACCTCCTAAAAAATTATTCACCCATCATTCATTCTTTTTATTTTTTTTTTCCGATACATTACTCCCATTGATATATGAATATTAAAAAAAATACACAATATTAGGTTACAATTATATAATTTATATATAAATTAATTAAAATATTTTTATATAAAATATTATAACTTATAAATTATTTAATTTCTTAAATTTTAAGTATAAAAACCTTCATCCATACACATAAAAATATTTGAGATCGATAAGATTTTGTATACTTTTTAACGGTCATGAATGGCGTTAGATGTCATTTGTTAAGAAAAATTATGGTCTTGTTTGGCCTACAAAAATTTATCAAAATTTATTAATTTTTAACTATTTTTTATACTTTCTTCCGATTAAAATTTAACACATATCACATTTATGTTACATCTTTCTATTTTTATTATACTTTTTGGTCAAATTTTACCCAACTAAACGGGCCCTACAAGCATAAGATGTAAAAATAATTTTTTAAACTGCAAGTGAAAGATAAACAAATCTTAAAAAAAATATTATAATTAATCCTATCATATTTTGCTATACATTTGTCATTGGTAGAACAAATAATAAACGAAACTAAACATACTAGAATAATAAAAATGGAATAAGAAAATAGTATTAATTTTAAACTACTAGATTAGATAAAAACTTTATCTCAAGCACGAGATTAGCAATTCGATGTAATTTTTCTTTTTATTAACAGCAAATGAGAATTTCTGTGACGTTCGGTTCTTATAACTAATTCTGCTTTCAGATCTCAAATAAATATAGAAAAAATTATTAAAATGATTATTAGTAGATGATAATTTTATAGGCACGGTGGGTACTGCTTGGAGTTAAAAAAATAAAAAACTTTATAATTTTTTACCAACATGAATTTGAGACTATAAAATTTAAATATTTTATTTACTATATAAAATACAAAAATACTAACTTTTATAAATTTATATAATTTCAACTATCCCATGGTTTTATATCAATTTTATAATTTATTTGATAAATTTTTTTACCGACCATTAATTTCTTAATAAGAATATCAATATTAATAAATTTTATATTTTTTTAAATTAGCAAGAGTGGTGAGATTCGCGGCAAGTGGGACAGCGTGCAATTTAAAATGTTTTTGACTTCTGGCACTGCTTTTTTGTCTTTTTATATATATTTCCAAAAGTAAAGGGGACGGACTTGCATAATTGTTTACAAAGAAGAAAAAGAAAAAGGACGAGGAGTGGAAAGTCCAAAGATGCTTAGCTTAGAGACTACGCAAAATTTAATGCTTGCCCGCCGTGCACGTCGCAGCCACCTCTATCCTTCTTGCATTTAGGGTCCCTTCGATGCTGTGAAAAGCAACCCAAAAAAAAAAAAGAAAAAAAAATATTTAAAAAATTTTTTTTAACGTCTGATGCAAAATTATTAAATTACTAGGACTTTGCCCGTGCCAATGGCACGAAATTAGAATTTAGTTTATAAAAAATTTAAATTTAAATTATTTTTTAAATATAAATAGTATAACATTTTAATTTTTGCATCAATTTTTTAGAAAGAGAAATCATTCCAAAAGTTTTTTTTGGTTCTGTCAGAATGGTTTTATATCAGAATTTATTGAAATTGGTTAAATAATTTTTTAGATTTGTAAAAAAATTATTGGAGTTTGTGAAATATTATTGAGATTTGTAAAAAAAATTATTAGAATTTATAAAAATTTGTTAGGATATGTAAATATATATAAATTTATAAAAATTTTACGAAACATGAAAAGTGCAAAATGTATTAGAAAATTTTAGAGATTTTCAAAAGTTTTAAGAGATTTTCAGTATTTTTTAGAGTTTTTTATTGTGTCAAACGGACTCTTAGTGTTAGTTTGGCCAAAAAAAACTGATAGTTCTATTATTTTTTCCCATTTTTTAAAATAATTAAATTTTTTCTCTTACATTTTATATTTTTTTTTAATCTTAAAGGATAAAAATGTTAAATTAATAAAAATTTAAAAAATTAATTACTAAAAAGTTAATTTTCTTCTTTTGAAATACAAAAAAAAGTTAATTTTTTAGTAGATTGTAGATAGTTAGCTTTTTCTTTGAATTCGAGAAGAGACAAAATTAAATTTTATGTAATTAGCTACTACAACATGCTAAAAAGTTAACTTTTATTGTGTTTGGAATGAAAAAAATTTAATTTTTAGTAGCCAGTATTTTAACTTTTTATTAATTTGATATTTTTAACCTTAGTCATTCAAAAGAAATTAAAAATATTAGAAGGTAATTATGGTTATTTTAGAAATAGGCAAAAATAATTGAGCAACAACTAGGTGCTATTCTCAAATGGAACCCAGGCTTCGTTTGGCTTTAAAGATTAAAAACATTTTGCTTTTTTTTTTTTAGTTTTTTTTATAATTTTATATGATGTTTTTTAATCTAATATTAATTTTCTTTTTAAACACTGTACCCTTTTAGAGTTGTTAATTGCATTTTTTTTAAATTCATGTTCATTTAGGTAAATTTTAAAATAAAATAAAATAAATTAATTTCTTTATTTTTTTAATCCAAACGGGTAGCCTTTATCTACAAGGCCTAAAAAAAAAAAAAACTACGGAATAAAAAAATAGTTTTTCCGAAACCAAACCATTTCCCAATTATGAATCAACAGTCCCTTTTTTTTGGGGGGGGGGGGAACGAATTGAACCCGAATGCGAGTTAGCCCATAGCACGTACCCGCTTCAAGCCCTAGAGAACGCTTTAACGCATGACCCGATTAACCGAGGAAATAAAATATTTATTGATGGTCAATTTTTAATGGGGTTAATCCAACACATTGCTTATGCTTAAGTGATGTTTGGATGGTTAATTTTTACAAAAAAAAAAAAAAATTAATATAAAAATGACACGTGATAGAATTTAATTGAACAAAATTGATAAAAATTGAATTTTTTTGACATTTTTTAGCAAACCAAACAACCTTTTAATTTGGAAAGAAAAAAATTAATTTTTTATAACTAATTACTAACTCATTACTAAAAAATTATTTTAATTTTTGTGGTTGAAAAAAGAGAAAATTTAATTTTTTAATAATTAGTTTTTTAATTTTTTATTTATTAATATATTTGCCATTCGTAGTTTAAAAATAGTTTAAAATGTAACAAATTAATTTTAATTATTTTAAATAAGGGTGTGTTTGATGCATCAAAATTTGATGAAAATATCTGAAAATTTCTGTAAAAGTTTACACATTCTCGTATTCTTAAAATTCTAAAAACGTTCAATGTCTTTCTAAAAAAAAGTCGATAACTAGAATTCGGTTAATCAAATAGTAAAAGTTTTTTTTGCTATTCTCAACATAGATTCCCAAGTTACCAAATGACACCCGTTTTGACTATTTTTTGCAGCGTTTTTAAAACCGTTCCAACGAAATCGCGTGGCCAACTTTCGTTCAAACGGTTTCTACAATCCGTTTGGACGGATTGTAATGTAAAGAAGTCAAAACTACCTAAAATTTTGAATTCCTCCAAACGGAATTCTAATCCGTCGGAATGAAATTTTACTATTTATCTCCAAAACACACGGTTTGAGCGGTGTGTACTAAACGTAAAAAATTTTTTTAAATTATATTTTATCTCATTTTTTTTCACTTTTTGATACGCTAAATGTACTCGAAGACTCACTTTTTGATAAGCCAAACGCACTCCAAGATACGGTTGTTCCATATGGATCCTTGGTTTATACCCCGGACAAACAATCTCTAGAATAATATTATTGTAGTACTAAACACTAATTTATTCATATCTAGCGAACGACGGCAGCTCTTGTTAGAATATTTTATTAATAAAATGTCATTAGTCTACCAATTTTTACTTGTGTGTATAAAACATTTAATTAGTTCGGCATATTTGACTTTTGTGTGTAAAAAAATATCTATATCATAAAAAATAATTTAAAAATGTGATGTGAAAAATAATTGAGTAGCGAATTTTTATAGTAAAAAGTAATGTTTTTTATTATATTTTAAAAAATTTATTAAAAAATACTTATGTGAAAAGTTAGTCAATTTGTATATCGACTTGGTTTAACTATTTTCTTCAAATCATAAATTTTTTTGAATTGTGTGTAACGTTCGTTCATTCATCTCGATTTATTTAATAATTTATTGAATAAAGTGATACAAACTTAGGGATAAAAATAATTTTTGAATGTTTAAATTAGTTCTTTTTCTATTGATTTTAAACCTAATATTTTTTATGCAATTTAATTTTAAAAAATTCTGAATTTATTTTTCATTTGTAAAATAATTTTCAAAACTTTTGTTTATTTTGTTTTTGACAATACAGGACGACACTCAAGAGTGGATCCAAGAATTTTGTTGAGTGGGGGCAAAATTTAAAAAAAAGTAAACATTAAAAATTTTTAAATAGCAACTAAATTTCAGTGGGGGTAATTTATATATTTATATATTAAAAGAATAAAAAAATTTATATAAAATATATAAAAAATATACAAATTTTTAGCAGTTAGTAGGGGCAGCTGCCTCCATTCGCCCCTTCATGGATCCGCCCCTGACAACACTCAAACTTGTCTAAATTATTATACTATTCTTATATACTATTAGGCTATGTTTGTTTGAGGGGATTGGATGATGGGGGATAAATAATTTTATAAATAATATATAAGATTGGATAAAAGATGGAATTAATTTTTTATGTGAGATTATTTTTTTGGTGTTTGGTTGTTGGGATATAAAGTGGGATAAAATATATGATTTGATATATGATGTGATCGAAAATAATTTTGGATCTTTGGATCTTAGAGAGAAATAAATCTGGAGACGAGAGATTATTAATCCCACACCCCCCCATTATTCATCCGGCAAAACTCCGGACACCGAATCCAATCCCACGGGGTTCACGGCTAATCCAAAAGCCAAAAGAAACAACACATTTGGGGTATGTTTGGAGTTTCAACCAAATCCAAAAGTTTTCAAAAGTGTATTTTGAAATTATTGTGTAATGATTGTTGAATGTTTTATTTGATTTGATATAAAATTGTTAAAAAGTATATAAAGTGACACGTGTCAAAATTTTAGTAGAAGATTTTAAAAAATTTTGGAGTTTTGTGTATTTTTTTGTACACGTGTCAGATCACTTTTTTTTTAAATTTTGGCAAAATCCATTGGAACGGACCAAATAGTGCGTTCCAACAGCATTTCAAATTTTTTGACAGATGTGTCAGTGGCAGACCGTGTCAACTTTTGAATTTTTTTGAGTTTTTTTGAGATTTCAAACGAAGCCTTGTAGGGTCTACGGTGTTAGTCATCCAATCCTACATTCTCATCCCACAAACAAATACGGCCTTAAGGTTAACGGAGGATTGGATGATCAAAAAATATAAAAAAATAAAAGATAGAAAAATAATGTAAAAGAGATATGTTATAAAATTTAATTAGAAAAGTTCATAACTTTTGTAATTTTTAGTAACTTTTTGTATTTTTTTTTAATCCAAACGGTCAAGAGCTATCAAAAAAAGTAGTCGTCCCTTGCTCTCATCTATCTTTAAATTCTGGGGTTTAATCTTCAAGTTTTTGCACGTTTCTTTACGCTTCTTGGAATTTCCTTTTGTAAGACTTTCAATTACGCCATCAATATATATATATATCATTTTTGTTTAATGTTGGTAGAGTAGTTTCCATTGGCTCAAAGTCAAGGAAAATTGTAGATGTGATAATTTTTCGTTGTATTCACTATTCATAGTTATTCATGCTCTATTCTTTTTTCTCATAGCTCAAATGATGATTTTTCTCAGAATCTTAAGACTTTATTTGAGTGATGCTATAATCTTCGTTTCTCATGTCTAGAAGATGTTTGATTTAATGTCTCGCCCAACTAAGCCTATTTTTCAAACCTAACAAAGGCCAAATTTCTATGTTTCATTAAATGGGTGTTTGACTTTCTCTTGTATTTCATAAGAGATCAATTTATAACAGACTTTAAATTTCTATATCTATATTATAGATGTGACATAAAGACGACTTAATTACTCACATTGACTAATTAGGATTTATTTTTTTACAAACTTTAATTGAATTAACCATTTATAATCCGTTTTTATTGTATCCTCTGATTCATCATCACCATCGATTCTGGTGGGTTAAGTTATAGTAACATTGAGGTATTGTGAATATATCCCATATGAATTAATTTGGTGCAAACACTTTACTTTCCTTGTTTTAATTAGAAGTTTGTCCTTTTAGCGTTATGTCTTTAAATCTAGTATTTTAAATTTCTAGTCTCTTATTTTTAGTATTTTTTACATTCTCAAGTTCACAACTATCTTCCAAACCTCCACTCCTCCTTTAATTTGTTTTTCATTTTTCTCTGAAGCAATTTTTCATTCAAAAGTTTCTAAGATTTTGTTACCAAAGCCATTAGATTTTCAAATCGATTAACTTCTTTTAGATTCATGTATCATGATTATCATTATTATTATAGGTGTGATATACGAAGACTTCCTACCTGCTCATGGAACTTTATTTCTTCATTTTTCATGTTATTTTGCAGCTTTTTTTCATTATATATATATAGAAGGTACATCTCTGTACAACCATTCTACCTGGATACAAAACCATATCTAGCCTGAGATGTGCCCAGATATCCAACCCCAAACTAGATTACACAAAACCATTGAGATTTAGAACTTTCAAAGCACAGCACACACGAAAGTCTTCCATTGTCTCATAAAATCTACCCAGCTGGTAACATCATCTTTTGCCTTTTTTTTTTTTTTTCAGTTCAGGAAGGGAAATATGAAAGACAAGTAATGAGAAAATCACAACAGTTCAAAGAATTGGTTGTGAGCTTCTGATGCTGAAGCCATGCAATGGTACATTTTACCGACTGAAAAGAAACTTCTGCTGAAACATATGGATGAATGTGGGCATCTGAACATATATCCTCTTAAAAAAAAAAATTAACAATCCTATTCCACGGTCTCCCTATTTGATAATTTATCTATATTTGGCACGGACTTTCTCCTCCTGGTGACTGAATCCGATCTAGACATGTACCGCACTCCAGCTGATGCAGATTTTCGCATTCTTGCCCTTCTTGTCGGCGTTGAATAGCCGTACTCTTTCATAGGTTTTCTGGGCAATGCCACCTGAAGCTGCAAGTTTCTGGGTTCCGAGTTTTTCTCTTCCTCCTCAACTTCAACAACCCCTCTCTTTGTGGAAAGCAACTTCTCTGCTCTATAGGTTTCTTGCTTTTCTTCAACCTTTAGCTCTCTTATTTTTCTCTGAGCCATCTCTGTTTTCATCAGTATCTCCTTCTCACTTGCCTTTAAAGCCTCAATCCATGCCTGAGCTGCTGCAACCTTTTTGTCTGCAATTGCTTCAGCCCCAGCTGCTCGTCCTGTTAAGTACTCGTATTCAAATTTTGAGATTGTTATTGTTGAACTGTACTGAGACGCCGAAGCTCTACCTCTTATTGTGTCCCCAATGAGGGATTCCAAATTCCCAAGAGCGGTAGATTCTGATGATTTAACAGCTTCGAGCTCTTCCATTGCAGCCTGCAATCTCTCCTCAGCCAAGTCAATCTCAGACTCGGTTTTCTCAACTTCTGCTTTTATCTTCGTGGTGTCTTCACAAATAAGCGCCCTCTCCTTCTTAGCTGCTTCTGCTTCTGTTCTCAATTGTTCGAGAGTTTGGGATAGGTTTGACATGATGGTTTTAGCCTTTTCCTCCGCTGCAGATACGGCTTCCAGTTTGGCTTTTCCCCTGAGGAGCTTTGAATTCAGATCTTGAACTTTTAAATCTGCCTTTTCTTCAGTTCTCTTCAATTGTATTGTCTCTTCAATGACATGGTTGAGCTCATTCCTTACGATGTCCATAGAAGACATGAACTGAAAACCCTCTTCTTTAATAGATGCCAATTCTTTCTTCGCCGTCTCCAATTCTTCCATGACTGACTCTAACCTCACGGGAGAGTCCATTACCTTTCCCTTATGAATACCAACATCGGGATGCCTCAAGCTTTCGCTTCTCTGGACCCTTTTGTCCATTTCCTTGACCATCCTCAGTTCATTATCTAACATGTTCACTTCATGAGTTGCAACAGCCAGTTTTGCTTCGAGCACTTTCGAACGGTCTATTTCTTGCAGAACATCGTTTATCTTCTTTTTCGTGGTCTCCACCGCAGATGAGAATTGTTGAACTTCCTCTTTCCTTTGATCTTCCATAGCTTCAAGTTCTTTCACAGCCTCAATTCGGGCCAACTCTGTCAGCACTTGTTCTTCATCGACTTCACTGATCTCTTTCTTGATTGCTTCTGCAGTGCTAGAATAAGACCCCATTTTTGAATTAGCAGCTTCTGTTTCCTTCTCTGCTAGGCGTTTCTCCTCTAAAACAGAAGCCATATCAACCTTGAGTTTACTTATTTCCTCCTTTATGTATTCCAATTCTCTCATCACTTCAGCATACTGACTACTCTCGATATTCCCGACTGTCAGCGCGCGAACTTCTTCATTTCTTTCTGATTTCCTCAGACTTTCCAGCTCTGGCATCTCCTGTGCTTTAGCTTTAGAATTGGATTCTTCAATTCTCAAAGTCAGATCCCTCACTGCCTCGTTCGTATTGGCGAGGCTGGATTCTGACAGGGCCTTTATGGACCCTGCAGTTCTTCTGCCCTCATTGAACCGACCAATATCCCTCCTTGCCGGATAAAGATCCTTTGCTCCTGGGGAGGATCTCTGATGAATTTGCAAGCAATATCACAAAAAAAATCAACAGAAGCAAACAAATGATCAATGAAATCCAAACTGGTTTTGATTTTTTTTTCCTCAACTCTAAATTGTAAGCGGGGGGATCACCACTATCAGAATTACCATAAATACCTTATGTTTTATAGTTAAAAAATTTTAAATATGCATATTTGGCCCCTCCCTCAAAAATTTTAAATACGCGCATTTTAACTTTTTTTTTTTGGTAGGTTTGCAGTTACTATTAGTTCCATAGGCGCATTGATCCCCCCATCTGAGATTTGTAGTTCCACCGATGGAGATTCACAATTTTTCACCAAATACCTCTGACAAATTTTGGAGTCTTTTCGCTGTGGAATTGCCTTCATGTATTCTTTCTCCACCATACACACCAATGGTTGAATTTAGAGACCTAGTTCTCCATTTGCTGTTAAGCTCTGTTCTATCCATTCCAATCTGTTAACATACATATGGACGAATTTCAATTTCTCTCCATTAACAGGAAATTAAGAGTCACTGATTGCCCAAACATCCAGTAAAAAATTATTCCAATTTGAGGGTTTTTAAGCAGCAACATAAAAAACTCACACAAACAAATTCAGTAGAGGGGAAAAAAACAAAAAAAGAAATTCCAGGAAAGAAGTAAAAAGATAGTGCCATTTCTGAACAATCTAAACTATGCAGATTACACAATGAAAAGAAGGGTTAAGGAATAGGTAAAGAAACCATACCTCAGAATGCTGCTGAAATGCGGAGCGTGGAACAGTGGAAGCAGGTCCTTAGGTTCCCATGAAATAGAGAGAAAACAATGGAAGGGGTAGGGTAGGAGGACGCACTTCTGTTGATTGGCTGTCATTGTGAGTTGGAATCATCGCCTCCCAAACAGTTTATTATGCCCTTTTTTGGGTCCTAATCTTCATGTCATTTTGTGATTGCAGAATATGAGCCTTAGACATCGTTTGTAGCTTTAAATTTTATCAAAAAATTATAAAAATTTTTAACTTTTTTTAATTAAATTTTGATATGTGTCATTTTTATTTTACTTCAGCACCAATTTTAAATTTTTTTAAAACTCCAAATGCTCTTTACTTTATGTAACACAAACAAAAAGACTTCACCATTCATTTTTTGAAACTTTGTTTTCTCTTTGCTCATTTTGTCTTTGCATGAAGTTGTCCCCAGATGGAGAATTAAATATGGGATTTGATTCTGAAAAAATCTAATAATTTTATACTTGAAAAAGATTATTCCAAAAAATATACAAAAATTTATCTCTTTCAGTAATTTAAAAAAAATAACAATAATGAGACAAAGCCATGCATTCTGGAGGACTTGGGAATAATGAGTTGATGGAAAGATCCAAGTGAAAATTGGCAGGAAAGAAAATGAAGATAGAGACATATTTGTTGAGTAGCCAACGTACTACAGCGATTGAAATTTTGGAGGCAACGATGTGGTCAGCCTGTCTCTCTCATCAAAGGTGAGTAATCGACCACGTCGGGGGATCCTAAACCGTACGGGGGAACACTTCAATAAGCTGGGCTGAGGCATAAGAAAATGCCAGAAATAATAATAATAATAGGGTAAATTACATCTAGACCCCCTTAACATTAGGGTAATTACACCTAGTACCCTTCAACATTTGAAATTAGTAAATACCCTCTTATTTTGAAATGTTGCTAACCTTCGACCACCTTCTGTTAGTTTTGCTGCTGACTCCGTTAATATTTTAGTGAAAAGACAAATATGCCCCTAATATATTATATTATATTTCCATTGTTTCCAGAAGCTTAGTCGTCTGATTTCACTCATTTCAAAGGGTATCCTCTCACCCTCTCCATCTATTCTGAAATGAAACCCTCCTCTCTTTTGACAAAACCCTAATCCCAACTTGGAAATGAAACCCTAACCCAAACTCTCAAACTCAGATCGTCGTCTATGCGTTTGGCTAGTACAATGGTTAGTTATTCTCTGTTTCTCTCTCGCTCCCTTTCATTAGAGCGAGAAATATCTCTCTCTCTTCCTCCAAGCTTAAAAACTATTTTCGATTCTTTTGGTCCCTCCGCTCTCTGACTCTCATTTCTTGCTTTCTTATAATATATATATATTATTTTGTGATTGATTGAAGAAATCAAGGGTTTTGAGTACTGAGAATGATAGTTTTGAAAGATTTGGTATTTTTTTCCTTCACTTTTTGATGCTACTATGTGGATTATTTCATCTTTCGTCGCTTCCAAGCTGAGAAACTGATCAGAGTGAAAATTTTGTTTGGAAGAAAAATTGGCAGATGACCCACCCTCCCTCAGTCCTCCTCCCTCGCATCGTCAGCAATCATCAACGAGGAGCCTTCACCACTACTCGGGTCTAAAACTCCGACTCTAGATGGTTAATCCCCGATATTTCAACAGACATGCTTTTCAATTGAGGGGGTTTTGTTACTTTTGTGATTTGAGCTTTTCAAGTCAATGGTTTAGTAAAAGTTTGATTTTAATTTTGCAGAGGAATAATTTCAAAGGGAAAAAATTTTTATTTTGCTTTTGAAAAATATTTGTTATTTTATTTTAATTTTTTTTTAATTTGAGTTCTCTCCAAAATATGGAAACCGACATGAATGATGGGGAGAACTATCTGAAATTGGAAATGGTTGATCTTTATGGTTTGGTAATGTCATTTATTTATAGTAATTAATTTTATTTAAATAAAACATATAATTTTATTAAAAATATAAAATCAATTGAATTTAATAAAATATATTTAAATTAATTTAATGTTATACAATATTTATTTCTAATAATAATTATTTTTAATGAATAAATTAATAAATAACATAATTTAATAATAAATTATTATTAAATTTAATAAAATTAATATAATTTGATAAAATAAACTATTTTAATAATAATTATTAGTTTTAATAAAATATGTTAACGAATAAATATATTAATAATTAACATAATTTAATAATAAATTATTAATAGATTTAATAAAATTAATATAGTTTAATAAAATAAACCAATTTATTTAATTTTACAAAGAAGGGAAAAAATAATTTCATAATCTTGAGCACTATCCAATTGCTGCTCAAGAAGTAGTTATTTTTAAGCAATTTTTTGGGATTTTAAAATTGATTTAACCAAAAAATACTATTAAAAATATAAACTTGCCAAACGGCAATCATTCTTAAGAAAAAATATTAATTTTTTTAACAATTTTACAAATTATATAAGATAAATATATATATTTATATATTTAAGAGAGAAATTAGATAGGAAATAATTAATTTTTTATTTAATTTTACAAAGAAAGAAAAAAATAATTTCATAGTCTTGAGCACTCTGCAATTATTGTTTAAGAAATAATTATTTTTAAGTAATTTTTTGAGATTTTAAAATTAATTTAACCAAAAAAATATTAAAAAATAAACTTGTTAAATTGCAATCATTATTGAGAAAAAATATTAATTTTTTTAACAACTTTCCGAGTTGTTAAATATAAATATATATATATATATATATATATATATATATATATTTAAGAGAGAAATTAGATATGAAATAACTAATTTTTATTTAATTATGAAAAAAATAATTTTCAATGTATAAATAGAAAAAGGTCTAACTTTGGATTGGATTGGACGGTTGCTTTCCTATTAAAGGGTAAACTTGGTATTGTGGAAAAAAAATATTGGTGACGTCATCATTTTAACTGAAACCTAACAGAATATTAACGGAGGGGAGTCGGAGGTTAGCAACATTTCAAAATAAGGGGATATTTGCTAATTTCAAATGTTAAGGGGGTCTAGGTGTAATTATCTTAATGTTAAGGGGTCTAGGTATAATTTACCCATCATAATAATAATAATAATTTTTTCAAATTTCCATTTCTATTACGTCGTGACATATGTCATTGAAATAGATCAATAATAATTTTTTATTTTAAGATAAAAAAAATAGTGCTGAATAATTCCTATATACTAACGATCAACTAGATTTCAACGTACCCCCTTCAATTAGCTGGGATTTCTTCGGCCAATGCACAACCGTCGGATATGATCCAACGGTTGCGAATGATCCACAGGAGGCTCCGGACTCCCTAGAAGATCGAAAAAAAAAAAAAAAAAATAGCCAAACTCCTTTAAATTTGAGTATTCCTCGGATAAAGAATCCAATAGATACACCATAAGTTTGTGTTTAGAATAAGGGTTTGTAAGGGGGGGGGGGGGAGACGAACGAAAAAATAGAAAAATAAAAAATATTAATTTAATTTTTTTTTTTTTTTGGGCGTGGTTAAAAAAGAGTACAAAATGAATAAGATTTTCCAAAATTTAATTTTTGCATAATTAGTCATAAAATTAACTTATATAAATAAAAAGTAAAGTTTATTTAATTAATTTTAAAAATTAATATATATATATATATATAACTTAATGTCCCTCTGTTTTTTTCTTTTATTTTATCCTTCATAAATTCTTATTTCAAACACACCTCAAAACTTAATTTGTTACAACCAAAAAAAAAATTAATAATAATAATAATGAAATGAAATAATAATGAAAGTGGAAGTGAAATTGGGATAGATATAGGCATGTTGGCAAAAAAAGAAATGAAATGATCATTATATTCTCTTATTGGATTGCTAACATTTTGACACTCAAAATGTACATTCTGAATTTTATAATTTGGTGACATATTTTAAATATGATGCAATAAAATTAATTGTAATAATTTTTTATTACAATTAATTTTTTAAGACTATTAAAGTAATTTTATTTTTTATATTTTTAAAAATTATAAAAGTATATGTTGACAATATTTCTCAACTTTTTAGGAAACCCAGGATAAGATTTTGAGCGAAAATAAACTCAAAGGTAAAACATAGCTCAAATTTTAAATTGGTTAGAGATTTGCCTTATTAAAAAAAAATACATGGTAAGAAATATTTTTCAATATTTTGGAAAGTCAGAAATGTGATTATGGGTCAAAAATGGGGCTCATAAGTAAAATGATAATTTTTTTTTATCCAATTTTGAATCAGGCCAAAATTACTTTGCTAATAAAAAAACATATCAATTAATATTTTTTATTTTTTAGAAATCCAAAATCTAAATATGAGTAAAAAAAACAAAGTTAAACAAATTTTTTTTTTTCATCTACATCATGGTAAATTTTGTTTAATTGACAAAAAAACATATCAAATAATATTTTTTAACCTTTTTTTTTTTAATTCTGGAATGCACACTTGAACTAAAAATTGGTAATTTTTTATTATTTAAACATTTATTTATTTTATTTACAAATATTTCACAAGAAACTTTTTGTTGTTAAAATCGGAAAAAAAAAAAAGCAATCGTAATAAAGATTCTCACTTTTAGAGAATGAATTGAATGAAATTAAATACTTATTTTAAAAAATAAATATTAATTTTTATTATAAATAAGTGCACTAACATGATAATAAAAGAAAAATAGGAAAATGATCATCCATTCCATTCTTTTAACGAATCAGACCGTGCTAAAAGGCCCTGCTTTTTATCTTCCACATAACCGGAGCGAGTAAATGCCCCAAAGCCGTCAGCGCTGGATAATGGGCGTCAATATTGGATAATAATACATTTGGTGCTTGTTTAATTGCCTCTTTAGAGTCTTAACTTTTCGTAAAAATATAAAAATAAAAAATAAAAAATAAAGAGTAGATAAATTTTAAATTATTAGATATTTAATGTTTTTCTAAAGAAAATATAAAAAATTTTAAAAATTTGAAGAAAATTAATAAAAGTTAAAGAAAATTGGGTTCTGTTTGGTTGCCAAAAGATTAATTTTTTTTTTCTTTTCTATATTTGGTTATACTACGAAATGTTATTAAAAATTTCTCTAATTTGTTGCCAAGCAACTAAAAGTTAATAAAGTTTTCTAATTTTTTTTGTCAAATATCCAAAAATTATTAAAAATTTCAACGAATTTTAAATTTTTACTAAATACATCAAAAGTTTCACTTACTAAAAATTGCTAGAAAGTCTTAAAAATTACACTTTTTCGCTTAGTAAAAATTAAAGAAAGTTAGAAAAAGTTAGTAAATATTTGATAAAAAATTAGTAAAAGTTGGTATTTTTTTTATTTTTTTAAGTAAACTAAATAGCCTTTAAGTTTGACCCATTTTATTTATTAAGCTTAATATTTTACCACCACTTAAATCGGTTCGAATCCAGAAGCTGGTGGACAAACGCAATAGCCCCTCTAAGCTCAAAAAAATTTAATTTAGTTAAAATTTTGAATATTCTTTAAAATGCGTCTTTTTAAATTATTTTTTAAAATTTCCAATAATTTTTCTATTCCTAATTTTTTAACATTCTCTTCTCAAGCATCAAATCCTGAATTTGTCCATACTATACTAAATTTTAAATATCATGCCTATCCATTTAAAATATTTGTGTTGTATGTTTAATTGATATTGTGTATTCTTAAATTTATATAATATCAAAGTAATAAAATATTTTATAAATATATATCTTTTCATGCCTTCAAGCCGGGTCGGGCCTCAGATAACTTCTAAGAAATTTGAATATATTATATACAGTGGTAGAGATAGAAAAAGTAAGGGATGAAAGAAAAATTTTGGTACGAAATATTTGATAAAACTTATTTTAAAAATTGATAAGACCTATCTAGAAGGAAAAAAAAAAAGGTTGAAATTAAATAAATTATAAATAAGTAAAAAATCTATCTAAAAATGATAAGTCCTATTTAAAAAATCTAAAATTAGATAAATGACAAATGATAAAAAAAATTTGAAGTTGAATAAAAAAACCGATAAAAAAATTCTATCTAAACAAATAAAAAAGTCTATCTAAATAAAAAAAAAATATGAAGTTGGATAAATGATAAAAAAAAAGTATTGAAGTTGGATTAAAAAAAAAAAAAGATCTTATGTTGGATAAATGAAGAAAATTAGGAGTTTGAAAATCAAGAGTTTTAAAAATTTCAATGATAAATGCCTGTTAAAATTTTTATATTAAAACACTAAAGGTAAGAGGTAATTGGATATAAGTGGAGACAAGTAAAGTGTAATGGAGTCGAAATATGTATAAATATTTCTTTTTTCAAAAAAATGGGTCGGATAATTGCTCTTACTTCACTGTAATCATCTTTGCCTTGTATATATAATAATTATGAGTTACAAAATATGAATATGACAATTTAAAAAAACACGAGAACACGAGAATATTGAAAAAAATATAATTTTTATGTAATTTTATTTGTTATATTGATAATATCAATAGTGATTTAAAATTTGGACTTGAAAATTTTTTCATACACATTTTAAATAGTTTAAAAATAAATTTAAGTCAAAAAATACATAAAAATTGTCTTGAGTTATTTTTTAAACACATCCCAAATAAATTAAAAATATTTGAAAGTATTTTTATATTTTATTTTAATAAATATAATAATATGCTTAAAAATTATTAAAAAGTAAATAAATTTTAGTGAAAAGAAAAAGAAAAGGTAAAATAATAATAATAATAATAATAATAATAATAATAATAATAAAACAGAGCCATTCTTTCTTAGAAGGCTAGACCACCATTATCATGGAAGCAAACTTAGCAGGGGTGTGTATTTGGAGTAAGAAAAAGTAAAAAAATTTGAAATAAATTGAGAATTCGTAATATGTGCAGTGAAAGAAAAAAATTAAAAAATTGATGTGATATAAAATTAATAAAAATTTATAAAATTTTTTGTTATTTTTTTTCAAACCAAAAGAACCTAGATATTCCCCGAAGGAAGATGGTTTCCTAATGATATATGTGTATGATTTCTTCGTAATCCTCGTATCTTCGGAATTCACACGCTATTACGTATCTCCAAACCCGAACATCACTTGGATTTATATTGTCAAGCCTATCAATCGGGGTTCAAGCCTATTTAATAAGTCAAAAGTTCTCAATTTTCTTTCCAGCTGATTTTTAATTACAATAATTTTCTCTCAGAGATTGAATCCAAATCTGGTAGGCTGAATGGGGAAGAAAAAGTTAGAAACCAGCAGGAAAAGAGCAGCTCACTTCTCAGGGAGACTTGAGGGCCTCTTCAAGAAGGCCAGAGAGACATCCGCTGTCGCTTCTTTGACGGCCGTCTTGAATGAAAAAGAGAATCAAAACGGAGACAGCAGCGTCAACGAAGAAATCGAAGAGTCCAATCCAGCGGAAGAACTAATAATCCCCTTCAAGAGAAAATCCCAACCCTTGGGAATCACGAGCCTTAAAGATTCCGATTCAGTGGGAAATTGCGTAGGGCCTAGGAATATGATGACGCGGTTCGAGGACAACACTGCTCCTGACACAGATACTGCTTTTGGCGGTGGTTTTGATATTGGTAAGGATGGATTTGCTGATAAACCCAATGTTTTATTCGACTTTGGTTGCGATTACGCTTGCACCGTTGATGAGAACCCATTCTCTTTCGATTCGGTCAACTTTGGCTCGGTCTCTTATCATGAACGGCTGATGGAGGGGGAAGATGGGACCCACCTCGCAAGACAAACTGGGTGCGATGGAGTCAATAATCTCTCAACCGATGTGTCCGAGCTGTGGTCAGAACATGATGTGACATAGAAGGAGAAATTATTTGATCTTGAGCATGATGTTTTGTGGATAAGGAAGAAATCCGTAGTCGCTATCCGAAGGTGCACACTAGGTGAAGTTTGTCTTGTGGATCAAGTTGGTAATGACCCACGAGGTGGTAAACCAGCTTAAACAAGTTCTGACTGACCGGCTCGATCGAGGAGAGTTGTTAGAAACCCGCTAAAGCGGTAACCCACCCTCCTGAAAGAGAGTCGAACCTGAGACTGCACGCGGCCCAGACCCTTAGGCGCCCCCGAACTCCCACTCGACCACCTCCGAAGAGGCTTCTTGAGCATGATCTTTGTTCTTGAGCTAGCTAGTTATTAATGTCATTTTTTTTTTTTTTGGGTAACCCAATAGATTAATGTCACTGTATAAAAAAAAAAAAAAATTATCAGAATATCAATATGGGGTCATTTGTTTACTGAAAAATTTCAAAAAAATTCTATAAATTACTGTTAACTTTATATCACATTAATTTTTTTCTTTCACTGCACGCATTACGAACTCTCTCCAAACCATAATTTATCTCAATTTATCTCACTTTTTCTTACTCAAAACAACCCCTATTGAAAAGAATGCTACAGTGTATACTTTTGTTAAAAATATTTCCCTATCTAATTAAAATTTCGTCATTTTCATCCCTTAAACTAAAAATCATTAATGACAATTTGTCATTACCAAATTTCTGCATATGTTTATCTTATTAGTAGCAACAAATATGTTAGAGAATATAACAGTAAAATAGTAGTGCAATTTTTTTTTTCTCTTTTTGTTGTATTTCGACTGAGAACATATTATTATTTATCTTCTAAACCCTTACATGAATAGAACAATTCATTATAAGTTCTATTTCTTTCTTCTTTTGTTATTAATATTTTCTTCTATTTTATTTGGTAATGCTAAATAAATTCTAAAATATTACATAAGAATAGAACTTAAGTAAAAATATTTTATTTTGATGAACCTAATTTTTGAAATTCTCTTTATCTTTGTCTCTGAACGATTTAAAGGCATAACTCATTTATGTGTAATTAAATTTTATATCGTGTGTAATTTATTTTGTGGTAAGTGTAACTCATTTTGTACTAATTTTAACTCATCTTAAAGTAGGTGTAACTAAAATTTGCATCAAATGCAACTTATTTTACATTTAATACAACTAATTTTGCATCAAATGCAATTGCAACTCATTTTACATTTGATGCAACTAATTTTGCATCCAGTACAACTGCAATTCGCCCCCGCGAGCGTAGCATGGTTGGTAGTCGGGCAGTAGATTGCATCCAAGGTTGCCGGTTTGAGTCTAGGCAGCCGTAGTGTAAGAGTTACACCCTCTTGTGGTGTGGGCTCCTTGTGGACACCTAGCACTGGGTCTCCTGCCTAGGAGATCACCGTGTACCGCGATTTAACTCCTTCACAATGCCTATGGGGCCGGGCGGTGGGGGCCCTGAGGGCGAGGATATCGCCTTTTACATCCAAGTACAACTGCAATTCATTCTATAGTAAATGCAACTCATTTTGCAAATGCTAAGAGAGAGAAACAAGACAAACGTTAAATGAGGAGAGAAAGAGAGAGGAGATTGTTAAGCAATAATGTCTCATATTTTAATGGAGCAGTACATTATGAAAAAGTTGTTAAATATCATCGAACGACATATTTTTATTAACCCCTTACTAGGGGTACCTATTAACAAATTCTGATAAAAATAATAGTTCAAATTGCATTTGGTATACTTGATTTGAATTTTTTTTTTTAAATTTTCTTAATCTTAACTCACCCAAAGTTAATATATTATTTGGTATATTTGTTTTAAATTCGTTTTTCATTTTGCTTTTTTTAAAATAAATAAAATAGTTTAAATCGCATTTGATCATTCTTGTTTTCAAAATCTGTTTTAGAAAATAAAAAATAGGTTTATACACAAAATGCAAAACAATTAAAAGTTATTTTGAGTTTTTTGACCAAAAAAAAAAAAAAAAAATCTAAAAACACGTAAAATAAAAAATGTCAAATCAAATAAGTTTTTTATTTTTTCGTGTTTTAGAATTTTCAAAACATAAAACATATAAAACAGAAAATTAAAAAACAAAAACATCAAAAAAATAGAAATGTAAACAAAGGGTGCGTTTGGAGTCCCCAAAAAAATAAAAAAAAATCAATGGATGGGATTGATGTGATGTAAAAATGATAGGTGACAAAATGTGATTGGAGGAATTTGAAAACTTTTGAAATTTTTTGAAATTTTTTAATTTCTTTTGTAACTCCAAACGAGTCCAAAATGTCACCTAAAATAAATAGAAAGCGTTGAGTAAATAAAAAGGGTTGAAAAGCTTGGCTGCATGGATGCACCGCGGGAGTTAAAATATAAAGAGAAAGGTCAAGATTTAATCAAGATAAAATTAATTGAATTATTAAATATTATTAATTAAATTAATAAATACTGTTTAATAAAATTAATAAATCTTAATTGAATCCCGATGCAATTCATATCTACACTTCAACTTCAATTTCAACTCCTGCATTGCATTTTGTATTGCAGCGGCTGGAGCCCTGAATAGCTAGCACTAACTAGAAAAAATAGGATTTCAAGATGTTGCAGTGAATTTTATACTATAAAAATTACAGCAAAATATTCAAAGATCAAGATTTAATTAAGAGATTTAATAAATGTTATAATAAATATTGTTAGACAAAATCAATAACTTTTGATTAAATCCTGACCGTTAGATATTTTACTACAGTCCCTACAGTATAAAATTCACTACAGCATCCTGGAACCCAAAAAAATGAAAAGCTAGAAACCAAAAATCACCTCTTGGATCATTGGGGAAAACGCTCATGCTACCAAAACCAACTGTGGAAAACTTGGTAACTTTGATGGTTTCTTCTGCAGGAATTCGGAAGAGTAGTAAATATTGGTTGCATTAGTTGTGACATTTATTATGGCAAACATGTAAATTGATTATAAATATGTTTTTTTTAATGTTTATAATGTAAGTTAAAAGACATATATAACCTTATTTACTTTAAAGGGTTACAAATTAAAATTTTAATCTTCAAAAGCTAATTATCAGGTGATTAAGTTTATGTATACATAACCGTTTTCATTTAATTGGTATGTTGTACTAGACTGCTTTGACACAAGGATTAAGATGAAGATTTTTTAAAAGTGAAGGTTTTATTTTTTGAGAAAATGTTTGGCTCAATGGTAATTTCACGTCATGTTACTAATAAAGTAAAAGTATATGTTTTCAATAGTAACTATGACAATGTTGAATTTAAATTTTAAAATATAGTTCATAAATAAAATTATTTACTTTATAATTAATTTCATGATTTAACTCTAAAACGCTTATATACAATTCATTCATTAATTTTATTATTTTTAAAAAATGAAAATAAAATGAAAAAAGTCTTACTTCAACGTAAAAACTATATTATGTAATTATAAAAGATACAAAATTAAAAGTTAAATAGAAGAAAAATTAAAGTACTTTTAACAATAGTTTTAGGCAGAATTAAAATGAGCACGTAAATATTTTCAAGTATATCAAATGAGTAACTGTAATTTTTTTTTTTTACTTTTTTGTGCAGAATAAATAAAAAAAAGAAAAGGAATATAGAATTTATAAAGTTTCTAGAAAAGGGCTAAAAACGAGAGAAATGGACTAATTTTGAACTATCTTCAAAATTAAGAGGGTAAAATTAAATATATGTCAAATTAAAAGAGTAAAAATAATTTTTTTTTATTTTTAATCAAAAATTTATTACAAAAAGTATGAAAATGACATGTTGTAATGAAATATAAACTACCTTTTGAATTAATTTCATAAAGGCGTTGACAAATACTGAGAAATATTAATGTAGATAACGATCGATTAGAGGCGAAAACGAGTCGATTTAAGTTGAACTTTAATTTATTTAAGTTCAGCTCAAACTATTTATAATGGGTTCAAATTCGTTTTCAATTTAAATTTTTAAGATTGAAAGTGACTCGCTTTAAAAAAAAATTGATTAAACTAAAATTAGACTTCAATTCGGCTTGATAAAAAAAAAAATTTAAGATCGAAATCGGGTCATGAAGAGTTTGATTAACTAAAATTATATTATTTTAGCTTAAAATATAACAAAAAAAATATTATAAAAATATTATAAAACATAGATATATTAATTCATCAAAGTGACTTACGAGTTTTCGAGTCAAATTTTTTAAATTCAAATTAGAGTTTGAATTTGATTCTAAATGACACATAAATTAAATTAAATTCAAACTAATTTTGATTACAAACTAAACTTTTTTCAAACGAGACTTACATAACCAACCGAAAAAAAAAAAAAAAAAATTCTAACTCATTTCCACCTCTATTCGACTCTTGTTCAGCCCCCGCCTACGAAGGTCTGGCGTAATCTGTCAAAAGTCAACAGGAGCAGTTGGCTTCTGTCATGCGTTACTCCCAAATAAAACCAGAGTTACAATTAATTCCATTAATTCGCTAGGTCCCAAACCAATTTCCAAAGAACCGAACAAACGGTAGGACCTCTACAAAATGTAGACAGATCCTCTGCTAAACTCGCACCGGCCCACTGGAATTGGATCTCCATACCCTCCCCTCTACATATATATATCCTCGATCTCTTCCTTCTCTGTGATATTGTGGTGGCCAGGATTAAAGATGATGAAGAGAGTCTCTAGTGTTGCATTGCTGTGTGCGGCGGCGGCGGTGATGGTGCTGCTGCTGGGGGAAGCGGACGTGACTATGGCGGTGACATGCAGTCCGACGGAGCTGAGCCCGTGCCTGGTAGCATTCACGTCGTCGCAGCCGCCTTCGACGACTTGCTGCGCTAAGGTGAGGGAGCAGCAGCCTTGCTTTTGTGGGTACCTCAAGGATCCTACCATGAGGCAGCGAATGAACTCCCCCAACGCCAGAAGGGTTGCTACCACCTGCCACGTTCCTATACCCACTTGCTAAATCAAGACTGGACTCTTACATAAGTACGTGTCACGTACTTATAACGTGCGTACTAATCTAATATATATATATATATATATGAACTAAATTTGAATAGCGTTCTACACAACCTTTGTCCCCTGTGGACGCGGTTGTGCATGCAGCTTGTGCTAGCTAGCCGTCTTTCTTCTTCTCATTATCCTTCTAATGCAAATGAGGCAATTAGCCAAGTGTTAAGGATGTGTTTGAGCAGTGGCTATGAAATCAGAGTACTTGACCACTAAAGAGAATTAAAATGATGTTTTTTTTTGGTTGGATTAATCACTTTAAAAAGAGTAATTACCACCCTTTTTCAACAGAATTTATTGGATAAAATTTCTAATAAAAAGCATTTCCTTAAACATGCATAATCCGGATATGGTGTTTATTGGAATATTTAGTCCGAATCAGTCACTATTTTAAAAAAGAATTATTAGAAATAAAATGTAAAATTAAACTCACAATTTGGGATAGAAATTTGAATGCTTTTATCAAATCTAGCGTTGAACACTATATCTTTAAAATTGAATTCGTCCTCCCCTACAAATACTTTTGATTTTCATGAACGTCAGCTTTACAGGAAAGAATGATTACACGCGCGCGCGCGTGCAAAAGAAAACGGCAATTTGTATGTTTTAGCCAACCAAATAATGTTTGTATTTCATGTTTATATGCAATATTTTTTATGCAAAAATTCGATGATTTTTTATGTAAGTATGTATGCACAAGAAATGCCTTTTTCGAAAAGATGAACTGCCGTAAGTCATGTCTCTTAGAAAGAATAGATATAACCATTTATTGAGAGAGGCATTTGTTATATTATATAGAGCAGATATATCTATTGAGGAAGGGACACTTCAAAACGATATAATTTTGGAGATAACAATTGAGCTGGGTTAATGAGTCAAAGAATTATCCAAGCCTTTGGATGATATTATTCAAGCCCAAAATTTATCCAGACTTACTTTATTTGTTATTAAGATCCTAATTTGAAACCAATTTCTATTCACATAATTCATAATTTTGAACATGTGAATATTTAGATATAATTATATTAATTCTACATTTAATCCAAAATTAATAATATGTAAACTCCACGTAAATATTGACTTAAAGTTTGATAAAATAATCATGTTAAAGAATAAATACCCAACAGTGCTCAACTTGAGTCATGAGTTAAACCATCTTTTTTGGCATGTGATTTATGTATTTTTTTTTAACAAAAAAATATTTTAAAATAGAAAAATTTATGCAATGTTAAGATGAGTCAATTTGATATGAATAATATGCCCAAAAAAATTCAAATAAAAAATTCACGTAAAACAGAATAATTATCTTAATGCTGAATTTGTTTGAAAAAAAAAAAAGATAAAAAAAGGTTGAGTGTCAACAAAGAAAAAAGATAAAACAAGGTTTGTTGTGAAGTTCACAAGCATGGTTTGAAAAACCTATTTCAATTATTAGTAATCTTTATTGTAATTAAAATAATTTAATAATAATATCATACTTATGCAAATACTAAGATAACCGAGTCCGTCACAGTATTATGGATATATATATATATATATATATATGATTTCTCATTTGTTTGGCAATCCAGATACTGGAAACTAATTTATCGATTGATGCATGAAAAGCGTGTCAGCTGAAAGGGTATCCAGTTTTTAGTCAGTTCTTGGTTACCAGTGACCTCATTTAAATACGCACTACTCATGAGCATGTGTCACTTTCATATTAATTTTAAATTTTTTTAAACTTTTTAAATCAAAATGTTGAACTCTGAATTTTGTCATGAGAAATCAAATTCTATGCATTTTCTATCCATTACTAGCATGCTTGTTCACCCACGTACCTTAATTTTGCTTCCTCCTTCAATATTCTTCCGCCATTAATTTTCTCCCTCTCTCAGGTGGTAATTTTATGTGCTGCGTTCCATCGTATTATAGATATTTCAATATAAGAAAATTATATTTAAATATTATAAAATTTTATATACATATTAAAGAATTAATTTTGTTTTAAAAACGATATCATCATATCATATTCTTTTAGTAATTTCATATTTGTTTTGACAGTTTCGTCGTTGTCTTTCTGGTTTTTGGTCATTTAGTGTGGATTAATTAAGTCTTCTGCGTCTGAACTGCTTTGTAATTTATCCTTTTAGTAATAATATTGTTGTTTTTCTGGTTTTGGTCATTAAGTGTGGATTAAGTTTTCTTGTGTCCGTATGTGTGTATACACTGTATATATATGTATTTAAATGATAAATAATATTTTCTAAAACGCACTAGTATTATGAATGAAAATGAGTCAAGTTTTTCTTTGATTTATTCGGACTTGACTTAAAAAAAATTTAACTTGAACTCAATTCACGACTAAAACCAACACAAATTAAAATTAACTCAATTCAAGCTTGATTTGTATTTCATTTAAATTTGAGCTTGAGATTGAGTTCAAAAAAACTTGACTTGAAAGCTCGTAAGTCGACTTGATAAAATAATTAATATGTATATTGTAATATTCTTACAATATTTTATTTATTATATTTAAAAAAAAATGACGTCGTTTTAGTTTAATCGAATTATTCACAAATAATTTCAAGTCTAATTTTTTTTTTTTTTTTTATCGAATCGAATTATAACTTATATAAAAGTTGAAGTTGAGTTCGCATGGACGGACCTACGCCATCGCCCTAACTTTTGAGAAAAAATTATATATGATATAGATGTCTATAGAGAAAAAAATATTTTTTAAATATGATCATCATTTTTTTTTGGGTAAATAAGCAATATGATCATCTTACTCTTTTTACTTTATGTCATTAATAAGATACGAGACTTGATTCTTAAATTAGACCATTAATAAAATACGAACTTTGATTATTATGTTGGGCCATTAATATTCTAATATAGTCAATTAAGAATTTTATATATTTATTTGATTTTTTAAACACATGATCTATAATTATATTTTAAGATTAAGAAAAAAATATTAAAACTTATAAAAATTAGTGGCTCCCTTTATTAAATTCCTAATTCCATCTATACGAGTTTGAGTTCGAGTTAGTATAAATAAACCGAACCTTGAAAAAATTAAAATTTAACTTGGCACTCATGAATAAAAAAGGTGCATGTGTATAGAGGTGTATAAATTAATATAAATTTGTAAAAGTTGTAATCTTGTAAATCGTATTGTAAATAAGAAATTTAAATTTTGTAAGAATTTATAAATAAAAAATTTTAATTTATAGAAATTTGCCCTGGCTTGTATAAATTTAGAGTGCTCAAATGATGCCAAGATTGATTAAGGATACCGACGAATACAACAGCTAGTCATTCGCTCAGCAGTTTCCAAGCCAGCGTGTCCCAAGCTTTGACCGGCACTAACGAGCCACGTGTATCGTGTCCTGCAAGCCCTAGCGAGCCACGTGTAGAATCCACCGTTTCCCGCAAAACTGCAATCAGTTGAATCAACTTGTGGCTGATACAATTTTCACACACGAACGGCTGCCTAAACTTCTCCCCAACACTCTCTCTCTCTCTATTTCCCTCTCCGTTTCTCTCTCTACATGCAGTGTAATTGTATGGCAGAGAAGCACAACAGAAGCAGCTTCTATCTGTCCATGGCAGCGGGCACCGATCTCTCTGTGATCCTCCCTCGTGTTCTAATAGTCTCAAGACGAAGCGTTCGCAAGAACAAGTTCGTGGATTTCGTTGGTACGTCTATCATATTTTATACATTACAGAGTTATACAGGTAAAACATCGTGAAAAAAACCTTAAATATAAAGAAACACACACCATAACGCGTAATCAAAATAATGTGCATGACTATCACAACATTATAATGATTCTATGAATCTTCCTTTTCCTTTTCTTTTTATCAATCATCCTTTTTTTTTTTTTTAAAAACCAAAACTGTGCCAATTTAGTATTTTTATAATAAAAATATACTTTGATGAACCATATTGACTAACAAAAAGTTCTAACAAAAAATTCTAATTCATAGCACCCTTAGGCTGGCAACCTAATTTTCAGCAAAAATTTTATTAAGGGAGCATTTAGAGTGACCAAAAGTAAGATAAAATTAAGTAATTTGAGATTATTTATATATTCGTAATTCGTGTAGTGAGATAAATAGTGAATAATTTTTAGATATTTTTAAAAATTTTGAACCTTTTTTAGTGTGCCTAAATTTTGTTTCTCATATGTTTGATAAAATACTAATTTTTATCAATTTTCTACTCAATTATGTTAATTTACTCAATTTAAAAGTTATTGTCAAAAATTATCAAAAATTTTATTAAATACCAAAAAGTTATTAAAAATTATTATTTATTTCAGTTAACACACGAAAAATTACAACTAATAACCTTTTGATAAAAATAATATCAAAAGATGCTAAAATTTAAACTTTCAAATAGTATCTTAATCATACGTGAATCAAGTAAAGGTTCAATTAAAACAATTATTCCAACTGATCTGAAAAATTACGCACAGATTGTATTGTTTTGGTTATCGTTTATTTATAAATTTTATTTTTTTCATTTGTTATTAAAATTTTATTCTTATTTATTTAAAAAAATTTAATTTTAATACAATAATTATAAATTCGGGGTGACTTTTAAACCAATTGTAATTATCAGGAGAATATCATCTGGATCTTATAGTGAGCTATGGAGCAGTGCCGGTGATCGTCCCCAGAGTCAGCGGGGTCCACTTGTTATTAAACAGCTTCGAGCCCATACACGGAGTTCTTCTCTGCGAAGGCGAAGACATCGACCCGTCTCTATACGAAGCCGAAGTGTCGGGTCTTACGTCAGAAGAGCTAGACGAGATCCGGATCCTCCACGCCAGCGACACCGCCATTGACAAAGAGAAGGACACCATCGAATTCAGACTAGCAAAGCTCTGCCTCGAAAGGAACATACCCTACTTAGGAATCTGCAGAGGGTCCCAAGTCCTCAACGTGGCTTGTGGGGGCACCCTTTATCGGGACATCGGGAAAGAGATGTCGAAGAAATTGGACGGTGAGGATCGGAAGAGGGTGATTCATATCGATTACGAGAACTACGATGGGCATAGACATCGGGTGAAGGTGTTGAAGGACACTCCTCTGCACCGCTGGTTTAATGATTCTTTGGGGGAGGAGAGAAGGGAGATTTGGGTTAATAGCTATCACCACCAAGGAGTTAAGAAATTGGCTCCGCGGTTCGTTCCGATGGCTTTGGCGCCGGATGGGTTGGTGGAAGGGTTCTATGACCCGGATTGTTACAATCCTGGAGAGGGCAAGTTTATAATGGGGCTCCAGTTTCATCCGGAAAGAATGAGGGACCCGGGATCAGACGAATTCGATTATGCTGGATGCCCGTCTGCTTATCAGGTCTCCCTGTTATTTATTACTTATTTGAAATAAGTCGATTTTTTATTCGTACATCATTTTTCTCATTTTTATAATTTTTTGCATTTAAAAAAATGTAAATAATATGAGTAAAAGTTAAAAAAAAAAAGAAAATTTTGACTTATTATTAAAAAGAAAAAAAAAACATATGTCCTAAACGGAGCCATAGATCTCTGTGATTCACTATAAATTTAATATGGTTTTTGTTCATTTGAAATTGGCATAAAAGCATGCAGGAATTTGTGAAGGCAGTGATTGCTCATCAGAAGAAGCTTAATAGCTTAACCAGCGTGCCAAAACCTTTGAAGCTTGATCAAGAAATGGAGAAGAAACGAAAAGTGATAGTGGATAGCTTCTCCATTGCTAGAAATATATATGCGGCAGGCAGTGAGGTAAATCCATTCAAGGAATCTGAGCTTCAAGTCGGGGCAGAATTCCTCGAGGTATCACATATACGTATATATATATATTAGTGATTGATATTAATTGGTGGGAGTATTGTTACATGTAACTATATATATATATATATATTTATACATATGCAGTCAAACACAGCATTGAGCTTGGCACAAGGGAAAAGGCTGAAGCAGCAGATGGGTGGAACAGTGAGGAATGAAACTTGTTACTTTGAGACGTTGAAGATGGATGAGGAGGAGAGGGAAATCTTAGCCAGGAATGTGATTGGGAAATTGTCGGTTGAACAGATATCTGATCTCATGCCCTTTTATCAGATGATGGGTCAGATCTGCTCAGAAGTGCTTGAAAGAAAGCTTCATGGCATTGTCAATGAACTTGGCTCTTGAATTTGCCATTTCTAGAGGACCGTCCCGTTTGGTAGCATATTAAAAAAAAAAAAAAAAAGAAATTGGGATTTTAGAAATTTTTGGCACGATCGGTAAAAATTTAAAAGTTTTAGGAGTTTTTACAAATTTTTAGTAATTTTTAGTTGTTGGGTAAAAAATTAAAAAAATTTAAATAACTTTTAATGGTATTGCCAAACACCCCCAAAAAAAAGGTTAGTAAAAAATTTCTACTTTTTTGACAACCAAACGGGACAAATTGTATGTACTAAATTGACTTCAAGAGGGATCACAACAACGTCAATCCTTTTGTGTTTGTTTTGTTTGTTTGTTTTTCTTCCTTGTTTCGCGCAGAAATATGATGGTAGTATATTATGAAATGTGGTTTCCGGGTGTTAATTGACTTCAGGAATTGTCAAGTTCTTTACAATTGTCAATGGAAGGAGTATGGGACATTTGGGACATTGATATCCAAGATTTGCCCTTTTTTTAGAAAAATTAAAATAAAAATAATGGAAAAAGTTAACAAGCCTATTAATAAACGTGAAGATAGAAATTAAAGGTTGGTTTGGAATGAAAAAAGTTAATAAAATTTGATAAAAGTTGTAAATTCGTAATTTATGTAGTAAAATAAAAAAAAATAAATTTTAAAAAATTTTAATATTTTTCAGTGAATATTAAAACTCCAAACGAAGAATGGTTTGAATAATATAAACCTAAAATGTAAGCTCTATCAATCTATGTTTGAAAATATGTCGATTGTCATTATCCCAATATTTAGCAAAATCTTTTTCGTTGCAATGTTCTAATTAAGCACAATATATATATATATATATATATGCTCTTATATAATTATTACGTGTAAATAACACGAAACCAATTCATTCTTATTTTCTCCTATTATTTCACTCAAATTGGAATTAATTCACATCAAGTAAAATATAGGGATGTCAACTGGTGAGCATTGCTTCTTCTGTTCCTGTTCTTGTTTGAAATATCTGATCCTGTCTTTGTTCCTATCTTGTTAGAGAGAAAAAATTCTCTCCATTTCCGTTCTTACTTATTTACGAGTTTTTTTGTTTTCATTCCCGCTCTCTATTTTTAAATAAAAATTATATATTAAATTAAATTACTATTATAAAATATTTATTAAAATAAAAATTATATATATTTTAAATCAAATAATGTTATATAATATTATTAAAAAATAAAGATTATTCATATGTTAACTGAAGTAATGATATATATTGACATAAATTAGTATATAAATATAATAATATATAGAAAGATATGTAAACGGAAACGAGATTGGGTGGGAACTACTATCATATAAGATTTACATCCCCACCCCTGTTGTCAGTAAACACATTCTGACCCTATTTGGTATTATTAAAAATCATCAAAATTTACTAATTTTAACTATTTTTATATTTTTTTAATCAAAATTTTTTATATTTTATCTTTATGTCATATCTTTTTACTTTAATTGTATTTTTTACTTTATTTTTTATCAACCAAACACCCCCTACATACCTGCTTTGGACGGAGGTTAAATGGGTACGCGTTAGAGATAGGGACTTTCGACATACCTAGCAAATGGGTTACATTTTTCATATGGTAGAAAGTAAGCCCTGTTTTAAAAAGTTTAGTTTTTCTATTTTCAGTTTTTAATAATTGAACCCAAATATTCATTAAATAAATTTTTTTATTTTTTAATTTTCAAAGATTTTAAAAATTATGAAAACATAAAGTATGTTTTCATAGGTTTTCATTTTTTATTTTCATTTATTTGTATCAATATCACTATCAATTATAACCACCACTACTCACTGCTGACTATATCACCTGTTGTCACCAACTGCCACATTGGCCACTAGCCACCGTCGCTACCAGCCACCATGCACACTAACTACTGTTGGCCACCACCTATCGTCTATTACCACCTACTATTATTGTTAGTCACTCTCTCCAACTTCATAACCATAGATGAACAATTATTGCCTTAACACATTTTTTTAGTTTTTTTAGCCAAAAAAAAAAAAAATGTTGTAGTTGGCTTTTTATTTTTTTTTTAATTTATTTGACATATTTGCTTTTTCTTAATTTGAGAGATATAAATGATAATTTTCATCATTTGTTTAGTAAAAAAAAAAAAAAAGATGTTAAATCTTGCCAAACAATATCTTAGATTAGGTGTGAGCATTGGTCAGTATGATTCAAAAATAATAATTTTTATAACCAAATTGATTAATTTCGAAAATTAGAAATGATGACCAAACCAACTAAACAATACGTACTAACCGAACATTAACCAAACTAAATTATATCAGTTCACTTATAGTCGATTCAGTTATATAGGCTTATAAATTTAATATTTTTTATAATTTAATCATACAGGTAAAATAATTATTTTTATATAAGTGCTACTTGAAATTTAGAATGTGTATTTAATATTATAATGATTTATTGATTTCCTACAATTTTTGAGATTTTAAAAGATAAAATCATTGATTGGAGTGGATATTTAGGTTAATATATATATATATATATATTAAATATTAAGTAAATTTAATTCGATTTTTTCGATTTATTTGGTTTTAAAATTTTAAAATAATAACCAAAACTGATAATCTTTATTTTTATAAAAAATAACTGAATCGACCGTCACTAAATAAATAACTGAACCAAACTTTTAAAACTTTGTCGAAAGGGTTCGAAAATTAAATTATGCACATCCCTACCAGGAAAGAAAAACATAAGGGTACGTAGCATGCTTATACTCGGACCGAAATCTTATTATGGCTCCCTAACTTGTAATTAGAACAGTCAAAATTCTTTAGTTTTGGTGGTTAACTATTTTCACATCATTCTCTTGTGATTTTTTTTTTTTTTTTAACTTTGACGAAAATATACACGTGGCATGTGTAAAGGCGGGCTATATATGTAACTTCGAAAAAGACGGTAATTCTATCAGTAACGCTAGATTTTTTTTTCTTTTTCTTTTTTTTTTTAATGTTTGGACCTCCCATCAATTTTTTGACGCCTAAAAATTAAAAAAAAAAAATAGAGAGAAGAAAAGTTCAACATGCCGGGTCTTGGTGTGACTTGCCTTGCCTGCTTACATGCAAGCATGCCAGATTCCTGAAACCAAACTACGTTATATATTGCGTGATTACATCCCCAATAAAATTGTTTAAAATATGCCATAAATAATTATATATATATATATATATATGTCCCTTATATAAAATAATTGACTCTATAATTTAAAATTAAAAATATTTACACTCTTCCATTAAGTTCGCTCACTTCATATTATTATTTTTTATTTAATAAATTAAAATTATTGTAAAGTAAAGGAACCTAATAGAAAAATGCATTTATTATTATTTTTTATTTCAAATAGGCATAATATAATTTAGAGTGGTTTATTTGCATTCCACAAATAGATTCTTTCACTTCATTTTATTTTTTATTAAATAAAATTACACAACTATCCTAATTTTTTTAATAAAATATATTGTATAATTTTAATGTCATAAATACCTATCTACAAAAATGAAGGTAATTGTTTAATTTTATTTAATAAAAAAATAAAATAGAGTATAAGAATTCATTTGTAAATTGTAAATAGATAAATGTCCCGGAACATTCATTAAAGACTAATAAAGACATATCACATAATAATTTTTCGTACTTTAATAGAATTGTGCATGAAAAATGTACAAAATATTATTATTTGACTTGTTTTCATTAGCTCTTAATAGATGTCCCGAAACTCCTGTTAACAAAGGCTTATAATTTAAATATTTTGATTTATAATAAATATTATTTTTTAATATCTGTAATATAAAAAAAAAAAAATACACACACAAACACGGACATAAATGATGTATAACTTGTATTGCATTTAGTATTCCCATCCAAAAAGTCAAAAGATCTTTAATTGGTCTAGCACGATTGCGACTGGTCCTGTGTTTGGAATTAATTTATACGTACATTTTATATAAATTATTATTGCCAGCTAAATGCAATATTAATAATAATAAAAAAGGTATAAAGAAATATGGGGTGGTTGGAGTAATAGGTGGCAAATTAAATTGAGTGGGTAGTGCTCAGCTATCAGATGCTGATTACTATCTGTGATAAAAGTAATTAATTAATTAATTAATAATTTTCATAATTAACAAGAAAAGAAAACTCAGTCAGCCTCAGTGCATGTGTGAGTCAAGTCTAGAATTAATTAAAGGGAACGATATTTTAATATCTGAAATTGATTGATATATCTGACTTTCAAAAAAAAAAAAAAAAATTTATTGATCTGTACTTGGTAAATTGCTTCCAAGCACATCCACCTACGATTTCCAACTTAAGAAAGCGATCGCAATTTTATTTTTTATTTTCTTTAAAAATGTTTCTTTTTCCACAAGAAAATGTACACCTATGTATAATTTTATATTTTGTATTTTCGTTGGAAAATATAGAAAAAAAATAATTTCTTAAGAACTAAAAAAACTCAAGTTGGGTTTTTGTCTGAAAATGTAAAATTATATTTAAAAAATAATAAAGTAATAGGACATGTCATATAATATATGCAACATATATCTTCGATGATCTGTTACGCGTCAGATACGATATTTATTTTGAAATGCCTTTAATTTATAAATGAAAATTTTGCACTATAATTTATAAATGAAAATTTTCTAATGTAATGATATAATGATGTGATAATAACATTTATATCTTTTCAAAAACTCTCTTTTTTTTTTAACATATGCTTATTATTCTGATTGAGATGCACATTGATTGTAAAAATACCATCGTCATTTTATTTTGGAATGATTTTTCTGGCAAAAAAGATTTTCTTATGTTTAGGGAGTGGTCTTAATTATTCTATTTATAATTATCCTTTTAGTGAATATGAATGACGAAAGGTTACCAAAGAAAATTTAAGTTTTTGTAAAAAAAATTATATAAAGCGAACAAAAGCTAAAAAGGAAAAAAAAAAAAAAAAACATGGGGCTCTTAAAGCAGGCCTTAATATTAAACAACTTAAAAGGATATTTTAATAATTTTTTATATTTCATTTTAACACAATTTAGTCACCTCAACCCACTTCCATAAGTTCAAGCACCTTAATTAGAGGAGGCACGAATGTGAGAAAAAGGAGCTCAACTCGGTGATAAAAAGTGGCTTTGAGTAAACGTCAAATTGAGAAAGTCTTCCTTTCTCTCACTTTCTTCCAAAATTTGTCCATCTGAAGTCATAAATTTCAGATGCGCTTGTTCCAACTACCGGACTTACCACTACCTATCCCTTTTTTTGAGGCTTAACTATCTCCCACCCAAACACTCCCCCTTTCCTACCAGAAACCTCTGCAAAATGAATTCCCAAAACCTCCCATGGATTACCGTAATCTCCTTCATTTCACTCGTAAAACTATCGGTCGCTTATGAATTTCCGCAATACCTCGGCAACCCAGATGAGATGTTTTACCGGGACTGTGCTGATTCTTTCAGTTGTGGATCCATCACCGGAGTGGACTATCCTTTCCGCCGAAAAGGAAAGCCAGAATTTTGTGGCTATCCCAGATTAGTCCTCGATTGCAAAAACGATACCACCACCATCGACATCAATAGCATGACTTTCCGAGTTCTGGCTATTGACCAGGCCAGGCAAACAATGAAGATCGCCAGAGAGGATGTGATGGAATCAGGCTGTCCACAGACACTGGTTAACACTTCCATGGATAATTCCCCGTTCGATTACGATTCCAATTATATGAATCTCACTTTTCTCTATGGCTGTCCGGGTTCTACAATTCCGAATGTTAGCCCAGTTTCTTGTAAAGCTCCTGAGGGTTACGACAGCGTGTTCTTATTACCCGGAACTGTGGGCCCTCAGAGCTGTGAGGTTGGCGTCACCGTTCCGGTGTCTGTTTTTAGCGGATCGATAAATTGGACGTTGATCGGACAAGAAGCTATCCAGGGCGGGTTCGAGGTTAAATGGAAGGTGGATAGCAAGGCGTGCAGTGAGTGCACCGCCTCCAAAGGACGGTGCGGGTATGAAAGTGTTGCCGATCGGACCACCTGCTATTGCCCCAGTGAGCCATACGTCTCGGACACTTGCGCGGGATCTGCCGGAGCAGCTGCGCCGGAGTCGTCGCGGGCACCGGGTTTGTTATATCTCTCTCTGTTTTCATGAAGTCCCATTGATTTTATTCGTGCCCAGGTTGTAGGTGCATCAACAATGAGTTCTGGAGAGAGAGTGATTTTTTTTTCCTGATTTTTTTGTTCTATGGTTAAATATAAGAGGATGAGCAATTGCAATTTTTATAACATAATTATTAATAATTTGTGACAGTTAAAGCACACTCGGGCCTAGGCATGCATGGGCTGGGTTTTGGGGACTGTTTAATGTTTTAAGAGGCCTCATTGGGCCAGTAGCCGCTTAGGAACTTAGGACTTGACACGTGGACCAGCATACATGCGACTGGTATGGCATTACTGATTTTTTTAATATAAAAAATACAATTTGCTCACCCTAGCTAGTTTACTTTGGGAGTTGGTGTTATAGAACCTACCACATGGCTGGTGCAATGGCCAACCATATTTTAACTATTCAAACCATGTCACGTATACCACAGCAATACCATGATATTATCGTTTACAGAGAGAGAGAGAGAGAGAGAGAGAGAGAGAGGAGTTGGGTGATTGCTGTAGGAATCAAAGATAATTAAAAAAAAAAATATTTTTCGTATAAGAACACTTGATATTTTGGTGATTAATTAAATATTCGGTAAAAATTTGTAAAAATAAAAAAAAAAGTTGAAGGAAATTAGTAAAGGATGGAGAAAGTTAGTAAAGTTGAATTTGTGCTGTGGGGAAAGTTAAATAAAATTGATGAAAAATAATTTTTTTTATTTCACTTTTTTTAGTGAGACAAACGCTACCTATATATGTTTCTTATTTTCATTGAATTCACAAATCATAACCTACATAATGCTTTAAGTCTTGTTTGTTAATTCAGTAGCTTTTTAAGTTTTGGCACATAACACATTAGATGTTTGTTTGGACTATCAAATTTTGACAAAAAAATCAAATGTAAGCAAATTTTGGATTGTTGGGTGTTTGATGTGTTCCTAAAAAAATGTAAAACAATTAACAAAAGTTAGAGAAAATTAGAGAAATTTGGTGGAAGTTAAAAAAAATTAGAGATTTTTGGTGAAGAAAAAATTGGAAACAATTAGAAAAAAAAAATTAGAAAAAGTTGAAAATTTTTTTGCTAAATTTGGAACTCCAAACACACACCAGGAGTTAGTGGCGATAATCTTCATAATTGGACTTCTCTGAAGGAGGGCTTTTCTCAAATGACATCTCTTTGTTGCGACATGCTTTGGATATTAATTTCGATTCCAGTGGTAATTGATTTAGATCACATGGATGGTTAACAGCTTACACGATAAATAATTGCTACATCCTCAATGTATTTTATTGATTTTACTCATTTTTTTTTAAGATAAACAATTACTTGAATAAGCTGTACGTGCTTTAAGAATGAATGGTAAAGTTTTTGCTGCGATGAGCCCTTTTAATTGGACAATGGGAGAGTGGCTTAGAAGGTGCCAGTGCCAGTCCATGTGGTTGTAGTTTCATGCTGAGCAGCATTAGCTAGGACTTGCGATATTCTGAGACTGCTTTTAGGATCATGGGCTTTTGTGATGATTTCTAGTTTAGAGGCCTAATCAATTTTCTTCATACATCGATTTCTCTCTTTGGGAATTGTATGTCCTTCTCTTGACATATATATATATATATATATATATATTTAAGAAATGAAGTTCAGTACATTTCCATTTCTATCTGAGCTTTCATTCAAGATACAATGCATCCTGCAAAGTTCCCTTCCCTTCACATTTCTGTTTATCCTTGTGTGAAGTTCAACCAATATTCACTCTTCTTTGTGTTCCGAAAACATGAACTATTTAACTATGAAAACTGTAGCGAAGCATTATCCAAAGAAACATCTGGTGTCCCTTTATGGGGACTGGGGAATGATCTGTGCAAAATACTCTGGCCTAACTTGATTTGAGCTGGAATGCGAATATGATGGTTGATGACATCCGCCAGTTGTAGTTACTTTGGAAAATTTTTAGAATTTTTGAAATCAGTTCTCTGATGCAGACTCCCTACCATTGTTGCCGTAGAGGATTTTATGGAATGATATTTGTCCTACAAAGCCAGCTTTCCCAATACCAAACCTCAATTACGAAACTCTTGGGTTATGCTTTTGGTCTTCGAAACCTAACACTCTGTTCTATTGGCTACATTTTCTTCTTGGGAGCGAATGATTTTGGCAGTTGATTCACAACTGAGGAGCTGCGAGTAACAATCAGAGCTGTTATTGAACATACAGAATGCTACCACCAGTAATCTGAAACTGACTAAGGTTTACACAGGATTCAACATCTCTTGACTGTGATGGCTGTGCACAAAGTCCACTAGGCCATTAGAATACAAGTTGATGGACAAGACCTCTAGATGCTTCAATCGCGGTGGATTGACCGAGTTTTCTCCCTGCCTTGGTGGAAACTTAAGCTTTGTTTGGCTTGCGTATTTGCATAGACTTGTGTCGAAAATTAAAAGAAAATCTGGCCGTTCGTATGTGGGCCTGCGAATAAATGTAAACCCACACGAACCCATGTGACAAACAAAACCTCAAGAGATTGATCCCAAGTTAGAAGTATATCCCACAATGGTAGTTTCCACACATTGAGGTGCACAGGTTTGGACTTTTGCAGGATAAGGAGCCATTGATGATGGTTGCTTTGCTTGGAATAAATCATACCCCTGACCCACCCATATGAATTTCCCCTTTACATCGGTTGTTACGTTAATCTCTTTGTAATTTCGGGAACTGCTTAACCTTAACTCAAATTCTGAACATTAATTAATATGTGAATTAGTGTGCTCTGCGCGTTCTTCAACAACAATTTTGCCGTGTGATAAAAGTACTGAATTTTAAAATTGAAGTTTTTCTGGGAGGCTGATATGTTGGACTTTCCCTTCCCAGAACTTTCATTTTTTTATTGGTATTCTTTCGGTTTCAAGTATTAAAAAAGGATGGCTACAGCTTATACATAATCAACGTTCAGATTTCCTTCCACGGCTGCTGCCTGGCAATGTAGATTTGTATCATATTTGACCAAGTCCACCATTTTTTGTTCAAACAGAAGCTTCTCTTCATTTGAAAAACTCCACCAAATCCACTCAACTTGTCAAAGTTCACGCTCTTCTTGATGTATAATGATGACTAACGACAAGTTAAAAAAAAAAAATTCATCTTGGTACAAAGAGTTTGAGTTTGGGATGCTAACCATCTCCTTAATAGGAATTCCGTTGGGCAGTTCAAACTTTTGTTCCCTCTCTTCATCCGAAAGATGCATCCTCGTCTCTTGCCAACCGCTTGTCTCTTCTTGGTGATCGTATTCATAACCCACGTCCCGACATGTTTAGGAGCCGATGATGAGCGATACACGAATTGCAGTCGATTGTTTCAGTGCGGAAGTCTGTCGAACATTGGGTATCCTTTCTGGGGAGGGGACAGACTAAGCTACTGCGGTGACTCAAGTTTTGGGCTAACTTGCGTAAGTAATGTCCCGAAGATCACAATTGAGTCCATAACATACAGAGTCCTTGCAATAGATAACACCTCACGGGTTCTCACCGTCGCTAGGAACGATTACTGGAACACCGTGTGTCCGACACAGTATCTTAACGCCTCCCTGGGTACGACCCCTTTCAGCTATGAATCAGACTCCCAGGAGGAAATGATGCTCTACTATGATTGTCAGATACTTTCCAGCAACATACAAATTCCGAATGAGTTCACTTGCACGAAAAATAGTAGCAACAGTACCGGTATTTTTGCGTTTAGCGGTCTCCAGTCCTCCTACTCCTATAATAGTCAATTGGTTTCTTGCAATACTAGTGTCAGTGTTCAAGTTAATAAGACAAAGGCCGAGGCTTTGGCAAGTGCTTCAACTGTGATAAACGAGACGCAAATTAGGCAACTTCTTGACACCGGTTTTGGGCTGCAGTGGGAAGCAAACGACACTAATTGTGAGCGGTGTGCCAAGTCGGGTGGGCGATGTGGGTCTAATTCAAGTTCGTTCGCTTGCTATTGCTCAGATCAGGCTTATGACCTTACTTGTGGTAACTCGAGTAGGAATGGTACGTGACCGGCCCTTTTAAACTCCCTTGTTAATGGCTCTTGTTTGTTTGGTTATAAGCTATGTACCCCTAGTAAGGGGTGAAAACAAATCGAGTTACTCGAGGTCGGTTCGACCTTAATTCATAACTAAGACAAACTTAAATTAAGCTTGCTTTGTGACTTGTTTAAAATCAAGCTTGAGCCTAATAAAGTTCGGCTAAAAAATTGATAAGTTAGTTCGATAAAATAATATATATATATATTTTTATAATATTTTTATATTTTTAATAATATTTTAGACTAAAACGAGTCATTTTAGTTTAATCGAACTATTTGCGAACCAATCTTGAGTCTATATAAATGTTTGAACTAAATTCGAACCCAGTATAAATAGCTCGGGCCGAACTTGAATAATTTAAAACTCGATTTAGTTCGACTTAGCTTGACTCATTTTGATTAGTCCCACCCCTACTACTTACGCCAGAAGTACTGGGGAGTAGGTCTCGGTGATCAATTAGTTTCAAAAGTTTCTCAAATAGTTTGAACTAGAGGGGGATTTGGGTTATTCAATGGGTGGTTTGGGAATAATTATTTTTTTTTCTTTCTTTTTTTGTGAAGTTTAATTTTTTTTTAGACATGTTATTTTCATTTGTTCACAGAAAATTTAAAAAAAAGAAGTGATTGAAAATAAACAAAATTTAAAGTAAATTTTTTTTCCCCTTAGAACCTACCAAACTAAGGAAGAACATCAAATTTTGGTTTAAAAAAAACAAAAAAAAAAAAAAAAAAAAAAAACAAACAAAAAAGTCAAAGCTAATCCTTCCCAAATCACCTCCCAGTCTCGTTTAAATTGGAAAATTGTAACCTAACTAAGAAAATTTGGGTGAGAGAGCACTTTTGATTCATTATTCTGTTCTATGTGATTGCTGCTTTACTTCAAAATGAATTTCTTATGAACATGGTTATTGGGTGGGGGCATGGCAGAACCTCCCGTACATTAGATAGGAAGTCCTATTTTCTTCTTGGTGTGTCTCAAGCAGCGTTGGTCTGACAGTTGGGTGGGCTAAAAAAACATAAAAAGCTGGGGATTTACATCACTTTTTGATGTTAGTCTTATGATATCGAGTGTAAATCATCGACATTAAGAATTTAATGTTATTTTTCTATGAGGCAGTCGACGCTTGGTAATATATATATATATTTATTTATTTGTTCATGAATTATTTGACTTTCTTGTACCATTGCACACTTAACTATTGTTCTGATTCGGGTATAAAACCTAGCTAGACACCATTTGTTTTGCTTGGTACCCAAGACTTCGTTTTCTCCCGTAGTTGGTCCCTTTCAATGCTTATGCTTAGGATTATGACTAAAAGCCAAAAAGGAGTTGTTAGCTAGCCAGGTTAGTTGTCATTATCATATAATCTTTTAGCAGCTTTAATATCTTGGCGTTACCATTTTTTTTTTTTTTTTATGTTTTTGAATGTGGATGAAATTTTCATGCTTGCTTGTCATAGAAAATTGATAAACAGTCAAGGTGGTGTCATGGGTGGAAAGGCTACACTTTTGTTTCATCATTTGATTCATTTTGATGGCCCTTTTCTTAATTTTTTAATTTTTTGGTTAGCCTTAGAGGAGGAGAAGTGGGGTGCTAACGAACCCAATCATGATACTTGAACTTGTTCATTTGTTGAATAATAGAGTTTTTGGAGTCGTGTTTTGAAGGACAAATTTCAACTTATTCGTGTCATGCTCGAGCTTGAACTCGAGTTGACTCGTTTAAATATAAGATGAGTTTGATTTTTTTGTTGAAGTTCTACAAAATAAACAAATATCTACAAACTTCAATTCGAGTCCACTCGTTTAAATATAAAATAAGTTTGATTTTCTTATTGAAGTTTTACAAAATAAACAAATATGAATGAGTTATTTGGCGAACTGGTGAACGTAATAGATTGCTCAGTTTATTTGCAATTCTAATGAGATTTGTTTAACATTTTTCCTTCTTTATTTTAAATAAAACTTAATATATATACACACACACACACGTGTGTGTGTGTGAATGTTTAACATTTTTCCTTCTTTATTTTAAATAAAACTTAATATATATATACACACACACACGTGTGTGTGTGTGTGTCTGTTCACGTAAAACTGCAAAGCAACTTACCGAATGAATTTTAGTTGTTCTTTTGCAAAACCAAATATCTTATGATCTGCTGGAAGGTATTTGGCCTCTATGAATTGGTTGATTTTGTCTTTTTAACATTTGAACAAACATTAATTTATGGGCCTTATGATTATTGCAGGGGGAAGTTCTTCAAATACGCACGTGAAAATAGGTATGAAATCTTTCCGTCTAAAATCCCTCTGTGATGTTCTCCAGCATGCTGGTTAGTACTTAGTAGCTCAGAAAGAAAGAAAGAAAGAATTCACACTCTTTTTCTTCCATTTCCAGCCCTTCCCATTGTAGGCGCTATCATTGCTGGTGTTGGCCTTGGATGGATTATCTTTTCTTGTAGACAACGGAGGAAACGAATTTCAGCCCAATCCGCCCTTGCTGCACAAAGCAAAGACGTTACATCTCTTCCTCTAAGCAAAGGCCTCACCACTACTCCTTCAACTAATTTCACCCGAAGCATCCCTTCTTATCCCTCCTCAAACTCCGACTTTGGAAAAGCGAGCTCCTACTTCGGAGTTCAGGTCTTCAGCTACACTGAACTCGAGGAAGCCACCAACAATTTCGATCCTTCCAGACAACTTGGAGAGGGAGGGTTTGGCACTGTCTATTATGGTACAACTTCTTTCGTTTCTTTAGCTACGCCTTCTACTTAACCAAGTGGTATTCGTTTTTTGAAATTTCAAGTATTGATTGAATCAGGCCAGCTCCAAGACGGCCGTGTAGTCGCAGTGAAGCGCCTCTTCGAGAACAACTTCAGGCGCGTCGAACAATTCATGAACGAGGTCGAAATCCTGACTCGCTTGCGGCACGAGAACCTTGTGACCCTGTTTGGCTGCACGTCGAGACGAAGCCGAGAGCTCCTCCTTGTCTACGAATACATCCCCAATGGAACAGTGGCTGATCATCTGCACGGCAAAAAATCAAATTCTGGTTTGCTCTCTTGGCCTGTTCGGTTGAGCATTGCCATAGAGACGGCCAATGCTCTTGCGTACCTCCACGCGTCTGATATCATACACCGGGATGTCAAAACCAACAACATTCTCTTGGACAACGACTTCCGCGTAAAAGTAGCCGATTTTGGGCTGTCGAGATTGTTCCCCACAGACGTCACCCACGTGTCCACAGCCCCACAGGGCACCCCCGGCTACGTTGATCCCGAATACTACCAATGCTACCAACTTACTGAGAAGAGCGATGTTTATAGCTTCGGTGTGGTGCTGATTGAGCTCATCTCGTCCAAACAAGCTGTTGACACCAATAGGAACAGGCATGACATTAATTTGGCTAATATGGCTATCAACAAAATTCAGAACCATACGTTGCACGAGCTGATTGATCCGTCCCTTGGGTTTGAAACGAACAGCCTGGTGAGGAGGATGACCACGCTAGTGGCGGAGCTGGCTTTTCGATGCTTGCAAATGGAGAGGGATATGAGGCCTTCGATGCAGGAGGTGCGGGACGCTTTGAAAGGGATTAAGAACGAAGAAATGAACGCGCAGCAAGCGGAGGTAGTGGACATTGTTATTGAGGATGATGTGATTGGGCTTTTAAAAGGGAATCCTGAGCCACCAATGTCGACCTCAGATTCCACAGCCACTGAGAAATTGGTTAGCAGCTCTACTACTACGCCTAATTCTAGTGCTTGAGCTTTCATTCTCGTATTGCTGCTAATCCTCCTGATCAGAGGCCCCGACTGCTTTCCAATTTTTCATTTCCCGATCCTCTTCATACATCTGCCTTTTCTTTTGGCTTAATTATTTGGTTGTCATAGAACATAGATGTGAAAGCATATTACGAGGAATGTACATAGTAAATGGAGCTTCCCATATGCTAGAAATAATGTTCATACACTTATATATTTATGTAATATGTTAGATGTATTTACATTAATGGTCAACTATTATTGCTTCTTCCATTTTGGATTAAAAATTATGGTGTTCCTCTTTTGTTTCTGCGTTACATTTCTAGACTTCATGTATGTGAATCCAAACAAGGTGTTCCCTGGCTCAGGACTTGTTACAAGCAGGCTCGTGAATGCTTTACGGTTATCTGTTATGCATCTTTTCTACTTTCAGTTTGGTTGATTTTGGATCATTAAATTGACTCTTCTCTATGGCTTTTATGGGGTTTTGATGGTTGAGAATTGAGAGGGACTTGAAGAAGAGATCTAGAGCTGGTAATGGATTCATTTTGCCAAATCAACAAAGGGTTGCAAAGCCCAAAGTTTGAGACTTTGAGAGGGACCTGAAGGAGAGCTCTAGAGCTTGTAATGGATTCATTTTGCTGAATCAACAAGGGTTGCAACGCCCACTTGAATGATCTTTGTTTTGGCTTATATAAACAGAACAATTTTTTTTTTTTGGCCGACCCTACAGATTTATGGCACGTAGTGATAGATGCGGGTCATAAATCATAGTATATTACATTTCCACTGTTTCCTATTACGATAGTATTCTCTTTGCTTGGAACCCAGGGAGAGCAAAGAAATGGGAAAAAGGAAAACAGGAGAGAAAATGAAACAAAATTACTTCTTCTCTCAGATTCCATGAATAAATAATAACCTTTTTATAAAATTTTGGTTCTTTTTAGATTAAGAATTTCTAAAGAAGAAAGAAGAAAAAAAGGGGAAGTAGATTTAAAATTATTTCTCTTATTTCATTTGTGATAGAGAGTGGAAGGCAAAGGAAAAAAAAAAAAAAAAAGAGATTTGACAAATTAAAAATAATTATAAATTAAAAATCTAGTTGATTAATTGATAGATGCCTTTTCCTCTCCTTTTAATTTCTAATTTATAAAAAAAAAAATGCATTTGAAATTTTATGTTTGTTTGTTCTTTTCTTTTTCTTTTCCCTTACAAAGTACTTATTCTGGATGCATTCTTAATTCTCTACTTGAATAATTGTAGATTTCAAATCAATGAATTTGAAATTAAATTATATATTATATTAATATACAACATATAAAGTTAATTTATGTAAAAATATATAAAAAAAATTAATAATTATTATTAAAGTAATGGAGTCACTCATTCTTACCAAAAATAATATTATAAAAAAATTCAAATAATTATTTTTTATGATGATTTAATATACATAATTTATTATGTTTAGTTGCCCAAATTTAGGATAGAATTCATATCTAAAGTAACATCAAAGTTAGAAACTGCTTGGTTTACCAAAATAAAATAAAATAAAATAATAATTTTTATCAATTTTTTCAACTTTTTCTAACTTTTTCCACCAAACACATGCTCCAATTTTTTTAAGTTTTTTTTCAAATTTTTTCAACTTTTTAAAATTTTTACTAAACAATCAACTAATCACTAAAGTTACATGTGACGAAAACTGGTACAAAGTTAAATTCTTTTTATATTATTAAAAACGACCCTTAGAATAATAGTTACCAAATCAAATTTTTATTATTTTGTACTTGTATATATGTAAAGGTTATAAGGGTGAAATATCATACCAACTAAACATTATAAAATAAACCAAGTCTTTATATTTGATCAGTTAAAATGTTGTTCCATCGAAAATCAACCCGTTGTGTGTGCAAATCAAATTCCAAGATATTGAAACTAATAAGTTCGCTAAGATAGTTTTTGACTTCATAAATGCTCGAAACCATTAAAAAAAAAAATGATCTCCTATTGTTCATTCAAATTCCAAGATATTGAAACTTAGAAGTTCTCTAAGTTTATTTTCTAAATTTGACTTCATAAACATTCAAAACTACTGAAAAAAATGTGGTCTCTGATTGTTCATGTTAGCCGAAAAAGTAAATAAATTAAGTTTAAAGATATTATCAAAGTTAAAAAATTACTAAGCTTGTCCCTAGGCAATATTTTTTGAAATTACATTTGCACTTTGATGTCTCTCAACAAATAAAAAATAAAAAAAAACAATTATAATTAAGGGATTATTTGAACGATCAAAAGTGATCAAAAGTTAGAAAAGAAAGAAATGTTAGTTACTTTTTGGTACCAATCAAAAGTGACCAAATTAATTCGCCGGAACGGTGTAAAGTAAACCATTCTAACGATTTTGGCCAAAAAGTAGTACGAAAAACTAATAAATATTGAATAAGTGAAAAAAGTAGGTAACTTTTTATATTTTTTAGTAATTTTAAATAAAAGTTTGTAAAATCTATATTTTAAAAATAAACGTACAAAAAAATAAAAATAATACAAGTTGATAAAAATAAATAAATATTTGTAACTTATTATAACTTTTTGATAGTTTTTGGTCTAACCAAACGGAACTAAATAGTTTACATTCCTAGAAGAAAATAGAAAAATACTACAGCCGGCAATTATGTGTATACATGTGTATCACATGTTCATTTAATTTAAAGTTTGTATTATGTTTTATTACCATCATTAATTTAAGGTTCTTTGGTGCCACGTAAAATATTAAACAAATTTAAAAATTTTTCTAAATTTATTAAAATTATTAATTTTTTATTTTATTGTATAAATTATAAACTCCCGCATTAACTAATTTTTATTCCACTTTTACCGCTCTAAACCGCCTTTAGTTACAAAATCGCGCCACGTGGAACTTTGATGCTTTCAATGAATGGGCTGAGAAGGGAAGCCTAAAAAGACCCAAACAGACGACCGATATTCTCGTAATGAAGCCGTCCGTATTCCTTCCTTCTCATTATTTTAACGCCCTCTCTCACTCTCTCTCTCTCTCTAAAAGAGCAATTTATCTCTCCCTTCAAACAGTCTCCCCGACAAGAAGAAACAAAGAATCTAATGGAGGCTAACCCTCACTTTCCAACCTCAGATCTCACTTTCTCTCTCTAGAAAAGAAATGAAAGGCAATTACTTGTGACCCTAAATTCAATAGATTCAAGGACTTAATTGAGAGAGAGAGATTGAACTTCTGCAAATTTGGATCGAGAATGGCGACTCTGCAGAAATTCAAGCTTTTAGCCACTCAGTGCGCAGTACTCGGCAGCCCGACGCGAAGCCCGACAACAAGCCCGGTAATCCATCTCCGCCGCCGCAAAACACTGCGGATGTTGCTCAGCCGCACTGCTGCCGGCAGCAGCAGCGACCGAAGGCCGTCTCGCCGCGAAGAATCGACGGATCGGCAAGGAACTGCCGCCGCCGTCGCTCGTTCACCTGAAAAGAGCAAGGAGTTGGCGATCAGCCACAAGCTGAGGGACCTCTTCGTGTCTTCGCCGCCGCTCGAGCAAAGGCCTACGGAGAAGGTCAGAAACGTAGGAGATGAGTGTTTTCCGGAAACGTCTGTTGCCGGCGGTGGTAGTGGTTTGGCTGGGCGGCGCCTCGGACAACGATCGCTTAGGCCGTTATCGGCGGCGTTTCGGCAGCGATTGCTGAGAAGGGCGTGGCGTCCTATGCTGGTTACCATCCCTGAGTAACCTTAAAAATGTACGCATAATGCCAAGTACTAAATTTTAGTTTTAACTTTACCAACCTTTTTTTTTTTTTTGTCTTTTTTGTTTCTTAATTATTAATAATTATGTAAATTTAATGCTCCTCCCTCTTAAGCCCAAATATAGCTATCATTTAGGAATTTTATGAAATATATTTGAATTCGGGGCAACAACAATATGAACAATTTGGGTACAAATTTGATTACCGCTATCCCAAAATAAATCACTAACCCCTTATTTATTTTATTTTTTTGGTTCTTTATTTTTAAATTCTAAAGTAGCAACTTCCAATCTATTGATGAAATTATTATTATTTGTAAATTTAATAAGACTCATTAATAACAAAATCATGAGAAAAAAACATCTAGGGAGAAAATTATCAGGAAAAATTAGTCTTGGATGCAGAAGAATTAAAGCACTGGAATTTTTGGGGCATTTGTTGATAACTGCTTATAGGCGTGTGGTCTAGAAACAAGTCGTACTAGGTAGTTGGTTTCTCTTTCTCAACGTTGACTCGGCCCTGTGGATGAAGGGTACTGACTCAATTTCGTTATCTCTTAATTTATTAGTTAAGAGGAAAAAAAAATAACAAGAAAAAAAAAGCGGGGTTATGTTGTAATTTTGAATCTTGTTATAGCAGAAAAAGTTACCGGCATCATGTGATAGTTTTGCAAACTTATCAATTTTATTAATTTACATCACGTTCCAGATTTTGTGAACTGGGGTGTGAGCTTAGCAAGTATACGTCCATACATAATCGCATAAAAACCATACGAGCCATACAACTCACTGGAGTAAAATAAAATAATCAAAATATATAAATAATTAAAGCATTGATCCTCAGCCAACCAATATTGTTCCAAAAGAATAATCATATAATAGGATTTAATCCGGCCTATACCTATACAAGCCAATCGAATGCATGTAAAATATATGCAACAAACGTCACCCATTAGAGGTAAAAAAAATTAATATACATTTTATCAAAATAATGTAACTAACGCAAAAGAAAAGCAAGAAAACTGGTGTCCTTGGTTTTGGATGTCCCAATTTGGGAATTAACAACACAACTTGTCACAAAGTTTGTCTTAAAAAAAAGTCCTTCGGGGGTGGTCGAGCAGGAGTTCGGGGCGCCTAAGGGCCTGGGCTGCGTGCGGTCCCAGGTTTGACTCTCTTTCGGGAGAGTGGGTTACCGCTTTGATAGACTTTTAACAACTCCCCTCGATCGAGCCGGTCAGCCAGGGCTTGTCTGGGCTGGTTTACCACTTCGTGGGTCATTGTCGGCTTGGTCTACGGGGCGGGCTTCACCTAGTGCGCACCTTCGGGTAGCGGCTGCAGGCTTCTTCCCGACCCACAGAAGTTTGTTTAAAAATAAGCACAATCCACTAGTGCTTGTTGTTAACAAAACACAACACCTAATATGTCTTAGCATATTGGTATGTTATGTGGAATACTAAATCACCTTAATAGAATACATAGAAATGAATATAGGTAAAATAAACGAACACACAAACAATCACAAAGGAAGAACACGTTTACAAATACGGTAAAATCTAATTTTCACTATATAAACTCTAATCATGGAGTAAGAAGAATACAAAAAAGAGATAAGAAAATCTTTAAAAAAACCCTTAAATAAACCTCGTTACTTTGTTATTAATTTTCCTCTTAACTTTAATCGTTAAAAACCCTATTCTCAATTTCTTATTGATGTTCAATACATCACAAAATATATATACAACAAAACATTAGGTGAATTGAGATTTTGTAACGCATTTAAAAAATTTACTACACCAACGCTTGCAAGAGTAGTCTTTCTGTGTGCTTTGAATAAGTTCCTACAACCTTCTAGTGTTCTTTCTCCCTCAACCAAATTCCCAAAACAGGCTTCTTGATATTTTGTTTGCAAATTAGTGTAAGTTTCCAACGATCTTTTAGTGAACTTCCCGTGTTTTTCTCCCAAAGTAAATAACTTGAACACTTGTACTGTACTATCGGGGGCTATGTTCTAGTAAATTAGTGTAAACCTGAACTGGCTAATGGCTTTATTTCACTTCACTCAAGCACATGTCCCTTTTCCAATTATTGAATGTAACAAGTGTAAGCCACAACTCTAATATATTAGAATGTGAATAAACAATATCATTCCACTTATCATGGTAAATAACATATTCTCTATTTCTAGGCTACTAACTTATTGAAAGTGAGTCAAAAACAACTACATAAGATTCCGAATTTTCAACCCTTTGATATAAACATACTTCCTATTTACTGTACATCTATAAACAAAACTCAAAATCAATACCATAACTTTATTATTCAATTTTATCAAAATCTCAATCTATCATGTAGTGATAGTAATCTCATGTAATTTAATTCAATACTCATTCCATGAATCACTTACATAAGTTTTATTACTATCTTGAAACATACTCAAATCATATAAATATATTTAAACACAACATAACACAATTAATCAGGTATTAAGGTGACGTGCACACACAACTATCACAGGCATGGGACAAATGAATCAATTAGTCGTGAGCACAAGGTGAAACCCTAAGAGGACAAGGTAGCATAGTTAGCTGGCATGTGCACAAGACTAGGTCTCGCATGCATAGTGGACAACTTTCCTCTTGTCATGCACACCAAAAATCAACGTGACATGCGTAAGGGAGGGAATATTTGCAAGAGGACAAAGTTCCTGTGATATTAGTTCACCAAACTATGTTTTTGAATTTTTCCAACTCAATCCGAGTTCAAACTCTCCAATGTTCTAGTTTATTATGCAAAATCATGTAAATACATACTGATGATGTGTCTAAACAAATTTCGTGTCTTTGATGTAAGTCATAGATTAATAATATCAAAAATACGTTTGATTTTCAGTTTGTCTCTTACATATGCACGTGCGTGTACACGCACACACATTTATCAACTTTCAATAATCAACTCAATTAACATTAAACAGGAGGCATCTATACTTTAAGGGACAAAACGAGCTAATACTATCTATTCACATCTTAAAAATTTATCAAAATTTTTTTTACAATTCAAACACCTAACAATTTAAAATTTATTTCCTTTTTGTTTTGTTTTGTTTTGTTTTATTTTTTATTTTTTTTTTATCAAAAGTTGGTGCTCCGATCTATCCTCGTCTTAAAAATTTATCAAACTTTACTTAACAATTTAAACACCTAACAATTCAAATTTTATCTCTTTTTGTTTTATTTTATTTATTTTTTATTTTTTATTTTTTTGTCAAAAGTTGTTACTTCAAAGAGGCACTAAACCAAATGATTTAATTTAATTAGATTTGACCATTTGACCGGTTGAATTATCAACCCGTAATTACCTAGAAGATGGAACAAATTCTCCCATACAACTATACAAGCAGCGGAACGGTGGAATCTATTCTTCTTGGCCTCCTTTTTTTTTTTTTTTTTTTGGGTTTAATCTTTAAGGGACCACAAAAAAGCATAGGAGGACCAGCAAAATGTGGGAACCTAGGTGTAAGTGAATGAAATAATTTGCCATCTTCCAATTTGATATCTCCCTTCTAAACTTATGAACACATTAATAACATTGACTTAAGTACCTAGAGAAATTCAATTCCCTAATGTGTGCCAAGTGGATACGTATTAAATATTTGGACGAATGCGGATTATCTTATGAGTTAATAATCCATTGGAAAGGCACATACATTTTGAAAAAATAAAATAATTACTCCGGTTACACAAATGACGGACTTGCCAACGGTTCAGTGAATTTGTCTCCACTGACTTAAAAAATGATATTAATCAATTCGTGATTTTTTTTTAATACGTTATACATATATTTGTTCCGATTGAATTTGAATTCTCTTTAGATTACATATTTTTTAAATTCATTTTTTTAATCAATCAACTGTAACTAATCTATATCCCCTCTCCCGGAGTTTTGCCGCGTTAGTTAGTGGATTTGCTTCTCACGTAAACGACACGAGTTCAAATCCCACTGCTTGCTTGGGAGGCATGGTTGAGGGGTTAGTCATGTGTTTCCCAATTTATCCATTGATTACGCAGTTCATTGAGAACTGCAATAAACTGGTAGGATTTCGGGTTAAAAAAAAAAAATTTATATCCCACTGATAAAAAATCATGAATTTATTGCTGATTACACTACAAAAATATTAAGGACACCGCTATTCGCAACCCTAGTTTTTCTTCTGCAGCTCAGTTAAATTTTTTCCATCTTAGGACAAAAATGCTCTAATACAAAATGACTCTTTACTCCCCATATTTATTTTACATAACCCACACTATAGAAAATTCTATATAAAATTTTAACAAAAACTTGCTAAAAATATCAAATAATATCAACAACCACTTGCTGAAAAAATCTAATAAATTTGACAATCACTTCATGAAACAAATTTTTTATAAATAAACGAAATATTTCAGCAACTGATGACTAAATAAATTAAAAACTTTCAACAGGTATTTGTTAAAAAAATCAAACAATTTCAATAATCAGTAACTGAAAAAATTTAACAATTTGTGAGTATTTTTAAAACTTTAAGTGTAATTTGTAGATTACGTGGGGGAAATTATTGGGTTGTTTGGAGAAGATATGGAATGCATGAATTAAATGGGCTACGTGGATAAAAAGTAGAGTTACGAATAGCACCCAATACTTAGAGATGTAAACGAGTAGGGTACTTGCCTAATTAGTCAACCCTATTACCAAACCCGTTATATTTTTTTGCTTACTATTATCGGCTCAAATTTGTTTATTTTTTAGTTAGAATCCCAAACCCGTTCCATTCTAAACTTGCGAAATCCATCTTCAACCCACAATATCCGTTTACATTCAATTAGTTAAATTAGCAATTAAGTACTCGTTAAATACCTGGCTTGAGATAAAAAAAAATAAAAAATTAGTAAGTAACAAAATTATTAAATTTATTAAATTGAATAAATTCATTGGTCAAAGGACCATCAAGTTTTTTTTTTTTTGGAAGGTAAAAGAAATATACTATAAATAGTAAAAATAAATATATAAAATATATAGGAGCATATCTTGGAACAGAACAATAGGAATCACAGTTCATAAAGGACTTTCAAACCCCGTGTAAAAATAACATGTAACAAATCATAAATTAAACAAGTCTAAAGGAACCATCCCAACAAAACTAAGAGCAGTGCCAATAAAGTATCAAAGATCCAAACCATCAGCCCGAGCAAAGATTCCAATTGACCTTGGTTTAAGAATTTCAAAAATTTTATTTTAGGGATAAAATTGTAAATATATAAATATCTATTTTATTTTATTTTATTTTATTAGACGAGTTCCATATAAGTATTGGGTATCGGGTCTCGAGTACTCTATTAGTATAAATGGGTATTAGGTATCGGGTACCTATAGACAAATCTCAAACTCATTCCAAATCTACACAAGTATTAAATTTCAATCTCAAACCCATCCCAATTTCATTAAGGTATTTTTCAACGGATTTTTATTAAGTTCGGTCGGGTCGGATTCCCTTGTATACCCGTCCAATCGATATCCCTACCAATACTAATTAGTGCAAAGATAAAGCTTTGGAGAGAAATGAGTTGATATTTAATATGTTAATCCTCGAAATGATGCTTTTAATCCTCAATTTCTATTTCTTTAGTTATTACAGCAATTGTACCCGCCAACAGAATTTTATGTTGCCGTCTTCAAATGAGACTTTTCAACCTTCTCAAGTCTTCGATTATTTCTTCGCATGCTAATTTGGTCTTCTTGGATAACTCATGGCTCTTTATGAATGTTGCCAATTGATCAATAATTACTCCTCCATCCAAAGTCAAAATCCTGCAATTAATATAGTTTAAGAGAATATATATATATATATACATAATCCAGACAGTTGCAAGCCAAAACTAATATCATTTTAAGACAGAAAGATTTTTAAAAGTTCCCCCCAAAAACTATTTTATAGTAACTATGAATTAACCGCTCACTGGTTCAACTTTTAATCTTTCATTAAAGTTAAGATTAGGTGTTTACTTGTTGCGTTTGAAATCATAATCATTCCATTTAATATTATGCTTAAATATTTTAAAATTTACGTAACAAAGTAGCTATACATATTTTTTTAAATTTAATAAACATATTAAATAATTATTTAATTTAATCTAAACCGTGTAACGTAATGTTAATATTTTTTCTCAATAATATTATATTCGTTTGATGTTTGATTCGTGACATCGTGTATATATTATTGATACAAAGCTAATGCATTAACATTTAGGGATCGTGTGGCTCAAAAAATAATAATAAATAAAATAAAAAATTAATCTTTACTAATTTTTTCAACTTTGTTCACCAGACACAGAATTAATTTTTACTCATTTTTTTCAACTTCTACTAATTTTTTTAATTTTTTCTAATTTTTACTAATTTTTTTGAATTTTCTCAAAATTTTAAAAATTTTTATTAAATATTTTGTCATGTGTTGTGTGTTACACATAAGTGCAAAGTTATATTTTATTTATTTATTTTGGTGGTGCAAACGACCCCTTAATGGGTCCAAGGCACCAAAGTTTGACTCTAGCACAATCAAAGATTGTACTTTTGATGGAATTAGTTAATGAGAACGTGACTAACCCGTTGAGTGTGCAAGCAATATTTGACTCCGCAAATTGCTCCGTGCTTCTGAGGCTCAAACTTTCACACAGCCTGTAATGCTTTTGCAAATGGTACTTCTGATGTTGGTTCTCTGCAACGAAGAAATCAACACCCTCTAATGGGATGATCTTGGTCACAATCCTCCTGTTGAGCTTCATCTGCCGTCTGATCTTTGACTCCTGCGCTTTCCTCCTCTCCTCCTCTGTGCCGTAGAAGATCACTGACCTCCGGTGTGTACTAATCCCAAAATTCTGCACTCAAAAGACCCCCAGTCAAATGGGTACATTAATCGTTAAAGGAGTTGTTTGCGGTAAGAAAAAGATCTTGTTTGGTTTGTAATCAAACTCTCAAAAATTTTATAAATCTTTGTTAATTTTATTTCACATCAATTTTTTTCTTTCACTGTACGCATTACGAATTCTCAATTTATCTCAATTTACCTCACTTCATCTTACTCCAAACTCACTCTTAAGTGAGATAAATTGAGATAAATTATGGTTTGGAGAGAGTTCGTAATGTGTGCAGTGAGAGAAAAAGTTGACGTGATATAAAGTAACGGGGATTTATAGAGTTTTTTGAAGTTTTTCAGTAAACCAAACAACCCTTTTATGGTATAAAGTGAAAATCACTAATATTTTTAAAATTTTATGTTTTTGTATTTTAAAAAATAAAATGATAAATACCGTTTGATTTTTAATTAAAAAATAAAAATATTCATTAAAAATTAAATAAAACCAAAAATACAAGTGCATGAAATGTGAACTACATATGATATAAATATGGCACCGTTTGGTTTGCCAATAAAAATAAAAAATTCTATAAACCTCTGTCAACTTTATATCACATCAACTTTTTTCTTTCACTGCACGTATTACGAACTCTCAATTTAGCTCACTTTTTTTCACTCCAAACACACAGATAATGATAATTTATTAACAAACAAAATCTTTATTTTTGTAAATATTTTAGTCTTTGCACTTTTAGGATGCGTTTAGAGTGACAAAAAATTAGAAAAAATGAGATAAAGTGAGAAATTGTGAATTCGTAATTAATGTAATGAGATAAAAAGTAAATAATTTTTAGAGTTATTCAGTATTTTTCATCGTTCGTAAAAATTTTTTATTACTTCAAACGGAACCTCAATGATAATATTATATTAGAACTAAAGTGCCAGAATGATGTGAATATTTTGAAAACAATATCATTTTTCTTTAAATGCAGTTTAAAGTACAAGAATGTGAAAGTAAATTTTTTTTAAATTTTAAGGTATTAGTAATTTTGGCATGTACTAGGGTGCAAAAGCAATCAATAAACAGAAAATGAGGAAAATCGGAAATTACAAGAAACTCCTTGCTGGTTGGATCATGGGTTCCCCAGAATGCATCACAGAGAGATCTGTACGAGGTCTTCCTTATATCATATGTGACTTTAACAGCTTCAGTATGGCCTGTTCTTCTTTCACAGACCTGAAATTAAACATACACAACATTTAAATTTTTCTATCTTTATTGTTTTCTGGTCTGGTCCACATAACATTGATTCATATATTAAATTCTACATGTATAGATATATATGTACAGAAAGATATATATATATATATATATATTTGTATTTATGTATGTCTGTATATATGTTAATTTTCTGACCTCTCTGTATGTAGGTTTTCTAAGGGTTCCACCACAGTAGCCAGTAACAGTTTTGACAACTCCATGTGCCTGCCCATATGCAGCTTCAAGAGCCCAGAAACTATCTGCCATGCAAGTTCATTCAATACAAATTTATATATATATATACAGAGAGAGAGAGAGAGAGAGAGAGGCACCTCCAGCAAAAACTGCCTGAAAGAGGAACTCTGGTGGAACATTAGAAGCTGATGTTGCAGTTTCAGATGTGGGAAAATCATGAACTTGAGACTTGGACTGCTGAGGAAGTATTTTATACATTTTCAACTAATCATGACCATGTGCGATTGAGAGCTGGGTTTGGTTTGGTATTCTTTTGAAATCCAAACGCAACCTTATGATTGCCCATCTGCCTTACAAACAAATGGCTCGTTTTGCAAAACCAGAAACCAGATTTTTTTTAGGCCAATTTGAAGGTTAAAGAAGGAGATGGGAATGAGAACACTGGGACTTTTCTGACTAAATCATTAGCCGCGTTGAACAAATTTAAATGTCAGGTCGGCATATAAATATATATATATATATATATATCAGTAGTTCCTTGAATGTGAAAAAAGGAATTATTTCCACTTTCTGATCTGTCTGGTCTTGGTCCACGGCTCATCATGTCTCTTTTATATGCATTTAATACATAGGGTCCGGTTGACGTAATAAGATTTGTTAAAAATCTCTTAAAGCTTTTAAAGATATTTAAAAATTTCTATTATATTTTCGCACCTCCTTTACTTTCTTAAAGTTTGAAAAAAATTTAACATCTTTTGAAAAAAAATTGATAATTAAAATTTAGTTAATCAAGTAACAAAATTTTTTCTGTTATTCTTACCACAAACTAAATCTGACCAATTTTTCGAAGCTGTTCAGATTATATAAATCGTTTGGATGTTTTATCATTTTTTTATCGTCCAAATGATTCATATCAAACAATTCCGACGGTTTAACACTGTTAAACTGTGTCTAAACGGACCATGACACCTTCTCGTCGACACGATTCGCTGAACGCATTTGGGATTCTAATTGTAGAGTCGCCGAATTTATGGAATATAATTAACCAAAGGTATTTCTTCTCTCGATCCTAACATATGGGCTACCAATAGAGTTGTAAAAAAAAAGAAATCAAACATTCTTAACTTATTTATGCTTAGTTTATTAAAGAGAAGTAAAGAAATCTCCAAATTTAAGACTCACCATAGCTAATACGAACTTTTTCATTTGTTCTTGGTTGTTATGTTTGATTAACTGAAGAAAGTGTAGGTGGAGAATCTCGGAGGAAGCAAGATGGTTCTTGCAGAGGTATAAGTGTGAAACGGTGGCGTTTTGAGTCCAGTGTAGTCTGTAAAAAAGTCATGACTCATACAAAATTTTGAAACCATCCAAATAAAAATATAATCTATTGGAATGAAAATTCTACTGTTCATATAAAAAAATACGATTTTAGATGTGTGCACCAAATCTCAAAATTTTTTTCCATACTATATTTTTTTATTCTTTCATTATTTTTTACCGTGCCAAACGAATCCATAATTTCCGAGAGCTATCTCGCCCAGGGTCAGATTAATTTTTTTGTCGCCTGGTTACCATAAGCGGTCGTAACTTGTTATCTTCTTGTGACTAATGTGTGTCCTTAAACTCCTAGTCAAGATTGCTCAATTATAACAAATACCCTAATTTTTATAATTTCAAAGAAATTGATTCAACTAACCAAATACTTGAACGTTAACTTTTTTTCCTAAGATACTTTTCCAAACACTAAATTTTAATCTCTTAGTCGCACTTAAAGATGATAATAACACGAATTGCCAAGCTGTTCAATCTTATTTACAAGTATTTTAAAAGATTTTTAGACGAGTTTAAGATAAAAAATAAATATTTTTACAAATTAAGAATTTGTTTGTAGTGTACTTAATATTTGTTATCCGTTTATACAAATAGAGTATCCGAAACCCACTACTCATAAAATACTAGTTAATTTTCTGTAAAGGTAGACCCGAGAAGAGCTCAGTGAAAGTAGTTGTCCCTGCTAGGTTAGAAAATTATACAAAATTTTTATTAATTTTTTCATTTTTTTTTATAAATTATACTTTTTTTTTATTTTGCCCATGTTATATTTTTACTTCTACTCTTATTTATCTTAAAAATGTAATTTTGCCCCTACTGATTATAAATTCTAGATCCATCTTTGATTAATTGATTAATATATTATTTTATATTTTATGTATATTATTGTAATTTATTGTTTTATCTTTGAAGTTCAAAGTGTCAATCTATCATTTTTAATTTATGTAAAAAAAATTTCACGTCAAAATTTTAATTAGCTACGTACTTCATTGAAAACATAATTATTATTTTTTTTTTAATAGCTAAATGTAATCATCGGTCTTTTGACCAATATGATAATTTTAAATTTGACGCATATATTTATTAAATAATTACAATTATAAAAACAAAATGTTACGTGTATGCATGTACTTATAAACAATTTGTAACACACAAAAAATTATATTTAAAACGTTAATTATAAAAATAAATGCAATTTTTATGTTTTTCTATTTTGATTTTCACAGAACAATTGAATGCTAGGTTATTTATGTATATAATTTATTAATTTATATTATTTAGCCTTGCATTTAATATATAATGATGGAATGAACACTTGAAGGCATTTTGGCGTAGTAGCAAACTCCTGTTAATTTTTGGTGTGATACGTAAAATAATTAGTAATTTTTGACCATTTTTAGTTACTTTGGACAATTTTTGGATATTTGATAAAATTTTTGGTAATTTTTGATAAATTGACAAATTTTAATGACTTTTGATAACTTTTTTGTGTTTCGTAAAAATTTTAATAATTTTTGAATTAAACAACTTACTTTTGTTGAGAAAAAAAAAATAAAATTTAATAATTTACCAAACACCCAAATTCCAAAATCATAAATTTATGGCAAAAATTACTCCTCCAAATGGTACCCAAGGCCGGATAAACAAATTCAAAAAATATTATTCATATTTCACAATTGCCCTACTTCTCCGTTTGGCATAGGTAGCCATTAGCCAAGCTAATGACTACTTCAACAGTATTTGGTCAAATTTACCCTCTTACATTTTAACTTTCTTTTAAACTTTCAATAGTAAAAATATCAAATTAACAAAAATAAGTTAGTTATCTAAAAAAAATCACTTTTTTTTTTTCATTCCCAAACACAAATATTGCTAACTTTTTTTTTAGTTCTAAAAAAAAATAACTAAATTTATTCCCAAACTAAGCCTTAACGTTCCTCCACCTCTAACGTATCCCACCCACTACAACTCCATCAACTGCTACATCGTTCCCTCACCTGCCCTTCCACCCTAGTTCCCTACTGAGACGTCATGATATCCCCTCTTTTTCTTATATTTTGCCTTCCTTGTCTCTCTCTTCCACGAAGTTTCGAAAAAAAAAAAAAAAAAACATGACCCCGCGATCTAGTCTGGTGGTCGAGATGAGCCCCTTCTAGAGTTTACATACTGGAGTGTGAGGATTCGAATTGTCCCAGGTGCACTACCGCGACTTAAAAGGTGGAATGCCTTGGGTCGGGCCGCTCCCTCCCGGTTTAGCAAGTCGGGGTGAGTTCAAAGGGCTCTGCTCGACCCAGGTTCCGAATCATAAAAAAAAAAAGTTTCAAAAAATATGCCAATTTTTATAACATTAGCTACCAGTCATCAAAACATTTGGGTAACCATAGCTAAAACAGGTTACTAGGGATATTAATTAGTCATTTATAAGTTGTTTAAAAGATCAGCTTAAGCTCGATTTTCTTAACAAATGAGATGAGTTTACCCTCCTCCCAAGCTTGTTCATTAAACGAGCCGAATTTAAACTTTAAAAAATTTGATTCATTAAACTTAAGAGCCTACTTATATAATTTATAATATTATTATATATGTTACAATATATAATATCTAAATAGATTTTATACATTTTGTTTGTTTAGATATTTTGTTAATAGTTAGTGTTCGCTTTCAATTTTAGGTGTCATTTTTTGCAAAAAGCATGTAATATTTTAAGTTTTTTCAAGTTGTCAAAGATTCTTTCATCAATTATTAAGTATTTTAAAAGTTAAATTTTAATATATAATAAATATCAATTATTCCTTCATCAAGAAATAAATATAGGTCATTTTCTATAATAAATATTATTTGATAAAATAAAGATTCTATAATACTAGATTGATTGTTTAATTTTTTGAATATATTATATAAACAAGTTTAACAAGTGAAACTCGAATTTAAGTTTTCTTTAAGTCTATCAAGTCTAAGTTTAACTCGAATCTTATAAAATATATAATAAGCTGAGCTTGAGAATGATAAAGTCTTGACTTGACTTAGCTCAACATATTTACATAAACAGGTGTCAGTCAGTAGACTCGGCACTATATTACACTCCTATGTAGAGGTGGGAGGTGTTGGAGTTAAGGTGAGGGTAATCATACAAGTGAAAAATTTTAGAGGTGCAAGAGAAAAAATGAGAAAAAGATTGGAAAAAAAAAAAGAAAAAAAAAAAAGGAGAGGAAGAAGGCACAAAACAAATTGATATATTTTAGGATTATTTGAAACTACACAAAATGATTACATGAAGATGATTATATGAAGGTGTAACTTCTAGTTTTAAAAATTTATATTTGTGGAGTTATTAACTTGAGAAATTTATATCTTTTTAAGTTTTCAAAAATTTAATCATTCATTTGTAATTTATAAAATCGATTTTCTTAAAAATGTAATATATCCCTAAAAAAAATTATATGAAATCGTTTTGATTAAAACACTTAGACCAATCTCTATTCGAGAACTGCAATGGCAATTATCTATCCATATGGTAACTGATTATTTGATCCTATCCCATGCGTCACAGTCCGGCTTTTCCCATCTTCCACTGTATGCATAAGCAACGGAAGTATAAGCTCAGAAAAGAGATTTCAGATTTAATAAATTTGAAATTAAATTGTATTAAAATATAAATAAAATAGTTAATTCAAGTGATAATAAATGAATTTTTTTAATAATTATTACCAAAATAATGGCGCCATATATTTACTAAAATTGTAAAACTACTATTATAACATATTTTAAATAACTATTTTTTTCATCATCATAATTAATTATATTAAATTACTCGAACCTCAAGCAAAATTTATATCTAAATTAATAAATTATATTTAAACAACTTTACTTAAATAACTAGCATTTACTTCCTGTAACTTCAAATCCATAATTCAAATGCAACTTTAGATTTATGATATCACTCTCAAAGAAGAAAGTCAAAAGGGGCTTTTCCTAATAAAGCGAAAGTCAGAATTTATTTATCTTTACAGACTTGAAAATTAATGAGGAGGATAAAAAGGCGCACAAGATTGTATCTTGCCGTATACTACATGCTTTGGCGGGTGGATTCGAATTCTGGCCATGGATTCAATCTTTACCCCTCGAAGAGTTGGTAGGGCTGAAAGCATACACATATATATATATATATATATATGCACATATATATTAGGATAAAAACAACATCAATTATTGGAAACTTTATTTTCACAAAACTTTATTTTGACAAAACTTTATTTTCGGCTTTCAATAGTCTAGTCTCAACACTATTATTGGAAAATTTACTGAAATTCTTCAGTTGTCCGCAAATTAACTTGGGTGACATGATATATCATTTGTTCTCTTTTTTAAGGACAAGTAAATTACACAAATCTTCACTCAACGTTAGATTTAAGTACAAGGACTTATCCTTAATATTTAAACTTTATACTGAACTCCCTCATTTTTTAAATATTTATAGCTACCAAATCCTTTTCTTTATGCTAAAACACAAAGATCTACCTCAATACTATAATTCTCTCTTTAAGAAAAGAGAAGGAAAAAAAAAAAAAAAAAGTGAGAAAGCGTAAGATAAGCCTATGTTGGACACTCATCTATGCACCTATAACAGAAAGAAATGGGGAGACTCCATCGCGCGCCATGTCAAATTAGCAACAATCAAACTCTGAACCATTGGATTAAAACACATAAATGGAGACATTGATCTTGTGAACCGTTAAATAAAATTGAGTGGTTCACAACAAAAATAAATTTGAAAATTTTCATTTAAAATTTTTAAATTTACTTTTGTTGTGAACCGTTCTATTTTAATCAAACGGCTCACAAGACTAATGTCATGGGGCTAACATCACTTGTTAGTCCCCGAATCCTAGAATCCAACGGTCCAAACACATTCTCATAAAAAATGTAAATGTGTTTAGACCGTTAAATTTTAATCAAGCAAGTTATCTTGTCTAGGTTATCAACTAGAAATGAATTTTCTGTCATGATTAATTATCAATCTAAATATGTAAACTTGTTAACTATAAATCTTCAATTTAAATACACAAACAAAATATGAAAAAATAAAATTTAAACGTACATAATAAGTTTCAAACGTACATAAAATAGTAAGTAAAAAATAAAACTAGCGCACATTTAACAACAAGGCAACTAGCCAATTGAAAAAAAAACACCAAACGGCCTTGTAGAGTACGCCAACTTTGATCTAAGATATACATGCATATAATCAAAAACTCAAAGCTACAAGTTATAATTTATTTTTTTTAGCGTAATACATACATGCTTAAGAAATTGTTCAACCAAAAATGATTTATTTTGGTATAATGCTGAGACTACTATGAACTTCGCATCTCAATTTGATCAATCATATATGCCTCCAACCATATATATATACATATATAATATATTTTGTATTGAGATTTAATAATCGACTTACACGTGAGACCACATAGGGGTTGTTTGGAGTAAAAAAAAATGAGATAAATTGTGGTTTGGGGAGATTTCGTAATGCGTGCAGTGAGAAAAAAAATTGATATAATATAAAGTTAACAGAGATTTATAGAGATTTTTAGAAATTTTCATCTAACCATTGCAAACCAAACGGGACCATAATTGAAAGGATGTCGAGAATTTCAAACAAATCTACCACAATTGGAATGATGTATACATACATACATACATACATATATATAGAGAGAGAGAGCGGGGGAGAGAGAGAGAGAGAATAAGAACACAATCCACCCAATTGAAAAGGTAAAAAATACTATGAAGTTTTACTCAATGGTGTAGGTACGTCGACTCAATTTTTTTGCCTCAGCTTCTTTTCTTGGGTTTTTAGGGTTATTAATTTATTTTTAATTTTTGAAATAAATTTGGGTTATGAATTTAATACTAAACTAGGTTATAAAAAATTAAGCTATGATGCTATATACTATTATTCCTAACAAAATTTTGAGCTAAAATTTTACTTAGGTTACAACCTACCTAAATTTTATATGCTTCCACCATTAATTTTAATCTAACGGCCTAAAGCTTGATTTCTCATAGAGTAATAGCGTGCACGCTGTTAGTCCCTAAGATTTGTGTAGTTGATCTTAGCTAATTTGGGACTAAAATTTTGTTGAGTTGAGCAGAGTTGAAGAAAAGAAAAAAGAGAAATAAGAACAAGAATAAGAGAAAAAAGGATAAGGAAAAGAAAATTACAAATAACAATGAAACAAACCATCCGTTCTTGCTTTCCTAGAACCCCAAGCATTGCCGTCAATGTTCAGTGTGAAAAATAACACCTTGGCCCCCACTCCTCAAGATTCCGCAAGCACTTCTGTCATTTAAATAGACGGATAGTTATGGTACACCTCTCAAGCTTTTGGGTGGTTAGCAGGTTGAACAGGGAAGTGCATTGTCACATTGCAGACCCACGGTCCTCTGTGAAGGATAACATGCGGGGAGACTTCTACAATTAAACAAACTCAACAAACTCATGTTCTTTGCAAATGTTGGACCACAGCAAGTCTAGCACAGTAATTTCATGAGTAAGAGTTCCAAGAACTAAAATGTAATCTTATTTTATGTAATTTAAACAATTCGGAAAATTAGCAGGCTATCCACACCATGTCAGAGGACAACTATTGTGGAGAATGCATGACCTCCCCCTCTTTCTCAACCAGCAAGATACTTGTAGCATAAAAGTTCCACAATAGCTTTTCCAAAGCAAAAATGAAGATTATATGTCAACACAAAAAAAATTCACGAGATCAAAATATAAAATGAATGAGGCATAGGAGATGTCAACATTAAATTTACCGTATCAAGGGAGTTGCACTTTCTACTCGTGAGGTACATGATCTCTCTCCTTTATTGGTCTCCTGCTAGGAAGACCCAGACGAGGATTGGAACACTGGTATTGCAGGTATACATCAATAACTGCACGCCCCCGTGTTTGGCACCTCCCAGCATGTTGAATTCCCCGGTCACCAAACAAATTAAAAAAAAAAAAAAAAAAAAAAAATTAAAGCTGCGCATGACGCTATCTAAACATGAACCACAATGAATAGCTCAAGTTGTTGGTGTGCTGAGGTTGCCTTGGCATGGGGTCCAAGGTTCATCCCCATTAATTGCCATTATCCTTGAGGGCGACCCCAAAGGTGAAGATCCAATTAACATATAGGTGGGGGTACTGCAGCCCCACCTTTACACCCAAAAAGTCAAGGTTTTGCCCGTGTTGATTACGGGGTTATTAAAAATAAGTAACATACAATAGGCTCTAAACATCTTTAAAGACAACTTTAATTTGCGCAAAATTCTTTGGATTCCCCAGTTGCCAAAAGGAGAAAAGAAATAAATAAATAAAGTTGCCTATCACAGGTCTTAAGCATCTAGCAAGAAAATTTTAATTTGCAAATCATTTTTTATCTGAAATTCACGAAGAGACAGCAAACCTTTATTGAAAGGCTCAACTACTGCTTCTGAAGCAAAACCAATTATATGCACCTTTCAAATTAGGAATTAAAAAATACTGCCAAATTTTATAGAGAGAGAGAGAGGGGGGGGGGAGAGATCGGGGAGTAATTTTCTACACCACTGCAATCCTTCATCCCGTTCCCAAACAGGTTTGTGATACAGAGAAGAGCTTGGCCTCCTCTTCCTTGAATAATTTCCTAACCTGCTACAATCCTTCATCCTGTTCCTTTGTGATACAAAATCAAGCGAGGTCTTATAACTCAACTTGTTTTCAAAGGATCCGTCAAGTTTGCTGCGCATAAAAATGATAACAATGTCTATTTCATTTTCATATATCCACTTTCATTAGGAAACACAAACAGGGTTACAATGATGAACCAACTTTACCGAGATGGGAAGTTAATAAAATCTTAAAATATTGCATCACCACATCTTAATTCTTTGATATTTGGGGGTTGCTGTGTCAAACAACCAACTATTTTCACAATTCATAATATTAAAAGCCTCCTAAAATGATTCAAATATACAATTTAAATATGCAAATTTAAGGGAACGTGAACAGAGAGCAGAATGTCTGATAAAAAAAATCATAGATACGGATTGTCTGTTTATGATGATAAAATATCAGTACCCAGTGCCCCACCTTTTCCGGTTCAAGTCTAGGAGTTTCCAAAGAATGAATAAGAAAGAAAAAAAATAGGAATTGGGGCAGGACGCACAGAATTGTCCCGACGCAACACAGATGAACCTCAAATAGATAACAGGAAATCATTAAGCGCTCAAAGATCAACATACTAGTTCCATAAGCAATCAAACAATCACGTTCCATTCACAAAACTTAAGCCCTAATTACCAAAAAAAAAAAAAAAAAAAAACTTAAACCCTGAAAAGACATTCAACCTAGTTCTTGAGACGTATAAATATCAAATATGCATCACCAATTAAGGAAATTTAGAACCTCCATTTTTCAACTTCTGCCTTCAATAGGTTGTCTAGTAATTATCAGGGTCCACTATCACAAGCATGCATTTTATCTAGGACCTAAAGGTGAAAGATATTTAGAAGACCAGAAAAATGCTGGTTAAAGATTTATAATCCAAGGAGTAGAATAAGGGGGCCAAAGTCATAATGTTTATAAGTAACTTTATTTTTCTACAATCTTTTGAACAAAACATAAAATTCCAAGCATGAAAAGTGTGGTCGTTGACAACCCAATATTAATCGTATTTGCACAATAATGTTTATAGTCAGGGAGAAAAAATTCCACTAATAAATCCATAAGATGCAAATCCACTTTTTTTTTTGGGGGGGGGGGCAGGGGGAGTTAAAACATGGAGAAAGATGACCATTTTTTATGTTCCAATGGGAAAATATTAAAGTGTCAATTGTGCAAGCAAAAAGCTACACTAATAGGAAACACACAACAAACCATATCAAATGCACTAAAATTAGCAGACTGAAAGGCTAAATTCTCAAAATTACTTGAGGCTGAATTATGAGGTTGTAGAGCAAAATGATTTCTATGTGGAGTAGAAAGTAATCCAATTAACTAACTATCTTCGCGTAGATAAGAAACACAAATAATGAGCTTGAATGCTTTAGTATTCTATAAGGTCGAATTAAATGGAAAAGGAATTACATGAAGTGGGAGTTAAAGAACATAGTCGTTATGCTGCTTAACACAGTTGTTATGCTACTTCTAAACCCTCCCAACCAACGCTGAAGGACACACTGCTCTTAAAATGAAGATTGGTAAATACATACATAACATATTAAGCACCAAAATGCTTGATGAATTTTTAAAAAAAATGTGTTTTTATTCAAAAAGAAAACATACCCTTGCTTCAGCCAAGGATCACAAATTAATAAGGTGAATGACAGGAAACCATGCTTGCTTAAGGAATCATTTCATAGTTTAAAAAGCATAAGCTTTCGAGGATTTATGGCTTACCATAAGTTTCAACTTCTGGTAATAAAGAGGCCCCAGGAAGATAAATGGTCCCTACAGCAAACCAATAATAACCTAAAAAAGAATGATGAGCTTGGAATGATTTTGTGACAAATGTGAAAAAAAAAGATACGTTATGCAAACACAAATTTTAACATTTTTGATGAATAATATCTGAGAAAACGTGTGGAAAATATGGGATAATAAATGTGCTCCAGTCTTCGACAAATGCCATCCTAACAACAATAATTAACGTGAAAACCCACGAAAAATAATAACAATATAAGTGAAAAATACATCTAAGAGGTGAAGGAAGCAATTTTGTAGAAAATATGGATTTTAAATCAGTTTCTAATCTTACTTAAAAAATATGGAAATTTTATAGACAGCAGACCCACTACTATATAAAGATTTGGTATTTTTTCCAATAAAAAAAATGCTTTCTCAGAACATTTGTTATGAAATTCCACAATCAACCATCGGTCCATTGTATCCTCCATCCAAATATTTCAAAAATCCAAATCCAACTTTTCATTTATGGATATTTTGAGGAAAAAAGTAGCATACAAATACATATATGTATGATAATTTATATAAATTATAGCAAGATGGGTTTTATAAGCAAATAAGGAAAGTTGAATGAATGGAGTCCTTCCCATTGTAGCCGAAGCCATGCTGCACAAGTGTTTCACTGTTAACAATCAAGACAGGATCATCAATATCTGATGAAAATGAAAACGTTAAAGAGCACCCATAAAAGAGTGATAAAGTACGTTACAGCCTCGACACGGTCTGCGTGATCAATTGGTTCCCCAAACAAATTGCCGTAATAAAACTCTAGCTTTGCTCCCATGGTTCAACCAATAGCATGAAATAAAAGTCATCATCAGATTGAATCTCAACATGATATATCAAGTACTATGAGACACGAGAGTGTGTAACAGACACATCACATGTAAAAGATTAACGAATCTCATAAGATAAGCACCTCAACTATCAGGAGCTGCATACGTTAGTTAAATCCAATCAAGAAATACATAAGACCATTGTTGAAATATTTTAACATATATTGTTGGGTTCAATTCCTAACAACTTAAGCTTTTTAGGATAATTAGTGATTTAACATAATATCAAACCTTTATTTCTAGGAGGTCTTGGATCGAGTTAGGTTATAAATGTGCACTGTTAGCCAAATCCATAGAAAAAAATTTACAAATAATAGGTCTCACCGGTAAAAAAGATCTTTAGTAAAAACTTTTTAATGAATTCAATGTGACACCAATTGAAAATCGAAGACTTTCTATAGATTTGCCCAAGGAATAATAACCAATTGCAAAGACACTAAAAAATTGCAAGCCAATCAAACAAGCACACACAACAATTTTTAATGAGCAAACCTCAGGTATGTATGGAAGAAAATTGCAAAAATTAAAACAATGGAAAAATATATGTATAATATTCTTAAAAGTGACAAGTGGATAGATATTCTCGAAAAGAATAAGAAGAAGAAGAAGAAGAAGAAGAAGAAAACATCAAATATCCAACAACCAACATCAAGGCCAATGCCAAAAGATGCGACATCAAAATGAAATTTTTGTAGAAAAATACCAATTTCAAGAAAATCAAAATAACATGATATGAAAAAAATTGCAAACAATAAAAACTACAGAAAAAAATTGCAAAAGTATAATAACATTGTCAACAGTGGAAAGTAGATAGAAATACAAAAATGAGATAGATAAATAAAACATGAGTTGTCCAACGTCAAAGACAGTTGCAAAAGACGCAGCATCCAAATGAAATCTATGAGGTGAAATTCCTATCTTAAGAAAATCAAAACAACACAGTGTGAGGAGGAAAATGGTAAAAGTAAAAACAACAGAAAAAATAAGAAAAGTATAATAATATTATGAAAAACCAGGAAGTAGAATTATTAGTTATGGATCATCATACAAATACAACAAATACAATCTCAAAGTGCGGACAAAAAGAGAAATTAAATACAAAAATTTTTATGAGGAAAACCCTTCTCAAAGAAGGGAGAAAACCATCAGGTCATGATCGAAATTTTCACTATACACAAACAGCTACAAGGAAGACCACGGTAGCTTTGACAGTCTACTCTTTCAATCTTTGCCACACCGATCACAATGAACACTTTCTCCAACACATGAAAAATAATCTTTACCCGCACTTGATGAAGAACACGCTCACTTCTTTGAACATATCAAAAACCCACACACAAGAATTTAATAGTAAAATTATCTTGGCTATGTTGAGAGATGTCAATTATAAACTAAACCAAACCAAGCCTTTTCTCACTAGGTGGGGTCGGCTATATGGATTTGACAACGCCAATCAAATCTGTTTAGAGCCATGTCCTCCGTTAGATCTAGGTAGGCAAGGTAATGTTTAATAGTTTCTTTCCAACTTCTCTTGGGTCTTCCTCTTCCTCTCCTACTCCTGTCAATCTTCATGCTTTCACACGTTCTAATGGGTGTCTCCGTTGGACGCCTTCTAACATGGCCAAACCATCCATTTTTTCTCATTTTATCTTCAATCGGTGATATTCCTACTTTGTCCCTAATCTCCTCGTTCCTAATCCTATCTCTCCTTGTAATCCCGCACATCTATTTTTGCATTCTCATCTCCACAACTGCCATCTTCTGAACATGATTATGTTTTGTTGCCCAGCACTCTGATCCATATAGCAATGCTGGTCTTACCGCCACCTTATAATACTTTCCATTCAACTTGAGGGGGATTTTTCGATCGCACAAGACCCCCCCGAAATACTCCTCCATTTGGTCCACCCAGCCTGAATCTTGTGACTTACATCAGTATCAATCCCCCCATCTTGTTGCACCATAGATCAAGGTACTTAAAGTTTTCTTTCTTTACAATCTTTTGTGTGTCTAAACTTATTTCTATGCTACCAGTTACTCTACTTTGACTAAACTTGCATTCCATATATTCTGTTTTGCATCGGCTTAGCTTAAACCCTTTTATCTCTAACGTTTCCTACCACAATTCTAGCTTTGCATTCACTCTTTCTCTCGTCTCACCTACTAAAATAATATCCTCTGCAAATAGCATACACCACGGCACCTCATCCTGAATATGTCTTGTAATCTCATCCATAACTAGAGCAAACAAGTATGGGCTTAACGCTGAGCCTTAGTGTAGACCAATCGTGATAGGAAACTCTTTAGTCTCTCCACCAGTCGTCTGTATAGATGTCATGACTTTATCATACATGTCCTTTATCGCCTCAATATATGCGACACACGCTCATTTCTTTTTTAATACTTACCATAGAATCTCCCTAGGAACCCGGTCATATTCCTTCTCTAAATCAATGAATACCATATGTAAATCTTTTTGGCCTTCTCTATACTATTCCATTAACCTCCTCAAGAGAAAGATAGCCTCCATGGTTGATCTTCCAAGCATGAAACCAAATTGATTCTCTGAAACGTTTGTTGTCCTTCTTAATCTTCTCTCAATAACTCTCTCCCATAATTTCATCGTATGGATCATCAATTTAATCCTGCGGTAATTCGCATAGTTCTGAATATTTCCTTTGTTCTTGTATATAGGTATAAGAATACTTTTCTCCATGCATCAGGCATCTTCTTACTCTTTAGCACTACATTAAAAAGTTTTGTCAATTATAAACTCAAAAAATAATATGCTCCTCTCCCTCTAGAAGTGCTACAAGATCCTAGGAGAAAGTCTACATTTATAAATCAATCCAATCTTCATAAGATTGTGTAGTCTCTAATTTTCAAAATCTTTCAAGAAACCTTTTCTATAAATTAGTCCAACCTCCTTGAAACTTAGAAAACTTTCTTTAAATCATTTTCAACCTCCTTAAGCAATAGGAAACTTTTCCAACCTACATTGGGAAACATTCCTTAAAATATTTCCAACTTCCTTAAGCATTAGGAAACTTTCCAATATAAACATAACAGTTGTCCAGCATATTTAGGTAATTCCCAAACTGAATCCTGTTTGAAATCAAATACAAAACTGCCTTGAATATTTTGAAACTCTCATTACTCGCCGAGACGAGGTGGGCAACTAGTTTCTGCACTGAATACATCATCAAAACATTTCCCAGCAGCCTTAATTGCTCTCCATTTTTAACAGTGACCAACAGAATTACCACCACATCAAAATTGTGCATAAATAAGACAAAAAAAATCTCCTTGAAAATCTCACAGGGGCGAGCTTCGGAACAAGTTCCCAACAAAGTGCCTGCCGAACTCCGTTTTTCTTCAAATTATTCAGACAATATCTTTGGAACCTGGCTACTTAATCCATGTAAATTCAGTGTTCAAAATCCTTCAAATCCGTATCTTCGACACCTTAACCAAATGACTAAAAGTACAATTTCAAATCATTGACCTGTTCACTAATTCGCCAATAACAAATATAAACCTAACAAAAAGTAGAATAATATTTTTAAAAGTGGAAGGCTGAAGGAAATTTGAAAAAAAAAATAAAAAATAAGAAATAAAAAAGACAATGTGCAATATCAAACATCAAAGCTCACATCTTGAACGCATCAAAGAACCCACACACAAAAATTTGATAGTAAAATTAACTTGACTAAGTTGAGAAAGGTCAATTATAAACTCGCAAAAAATATGTTCTCGCTAAATGTGCGACAAGATCCTAGGAGAAGGTCCCTATTTAAAAATCACTCAAACAATCCAATCTTATTAGGATTGTATAGTGTCCTATTTTTAAAATCTTTTTGGAAACGTTTTTATAAATTACTCCAACCTCTTTCGAACTCAGGAGACTTTGTCCTTAAGCAATAACAGTAAAATTTTCTAACTTGCATTGGGAAACATTCCTTAAAGTATTTCTAACCTCCTTTAGAATTAGAAAACTTTTCAAAATAAACATAACAGCTGTCCAGCATATTTGAGCAATTCCCAAACTGAATCCAGTTTGAAATAAAACACAAAACCGCCCTGAATATTTCAAAAATCATTATTCCATCTTATGTTCACATCTTAACAATCTTTCTCAAAAACATAATTCATTATACCATAGAATTCATCTAAATTAATCACTAGAAATATAATTCACTATCTTCAACTTTTCGATGGCCCAACCAACTTCACCTATGCACTCTTATTTTAAATATTCAAGATATTTCGTGATGCGATTACCAAAATCACCTACATCTCCTAAACTCATGTCTACACACATTTAATTCCTAAAGTTTTAGATTCTCAAAAATATAACCACCAAAAGTATCCATTCATACTCCGCAAATGCATTAGCTAATTCTTTTATACAACTCGTTAAAACTAATAGTTTAAACCTGTAGAATAAGATTATATATTTATAATAACAAACTTTCTGATAATTAACAAACATAAATATATACTTCCAAAATTATAAACTAAACTAACAACAAAACAAATTACATTCATCTCCTGAGATTCTCTTGCCAAGAAGGATCCATCAAAAACTTTTTGAACTCCAAAAATCTTTATAGCAAATTCTGCCAAGCTAATTGTTCATCCCAATTACATTTCCACTCTAATACATATGATCTCAACATATTCTCTAATGTCTGAATGATTTCCTTAACCTACGGCACCAAAATTTTCATAAAAATTTCTATTTCACTTGATGTTCGCATCTTAAGAATCACTCTCAAAACATAATTCATTATACCATAAAAATCATATAAAATCATCACTAAAAATATAATTCACCATCTCCAACGCCTCAATGGCCCAACCAACTTCTGCTACGCACTGCTATTCTAAGGAGGTGTTTGGTTGACAAAAAATGGGATAAAAAGTACAATAAAAGTAGAAAGATATGTCATAAAGGTGAAATATGAAAAATTTTGATTGGAGAAAAGTACAAAAAGTAGTTAAAGTTGGTGAGTTTTGATAGTTTTTGGTGGTGCCAAACAGGGCCTAAATAATCATGGTATTTCCTAATATGACTACCAGAATCACCTACATATCCTAAACTTGTCCATACACACTTAGGGTGCGTTTGGTTTGCTAAAACCTGCTGAAAAACTCTGAAAATATCTGAAAACCTCTAAAAGTTGTTTACTTTTTATCTCACTACACAAACTACGAACTCACAAATTATCTCATTTTATCTCACTTTTTTTTTTCACTCTAAATGCACCCTTAATTACTAAAGTTCAAAATTCAAGAAAATATAACCACCAAAAGTATATTTCGAATACACTCATACCATGCAAATGCATTATCTAATTCTTTTATACAACTCGTTAAAAGTAATAGTCTAAACATGCAAAAAAATCTTATATATTTATAACATCAAATTTTCTTGTGATTAACAAATATAAGTATACTTCCAAAATAATAAACTAAACTAACTACAAAATAAATTACATTTATTTCCTAAGATTCTCTTGCTAATAAGGATCCATCAAATATATATATATATATATATTTCATTTTTTGAGCTGCAAAGTCTTTGTAGCAAACTCTACAAAGGCCAATTGGTCCTCCCAATAACCTTTCCACTCTAATACATGACCTCAAGATATCCTCCAATGTTTGAATGAGCTTCTCAACCTACTAGACCAAAATTTCCAAAAAATCACTATTTCATCTTACGCTTGCATCTTAATAATTTTCTCAAAACATAATCCATTATACCATAAAATTCATCTAAATAAATCACTAAAATATAATTCACTATCTTCAACTTTTTAATGGTTCAACCAACTTCCGCTACGCGCTTTTATTCAAGATATTTCGTAATGTGATTATCAAAATAATTTACATCTCCTAAACTCGTGTCTATAAACACTTAATTCCTAAAGTTTTAGATTCTAAAAAATATAACTAGTAACAGTATCCACTCCTACTCCGTAAATGCAGTATCTAATTTTTTATAAAACTCGTTAAAACTTAAAAAAAAAATTTGTTAAAACTAATAGTCTAAACTCGTAGAAAAATGTCATATATGCATAACACCAAACTTTCTTGTAATTAACAAGTATAGGTATACTTCCAAAATAATAAACTAAATGGATTACAAAATGAATTACATTTATCTCCCAACACTCTTGCTAATAAGGATCCAAAAAATATTTTTTTTTAGCTGCGAAGTCCTTCTAGCAAACTCCACCTAGGCTAATTGTTCCTCCCAATTACCTTTCCACTCTAATACACATAACCTCAAGATATCCTCCAGTGTCCAAATGAGCTCCTCAACCTACCACACTAAAATTTCCAGAAAATCATTAGTTCATTTTACGTTCACATCTTAACAATCTTTCTCAAAACATAATTCATTATACCAAAGAATTCATCAAAATCAATAACTAAAAATATAATTCACTACCTTAAACTTTTCAATGGCCCAACCAACTTCCACCACGCACTCTTATTTTAAGTATTCAAGATATTTCATAATATGATTACCAAAATCACAAACATCTCCTAAGCTCATGTCTACACACACATAATTCCTAAAGTTTTAGATTCTTGAAAATATGACCATCAAAAGCATGCACTCATACTCCACAAATGCATTATCTAATTCTTTTCTACAACTCGTTAAAACTAATAGTCTAAACCTGTAGAAATATATATATATATATATATTTATAACACTAAACTTTCTAGTAATTAATAAACATAAGTACACTTCCAAAATTATAAACTAAACTAACTACAAAACAAATTACATTTATCTCCCAAGATTCTCTTGCCAATAAGGATCCACCAAAAACTTTTTGAGCTCCAAAAATCTTTGTAGCAAACTCTGCCAAGGCCAATTGAACATTCCAATTACATTTCCACTTTAATACACATGATCTCAACATATCCTCCAGTGTCTGAATGATTTCCTCTACCTACCACACTAAAATTTTTAGAGAATCTCTATTTCATCTAACGTTCGCATCTTAACAATCTTTCTCAAAACATAATTCATTAGATCTTAAAATCATATAAAATCATCACTAAAAATATAATTCACTATCTTCAACGCCTCAACGGCCCAATCAACTTCCGCTATGCATTCTTATTCTAAATATTCATGATATTTCATAATATGATTACCAAAATCACCTACATATTTGAAACTTGTCTATACACATTTAATTCCCAAAGTTTAAGATTTAAGAAAATATAACCACCAAAAGTATGTTTCGGATATACTCATACTCTACAAATGCATTATCTACTTTTTTTATGCAACTTGTTAAAACTAATAGTCTAAGCATGCAGAAAAATCTTATGTATTTACAACACCAAATTTTCTTGTGATTAACAAACATAAGTATGCTTTCAAAATAATAAACTAAACTAACAACAAAACAAATTACATTTATTTCACAAGATTCTCTTGCTCATAAGGATACATCAAATATTTTTTTTTTTTTTTTGAGCTGCAAAGTCTTTCTAGCAAACTCTACCTAGGCCAATTGTTCCTCCCAATTACCTTTCCCCTCTAATACACATGACCTCAAGATATCCTCTAGTGTCTAAATGAACTCCTCAACCTACCACATCAAAATTTCCAGAACATCACTATTTCATCTTACGTTAGTATCTTAACAATCTTTCTCAAAGCATAATCCATTATACCATAGAATTCATCTAAATAAATCACTAAAAATATAATTCAGTATCTTCAACTTTTCAATTGCACAAACCTACTTCCGCTTTGCACTCTTATTCAAAATATTCAAGATATTTCGTAATGTAATTATCAAAATCATTTACATCTCCTAAGCTCATGTCTATACACGCTTAATTCCTAAAGTTATAGATTCTCGAAAATATAACCACCAAAATATCCTCTCATATTTTGCAAATGCATTATCTAATTTTTTTTATAGAACTTATTAAAACTAATAGCCTAAACTTGTAGGAAAAGATCATATATTTATAACTCCAAACTTTCTTGTAATTAACAAACACAAGTATACTTCCAAAATTATAAACTAAACTAACTACAAAACAAATTACATTTATCTTCCAAGATTCTCTTACCAATAAGGATCCATCAAAAACTTTTTGAGCCCCAAAAATCTTTGTAACAAACTCTACCAAGGCCAATTGTTCATCCCAATTACATTTCCACACCAATATACATGATCTTAACATATCCTTCAGTGTTTGAATGATTTCCTCTACCTACCACACCAAAATTTTCAAAAAATCTCTATTCCATCTAACATTCACATCTTAACAACCTTTCTCCAAATATAATTCATTACACCTTAAAAATCATATAAAATCATCACTAAAAATATAATTCACTATCTTCAACCCCTCAACGACCCAACCAACTTCCGTTATGTACTATTATTCTAAATATTTATGATATTTCCTAATATGATTACCAGAATCACCTACATATCTTAAACCTGTCTATACACACTTAATTCCTAAAGTTTAAGATTCAAGAAAATATAACCACCAAAAGTATATTTCAGATACACTCATACTCTGCAAATGTATTATCTAATTTTTTTTATACAACTAGCTAAAACTAAAGTCTAAACCTGCAAAAAAAATCCTATATAGTTATAATACTAAACTTTCTTGTTTCATTTATAACACCAAACTTTCTTGTTTCATCTAATTTTTTATACAACTCACTAAAACTAGTAGTCTGAATGATTTCTTCTACCTACCACATCAAAATTTCTAGAGCATCATTATTTTATCTTACATTAGCACCTTAACAATCTGTCTCAAAACATAATCCACTATGCCTAGAATTCATCTAAATAAATCACTAAAAATAAAATTCACTATCTTCAACTTTTCAATGGCCCAACCAACTTCCGCTGTGCACTTTTATTCTAAATATTCAAGATATTTCATAACATGATTATCAAAATCATTTACGTCTCCTAAGCTCACGTCTATACACGCTTAATTCCTATAGTTTTAGACTCTCAAAAATATAACCACCAAAAATATCCACTCATACTCCGCATATGCAGTATCTAGTTCTGTTATACAACTCTTTAAAACTAATAGTCTAAACCCACAGAAAAATGTTATATATTTATAACGCCAAACTTTCTCGTAATTAACAAGTATAAGTATACTTCCAAAATTATAAACTAAACTGATTACAAAACAAATTACATTTATCTCCCAAGATTCTTTTGCCAATAAGGATCTACCAAAAACTTTTTGAGCTCCAAAAATCTTTGTGCCTAACTCTGCCAAGGCCAATTGTACATCCCAGTTACATTTCCACTCTAATACATATGATCTTAACTTATCCTCCAGTGTCTGAATGATTTCCTCAACCTACCACACTAAAATTTCGAAGAAATTCTCCATTTTATCCAACATTCGCATCTTAACAATCTTTCTCAAAACATAATTTTTTACCCCTTAAAAATCATATAAAATCGTCATTAAAAATATAATTCACTATCTTCAACATCTCAACGCCCAACCAACTTCCGCTACGCACTCTTATTTTAAATATCCATGATAATTCCTTACATATCCTATACTCGTGTCTATGCACACTAAATTGCTGAAGTTTAAGATACAAGAAAATATAACGACCAAAAATATTCCAGACACATTCATACTTTGCAAATGCATTATCTAATTCTTTTATACAACTCGTTAAAGCTAATAGTATAAACCTGCAGAAAAATCTTATATATTTATAACGCGAAATTTTCTTGTGATTAACAAACCAATTTCAAGAAATTAAAAAATAAAACTTGAAGTTTTTAAGAAATCTAAAACAAAATCCACCAATCCAAATTATCATGGCAATAATTTTAAAAGATGCATATAAATTCAAACAGCAAAATTGCTAAATCCATATGCAAGGAAAAGTAAATCAAAACTAGAAGAGATTCGATCAACTTTGATATGCAACCAAGAACAAACTGGGAATCAAAATTTCATAAATGCAGTGTAAAAATTCGTTAGAAAAACGTTAGTGATTAAGTCCAATAATCAAAGCTGCAAAGGCATGATGCATGAAACACGGTTGAAATTAAAGAGATGCAACTCGAACTCCAAGAGAATAATAACATTAACAAACGTTGAAACATGGGCATAGAGATTTGCATGATAATCATATAAAGACTCGAAAGAGATACTTCAAATTCCAATAAATTAGTGCAAACAAGAAGAGTACAAATACATGGCATAACATAATTGCAACAATCAAACGCATAAACTGAACAATTTAATAATTTAAATGCATAATGGAAAAATATACTAGCAGATTTCAGTTTCGATACCAGGAATCATAACGGTCAATAAAGCACGAACTAAACAATTTAGAAACAAGAAAAAGAAAATCACAAACAGTGGTAGGGCAAGACAAACAATGTAACGTCGATAGAACTTGCCGTTTTGTTGGTCGACAACGTCGGAAGGCGCGGCCATGCTGGAAAATTGAGTACGCCGCCCTCGCCGCTATCCTCTGCAGCCTCTTCTGATCGTCTTCTTTCCCCATTACTCTCTCTCCCTCTCTACTCAAGCAACATTCTCCCTCCCTCTTCCACTCTCGGCTCATGCAATTCTTTGAGTCTACAAAATGGGGGGAGATGCCGACCTCGTCTTAAAAAACAGGTCGCTTCAAAACAGCGCGCATCTCGTCTTAGAAAACAGCGTCGTTTCGCTTCAAGTGACAAGTCCTTGACGTTCCAACTATAGTTTCCTAGACCTAACAGTTTAATTTAGGACAAATTTAACGATAATTTATATCCTTTATTTGACAACTCAGAATTAAGTGTACAAGACAGCTCAATAATTATTAAGTATACAAGACAGCTCAGTAACTTGAAAATATATGACTAAATCAATGGCTGAGGTTTGTTCTAAAACATCTAAGTGATTATAGTTTTAATATATTTCGTTATTTTATATTTAAAATTATCCATAAATTAATAACTGAGATGCTAAATTAGTACCTTTCAAAAAAAAAAAATGCTAAATTAGTATCCATAAATTCTTGGTACCTTTTCAAAAAAAAATGCTAAATTAGTATCCATAAATTTTGTTATACGAATAATGTGCTTAAAAGTTAAAAATTACAAAAAATATAAATAATGTGCCGACCAGTCCTGCGGGCGGCCGACTGGGTGTACCGGAGGTCCTGATGAGGGACGACGTCAAAATGCCTTAAATCTTTGGACTCGATGATTCGGGGGCAACGACGTCGCAGAAAGCACTCCAAGGCAACAGCCACGCTTCTCTATTCTCACGGTAATACGGTTGATTTGGGTCGGATGTTCGACCTCTTCGCCATTGTTGAGTCTTTGTCTTGGCATCAGTCTTCTGGGGGTAAAGTTACTTTTACTCTTCATTTACTTTGCCTTTAAATATTCAGTCCTTGGACAATTAGACCTTATTTTCTTTTGGTTATTCACTTTTTAAATAGAATTTGACCAAAATGGGGACGTATCATTGTTCTTACCATGCAATCCCTTTTATTTAACTGTTCTTTTTGATGGGATGCCATGCAAACACATGTACATTGTCTAAGAAAAGCTAAGATTAAATGTCATTTACAGATAACTATCCTCGTCTGTGTAAGAAGTCATTTTAATGATGATTAGAATTCTTCATGCGATGTCCTAAGATTCCTCTATTTGTTTAAATAGTGAATTTGAACGTCTACAAGGCTTAGCTTGCGGGGGTATGTCAGAAAGGAAAACTCACTTGGGCTGTTTGGAAATTGGAAGAGACCAGCAACTCTGCATATCCAGTGTTCTAGGAGAATCGTGCTAGTTCAAGTCCATGGGAACAGATAGCAAGGAAATTTTGAATTAAAAATACTTGTATGATTTTCCTCGATTGAGAAATAGTTCTAATGAGTCAATGCAGAAGCTTGGGCTGATGGTTATGCATTTAGGACTTTGAAATTGTTGCTGATCTATGTCACCCCCCCCCCCCCCCCCGGGCCCCAGGGGGGGGATGATATATGGAATCGACCATTATAGAGTTTTTTTTTTTTTTAAACCAAATTTGATTTTCTTTTTATTCAATGGCTTTCAAGTATGCTAAAAAAAATTGTATTTTGTATTTTTTAAATTTGATTTGTTGTTGAAGATGTGAATAACCTACCTAAGAACCCCTCCAAATAAAATAATAATAATAATAATAATAATCAAGATTTGATTTAAAAGAGTCATAAAAGACTAGAATAAAAAAATAAAAAACAAATAAAGCTTCTTCCAAACATCCTGAACTTTGTCTTCCATTACCTCTGGATAACTTAAGATACCATGACGAATGCTAAAAATTTATATATGCACAACGGCACAATTATTTCTTACTCTTGGAGATATGTAGCATGGCATAAGGATGAGAATTAAGGGTGTTTTCTTGTCAAAATTGTACAGTTGGGTGAAGGAAGTATAAATCCAAGTCTTTTTTGAGTTTTGTGGAGGGTTCTCTTTGTTGACTTTGAGTGTCTGGCTGTACTGTGCATTTTCTTAATGCCTTTTTTCGGCTCTTCTTTAATGAAATGTCATTTATTCATAAAAAAGAAAAAAGAAAAAACGATGAGCATGTATGTATCATCAAATTTCTTAGATGACATTATGTATGCACCATTGCACTCAATATTCTTAAGTGCTGCTCCTGGTATCCGTTAAGAAATGCGAGAAGTAAAAAAGAGTTTCTTTTCTGTAAGTCACAAGGTTATCCTATTGTGCTACACTTTTTCTCAATATTTTTGCTAGACTATAAGTATAAAAAGACGTAAGTTTTCTTAAAAACTAGAGTTAGGCATGATCAACACACTAGAACTCAGATTCCCTAGTTGTTTGTTTCCTACAATCACAAATGATTAGGCACATTTGCATGCCGAATTTCAGGTCATCCAAGGCCATTGCTCAATATGAACATGAGTCTGTAAACTTGAAAAATATAAGTTTTCTTAAAAACTAACTAGCTCACCAGGACTCCTATTTTCAGTCTGTTCATTCCTATAAGTTCCAAATGAGTAAACTGCTAAATATCAAATTCACGGCCTCCCATGGCCATACAAACACGAGTCCAGAAATTTGGGAAAAAAAAAAAAAAAACGACAAGTTGTCTTAAAAATTTAGATTTAGGCATAACTAGCTCACTGATTTTCGAGCTGTTCATTCCTTTAAGTCACAAATAGTTAAGTGATGGTACATACCAACGTTCACAGCCACTGAAGGCCGCTTGCTTAATATTAGCACTAGGATGGAAACATGAAAAAATGCAAGCGTTCTTAAAACCTAGTTTTAGAAATAACCAAACCATCGTGACTCCAATCCTTGATTTGATTATTCCCACAAGTCATAAATAACCAGGAGATGTGCCAATTTCATGGTCACTCAAGATTGTTTGCACAATGTTATTATTGGACCAGAAATTTGATAAAATGTAAATTTTCTTAAAAAACTGGACTTGGCCATGAGTAAAGGAAAAGTATTTTGTGTGGAAACTTATTTCTTCACTGTATAATTATTTGTTGTTTGATCCAGTCCTTCCTGAACTTCATATTAATGGTGACGTATGTTGCACTATTGAAAACTAAAATAGAGGGGTTGACTGGTTAATGGATTACAATAAAATGAAAACAATGACCAAGCAAGGTGAAACAAGATAAGACCAAATGAATAAGTGGTCTATTGTAATGCGTCGTCAATTCCATAGACAGTGGAAAATGAACAATGGATGACAACTTAAAAGGGGTTGCATTTGTTGGCAGTCCAAATATTAAGCAATTTGTTTCTGTTTTCATTTCATTCATTGTTTGAATAAATTAGGTGATCATCATATCATTTATGTAGAACTTTTTTGGTTGATGCAAACTTAGCGCCTGTACTGTTACATTTCCAACTGTTGTAGTTCTCTGTGTATGTGGATGATGCATCCCTATCCCTTCCTAAGTTGTTTTTTTCTTCACGATTTTAATCTTAAGCCATGTCCCATCATCTTTGGGTGCTGATGATGAACAAATTGCAGTCAGTTGTTTCAGTGTGCAAACATTTCCAACATAGGATATCCTTTCTGGGGAGGGAACAGGCTGGGATACTGTGGTCACTCAAGTTTTGAGCTAAATTGCCAAGGAGATGCCCTGCTGATTACAATTCAGTCAAGACTGTACAGAGTCCTTGCAATTGATAATACAACGCATACTCTCAAAGTTGTTAGAGAAGAATTCTGGAACACTTATTGCCCCAGATTTTTTCATAATGCGAGCTTGGATACTGCTCATTTCAGCTATGTAGCTGACACCGAGGACCTGATTCTCTACTATGGTTGCGAAACAGTTTCAAGTAGTGCGTCAATTTCCAATAATTTCACTTGCAGCACAAATGGTAGCAACAGCCTTGGGATTCATTTGAGGGGTGATTCCACTTCCACAACCAATAGTTTGGTGGCATGCAATACCAGCATTTATGTTCGAGTTAATCAAGCAGCAGTTGAGGCTTCGGAATGGACTTCATCATCAATGGTTCTAACACAGATTCTGGACAGCGGTTTTGGGTTGCTGTGGGAAGCAAACAATACTAACTGTAACCGATGCATCGAATCTGGTGGGCGATGCGGCTCAAGCTCTGGTTCATTTGTTTGCTACTGCTCAGATCAACCTCATGCGCTGACCTGCAGTATGTTCCATTGTACTCTTGTTTGGTTGTAACTTGTAAGTTACTATGTTACAAGCTGATTTGTCCAGGATTATAGATCTTTGTTGCCTTTGTCCTGCTCTGAGTTTTTCAGTATTGACACTTGTCTGAACAGTTTGAGCTAATTCTTAGGACTGAGCAAACAGTTCATATCTCCTTTTTTTTTTTTCTTTTCTTTTATCCCACCCCTCTCTCTCTCTCTCTCTCTCTCTCTCTCTCTCTCTCTGAGTTTATATATATGGTAAGAGGATAATTGTTCACCATTATTTTATTCCATGATAATAGCCCTAATCATTATTGTTCCTTGCATAGTCTAAAATTTACAAACCCTTTAAAGGTTTGTGGCATAACTTGTTGCCTTCAGATTTTACGCCTACTTTACCATCGCCCCTCACTGTTGCCAGCAAGCTATTTGACTTGGCTAATTTTTATTTACTTGATTTACAAGTACTTGGTGCCCAATTACACGTTCATTCATACTGCCTTACTGATAAGATTCTATAGTAGTAAATGGATTGGAAGTACTCTTCTGACTGGCAATGCAAATTGATAGTTATCAAGAGGCTTCATGGGTCTAACAGTGCTAATATGACAACTTGGAAGCAGATTTGGCAGAGATAAGCAAATTGATATGCTTAATGCCAACTGTGTTGACATTTATAGATTAAAAACTTAATTTAATATGCAGTTGTTAGCAAGATTAGTTATAAAATTTTACATAGCATGTGTGCAACTTGCTACACCCCACTGTGTTGACATTTATAGATTAAAAACTTAATTTAATATGCAGTTGTTAGCAAGATTAGTTATAAAATTTTACATAGCATGTGTGCACCTAACTACACCCCACTGGACTTGGTCTATTTCTATAATGTTTAAAAACATAGAGATACACAGTCTGTATGCCTGTTTGATCAATGAGTTATCATTATCATAGAAGATTTGGATTTGACCTCTATCCTTTGAATTTTGGTATCATCTGATTCTTTGAAATAATGCCTATATCTTGTTATGATGCCCAAATAGAGGGCATCCATTGCAGAAAGGTTCTCTTGTTGGAAAAGTTTGACCATGGCTTTCTACTGATCAAACATGTATATAATAGGCAACAGAAGGTCTTAAGTCTGATTTATGAATCTTAACATATAATGCATGTTTGTCTATTTTGAACCATCTTTTATCCATTTTAATATGTTTAAGTAGATCTTACAACATTAACTTCTCCATAACAGTGTTTAGTGATGCTGCGGCTGCATAGCATGATGATCTTTCTAGAGCATTAATGCATTATAATACCTCAGGTATGCAGGCTTCAAGTGTATAGCGCCAGTTTCTTGACCATCTGGAGGTATCACTAATTTTAGCTTTGTCTTGCAGGATTAGAAGAACGGGTTACTGCGAAGCACAGGAGCAAACTTAATATAAGTAAGATGAGAACAAAGAACTTAACCGGAGGAGAGAGAGAAAAAAAAAAAAAAAGGATCAGAACAAAGATAGAAACTCTTCATTCCAAACATTTCAGTGACTTAGTGATAGGAAGGCAATCTCTTGATTGTGCACAATGGGTGAAACTTAGATTTTTACATCTCTCGTCCCTATAATAGCGTGTGCTGTATATTATATATTTGGAAATCTCGTGTAATCAGCATATACCATATATTATTTTTGGTAGGTACATGTAATCAGTTGTAGATTAGCCTTATTTAGGTAGCTATGATTAAGGAGACAGATTTGATTAGCCTTATTAGGTAGCTATGATTGAGGAAACAGATTCTCTCATTCTCTTGTAAATCTGTATATATGGTTTCTGCTAGACTCCATGAACACAAAGCGTTTTGGCCATCTCTAAATTTGTTTGTGACATGGTATCAGAGCCATGGCTGGAGAAAACAAAAGTGATGGAGTAATACAGAGGAAGACGATTTCACCGTATGACATTACGGCAAGTGATAATCCTGGAAGTTTGATAACATAGATTCAATTGAAGAGTGAAAACTATGATGAATGGGCTCGTTCTCTGCGGACTGCGCTAAGAGTAAGAAAGAAATTTGGTTTTATAGATGGAACTATCAAGCGGCCAGACGAGAAGTCGACAGATCTTGAAGATTGGTGGACTAATAATTCATTGTTGGTCTCCTGGATTATGAATACCATTGAACCTTCACTACGTTCGACTATTTCACACATGGAGGTGGCGCAGGACCTTTGGGAAGATATACAAGAACGCTTCTCATAGCCAATGGACCACGCGTACAACAACTGAAAGCTGAACTTGCTGAGTGCAAACAAAGGGCATTGAGTATGGTCGCCTACTATGGAAAGCTGAAGAAGATATGGGAAGAATTGGCTAATTACGAACAAATGCTAACATGCAAGTGTGGGTTGTGCAAGTGCAAACTCGAATCTGCATTGGAGAAGAAGCGTGAAGAAGAAAAAGTTCATCAATTTCTCATGGGCCTCGATGAAACACTTTATGGAACAGTGAGATCCAATATACTAGCCCAAGATCCTTTGCCCAGTTTAAATAGAGTTTATTCAATCCTGGTGGAAGAGGAGCGTGTGAGAACCATTGCTCGTGGGAAGGATGAACGTGCTGAAGTGATGAGCTTTGCTGTACAGGCTGGATTGAGATCTCGAGGGCGAGGTGAAAGAAAAGACAAGAATACGACATGCAGCAATTGCAACCGTACAGGGCATAAACCTGATAGTTGTTTTGAGCTAATTGGATATCCTAAGTGGTGGCGAGATCGCCCTTGGGGAATAGGACAAGGAACTGGACGGAACAAGGGAGGACAACAATTTATTAATTCTGGGAGCAGAGGACGTGGAGGAGAAGTCAAGGCAAATGCAGTTTAAGCCCCAACATCAGGAGCAGTGGGTAATGTTGTGGTCTCAGATTTTGACAAGACTGCTGTTACTGGGCTTAATAATGAGCAGTGGGAAACATTAAGGAACCTTTTAAGTGCTGCGAAGATGGAAGCAAATGAAAAATTAACCAGTAAGTGTTCTTCCACACAATGGATAACTGACTCAGGTGCTTCTCATCACATGACAGGATGGCTGGAATGTTTGCATGATGTTCGAGATGTAATGGCATGTCCTGTGGGGCTTCCGAATGGGAAGCAAACTACTGCTACAAAGGAGGGAACGGTGGTGCTTAGCAATAAATTGAAATTGAACAATGTTCTTTATGTGCCAAGTTTGATGTGCAGTTTGATTTCTTTATCGCAGCTACTTGATGAATCAGATTGTGTGGCTCAGTTCACTAACAAGTTTTGTGTTATACAGGACCGCACTTCGAGGATGCTGATTGGTGCGGGTGAGCAACGAGAGGGGCTCTACTGCTTTCGTGCGATGGTGACTGCAGCGGCTATGAAGACTAGCTGTGAGAGCTCCTTTGATATGTGGCACAAGCAGCTGGGACATCCATCATCTAAGGTTGTAGAGCTAATTCCTAATACTGGTTCTAGCAGAAATAGTAGTTTGAGGAATAAAGCATGTGAAGTTTGTCTTAGAGCAAAACAATCAAGAGATAGTTTTCCTGTTAGTAGTGACAAAACTCTAGAAATATTTCACTTGATTAATTGTGATTTATGGGGACCTTATCGAACCCCAGCTTTTTGTGGTGCAAGATATTTCTTAACCATTGTTCATGATTTTTCACAGGCAACATGGATTTATTTATTAATTGACAAAAAGCAGGTGTCAATGAGTCTGTGTAATTTCTTTGCTATGGTGAAGCATCAATTTAACAAACAGGTGAAAGTTGTACGTAGTGATAATGGTACAGAGTTTAGATGCATGAATAATTATTTTCATAAACATGGCATTGTGCATGAAACATCTTGTACAGGAACTCCGCAACAAAATGGACGGGTAGAGCGCAAGCATAGGCACATACTTAATGTAGCTAGGGCATTGCGTTTTCAAGCCAACCTTCCTATAGAATTCTGGGGGGAATGCATTTTGGCTGCTGGATATTTGATTAATCAAACACCCTCATTTGTCTTGAATGTTAAAACACCATATGAAATTTTGCATGGTAAACCACCCTTGCTTAGACATTTGCGTGTGTTTGGATGCTTGTGCTATGTGCATAATCAAGATCACAAAGGAGACAAATTTATTAGTCGAAGTCGAAGATGCATTTTTGTAGGGTATCCTTACGGCAAAAAGGGTTGGAGCGTGTATGACCTAGAGTTGGGTATATTCTTAGTTTCACGGGATGTAGTGTTTTGTGAGCATGAGTTTCCTTACTTGACAAAAGATATAGATGGACCTAGTAATCTGGAGGATTGGTGTGATGTGGATGAGGATGGTGATGTTGTGGGTGTTGTGAGACAAAATCGTGTGTCTCAGGAGAGTAAGCAATCCGCACCGGTTAATGGAGATATTGTGTCGACTAGTAATGTGGGATGTGAGAATACTGCGGCTGAAGAAGTCATGGATACTACAAGTTGTGAGAATAATGAAGTAAGGGGGGTGCAAGAAATGTCGAGAATGAGGAGCCTTTGGGCTGTGGACACCGAAATAAAGTGCCATCCACCCGTTTGCGAGACTTTGTGACAAATACTGTTTGTAAATTGAGCCCCTCTACGAGTTCATCTGCTCAATTGCACTCCTCAGGTACACCCTATCCTATAGCACATTATATGAACTGTCATAATTTTTCTATACGACATCGGAAATTTTTGGTAGCTATTACTGTAGGAACTGAACCTCAAACTTTTGCTAAAGTTGTGAAAGATGAAAGGTGGAGAAATGCAATGCAACAAGAAATATAGGCATTGGAAAATAATGGCACCTGGACCGTGGAAACACTTCCTTCCGGGAAAAAGGCTATCGGTTGCAAGTGGGTTTATAAAATTAAGTATAACTCTGATGGATCAATTGAGAGGTTTAAAGCGAGACTTGTGATTTTGGGGAACAATCAAGTTGAAGGGCTGAACTATAATGAAACTTTTGCACCCGTAGCCAAAATGGTGACTGTTTGCACTTTCCTTGCAGTTGCAGTAGCTAAAAACTGGGAACTTCATCAAATGGATGTCCACAATGCATTTTTACATGGTGACCTTGAGGAAGAAGTCTACATGACGTTGCCTCCCGGTTTTCGTTCTGAGGCACCAGGCAAAGTTTGTCGACTCCGGAAATCACTGTATGGGTGGAAACAAGCCCCCAGATGCTGGTTTGCTAAGCTGGCTGGTGCTTTGAAACGGTATGGTTTTCATCAATCATACTCAGACTACTCTCTTTTTTCCTTACAATGTGACTGTTTGCAACTCAATGTGTTGGTCTATGTTGATGATCTCATAATTTCAGGAAATGATGGTACTGTGATTCAGGATTTCAAAGTCTATTTGAGTAGATGTTTTTATATGAAAGATCTTGGGGTTCTGAAATATTTTTTGGGGATTGAGGTGGCTCGAAATCACACTGGTATTTTTCTATGCCAACGAAAATATACATTGGACATTATTTTTGAAGTGGGTTTGTTGGGAGCAAAACCTGTTGGTTTTCCTTTAGATCAGAACCATCATCTTGCTTTGGCTAACGGAAAATCTCTTTCAGATCCAGAGCATTATCGCAGGTTGGTTAGCCGATTAATTTATCTTTCAGTTACGAGACCTGAACTTTCTTACACTGTGTATATGCTTGCACAGTTTATGCAGTGACCAGTGCAGGAGCACTGGGATGCGACACTTCGTGTGGTGCGTTATTTGAAAGGTAATCCGGGTCAAGGAATTTTGTTACGTGCTGACTGTGATCTACAGCTGTATGCCTGGTGTGATTCAGATTGGGCAGGTTGCCCTTTGACTCAACGATCTTTTACCGGATGGTTTATTCTACTTGGTAATTCTCCCATTTCTTGGAAGACCAAGAAACAACCTACTGTGTCTCGTTCCTCAGCGGAGGCAGAGTATCGATCCATGGCCACAACTACCTGTGAACTAAAATGGTTAAAAGCATTATTGTTATGTCATGGTTTGCACATCCTCGACCCATGAAGCTTCATTGTGATAGTCAGGCTGCTTTGCATATTGCAGCCAACCCAGTTTTTCATGAACGTACGAAGCACATTGAGGTTGACTATCATTTTTTGCGTGACGAAGTTGTTAAGAGAATCATCACTACAAGCTATGTACCTACTCATGTTCAGCTAGCTGACATCTTCACCAAATCGTTGGGGAAGCAACAATTTGATTTCTTTCTTCGCAAGTTGGGCACTCGAAATCCGCATGCTCCAACTTGAGGGGGGTAATAGCATGTGCTGTATATTATATATTTGGAAAACTCGTGTAATCAGCATATACCATATATTATTTTTGGTAGGTACATGTAATCAGTTGTAGATTAGCCTTATTTAGGTAGCGATGATTAAGGAGACAGATTTGATTAGCCTTATTAGGTAGCTATGATTGAGGAAACAGATTCTCTCATTCTCTTGTAAATCTGTATATATGGTTTCTGCTAGACTCAATGAACACAGAGCGTTTTGGCCATCTCTAAATTTGTTTGTGACACTTAAGTTTCCCGACCATTCTTAGGCCCCTTTAGAGATGAGATATAACTGATGCTTTTACTGAATTGCGTGACTCACCATTTCCATGTTTAATATGCAGGCTTCTTTGCCATGTTGTCAGCTGGGATGATAACACTCCTAATCATAACAATCTACTGCCTGAAAAGAAGGTGTACGTCATTAATTAAATTGGTGGCCTTATGGAAGAATGGAAGAGTGCAAGATCAAAATATTGAAGCATTTTTAAGGCAGTGCGGATCTCTTGCTCCAAAGCAGTACAGGTATTCATAAATTGATAAGATGACCAACTCGTTTAAAAATAAACTAGGCCAAGGAGGCTATGGAGCTGTATTCAAAGGAAAGCTATCTCATGGTTGCCCTGTGGCAGTGAAGGTCTTGACTGAGTCAAAGGGAAACGGGGAGGAATTCATAAATGAAGTTGTTAGCATTAGTAAAACATCCCATGTTAATGTAGTTGCCCTTTTGGGTTTCTGTTTTGAGAGTAACAGAAGAGCGCGAGTTTATGAATTTATGGCCAAAGGATCATTGGACAAGTTCATTTACTACGACAATGAATCTTTGAGTAGGAATTGTCATCTAGAATGGGGAACATTGTACCAAATTGCAGTTGGCATTGCACGTGGGCTAGAGTACTTGCACCGAGGTTGTAGAACAAGCATTGTGCATTTTGATATAAAACCTCACAACATTCTCCTAGATGAACATTTCTGCCCCAAAATATCTGATTTTGGTTTTACTAAACTATGTCAAAGCAAAGAGAGTATCATATCCATGTTGGGTGCAAGAGGAACTACCAGGTATATTGTCCCAGAAGTATTTTCCAGAACCTTTGGTAAGGTCTCCCATAAATCTGTTGTCCATAGCTTTGGAATGTTGGTCCTTGAAATGATAGGAGCACGAGAGAAATTTAGAGCAGTTCAAACAAGTGAAATGTATTTTCCACACTGGATTTATGAGCATCTCGAACACAACAAGGATCTAAAATTACAAAGTGTCTCTACCGGAGAGGATGAAGAAACTGTGGGGAAGATGATTTTGGTTGGTTTATGATGCATCCAGACCAATCCATCGTACAGGCCAGCAATGAGTAAGGTGTTAGAGATGTTGGAAGGCTGCATTCAATCCTTGCCAATTCCACAAAAGCCTTTCTTGTTTTCTCCCGCAAGGTTTGACCTGTCAGCCCAAGGCTCTTTCAAGTTCTTATCAACAATGAATAATGCCGTGGAAATTTCAGAAGGAAGCCTTCAATCCTTGTAATTCAACATGGCCTCTCCCATTTTCTATTGCAAGGTCTGGCAGGTCAGCCAGAGACTCGGCCTAGTCATTATCATAGAATTTGGCCAAAAATAATTTAATGAAGCTTCTTTTGTTGAGCAGAAGAGTGCCAATTTATTGTTCAATAAACATTTTCCTCTTTTACGTGTTCTTGACTTTTGAATGATAGCCCATCTCATGATCCAAATGCAATTTTCTGACCTCAAATGCCAGAAAATAGAACAAATTATCCCTTAATACGGGCAACGAGTTCTCCCGAACACATTTTTTTTTTTTTTTTTATTTACTTGGGAATGAAATCTTGATCAAAACTTACTAATAAACTAGCACCAAGAAATTGTTGACTATGTTTTACAGAAGATAGAAACTTGAAAAAGACTAATAAGAATTCTAAATAATAAAGATAAAGTGGATAAAATTTTCAAAGGAGACTTTTGGACCTAAATGAAACTAAAAGCTGTTGAAATTCTCAGTTATGTCAGACAAGAATGCCGTAAATTTGGTGAAATTTTTCTCTAGAGAACTCCAGGTAACACACTGCGTTGGAAACTAGAATTTTAAAGGGTTAGTTGACTGCTGAGAACTCAAATTTAGGGACAGAAACTTGTTTCTTTGGGAATTGGTGAATTGATTGTAAAGCCAATTGGCTGGTTATCCAGCATAAGAAAACATATGCTTGAAAATTATTTACTTAGCTATGCATAAACCTGTGAAAAACAGCAAGGAAAAGTTGCCTGGTTATCCAACATAAGAGAACGTATGCTTGAAAATTACTTACAATGGGTATTCTTTCAGATTATATGTAATCAACGTTCAGATTTCCGTCGAGGGCTGCTGCCTAGCAATGTAGATTTGTATCATATTTGATCAAGTCCACCATTGTTTGTTCAAACAGAAGCTTCTCGTTGTTTGAAAAACTCAACTTGTCAAAGTTCACCCTCTACTTGATATATAATGATGACTAACGACCCCCCCCCCCCCCAAAAAAAAAAAACAATTCATCTTGATACAAAGAGTTTTGAGTTTGGAATGTTAACTGTTGGGTAAAACAAGTCTGAGAAACATGGAAGTGCCGAACATTCTTAAGATGAAACACGCGGCTCGCTACTAAACACTTTGATTATAAACACGTGGCGTTATACCGAACATCTTCATATGTGACACATGGCGCTTTGCCAAACATTCTCATGGTGACACGTGGCTCCCAACGGATGTAGCCAATGGTCTCGTAAAGTCATGGTTATGAGAACCACGCGCTGCCATGTGGCATGCGCCGAGCGTTCCAGGGTTTATTTGTTCGGCAGGCTTCCTGGCGACTAATAAATGTTAGACATGGGACCCATTGCATTAATAGGACCATGTGACCATAAATGCCCCATGATAATAAATGAACTATATACTTATTACTATGAGAAAAACTAAATAAGTTCATCTCGTTATCTCGTTACAAATGACTGACAGATGTGACATGAAAACAGTTCGAAAGCTGAATTCCGGCTACATAGCCGCACTTAACCAACAAACGCATTTAATAAGATGTATGGAGCATTAAATAGGAAATGAAAGGTTAATAAAGAGCATAGAGAGAAAATCGCGTAAAGGCATGATTGCATCTGTATCCATGTACTATTTTACTCATACCTTTATCTATTTTTGCCAAGGTATAAATATAACATTGGACTACATGAGAAAAAAAATTAATTATTGCCAGCTTGTTACATTTTTGGTTTTCTTTCTCAAGAGTTTTTCATAAGTCACCTGCTGACTTAAGTATCGGAAGATTTTCCGGTCGGAAGCCTCCATTTCGGCCGTAACCTTTCTCTTCTCTTTGTTCGGCAGGATGACGGGCATATTTCTGGTTTGTGTGACTAGCAGTTCTAGACGGTAAAATTTGTTGCCGAACATTAACCATCTCCTTTACTATGAATTTGGTTGGGTAGTTCAAACTTTCGTTCCCTATCTCTGCATCGGAAAGATGCATCTTCGTCTCTTCCCAACCTCCTGTCTCTTCTTAGCGGTCGTATTCATAGCTCACGTCCCAACGTGTTTGGGAGCCAACGACGAGCAGTGCACGAACTGCAGCCGAACGTTTCAGTGCGAAAATTGGTCGAACATTGGGTATCCTTTCTGAGGAGGGGACAGACCAAGCCACTACGGTGACTCAAGTTTTGGGCTAACTTGCGTAAGTAATGTCCCGGAGATCACGATTGAGTCCATAACATACAGAGTCCTTGCAATAGATGACACCTCACAGGTTCTCACCGTCGCTAGGAACGATTACTGGAATACCGTGTGTCCGACACAGCTCCGTAACGCCTCCCTGGATACAACCCATTTCAGCTATGGATCAGACTCCCAGGAACTGATGCTCTACTATGATTGTCGGATACTTTCCAACAACATAACAATTCCGAATCAGTTCAATTGCACGAAAAATAGTACCACCAATGGTACTGGTATCTTTGTGGCGAGCGGTGTCACGTCCTCCTTTGATAGTCAAGTGGCTTCTTGCGATACTAGTGTCAGTGTTCGAGTTAATAACACAAAACCGAGGCTTTGGCGAGAGCTTCGAGTGTGATAAATGTGACCAAACTTCTTGACGCCGGTTTTGGGCCGCGATGGGAAGCTAACGACACTAACTGTGAGCGCTGTGTCAACTCGGGTGGGCGATGCGGGTCTAATTCAAGTTCGTTCGCGTTCGCTTGCTATTGCCTAGATCAGGCTTATGACCTTACTTGTGGTAACTCAAGTATAAATTGTACGTGACCGGTCCTTTAAAACTCCTTGCTAATGGCGCTTGTTTGTTTGGTTATTATAAGCTATGTGTTGCTTACTAAGTGGAAATAAATCGAACTATTTGAGTTCGGCTTGACCTTGATTTATGACTAAAATAATTTCGATTCAAATTTGATTTGTAACTCATTTAGAATCAAACTTAGATTTAAAAAAGTTCGACTCGAAAACTCACAACTTGACTTGATAAAATAATATATATATTTTACAATATTTTTATATATTTTTAATAATATTTTAGACTAAAACGAGCTATTCGCTAGCTGATCTCGAGTTTATATAAAAGTTCGAACCGAGTTAGAGACTAATATAAATTGCTCAGGCCGATCTCCAGTAATCTAAGTCTCGACTCGTCTCGGTTTTATTCCACTCCTACAGCTTACTTAGAAGTGTAGGGGAGTAGGTCTCAATGACCAATTAGTTTCGAGAGTTTCTCAAAGAGTTTAAATTGGAGGGGGTTCTAGGTTATTCAATGGGTGGTTTGGGAATAATTAATTTTTTTCCCCTTTTGTGAAGTTTAATTTTTCTTAGACATGTTATTTTCATTCGTTAACAGAAAATTACAAAAAAAGTGATTGAAAATAAAAAAAATTAAAGTAATTTTTTTCTTAAAACCGACCAAACTAAGTAAGAACATCAAATTTCGATTAAAAAAAGAATCAAAACAAAAAAATCAAAGCTAATATGTCCCAAATTACCTTCTAGTCTCATTTAAATTGGACAATCGTAACCTAACTAAGAAATTCAGCTAAGAGATCAATTTCGATTCATTATTCTGTTCTATGGGATTTGCTACTTCATTTCAAAAAGAATATTTTCTTATGTACATCGTTACTGGGTGTGGACTACTGTAAATTATGATTTGAATGGACTATTGTAAATTATGATTTGGTTAATAAATGTCTTTAATCATAATTTACATAAGCTTTAATGAACTAATAAACCTTAATCCTGAGTTTGTAATGAACTCACATTCATAGATTAAGTCTATTTGAGTTATCACGGAGTGAGATCTTATTAATAGTCAAAACCTCGATAACTTGGAGATTTAATATTATGAATCGTGGGAACATATACTTACAAGATGGAATCCATTCTGATACGCTCACCTAAGCTATTTATCTTTTTGATCATTAAATCTGTGGCCGCAGTTTATTTAATAAATTGTTTATTGAATAACAATATTTATTTGTAAATTGTTTACAAATATGGAAATATTGAGAATGATCAAAATATAGATAAATAGTGACTTAGGGTTAAATAAGTAATTAAGGGGCTCGACATTTAGCCTAACTTAATTACGAGCTTATAATGGAGGGTTAATTAAGTGGATATTATTGGTCTAAGACCAAAATTCATTTTATTAAAAGTTGTTTTAATTAAATGAATTTCAACATGGACTACTAGAGTGCAGCTCAGGATTTTTAGTGGAATAGTCCTGGGTTAATTTAAAAGATAATGGGTTGTCATGAGATGACAAGGCCCAAATATCTTTTAAGTTGGAGCTAGGAATCCATGGGCCTTCAGTCCCCAAGCTAGCTCAATTTTATCTTGATGGGCCAAGTCCAATTGGCTAATTATTTATAATTTATTTATGAAATAAATTATAGATAATTAATATATATATATATATATATATATATATATATATATATATATTTAGATAAGATGATATGGTTGGGAGATTTTCTCAATATACCATATCTTCTAAATATATATTAAGATGATATATATAGATAAGATATGTGTGAGAGTGGATAAAAGATAATCTCTAGAGTTAGAGATCTTCTCTGATACAAACTCTGTATCTCACTCTTTATAAATATCTTTTATATATCGATTAGCCAGGTGATCTGAATTGAGTGCCCACACACATCCATCTAGAGAGATAATTTGAGAATAGTTTGGAAGGCTGAATCGCTGAAAGAAGGTACTTCCGTTGTGCATCAGAAGAAAATTTTAAAGAGTTCATCTTTCCATTCGAGGTATTTTTCTCAACCCTATGATATAAAAACCAACAGGGGGCATGGCAGAACCTCCAGTTCATTAGATAAAAAGCCATATGTTTTTTCTTGGTGTATCTCAAGCAACATTGGTTTGATAGTTGGGTAGGCCAAATAATCTTTTAGCGGCTTTAATTTTTTTGACGTTTCCATTATTTTTTATGTTTTGAATGTGGATGAAATTTTCTTGCTTGTTTGCTTTTCATAGAAAATTGATAAACAGCCACGGTGGTGTCATTGGTGGAAAGGCTACGCCTTTATTTCATCATTTGATTAATTGTTGTTAGAAGCAAGAAATCTTGGAGAAAATAATTGAATTCATTCTATTCATGTGTATAACATGTACATGTATATATAGACCTATGGATTTCTTAAATACAAATCTTCTAATTAAGGTAATGAAATAAGCTATGATATACATATGGTAACTAGTTATTGGAGAATCATATATACATAAGAATATTTCTAATATGCCCCCGCAAACTCAAGGAGGTATAGAAGAGACCAACTTGAGTTTGGAAACTAATTCATGAAATCTTGCAGGAGATAATGCTTTAATAAATAAGTTAGCTGTCTAATCAGCAGAAGTCACATGAGTAAGTTGTATGGTACTCGTGCCACATGTTGACACACAAAATGACAGTCAATCTCAATGTGCTTAGTGCGATCATTGAAAACATCATTGTGAGCAATCTGAATGGTGCTTCGATTGTCACAGTAAATAATAGTGGCAACAGAATGAGACACACCTATGTTAGAGAGTAACCAACAAAGCCAAAGTAACTCCTGTGCAGTGTCAGCAAGAGCACGATATTCTGCTTCAGTGCTAGAGTGAGCAATGACAATCTGTTTCTTATTGCGCCAAGAGATGAGGGAGTCATCTAAGAAAAAGCAAAATCCAGTAGTATATCGCCGATTAGTAGGATCACCAACCTAATCAGCATCAGAGTAGGCCCTAAGATCAAGAGATGTCTGAGAGGAATAATGAAGTCCATAGAATAAGGTGCCCTTAACATATCGTAGAATACAGAGAACTGCAGCATAATGAATTGAGCGAGGTGCTGACATGAACTGACTGACAATGTAAACAGCATATGCAATGTCAGGTCGAGTAACAGTGAGATAAACAAGACTCCCAACAAGCTGACAATAAAGTGTAGCGTCAGATAGAGGTGTGTCGTCAAGAGGTGTGAGGCAAACACCAGGCTCAAGAGGAGTTGGCGCAGTCATGTTATCAGTGAGTCCAGCTCAGGAGAGGAGATTAGAAGTATACTTAGCTTAAGAAAGAAAGTAACCTGTAGTGTCAGTAACAACTTCAAGACCAAGAAAGTAGCTAAGATTACCCAAGTTTTTCATTTCAAAATGGGAACTGAACAGAGACTTGAGTTCAGAAATGCCTCCGTGTTCATCACCAGGGATGATCATATCATCCACATATAAGAGAAGAAGAGCAGTGCTATGTGTTGATGTCTGAATGAAAAAAGTAAAATCATAAGGACTGGAAGAAAACCCAAATGTACCAATGGTAGCACTGAATTTAGTAAACCAAGTGCGAGGTCCCTGCTTGAGTCCATAGAGAGCATGATGTAGTTTGCAGACCTGATGTGAAGGATAAGAGGAGCCAGGAGGAGGTTGCATATAAACTTCTTCAGCTAGGTCAACATTGAGAAGGAATTTTTAACATCCATCTGAAATAAGGACTACTGACAAGCAACGACGGTAACAAGCAAACTTCGAATAAATGTGAGTCGAGCTACAGGGCTAAAAGTCTCCTCATAATCGATCCCATATTCTTGAGTATAACCTTTAGCCACTAGACGAGCTTTGTAATGCTCAATGGACCCATCAGAGCGAGTCTTAATCTTATAAACCCATTTACAAACAATGGTGGTCTTACCAAGAGGAAGATTAACCAAATCCCAGGTGTGAGTCTTTTCAAGGGCCTGTAATTTTTTAGACATTGCTTACTGCCAAAGAGGGTTAGAAATAGCCTTTCGAAAAGAGCGAGGCTCATGTTGAGAGAGAATAGTAGAAAAATAATGAAAATCACAAAGGTGAGATGGAAGTTTTCTTACCCGATCTAAGCGATAAAGAAATGGAGGATCAGTATCAGAAGGCTCAAGTGGTATAGATGTAGTGTTTTAAGGTGGAGGATCAACAAGCGGTGCTAGAGAATTAAGAGAAGTCGAAGCAGGCATTGTAGGAGCTGGTGAAGACTCAGAAGGAGAGAAAGGTGCATTCAGAGTAGGTATTTGGGGAACTGGTGATGCGTCAGAAACAGATGATGGGGTGTCATCAGGAAAGAGATCAATAGAGGAATTAGTGAAAAAGGAAGAAGTAGTATTAAAAGAAAAAGGAAATGAAGATATAGAGGAGAACATTTTATCTTCCCAGAAGACTACGTGGCGAGAGACACGAAGGCGATTAGAGATGGGATCCCAACAACGATAACCCTTTTGTTCAATTCCATAATCCAAGAAATAACACATACAAGCACAAGGTTCCAATTTTGGTGTGCTCATGAGAGGGAAGCAAAATAAAACAAACACATCCAAAAATACAAAGAAGTTCATATGGAGGAGTAGACCCATATAACTGCTCGTAGGGAGTTGGTTGTTAAGGAGGGGAGTGGGGACACGATTGATAGTATAAACAGTGGTAAGAGCAACTTCCCCTCCAAAATTTTTCAGGACAGGATGAGGAGATGAGAAGACAGTACGAGAGAATTGTGTTTTAATCATGGTAGCAAACTCAAAATAAATTTTTAGAAGTTGGGATCGATTGTGGATAAGATAGAGCCAAGTAAAGTGAGTGTAATCATCCACAAATATAACAAAATAGTGAGCCCCTCCGATAGTAGTAGTAGGAGAAGGACCCCAGACATCTAAATGAATAAGATTAAAAGTAGATGAAGAAAAACTGTTACTTTTATTAAATGATAAAACAGGTTATTTTGCAAGTTTAGATGACACAATCAAGAGATTCAATATGAATCAAACCTAATTGACCACTAGAAATTAAAATTGTAAACGACTGGCTTAAAATTGTCATTCAAGACCATAAGAAATATAATCAACCTCTGATTATCATGATAGAGAGCAAATTTATTTGCATTAATAGAATTGGTCCAATCAGGTTCCGAAGCTGCTAGTTGATCCCAATAAACTTGCATCTGGGCTAGAAAATTGTGAATGGATTGGCCAGGGTCTTGACAAAGATGGTGAAGCTGGGCCAGAATTTGATATTGGTGTGCAAAATCATTAGTGGTATAGTGAGAGTGAAGGAAATCCCAAACCTCTTTGGGAGTCTCGAAACAATAAAACTAAGATGCAATAGAAAGAATGGAGGAGTTACAAAGCCAGGTGATAATTTGATGATTCTTGCTCTCTCATTCGTGAAGACGCTTATTAAATTTGTCATCTGGTTCATCTTTATACTTAATTGGAGGATGGATATCACCAGAAACATAGCGTCAGAGTTTTCTACCTTATAAAAAACTGGACATGACATGAGCCCAAAGAAGATAATTAATGCCAGAGAGAATGATAGTGATAAGTCTGGCAACATCTGTACGTTCCATAGAGAACAATCAAACAACTAGTGCACTGTAGAGGCAAATTTTGGTAAAACTAAGGTCAAAATTGGAATCAGGATGCTAAAAAACCCTAAGAAACTTGTTTGAACCGGTTCGAAATGGATCAAGATAAGACTGAACCGGGCAAGGAGAGATGAAGACCGGTTCGGTTGAACCGGAGCTGGACCACGGGCAGCACTGTGTGAGCTGGAACCCACGGGCAATAATTATATGGACTTATATATACTTGTATAAATATATATAAGTCTGCCGTGAGGTGAGGTCCCTGTTCTGATGGAAACCACTCGGGTTCTTCCAGGAAACCCGCGTAGGAGAAGCTACGAATTGAAGAAACCAAGGAAAAAAATACGCACGGGTTCTTCGCTGGGTGAACCGAGTTCTTCGCACGGGTTCTGGCGAGAGAAAGAACAGGCCGTCGCCGAAGGAGATCGGGTTGAGGTTGATGATGTTGGAATCGGGGCCGAACTGGGTATTTGTAGGGGACGGCGCTGGAGCTTGCGGATGAGGCTGAGAAGGGTGAGGTTTCGGAGAGTGAAAGAGGAGAATTCGAAACTTACGTTCTCTGCCGAGACCGGTGGTGTGTATATGCAGTGGAAGAGGAGGGAGAACCGGCTATGAAAAATCAACTCAACATGGCTCTGATACCATGTTAGAAGCAGGAAATCTTGGAGAAAATAATTGAATTCATTTTATTCATGTGTATAACATGTACATGTATATATAGACCTATGAATTTCTTAAATACAAATCTTCTAGGTAATGAAGTAAGCTATACATATGGTGACTAGAATCATATACGCATAAGAATATTTCTAACAATTGTGATGGCCCTTTTCTTAAATTTTTTATTTTTGGTTAAGCTTAGAGGAGGAGGATATGACCCTAACCATTGAAGTCAACAAATTCATATAGGTGATCTCACTTGGTGGAAAAAAGCTTGGTTTGATTTGATTTAGTTTGATATGCTTAGAGGAGGAGTAATGGAGGTGCTAACGGGCCCAATCATGATACTAGTTTCTAAACTTGTTCATTTGTCAGATAGTAAGAGTTTTTGGACTCTTTTGAAGGACGAACTTCAACTTAACTTGCATCACGAATCGGGTCGACTCGTTTAGATATGAAACGAAGTTGATTTTTTTGTTGAAATTTGACTCGTTTACAAAATGAATAAATATGAATGAGTTTTGTAGGGAATTGATGAACAAATAAGACTGCCCAGTTTATTTGCAACTTTGATTGAGATATGGTTAATCTTTTTTCTTCTTTATATGCATAAAACTGCAAAACAGCTTTCTGAATGAATTTCTTTGTTCTTTTGCATAATCAAATATTTGAGTGGAGCATTTACCCAAAGAAACATCTGCTATCCCTTTACGGGGATTGGGGAATGATCTGCGCAAAATACTCTGGCCGACCTTGATTTAAGCTGGAATGTGAATATGATGGTTGATGACATCCACCAGCTGTAGTTACTCTGGAAAATTTTTAGAATTTTTGAAATCAATTCTCTGATGCAGACTCCCTACCATTGTTGCCATAGAGGATTTTATGGAACAATGTTTTCTCCTACGAAGCCAGCTTTGCTAATGCCAAACCTCAATTACGAAACTCTTGGGTTATGCTTTTGGTCTTCGAAACCTAACACTCTGTTCTATTGGCTACATTTTCTTCTTGGAAGCGAATGAGTTTGGCAGTTGATTCACAACCGGGGAGCTGCGAGTACCAATCAGAGCCATTATTGAACATCCAGAATGCTACCACTAGTAATCTGAAACTCACTAAGGTTTACACAGGATTCAACATCTCTTGACTGTGATGGCTGTGCACAGAGTCCACTAGGCCATTAGAATACAAGTTCATGGAAAGGACCTCTAGATGCTTCAATTGCCGTGGATTGACCGAGTTTTCTCCCTGCCTTGGTGGAAACTAAAGCTGTGTTTGGCTTGCGGATTTGCATAGACTTGTGTCGAAAATTAAAAGAAAATCTAGCCGTTCGTATTTGGGTCATCGAATAAATGTAAACCCACACGAACCCATGTGACAAACCTCAAGAGATTGATCCCAAGTGAGAAGTATATCCCACAATGGTAGTTTTCACACATTGAGGTGCACAGGATTGGACTTTTGCAGGATAAGGAGCCATTGATGATGGTTGGTTTGCTTGGAATAAATCACACCCCTGACCCACCTATATGAATTTCTCCTTTACATCGGTTGTTACGTTAATTTCCTTGTAATTTCGGGAACTGCTTAACCCTAACTCAAATTCTGAACATTAATTAATATGTGAATTAGTATGTTTTGCGCGTTCTTCTACAACAATTTTGCCGTGTGATAAAAGTTCTGAATTTTAAAATTGAAGTTTTTCTAAGAGGCTGATATGTTATGTAGAACACAATGTGCCACAACTGATAGAAAGAAAAGTAATCTGATATGAAGAGAAGAAAAAAAAACTGATGTTCTCTTTATTAATTAATTTCCAGCAAAACAAAGTGTCTTTAAATAGACTTACATACCCAAAATTGTAAGAATTAATTTGCTACTGATAAGACCCACTACCCACTAAAGAATAGGACAAAACAAGATTGCAAAGAACAATTCAAACTAAAAAATCGTAACTAACTAAAGACTTATTCAAACGAGATGGTCTTCCACAAACTGGACACCTGGACAAAATAAATCTTCATGAACTTGACAGCTGGACTTCCATTCCATGAGCTGGAGTTGCATTTTAACACTCCCCCTCAACACCAGCTTCTGCTTTTCTCATCACGCTAAGCTGACAACGAAAATTTGCAAACTTATTGCCATTCAAACCTTTCGTAAACAGATCAGCAACTTGGTATTCTATCTTAATTTGCTTTAACTCAATTTCATCTTGCAAAACCTTCTCTCTGATAAAGTGATAACGAACTGCCACATGCTTAGTTTTTGCATGAAAAACAGGATTCTCTGCCATACATATTGCTGATCGATTGTCACAATACAAAGTAATTGCATAATCAATTGGTTGACATAAATCCTGCAGTAATTGCATAAGCCAAGTGCTTTCTTGAGCTGCCATTGCTGCTGCTCTATATTCTGCTCCAGCTGTTGATAGAGACACAGTTTTTTGTCGTTTGCTACACCAAGAGATTGCTCCAGATCCTAACATAAAGACATACCCAGTAGTTGAACGTAAAGTATCATGGTCACCCCCGTAATCAGCATCACAAAACCAACAAGCTTGCAATCTCCACTTTTTTTATACAAAACACCATAGTCAAATGTGCTCTTCACATATCTCAGAATTCGCCGCACCGCTTCTAACTGAGGCTTCTTTGGATTTTGCATGTATCGACTCATTACACCAACTGAATAAGAAAATATCAGGCCTAGTTAAAGTCAGATAGATCAAACTACCCACCAATTGTTGATACATCATTGCATCTTCTAATTCTCTTCCTTCATGAGCACATAGTTTGGAATTTTGCTCCATCGGATTAAAGATTGGCTTGCACTCTATCATTCCAAATTTATTCAACAAATCTCTGGAATAATTTTGCTGATGGAGAAAAATTCCTTCTTCAATATGATCAATCTCCAAACCAAGAAAATGCCTAAGCTGTCCAAGTTCTTTCATCTGAAAGCGAACAGATAAATTCTTCTTTGTACATAGAATTTCTTCCTCCCAATCTCCTGTTACAATTAAATCATCCACATATACTAGCATAATAGCTAATTTTCCTCCATTAGATTTGACAAACAAACTAGAATCAGCAGGCGTCATCACATAACCACTAAAAGTAAGAAATTCAGCAGTCTTACCATACCAAGCTCTCGGCGCCTGCTTTAATCCGTATAGAGCCTTTCGAAGTTTGCACACATACTCAGAATGGTCTTGACTTTGAAAACCCATTGGCTGGTTCATGTAAATTTCTCGATCCAATTCTCCATGCAAAAACGCATTCTTGACATCCATCTGCCATAAACTCCAATCCTTGCTGGCAGCAAGTGCAAGTAAGACTCGAACAGTTGTAAGCTTTGCAACTGGACTGAATGTTTCATCGTAATCCAATCCATATTGTTAAGTGAACCCTTGAGCTACTAGGCGAGCTTTGTATCTTTCAATCGATCCATCTGTGCGGCGTTTTATCTTAAACACCCATTTGCACGAAATAGGCTGCACATCTTTTGGCTTGGGCACAAGCTCCCAAGTTTGATTTTGTTGTAATGCAACAACCTCATCTTCCATAGCTTCAATCCACTTTGGATTTTGAGATGCTTCCTCAAATGTCTCTGGTTCTTTGGCATCCATTTCTTCTGCAATGGCAGCATTAGCATATTTGGGATTCGGCTTTCTGACTCTAGTTGATTGCCTAAGTGGAACCATGCCACTTTCTTCACTTGGTTGATGGTGCACACCTGTTTGCCATCGATTTTGAGATACACCTCCTTCAACATCACCATCTACATCTTTAGTATCATCAATTCTCAATTGAGTTTGAGAAGATTGCACCACATCTTTGAAAACATTTGGCAACACTTCTTTACTTGAGGACCACCATGAAGAGGCTTCATCAAACACCACATTCTGGGACGTGTAGCATTTACCGGTTGTAGGATCACAGCATTTCCACCCTTTTCTTTGACTGTCATATCCTACAAAAATACATCTAACAGTCTTTTTGTCCATTTTGCTACGTAATTGGTCAGGTATGAATACATAGCATACACAACCAAAAACTCGAAAATAACCAACAGTAGGTTTCACACTCCATAATTTCTCAAAAGGTGAACGAAAACATAATCTTTGTTGAGGAAGCCGATTGATCACAAAGGCTATAGTATTCATTGCTTCTGCCCAAAATCTTCCAGGTACATTCTTTGCATGAAACATACTTCGACAAACTTCTGTTAAATGTCTATTCTTTCGTTCTGCGACGCCGTTTTGTTGTGGTGTGTTGGCACATGTGAACTAGTGATGTATTCGACTTTCTCGAAGGTATTGACTAAATTCTTCTGAATTGTATTCTCCGCCATTGTCAGTACGCAAGCAACAAATTCTCTTACCAACTTCTGCTTCAATTTTTCCTTTGAACTCCTTAAACTTTGCAAAGATGTCAGATTTTGCCTTTACAAAATAAAGCCATACATACCTCGAGAAGTCGTCTATAAAAGTCACCATATACTTCATTCCACAAACTGATGGTTGTTTGACAGGTCCAAACACATCAGTGTATCAACTCTAATGGTTCTTTTGCTTGAAACTTTGACTCTTTAAATGGTAGCTGATGAGCTTTTCCATATTGACAACCTGCACAAATTGTGTCAGTTCTCACTTCAAGTTGAGGAAGCCCTTTCAACATTGACTTCTTCATCATCACATCTAGCTTGGAGTAGCTAACGTGACTCAATCTCATGTGCCATAAATCTGCTGTTTCACTCTTTCTGGTTTTGTCCACATACGCAGTCTCTTCTGTCATCACATAAACTGACTCTAATCTTTGTCCCTCCATCATTGGTTTTTCTGAAATTTTGAGATCTCGATACACTTTCACATCTTGCGGGCCAAACAAGACAAAATGACCTGAAGATGTTAGTTGTGCTACTGAAAGTAGATTTTTAGTCATACCTGGAACATGGTAGACATTTTGGAGAGATACTTCACTATCACATTGAGGAGAGACTACTGCATCACCAGTATGAGCAATTGGTAGCTTTGAGTTGTTCGCTGTCACCACAACACGGCTTCCTTTGTATTTCGACAAGTTTTGCAACTTATCCTTGTCACCTGTCATATGATTTGAGCAGCCAGAATCGACAATCTAGTCATTCTCGTAATCAATTTTCTTGGATGTTGTTGCAATGAGAGCTAACTCCTCTTCTTCTATAACAAAGAGTGCTTCTGCATCCCATTCTTCTTCAGTTTTGGAAGTAACCACATTACTTTCTATGGACTTTTTCTTTGACCAGCAAGACTTTGCCTTATGACCTTTTCTTCCACAGTTGTGACACTTCCCTTCAAACTTCTTGTTGTTGCCATGGTTCTTTGCTGCTTCCCCTGTACGATTGCTCCCTTCATATTGTTGATATTTTGCCTTATCTTCATTTCTATTTGACCCACAATTATTGTGCTGCTTGGAATTCCACTTGCTTTTGTGAGCATAAAGTGCCTCCTCTTCACTTTTCAATGAGATTCCTCCCATTTGCTTGGCCAAGGCTTCTTGAGCAGCAAGCAAATTCTCAAACTCAACAAGTGATGGCTGATTTTGCCATCCTTGTACTGCAGCAACAAAGCCTCTATATTCAGGTTTCAGACCATGAATGATTATCCTTTTCATTCTGGTTTCCCCAATTGGAGCTTGTGGGTTCATCTCAGAAATTTTCCGGCACAACGTTTTCACCTTGTGAAAATATTGAGCGATAGTCATGTCGCACTGGGCTACCGACAATAACTCGCTCTCCAGCAATTGGAGTCTCGTATCATTCCTTTTTGTAAACAACTTGGCTAATGTAACCCAGGCTTCTTCGGGAGTCTTGGCATCTCGAATGTGCTCTAGCACTTCTTCTACAACAGTTGTCTTCAAAATGAACAATGCTTTGCCTACTTTAATCTTCCATTTCCGCAGCGTTCCATTTGTATCAACTACCATTAACAACTTCCCACAAATCTTGTCCCTGCATGTATGACGTGATACATGTGGACCAAGTATTGTAATTTTGATTGTTGAGCTTTTTGACTCTACCCACTACTTGAAGATCATTCATTTCGCCAAGATAAAAATCCCCAATGTCCTGCTCTGATACCACAATGTAGAACACAATGTGCCACAACTGATAGAAAGAAAAGTAATCTGATATGAAGAGAAGAAAAAAAACTGATGTTCTCTTTATTAATTAATTTCCAGCAAAACAAAGTGTCTTTAAATAAACTTACATACCCAAAATTGTAGGAGCTAATTTGCTACTGATAAGACCCACTACCCTCTAAAGAATAGGACAAAACAAGATTGCAAAGAACAATTCAAATTAAAAAATCGTAACTAACTAAAGACTTATTCAAACGAGATGGTCTTCCACAAACTGGACACCTGGACAAAATAAATCTTCATGAACTTGACAGCTGGACTTCCATTCCATGAGCTGGAGTTGCATTTTAACATGTTACACTTTCTCATAACTTTCATTTTTTATTGGTATTCTTGGGGTTTCAAGTATTAAAAAAGGATGGCTACAGCTTATACATAATCAACGTTCAGATTTCCTTCGACGGCTGCTGCCTGGCAATGTAGATTTGTATCATATTTGACCAAGTCCACCATTTTTTGTTAAAACAGAAGCTTCACTTTATTTGAACTCCACCAAATCCACTCAACTTGTCAAAGTTCACGCTCTTCTTGATGTATAATGATGACTAACGACAAAAAAAAAAAAAAGTTTCAATTCATCTTGGTGCAAAGAGTTTGAGTTTGGGATGCTAACCATCCCCTTAACAGGAATTCCTTTGGGCAGTTCAAACTTTTGTTCCCTCTCTTCATCCGAAGGATGCATCCTCGTCTCTTACCAACCTCTTGTCTCTTCTTGGTGATCGTATTCATAACCCACGTCCCGACATGTTTAGGAGCCGATGATGAGCGATACACGAATTGCAGTCGATTGTTTCAGTGCGGAAGTCTGTCGAACATTGGGTATCCTTTCTGGGGAGGGGACAGACTAAGCTACTGCGGTGACTCAAGTTTTGGGCTAACTTGCGTAAGTAATGTCCCGGAGATCACAATTGAGTCCATAACATACAGAGTCCTTGCAATAGATAACACCTCACGGGTTCTCACCGTCGCTAGGAACGATTACTGGAACACCGTGTGTCCGACACAGTATCTTAACGCCTCCCTGGGTAGGACCCCTTTCAGCTATGAATCAGACTCCCAGGAGGAAATGATGCTCTACTATGATTGTCAGATACTTTCCAGCAACATACAAATTCCGAATGAGTTCAATTGCACGAAAAGCAGTAGCAACAGTACCGGTATTTTTGCGTTTAGCGGTCTCCAGTCCTCCTACTCCTATAATAGTCAATTGGTTTCTTGCAATACTAGTGTCAGTGTTCAAGTTAATAAGACAAAGGCCGAGGCTTTGGCAAGTGCTTCAACTGGGATTAACGAGACGCAAATTACGCAACTTCTTGACACCGGTTTTGGGCTGCAGTGGGAAGCAAACGACACTAATTGTGAGCGGTGTGCCAAGTCGGGTGGGCGATGTGGGTCTAATTCAAGTTCGTTCGCTTGCTATTGCTCAGATCAGGCTTATGACCTTACTTGTGGTAACTCGAGTATGAATGGTACGTGACCGGCCCTTTTAAACTCCCTTGTTAATGGCTCTTGTTTGTTTGGTTATAAGCTATGTACCCCTAGTAAGGGGTGGAAACAAATCGAGTTACTCGAGGTCAGTTCGACCTTAATTCATGACTAAAACAAACTTAAATTAAGTTTGATTTGTGACTTATTTAAAATCAAGCTTAAGTCTAATAAAGTTCGGCTAAAAAATTAACAAGTTAGTTCAATAAAATAATAAATATATATTTTTATAATATTTTTATATTTTTAATAATATTTTAGACTTAAACGAGTCATTTTAGTTTAATCGAACTATTTGCGAACTAATCTCGAGTCTATAAAAAAATTCGAACTAAGTTCGAACCCAGTATAAATAGCTCGGGCCGAACTTAAATAATTTAAAACTTAATCTAGTTCGATTTAGCTTGACTCATTTTGATTCGTCCCACTCATTTTCTCCCTGCCTTGGTGGAAACTTAAAGCTTTGCTTGGCTTGCGTATTTGCATAAACTATGTCGAAAATTAAAAGAAAATCTGGCCGTTCGTATGTGGGCCTGCGAATCAATGTAAACCCACACGAACCCATGTGACAAACAAAACCTCGAGAGATTGATCCCAGGTTAGAAGTATATCCCACAATGGTAGTTTTCACACATTGAGGTGCACAGGTTTGGACTTTTGCAGGTTGCTTTGCTTGGAATAAATCATAGCCCTGACCCACCTAATATGAATTTCTCCTTTACATCGGTTGTTACGTTAATTTCTTTGTAATCTTGGGAACTGCTTAACCTTAACTCAAATTCTAAACATTAATTAACAAGTGAATTAGTATGCTCTGCGTGTTCTTCTACAACAATTTTACCGTGTGATAAAAGTGCTGAATTTTAAAATTTAAGTTTTTCTGAGAGGCTGATATGTTGGACTTTCTCAGAACTTTCATTTTTTATTGGTATTCTTTCGGTTTCAAGTATTAAAAAAGGATGGCTACAGCTTGCACATAATCAACGTTCAGATTTCCTTCGACGGCTGCTGCCTGGCAATGTAGATTTGTATCATATTTGACCAAGTCCACCATTTTTTGTTCAAACAGAAGCTTCTCTTTGTTTGAAAAACCCCACCAAATTCACTCAACTTGTCAAAGTTCACGCTTCTCTTGATGTATAATGTTGACTAACGACAAAAAAAAAAAAAAAAAAAGAAAGTTCAATTCATTTGGTACAAAGAGTTTGAGTTTGGGATGCTAACCATCCAGAAAAATAAAAAATATGGCGGAAGTCTAAAAAATAAACGTAGACAAACGAAAGTAAAAGAGGCATACGATTTAACGAGGTAAAATCTTAGAACCACTTCTAAGTAAAAATCTCGAGTCTATAAGGCAACTATCCTTGAAAATCAATCCACTATAAAATCAAAAATTACAAGAGTTTATCGTACATGACTTGACTCGACACCCGTCCTAGTCTAAGTACCTCTTGCTTGCTACCTGTGTGATTGACTCCGCTTTTGAACTCGAACGGCACCTCCTAGAACCTAGAGATGTTCTTCACTTTTCAAACCCTTTGAAATCACGATCAATTGTTATTTTTTGAATTTCGACACCCTTGATTGCCTCTGCCGGAAAGTGTTTTTTTTTCTTCTTCAAAGGTTATTATTAGGTCTAGCAGAATATATTATATTTATATTCGTTCCCAATATGAAAACAAAATAAAAATCGAATATGTTAGAAATCTGCAGACTGTTCAAATCTCAATCACACCATATTTGGAATGAATTAACTTTTCAATTCAATCTTGAGGAACAACTTGACCAATAAAGACTCAATACAAAAATTACAAATATTAAATACTTATTGACTCGTAATTATCACACCTAAAAATTAAACCTTACAATCCTTAACAGGAATTCCTTTGGGCAGTTCAAACTTTTGTTCCCTCTCTTCATCCGAAAGATGCATCCTCGTCTCTTACCAACCTCTTGTCTCTTCTTGGTGATCGTATTCATAACCCACGTCCCGACATGTTTAGGAGCCGATGATGAGCAATACACAAACTGCAGTCGATTGTTTCAGTGCGGAAGTCTGTCGAACATTGGGTATCCTTTCTGGGGAGGGGACAGACTAAGCAACTGCGGTGACTCAAGTTTTGGGCTAACTTGCGTAAGTAATGTCCCGGAGATCACAATTGAGTCCATAACATACAGAGTCCTTGCAATAGATAACACCTCACAGGTTCTCACCGTCGCTAGGAACGATTACTGGGACACCGTGTGTCCGACATAGTACCTTACCGCCTCCCTGGTTACGACCCCTTTCAGCTATGGATCAGACTCCCAGGAACTGATGCTTTACTATGATTGTCGGATACTTTCCAACACCATAACAATTCTGAATCAGTTCAATTGCAGCAACAGTACCGGTATCTTTGTGAAGAGAGGTTTGACGTCCTCCTTTGATAGTCAAGTGTCTTCTTGTGATACTAGTGTCAGTGTTCGAGTTAATAACACAGAAGCTGAGGCTTTGTCGAGAGCTTCGACTACGGGTGCAATAAACGTGACCCGACTTCTTGACACCGGTTTTGGGCTGCAGTGGGAAGCAAACGACACTAATTGTGAGCTCTGTGTCGGGTCGGGTGGGCGATGTGGGTCTAATTCAAGTTCGTTCGCTTGCTATTGCCCAGATAAGGTTTACGACCTTACTTGTGGTAACTCAAGTATGAATGGTACGTGACCGCCCCTTTAAAACTCCCTTGTTAATTGCTTTTGTTTGTTTGGTTATTGTTAAGAGAATAAAGATAAATAAAAGGAAATTAGAAAAATTCTGTATATTAAAACTGTATATTAAATTATATTAAACTATGTATTAAATACAATAGAAAAGTAACTCTATTTATAGAGGTGCCAAAGTAGAATCAGAATAAGTATAGGAAACTAAATTAGAATAGGAATAGGAAACAATAAGAAAACCTATAATGAAAAGGAAAATGATTTCCTAATTATAATTTCTAAATTTCTATATTTTATATATGTCAACACCTTCTCTCAAACTCAAGATGAGAAATTAGAGACCAACTTGAGTTTGAAGATTAAGAACTGGAAAGCAGTTACGAATACGCCGTAACTTTGAGACTATGAACTGGAAATCAGTCATCACATCCCTATCACTTCGCGCAGGTTACACGTCTTCAGAGATCACTAACATAGATTTGATTAGACGCCGTAAGATCATGAGTCCAAATCTATTAACGCACCTCGAGGTCACAAAAACGTAGATCACGATCCCAAATCTACTAACGCGCCTCGAGATCACAAAAATGTAAATTACGAGACAAAATCTACTAACAGGTCTCGAGGACACAAAAACGTAGATCACGAACCAAAATCTATTAACGCGTCTTGAGGTCGTAAAAACGTAGATCACGCGAACCGAGCTTGCAGGGGAAAACGTGTTGAATGGCTAAAGTACGTAAAGCCAAAAGCGTAATATAACATGTGCATGTCTCCAATAGAGTGATCGAGGTCTTCAATAGCAAAACTGAAGCAGCAACTAAGTATGGAAGTAATATGTAATTGGGTAAAGTAACAACGGAGGCGACTATGATGGCAGGAAGGGTAGCACCGATAGCCAAAAATGAGATCATTGGGTGCCTAAGCTACCCAGGATCAGAAACCATGAGCTCTGATACCATATTAAGAAAATAAAAATAAATAAAAGGAAATTGAGAAAATTATGTATATTAAAACTGTATATTAAATTGTATTAAACTGTATATTAAATACAATAGAATAGCAACTCTATTTATAGAGGTACCAAAGTAGAATCAGAATAGGTATAGGAAACTAAATTATAATAAGAAACTAAATTAGAATAGGAATAGGAAACAATAAGAAAACCTATAATGAAAAGAAAAATAATTTTCTAATTATAATTTCTAAATTTCTATATTTTATATATGTCAACAGTTATAAGCTGTGTACCCTTTGCTAGAAGTGGAAACAAATTGCGTTATTCGATTGACCTCAATTTATAACTGGCAAGTTGGCTCAGTAAAATAATAAATATATATATATATATATATATTATAATATTTTATATTTTTAACAATTTCGATTCATTATTATGTTCTATGGGATTTGCTACTTCACTTCAAAAAGAATATTTGTTACTGGGTGTGGGGGCATGGCAGAACCTCCCGTTCATTAGATGGGAAGTCCTATTTTTCTTCTTGGTGTCTCTCAAGCTGCGTTGGTTTGATAGTTGAGTAGGCCAAATAATCTTTTAGCGGCTTTAATTTTTTTGACGTTTCCATTATTTTTTATGTTTTTGACTGTGGATGAAATTTTCTTGCTTGCTTGTCATAGAAAATTGATAAACAGTCATCACGGTGGTGTCATGGGTGGAAAGGCTACGCCTTTATTTCATCATTTGATTAATTGTGATGGCCCTTTTCTTAAATTTTTTATTTTTGGTTAGGCTTAGAGGAGGAGGAATGGGGGTGCTAATGGGCCCAACCATGATACTAGTGTCTAAACTTATTCATTTGTCAGATAGTGAGAGTTTTTGGACTCTTTTGAAGGACGAACATCAACTTACTCGTTTCACGAATCAGGTCGGCTCGTTTAAATATGCGATGAGGTTGATTTTCTTGTTGAAATTTGACTCATTTACAAAATGAACAAATATGAATGAGTTATGTGGTGAATTGATGAACAAATAAGACTGCTCAGTTTATTTGCAACTTTAATTGAGATATGGTTAATCTTTTTTCTTCTTCATATACATAAAACTACAAAATAACTTACCGAATGAATTTTTGTTTCTCTTTTGCATATATAACCAAATATTTGAGCGGAATAGAAAAAGTTAATAATTTAGTAGTTACAAAATTAAAATTAAAATATCTGATTAAACGAATAAGTTGATAGTTTATGAAAGATTTTTTTTTTCCGTAATGCTTAAAATAATAGATAAAATAATATGAGGGAATAAATTTAGTCAATTTACGAAAAGTCAATCAGTCAAAAGCTTGAAAAGCTATTGCGCTCCCAAACGGTTCTTTTTTGCTAGAGTAAAGAGCGAATAAATTTCCTATGATCCACTGGAAGGTATTTAGCCTATATGAATTGTATTTTAGTCTTTTTAACATTTGAACAAACATTAATTTATGGGTCTTATGATTGTTGCAGGGGAAGGTTCTTCAAACACACAAGCGAAGATAGGTACGAAATCATTCTGTTTAAAATCCCTCGGTGATGTTCTCCAACAGAAAGGACTTTCCATTACTATCTGTTCATGTGCACAATAATAATAATTCATCTATTTTTTCAAAGAGATCTCTTTTTAGGCTTAGCCTCTGTTGTTCGCCATAAGTTGTGTTTGCATCAAGAATTTTTCAATGGAAAAGAATTCAAAATTACTTTTCTTGTTTATTTTATGAAGAAAAATAAAAAGAAAAAAATCATGGGATTAAAAAAATTAAAAGTAAATACACTAAAAAAGCCATTCCCTTTTCCTTGCCTTCACCAAATCTTCATTCCAAACAGACCCTTTGTGTTTGGCAATTTGCTAATCACACTGACTAACCACATTAATTCTTTATATACAATGCAGTTGCCCTCAGTGTCTTACTCAGTGTTTCTGCAATTACTATCTTAATCATCACAATCTATTGCCTTAAAAGGAAAGGCACATTGACGGTCTCATGGAAAAAGGAAAGATCAGAAGATCAAAACGTGGAAGCATTTATTAGGCAATATGGATCCCTTGCTCCAAAGCAGTATAGGTACTCAGATATTAATAAGATGACCAATGCGTTTAAAGAAAAACTAGGCGAAGGAGGATATGGAACTGTGTACAAAGGAAAGCTCTTTGATGGTCGTCTTGTGGCAGTAAAGATCCTGAGTGAGACCAAGGGAAATGGCGAGGAGTTCATTAATGAAGTCGCTAGCATTAGTAGAACTTCCCATGTCAATGTAGTTGCTCTTTTGGGTTTTTGTTTCGAGAGGAATAGAAAAGCTCTTGTTTATGAATTCGTGGCCAACGGATCATTGGACAATTTCATTTACAACGGTGAATCTCTGGAATGGAAAACTTTGTACCAAATTGCAGTTGGCACTGCGCGAGGGCTAGAGTACTTGCACAGAGGATGTAGCACTAGGATTGTGCATTTTGATATAAAGCCACACAACATTCTCTTAGACGAAGATTTCTACCCAAAAATTTCTGATTTCGGCCTTGCTAAACTATGTCAAAGGAAGCATAGTATTATATCAATGTTGGGTGCTAGGGGGACTGCTGGATATATTGCTCCAGAAGTGTTTTCTAGAGCATTTGGTGGAGTCTCTCATAAATCCGATGTCTATAGTTATGGAATGTTAGTTCTTGAAATTATTGGAGCACGAGAGAATCCTGGAGTAGTCCAGACAAGCGAAGTATATTTTCCGCAGTGGATCTATGAGCACCTCGAACATGGTAAGGATCTAAGACTAGTCAGAGTCGCTACCAGGGAGGAGGAAGAAACGGCGAGGAAGATGATCTTGGTGGGTTTGTGGTGCATTCAAACCTATCCATCAGACCGGCCGTCAATGAGTAAGGTGCTTGAAATGTTGGAAGGAAGCCTTGAATCCTTGCAAATTCCACCAAAGCCTTCCATCTTATCTCCTGTAAGATTGCAAGCATCTGCCTATGACTCTCTGTCCTCGACTATGGATTTGGAGGAGGGAATGTCGGCAAGTAATCCTTCAAGCTTTCAAATTCCATCAAAACCGCTCCAGTTCTCTCCCGCAAGGTCTGGTCAGTCAGCTTCTTCCAAGACATTGGCATAAATTTTTGGAAAAATATCGAGGCTTCTTTGATCAAGAAGAAGAAGTGTATACTAATGAACAATTCAGTAGCATCTTCTTGTTTTTCAGCTTCCACTTGATTATCTTTCATATATAGAGCATGTTACGGACCTCCCTCTCAAAATTAAAAGAAAACATTGATAATAGACCCCTTTGAGGATTGTGACTAAGGGCTTCCTAACTAGTGAAATCTCCAAACTAAATATGATTATCTTGATCAATTTTTAATTTAGTTCGAATAATATACATATAATCGTAACTAATAGATGCGTAATAGACTAATACAGTGCAGTCCTTTTGGTCTTCCATGTAGTAAACTAATTGTCAGGAATTTTAAATTTTCAACAAATATACACAAACTGTAGCCAGTTGTTTCAGTGCACAAACACTTCAAGCATTGGTTACCTTTTCTGGGGAGCTAACCAGGCAGAGCACTGTGGTCATCCAAGTTTTGAGCTAAATTGCCAAGGGGATGTCCTAGAGATCAAGTTTCAGTCAAGAACGTACCTGAGTCCTTAGCAATTTGTAAATGTATTGGACCCAATGCGCAATGTGGTTCCCGGTTGAATTCTAGTTCATTTGTTTGCTACTGCTCAGATCAACCTTAAGCACTTACTTGCAACAACACCACTAAAGGCATGAAGGTTACCCACGCTTAATCCTAATTTTGTTACTCTTATTTGGTTATGACTTTGTATAGTAACAATATTGATTTATCTGGGTTTTTCAATGAGATTCGTTGTTGTTGTGTTTAATCTGCTTCTGATTATCTCCATTTCAGCTAACAAACTGAGATCCTCTTGGACTTGTTCCTCAACATCCCCCCACCCCCCCCCCCCCCAAAGGAGAAGAAATTTAATTGGAGTTTGTTTTTCACAAAAGCAGTTTCAACAAATAAGATGCAAAAATTCAAAAATTTCTTTCGGATTATAAATTAAGCCAAGAGTATTGATAATTTGCAAATCCTTAAGTCAATTCTAGCAACCAACCGCCACCATTTCATTGCCTCCATTCCAGAGCCGCCTAGCCACCATTGTTGTCATTTTGCAAGTTTTTGTAATAATTACTTTGCAAGTTTTTTTTTTTAAAGCTTTAGATTTTGGCTATAAATAGATTACTAGTGATCAATTTAGTGTGTGGCAAATCTCATAAAAAAATAGTCTTTAGAGTGAGGGAAAAAAAAAAGTAAGCTTTCCTCAAAATCTAGTAACTCTAGTTTTTCAAAAAATTTGGAGTTTGTGGCTTCAATTTGATCTTAAACCCATGGGGCATTGGCTTTAAGCATTTGAAATTTAGATGTGAAATCAGCTTGGTGAGCAAGTCAGCAGGCTGATCTTTACTAGAAATGAAACAAACTACAAGCTTGTTTTGAGCAATATGATCTCGCACAAAATGGAAATCAATTTCAATCTGCTTCATCCTAGAATTAAACACCTTTGATGAGCACATAAATATGTTGCTTGACATATCATCTACACCGATACATTTTGACATATTAAAGATTAATCTAAAATATTCACAAGGTTTTAACATATAATAATCACCGATGCAAATATCTCCTAGAATGGAGAACGTTGTACCAAGTTATAGTTAGTATTGCACGAAAGCTAGTTTAAGTACTTACACAAAGGTTGTAGTACAAGAATTGTGTATTTTGATATAAAACCTCACAACCTTCTCTTAGATGAAGACTTTTGCCCAAAATCTCTGATTTTGGCCTTGCTAAGCTTTGTCACAGGAAATAGAGTGCCATATCAATGTTGGGTATAAGAGGGATTGTTACATATATTACGTCAGAAATGTTCTCTAGAACATTTGTTGAAGTCTTTCACAAATCTAGTGTTTATAGTTATGGAATGCTAGTTTTTGAAATAACTAGAGCACGACAGAGTGTCGATGAAGTTCAAACGAGTGAGATGTATATTTCACACTGGGTTTATAAGCATCTCAAACGCAAAGAGGATCTAAAACTCCTTGGTGTCTTGACTAGAGAGGATGAACTAACTGTGAGGAAGATGATTTTGGTGAGTTTGTGGTGCATTCAAACAAATCCATTTGACCAGCCATCAACGAGTAAGGTGGTGGAGATGTGAGAAGCAAGTCTTGATGAATCCTGGCAAATTCCACCAAAGCCTTTCCTGTGTTCTCCTACGAGGTTCGACCCATAAGCCCCAGAAGCTTTCAATTCAAAAACAAATGTAGCGGCAGAAATGTCCAAGCCTTCTTTGATTGGATGATAAGAGTACCAATGTAGAATGATTCTAGACCCGAAATGCTGAAAAAGCAGAACTGGATAGTACCTTGCTAGATTGTATCTTCCGCTAAATCTTCCTTATATGCAGAAAGTCAACAATACCTTCCAAGAATTTTCAAGTAATATACAAAGTTGGTTGTTGCAAAATTTTATTGGAACGTTAATTTCAGAATAATTTCTGTGTGATTTCCTTGACATTTGATCGGGAAAGCCTTAAGGATTGAAATTAATTTCAATACCTATGATAGGTATTATTTGATATTATATAGTTTATACAAAAAACGCGAGGGTTGTGCAAAGTCCAATGCAAGCTTTTTTAATTTTTATTTTTTAGTTTTGTTTCTTATTTGGAGGATGACAAGTATTGTATTTTTTATTTTTTTTTTAAATTTATGGTAAATTATTTACTTTTATTAGGGGTATTGAATTTTTTTTTTTTTAGATGTTTAATCTTATTTTTATATAAAAAAATTTTGAAGATTGTTATTAGTCTTACAAGTGTCTCACTTTTATATTTTTTTTTTGTATGTGTGCTTTTTTTTTTTTTTTTGGGAGAATCTACATGTATTATTTTATTATTATTTTTTTGTAAATTTATAGTAGATCATTTTAATGATGTGAATATTTGAAATATATTTTTTATTTTTTAGTATTTAAATATTACAGATCCATTTGTTTTAATATAAAATATTTTTGAAAAACGCATTTATTCATGTTAGAAGAAAATATTTTTCAAAATCATGAGTAAATATCTATATTTTGAAAAAATATTTTATATTGAAATAAACAAAGCTTATATATTTTTATATTAAATGTTGCATATATTTATTTTTCATTTAAATATATTACAAAAATTCACAACATCTAATTGATAATTGTAACAATAGATGAGTAATGTGGAACTCTCAACAAATTAGACGGGGTTGAATATGGGATCGACTTGGCTCCGCTGGTACTCCATTCTACTAATAGAATTGAATTTTCATGTAATTAGCTATCGATGCTTTATTTTTTTTAAATTAATAATTCAAATAAATTCACAAACACTTCTAACTCTAAGTAGATTTTAATATCCACCAAAATTACATAGATTTACAAGAAAAATTCAACAATTTAATTATTTAAATTAATTATTAAGGTTGCCGTCTCATGTGAACTGATGTCTTCTTGGTTTGTTTCCTCCTAATATTTGTTTCATTAAAAGCAATGTCAGCCTTTTATACTATGCACATTTGATACTATAGTATTATTTTAAAAATTATTTTTGAGAAAGAGTTAGACAAGAAATTAATTTTTAGAATAGAGGAAATCTAAAGTACTAAATTTAAATTAAATAAATTATCAATCAATAGCATGTTAAGAAAAGAAGAAAAATAAAATATCAAATGCATATTATTTAAGTGGTTTAAAAAGTATATAACAATAAAAAAATATTTATCAATAAATTAATTTTTTAATTGAATTATTTTTAATTATTGAATCTTATAAATTATTATTATTATTATTATTATTATTTGTCATTCCAAATTAAACAAGAATTGTGATTTTAAAATTTCTTTCTTTTTTTTTTTTTATTAATACAATGTATCATATCGTCAATCCCACGTTGGGGTTGCTCGGTACTAAATAGGTAAGGTACTGTACACGCGACCACACGTAGGATCTAGGGCCTCCCATCTAAGCAAAATGGAAATAAAGCCTGGGCCCCGGATCCTAGCTCATGCTGGTCCTCACTCCAGAAATCAGACTAGCTTCCGGGTCAAAATTTGCTTGCTTTACCAACTGACTGGGTACTTGAATTCCACAATTAAATAGAAAACGAAAGGTCCACTTTTTTGTCCAACCTCGCGGGGCTACTGGGGCCACTTAATTAAGATAGTTCATTGACCACTAACGATTTGCAGATATTAGAAGTTGAGTTAATTTTGTCCGAAAGGGTAGTCGAGTTGGTTCGGATGACAGGTTAAAAGGTCTGGAACTAATAAGTTTTGGGTTTGACTCCTCTTAGGGGCAGTCCTTCCTCTAATTGTGGAGGGCCATCCAACAGTCTTCTCGGCTAAGCCGGTCAGCCAGGACTTGCTTAGGTTGGTTTACCTCCTCGTGGTTCTTTGCCGGCTAGGGCCACAAGACGGGCTTCACCCAGTGCGCACCCATGGGTAACGACTGCGAGTTTCTCCCCGACCCCAGAAGTTGAGTTAATTTTTGGTAATCATTTTTACCTTTTTATAATTCAATGAAATAAAATATACACTTTTTATTATTGTTAGAAGTGAACATATATATAATTCTTTAATATTTAAATTAAATTGTCAAATGAATAATATTTTTTTAAATTTAATAAGCATACAATATTCACTTGCAATGTAACACCCTGTTACGTTTTTTTTTTTAAATAAAAAAATTATCATTAAATGGCTAAAGTACTATTTTTTTTTTCAAGTAACAGAATCTTGCAAAATAAAATTCGAAATGAGGCATTAAAAACTTAGCCACTATTTTTTTTGGATACAAAAAAAGAAAGTAACATAATATTGTATGATTTGTGAATGTCACGCATATCTCAAATTTAAATAGATATTTTTCTTTTATTTTTTTGATAACTCATGATGTCCAAGCTAATTTAGCCGGATCTCGACTAATCCCTAAAAATTCTTAAATTAACGATTGGATAACTCTCTAATTAAAAAAATTGTTTATTTACTTGTTAGTCAAGAGTCATTAAATTTTTTGAAGTAGAACTAGAGTAATAAAATGAGAGGGCTAAACTTAGAATAAATTTTTAACCCATCAGACTGGAATATGTTTGAAATTTATTTGTGTTGATGTAAAATGTTTTCAAAAAATAACTTTATTGATTTTCAAGAATATATTTTTCAAAAATATCAGGAAATTTATTTCCGAGCAACCATTTTATGTTGAAACAAATAGAGCTTAAATTTAATTGTCAAGGTAACCCATGTAAATCTATTTATTTTTTAAATTAAGCTATATTTTTAAATAATTTTAAAAATTACGAAAATAAATAATTTAGTACTAAAATAAATATTTTCATGAATTTCAATATAGAAATTAATTTTTTTTATAAAAATATAAATAAAATAATATATAAATATATAAAATACATAAAAAATATATTTTTAAGATTTTGGGTTAAGGTGCTTAATCTCAAATTCGAAACAAATAACTAAACATGTTTAAAAATTTTTTAAATCTAAAAAAAATAAAATAAAATAGGTGGATTGAAATAGCCTAGGTCTAAAATGTCCACCGTTACATAAAATTACATTCGTGTATATATATATATATATATATATTACATATTCACATAAATTAGAAAATAATATTCTACCAAAAAATAGACGAAAAAATGTCATCAAATTTTATATTTATAGAACTTTTTGTTACTTATTCACATAACTCTGATCAAACTTTCTTTTATCTTTTGGTCAAAATTTTTTTGTTAGTGCATAGCATTGTTGTATAAACATTGATAATTATAAGACGCTGAATTATTTTATGAAATGCAAATTCTTTCTCTAAGTTAAATGTGTATCCCCATCTTCTCCCACTAGCCCCAGAATGTTCCAATTCAGCAACGAATGTAGCGGCAGAAATGTCTGAACCTTCTTTGATTGAGGGGGATAAGGGAACCAATGTAGAATGATTTGGACCTGAAATGTTGAAAAACCAGAATTGGGTAGTACCTCATTAGTTTGTATATACCACTAAATCTTCTTTGTATGCAGAAAGTTAACAATACTTTCCAAGAATTTTCAAGTAATGTAAAAAGTTGGTTGTCGCAAAATTTTATGGGGATACTAACATCAGTATAATTTCTGTGTGATCTTCATGACATTTGATCGGAAAATCCTCAAGGATTGAAATTTCAGTATGTATGTAAGTATTATTTAATATTATATAGTTTATACAAAAAAACATGAGGGTCGTGCAAAGTTCATACAATTTTTTTATTTTTTATTTTCTTATTTTTATTTTTTATTTGGAGGATGACAAATATTACATGTTTTATTTTTTTATAAATTTATGGTAAATTATTTACTGTTATTAGGGTATTAAATTTTTTTATTTTTTTTATAGATGTTAAATCTTATTCTTATATCAAAAATTTCAAAATTTGTTATTGGTCTAACAAGTGTTTCACTTCTATATTTATTGTTTTCCTCTGTATGTTGTGTTCTTTTCTTCTCTCTCTCTTTGGGAGAACCTACACGATCTATTTTTTTATTTTTTTTTTGTAAATTTATATAGTAAATCATTTTATGATGTGGATATGTGAAAAATAATTTTTCTTTTTTAGGATTTAAACATTATGGATCTATTTGTTTCAATATAAAATATTTTCTGAAAAACATATTTTCTCATGTTATAAGAAAATATTTTCAAAGATGAGAGTAAATATGTATTTTATAAAAAATATTTTACATTAAAATAAACGAAATTTACATTTTTTTTACATTATATGTTGCATAAATTCATTTTTCATCCAATCATAAATTTAAATATATTACAAAAATTCACAACATCTAATTAATAATTATAGCAATAGATGAGTATTGTTTCAACAGATTAAATGGGATTAAATATGTAACGATCTGCATCCATATAGTACAATATTGTCTGCTTTGGGCTTAGTAAGCTACTTCTCAGGAGGTCACCCATCCTAGTACTATTTTCACTGGAGCACGCTTAACCTTGGAGTTTCCACTGAACTCAGTGCCCTCACAGTTTTAAAACGCGTTGTACTATTATGGATATCGAATATTACATATATGCCACTTCTTTCCACGACTCAGGCGATGTGGGATGGGAGGCATTGTTTCTCTGCTTCACCTTCCGCTTCACTCTCTCGCAGGCAGAGTCCCTCACGAGCAAGTCCCTCACAATCCTCCCCACTTACAAGGCACGCGTCCCCGCGTGGCCTCCTGTTTCACTCTCCCGCAGGCAGAGTCTCTCACAGGCAGGTTCCCTACACGTGGGGCCCACGCGTGATCCCACACTTCTGGCTGGGTATTGGCTCTGATACCATTTGTAACGACCTGCATCCATATAGTACAATTTTGTCCGCTTTGGGCTTGGTAAGCTACTTCCCAGGAGTCACCCATCCTAGTACTGTTCTCATTAGAGCACGCTTAATCCTGGAATTCCCACTGAACCCAGTGCCTTCACGGCTTTAAAACGCGTCGTACTATTATGGATATCGAATATTACATATATGCCACTTCCTTCCACGACTCAGGCGATATAGGATGGGAGGCATTACTTCTCTGCTTCACCTTCCGCTTCACTCTCCTGCAGGCAGAGTCCCTCACGAGCAAGTCCCTCACAATCCTCCCCACTTACAAGGCACGCGTCCCCGCGTGGCCTCCTGTTTCACTCTCCCGCAGTCAGAGTCCCTCACAGGCAGGTCTCCTACACGTGGGGCCCACGCGTGATCCCACACTTCTGGCTGGGTATTGGCTCTGATACCATTTGTAACGACCTGCATCCATATAGTACAATTTTGTCCGCTTTAGGCTTGGTAAGCTACTTCCCAGGAGGTCACCCATCCTAGTACTGCTCCCACTGGAGAGCACACTTAACCCTGGAGTTCCCACTGAACTCAGTGCCCTTACGGCTTTAAAACGCGTTGTACTATTATGGATATCGAATGTTACATATATGCCACTTCCTTCCACGACTCAGGCGATGTGGGATGGGAGGCATTACTTCTCTGCTTCACTCTCCCGCTGGCAGAGTCCCTCATGGGCAGGTCCCTCACAGTCCCTCACAAAATATGAGATAGATTTGACTTGACTCCATTCCACCAATAGAATGGAATTTTCATTTAATTTACTGTCAACGCCTTATTTTTATTTTAAAATTAAAAGTCTAGATTAATTCACAAACACTTGCAATTTCTAAGTAGGTTTAATATCCACCAAAACTACGTAGTTTTGCAAGAAAATTCAACAATTTAATTATTTAAATCAATTAATCAAACAAACTGTGATCCATTAAGGTTGCCGTCTTATGCGGGCTGATGTCTTCTTGGTTTGTTTCGTCCTAATATTTGTTTCATTAAAAGTAATGACAACCTCTTATAGAGTGCACTTATGATACTAAAATATTATTTTAGAATTATTTTTAAGAAAGAGTTGATAAGGAATTTATTTTTAGAATAGAGTTAATCTGAAGCATTAATTTTAAATTTAATAAAATATCAATCAATAACATGTTATGAGAGAAGAAAAATAAAATCTCAAATACATATTATTTGAGTGGTTTAAAATAATATATAAAAATAAAAATATTTATCAATAAATTAATTTTTTAAGTTAATTATTTTTAATTATTGAATCTTCTAAGTTATTATCGTTATTTGTCATTCCAAATTAAACAAGAATTGTAATTTTAAATTTTCTTTCCCTTTTTTTTTTCCCTATTAATACGATGTATCATATCGTCAATCTCGAGTTAGGTTTACAAGGTACTAAATGGGCAAGGCAAACTGTACACGCGACCACATTTGAGCCAGGACCTAGTGGCTTCCCATCTGAGCGAAGTAGATATAAAGGTTGGGCTCCAGGGCACGAGCGGATGCAAAATTCGTAATTGGTTAGGGTAAAATTATATTTATAAAATAAATAGAGATAAAATAAAAAATAATGTAATCAAAAACTTAGTAATAATAAGAAAAAAAGTACAATTATAAGTGAACAAAAAAAAATTAATAAAATTGTGGTATAATTTTTTAAATTTATTTTTATTGAACTTTTACTCGTTCAACCCATGGTGGGTCTTCACTCTAGAAATCATACTAGCTTCCGGGTCAAAATTTGCTTCCTTTTGGGTGGTTAAAAAAAATGACGCTTACGGTCATTGATCATTCTTTACGTACGGGCCGGGTACTTTAAATTCCACAATTAAATAGAAGACGAAAGGTCACGTATTTTTCTCCAACCTTGCGGGGCAATCACGGCTGTAATTTACTGTTTGAGTACCAATTATGCTATGCTCGCAAGAATCTCGCTGAGCAACTAAAGCCACTTATAAGATGGTTAATTGACCATTAATGATTTACACATATTATAAGTATGATTAATTTTTAGTAACTATATTTATCTTTTTATAATTCAATAAAATAAAATATACAGTTTTTGTTATTGTTAGAAGTGAACATATGTATAATTCTTTAATATTTAAATTAAATTGTCAAATGAATAGTACTTTTTAAATTTAATAAGCATAGAACATTCACTTGTGACGTAGCATCCTGTTACGTTTTTTTTTTAATCAAAAAATTAATAATGGTTAAAATATTACTCTATATATATATATATATATGTTTGCAAAGTAACAGAATCTTGCAAGATAAAATTCGAAATTGAGGAATTAGAAATTTAGTCATTATTTTTTCTTTTTTGGGGACCAAAAAGAAAGCAACATAATATTGTATGATTCCTGAATATCACATATCTCAAATTTACCTTTACGCCAATTAATCTCTGAAAGTTCTAAAATTAACAAGGAATTAATTTTTTTGAAATTAAACTATGTTTTTAAATAATTTAAAAAATTGTAAGAATAAATAATTTAGTGCCAATTAAAATAAATATTTTTTATGAATTTTAATATAAAAATTATTTTTAATAAAAATATAAATAAAATAATATATAAATACATAAAATACATAAAAAATATGTTTTTAAAATATTGGATTGACATGCTCAATCTCAAACTCGATGTAAATAATTAAACATGTTTAAAAATTTTTCTAAATCTAAAAATAATAATAAAATAAAGTAGTTGAATCTAAATAATCTAAGTCTAAAATGTCTATCGCTATGTAAATTTTACCTTTGTATATTACACATTTACATAAATTAGAAAATAATATTCTACCAAAAAAATAGACAAAAAAAAAAATGTCAACAAGTTATATATTTATAGAATTTTTGTTACTTATTCACATAATTCCGATCAAACTTTCTTATAATTCCGGACAAATTTTTTTGCTAGTGTGTAGCATTAATTGTTGTGTGTATACATAAGTAATTATAAGACAGTGAATTATTTTAAGAAATGCAAATCCCCTCTCTAAGTTAAATATGCATCCCCATCTCCACCCAACCTCTCGTCATTTCTTGATTTTTTTTAATGATAATTTATAAATAAATTGAGACAATGCAGACAAAAATATATAATTTGTAAAAATATAGTTAATGAAACCACGATTTGATACCGCTGTTTTCATATAGTTAGAAACCGTGATATAATTCCACAGTTTATTATGTTTTCTATCTAAATCATCCTATCTTCTGTAATAAATATTAACTTATTTAAATATTTTTATAGGTAATTATAATTCTGATATGGGATTAAAAAATCAAATTTACAAACTTATTTAAATTATTTAATAAATGATAAATTTGAATTTGTCATTTATTTAAATTCTCTTAAATTTATTTAAACATAATAAAACATCTAGAAATAATAAACACATACCCTTTTTTATTTTATTTTATTACAAGCTCTTTTCAACTTAGGTATGGAACTATAAACAGAGACCCTTTTTTCTTTTTTTTGGTTTTTTAACATTACAAGTATTCACCATGGTATATTTATTTCAGCTATCATTTACCCTACTCCCTACTCCCATTAATATCGACAAATTGGCAGACTTTGATCATTGTGATGTTCTTGTTATTGGATGACTACTAGAAAATGACATAGGAAGCAACTTGCTTGTGGTCCAGTAGATTTTTACACAATGCCTTGAATCTTCCATTCTCTAGAGGAAGACTGGAATGTCAAAAAAAGAAAAAAGAAAAAAGAAAAGAAAACCTACTAAGACATAAATGGGGTGGTTTCCTCCCATTTTTGTTGTACGAATTTCAAATCACTTTAGTAATACAAGTGAATACAGGTAAACAAAGAACTAAGTACAAAAGAATAAGAGATTTACATGTTTCGACGAAATGCCTATCTCCATGGCTAGTATTAGGTTTTCACTATGAACGATTACAAAAGTAGAAGAAAAAAACTTGAAGAAATCTTTAAGAAAACCCTTTTCACCTTCTTCTTAGTTTTTTTCTCAACTCAAAATTTAAAAAATCCCTAATTTGAATTCACATATGAGTGCAATACATTACATATATATGGGAACAATAAACTCAAGTCCAAAACAAATTAAAAGAACACTCCCAAAAATTCTGGATTCTCGTCACTTGCTAGGATGAGTTTTCCAACGAGCTTTTTTGTAGCCTTGCATGCACCTTGTTTTTCCTAGCAAAACTAGCAACTTAACCAACGAGCATCCTTGTTGCAAAATAGTATCCTTGGATTTTCAAGCGACCTTCTTAGTGAGGTTTCAAACTGCATGTACTCTTTCCCTCTTTTTCTAGCGAGCATTGGTGAGCTCACTGCATTCCGTTCACTTCACTCAAACATTTACTATTTTGCGACAACGTAACGAGTATGAGTTACAACTTAACATTTTTAATTTTGAAATTAGTTTATATTGTTGATTTTGTTGTCAACAATTAATTAGTAAACCTACCTCTTTTTTCCTTTCATTTTCTTAAGAAGGAAATTAGATAATGGCAATGTTGACTATTCATGTTAGAGTGTCGTGTTCGGATTTATAATTTGAGTCTATTTGTATTTATGCTCAAACATGTCAAAATTTAATGAATATGTTAAATTAATAATTTATTTCAAAATTGTATCAATTTCAGGTAAATTTCATGTTTTTTTCTCAGTAATTTGGGGTCATATTATCATGTTGTATTTGTTACCCCTAGAGAGTGGTGTGTAGTGCTTGTATTGTAATTAATTTGCGGATAGATTGCTTATCCATAGCTTTCTGAGGGTTTTTGGAATTGGATATAGGGGTTGTTTGGAGTAAGAAAAGTGAGATAAATTGAGATAAATTGTAGTTTGAGAAGAGTTCGTAATGCGTACAGTGAGAGAAAAAGTTGATGTGATATAAAGTTAACAGAGATTTATAGAATTTTTTGGAGAAATTCAGCAAACCAAACGACCCCATAATCTGTAAAAAATTTAAGGTTGAGTTGACAGCCACACAATAATATGGTGAGTGAAGTCAATGGGAGCAACTGGGTATTTATGAAAAAGGTTTCTTCTCTTGGATAGTTTTATAAGTGGACAAGAGGAACTCAATGAAAAAATTGGGTGGTTTTGAAGTGGTTTGTTGTTATTAAGTAGAAGAATCTATATGGTTCCTTCTTGGATAATGGGTTCAAAAGTTCAGGTCTGTCTGCTGATTATTTCCATCCAAGTTCTACTTGTAGCAGCAGAGACGAATGAGCTGGACTGTATGTTCAACTCTCATGTTCAAGATTTTTAGTTTATTGAGATTACTAACCATTTTAGTGTTTGATGATAGATGCAAAAGAGAATTCCAATATATTTTCTTCGCTTTTCCATGCCTTCTATTTTGACAAACAAGAATACGTCCACGGTTGTTAGTTAATGCATCATCCACAAATGCATAAATAATCAATTCACTGATGTTGGGATTGTATATGCTAGCCCTTTTTCCTGTTTCTTTTTCTGCAACCTTCTCATTTTTACTCTGGGGTTAGTTGCTTATATGAAGAGAAGAAACAATAACTAATGAAATACATTTTTTATATTGTTTCTGAGTGTGACAATTGGACTTACCTCTGCAATCAAAGGACTAGATCTGCATGCCCACCTTAGGTATGAGAAGTTTTTTCTGTCTGGAGCTATCTAATTTTTCTAGGAATAAATTTCAAAATGTAATACTTTGAATCACCCCCCCAGAACATGCAGTTGTATTTCTATGCATTGTTTTCAGAAAGCAAATCTGAGATCTGCTTCCGCGTTTAGCGGCGAGTTCTGTGTCTGCATATTATTTTGGGTTACTACTTAATCAGAAGTGAGATTCGGATGTCTGCGTTTTTAACTGAAATATAAAATGGCTTTGATTATTTAGAAGTGGTAATATTTGACCACCAAGGCAGTTTGTTGAACTTAAAAAAAATTCCTGATCAAATGTAATCTGAGATGGGGATGCGCTCCAGAGAAGCTAATATCAGTCTGAACATTTCTTAACTGTCATATAGTTACGGTTTTGTCGTCTCTAAAAGATAGCTGGAAGAACACACCACCCAATTGGGTTGGTTCGGATCCATGTGGTGATGGTTGGGAAGGAATTCGTTGCAACAATTCAGGTGTGACAGCCATGTAAGTTCGCCATCGCGTTTTTCCTTTTAATATATACTAACGACAAATTTCTTATTCTTCATTTTTTGAGCTGAGGTGTTAAACTGTCGGTTTCAATTCCAGAACATTAGCAAGCATGGAATTGTTCGGCGAGCTGTCTGGAGACATTGAATCTTTGTCTGAACTACAGATTCTGTGAGTCTTCCATTTTTTACCGTCCCTCTTCTCCCGTAAATAGATTCAGTTCTAAAGCACCAGTTAGTTTCCATTGTTCTTCTTGACTAGTCTACTTCTTGCTTAAGTCCAGCGGCTAAATATCCTTGGCTGTGAGAGGCACTCATGAGACGCATGCCCCACGCTCAAAGGATCTCTTTATCATCAAGTATTGCTCCTTGTAGGCTCTATCTAACACATTTAAGGTAATGGACTACTAATATTTCATTTTCGTTCGTTTGGGAACTAGTTTCCAGGATGAATTCATCCTTTTGTCTTCACACATCTTCGTTGGTATCTGACTTACAATAACATCACCAAAAAAAAAAAAAAAAAGTACGCCAAGGACATGGCACCATGAATTACAACATGGTAATTACGTCTTCTTGCTTCGTTGTGATGCCGACTTTTCTCTCTCTCTCTCTCTCTCTCACACACACACACGCATGCACCCACGCACTCGTGCTTCTATGCACAGTGGCACACATTAGATTTTTTTTCATAGTTCATATTTAAATAAAATGCCCCCAATTGACATAATAGAGTCCACTACCTGACACTAGTGTTTCTACATTATTTGCAACAGTTGTTTGAGACTGTATTTAATTATAATTTTTTTTTCTTCCTTAGAAGAACTGTTAAAATTAATTCCTGATTCGTAACTTTTTGTATATAGGGATCTATCATACAATAAGGGTTTGACAGGATATCTTCCTCAATCAATTGGAAATTTGACGAAGCTGTCAAAATTGTAAAATTTATTTATTTATTTATTTTTACTTGTTATACGGTGGCCGATTACTAAGATGCATATGTATAACCTTGTGACAAACCAATTGCTTCTACTTGCATTTCAGAATCCTGGTTGGTTGCAGTTTCATTGGTCCAATTCCTGACACAATAGGATCTCTGCAGCAGCTGCAAATTTTGTAAGGTTTTGGACTTTGGTGTTTTTCTTCTGCTTAAGCTAATAAATATGAAACTCACTCAGCATGGAAATCTTGGAAAAGTGTCACCATCCTTTTACCATTTTATTTTCTTATTAGAAAGTAACAAGTTCATAGTTGAAGGAACGTAGTAGTGCTGTCGGTCTTTAGTCCTGCATTGAGCAGGGATGTTACTTTTCACTCATTATGAAACACGAGACTTCTTTGTGACATGACTCCACCATGAAGGATCAACCGAATGAAGTAGTTGTAGCCTGTAAACTAACTGGTTACAAGGTCAAGTTATTGGATAAATTGCTTCACCCTCTAAATGATTGGCATAATCAGAAAATTATGACATTACCTACAATACCACAAACACAGAGTAGTTGGCTGGTCCCTTGATAATTTTTTTAATAGATAAATAAATTTTTTAAAAGACATCAAGGGTATCGTTTCATTAACTTGCTGTTCCCTCACAATTTGCTCTAAAATATTTTCATTTTACAAAAAATTTACGATAATAATTTGGTGGTATCACTAAATGTTAACTTCAATTCTGTAACTTAAATTTGGTCATGGGCATGCATGCGTTAATGATTTTTGGGTTTCCTTCAAAATCCTAATCTTTCCAACTTTCAAGAGCGATTGCTCCCAACCCTCTAACCTCTCTCAGTCAATCTACTTCCGCATTTCACTCCATGCTTTTCAAAAAGGTTAAAGAATTTATTGCTAATCTGCTTTTGTTCCTTTAAATCTTGCATCAGAAGCTCCATTATTTGAAGCCATATGATCTAAGCTTTCGTGTTTTCCACTCCAAAAATTTTCAGTTGAATGTTTGAGTATGACTTAATATTTTAATGTGCAATTCCATGCCCAGGCTTGCATTTCATTACTTCCATTCTTTGTTGGCAGGTCTCTAAATTCCAATGGATTCAGCGGAGAAATACCACCTACAATTGGTAAGTTATCAAAACTTTATTGGCTGGATCTGGCTGACAACGTGCTTTCTGGAACTATCCCCATCTCCAATGAGACCGGGCCTGGTTTGGACATGCTGGTTAATACGAAACACTTGTATGTCAAATCTCTCTTCGTGTGTGTGCTTTTAAGCTAATTAGTCGTATCTCTATTTTTTATTTTCAAATAATATTAACTATAAATTCTTTCTATTATGTACAGTTATTTTGGTAGGAATCAACTCTCTGGAAAAATCCCATATCAACTTTTCAATTCAAGTATGACACTGATACATGTGTAAGTGTTAATGAACTAGCAATATATTCCAAAGACTCGGTGGTTTTTAATTGGATAACAAGACAAAAAGTTATGAATGTATAAAATTTGCTCCTACTGTAAAAATAAGCAGCAAACACATGTTAGGAGGATGAAATATATATAAATATATTATTTACATGCACTTTTGTGTTCTGTATATATATATAGAGAGAGAGAGGAGCATGTGTGCGCTCAATTTTTTGAAGTTTCTGTTCTTTCTATAAAAATGAGGAAAGTTGGATTTAATTTCTGGGCAGCCCAGTTATCATTCAAAATACTCTCCAATCTGAATAATAATTTCAATGTCTTCATGTGAATTAATTTGAACAGGTTCTTTGAAAGCAACAATCTCCATGGAAGCATCCCAATTACACTAGGGCTTTTGCAGAATTTGGAGGCGCTGTGAGTGTTCATATCACATACCCAATTAAAGTCTTGCTACCCGTGAGTTTCCATGTAAACGTTTTGAATTGATTTTTTCTGGTGTTGCAACAGACGCCTCGATAGGAACCAATTAACTGGATCTGTACCATCAAACCTCAACGACCTTGTACATGTCAACGAGCTGTAAGCAGATAAAAAGAAAAACAATGCTAATTTGAGCTTTTATCTATTTATTTATTTATTTTTGCCCGGGAGTCGGTTTACTTTGCGCTTTTGAATTTCCTTTTTCAGGTTTCTGTCCAACAATCAACTGACTGGACCCTTGCCGGATCTTACGGGCATGAATGTTCTCAATTATGTGTAAGTCACAATCCTTCCGTCAATTTGGGCAATTAAGCATCATGGTACTCGCGTCTTTTTTTTTTGGATTATCTTGTTTCTTGTTTTCCTTTTAAAACAAATGATTTTATCTCACTATAATCTCTTCCCCCCGGTAATTATATACAATACACTGTACTTAGTCTTTGACTAAAATGTTCTTTGCAGGGATATGAGCAATAATACTTTTGACGTGTCAGATTTTCCTCCGTGGTTTTCAACCTTACAGTCTTTGACAACATTGTACCCCTCTCTCTCTCTCTCTTTATATATATATATATCTTGTTTGACGATAAATTTTACCTTCTTCTCTATAGATCCATTCTCTCTCTTGTTTATTGAGATTCTCTGTTAGCAGCCTGCAAGCAAATAAAATAATAAAATGAAACGGTCAGAATTGGTTCCCGACCAAAGACACTCCGATACTTAGTCAATAACTCATATAGATAATCAGTTCACGTAAACGAATAGAGAGAGAAACAGAGAGAGAGAGAAGAGTATCCGAGAAAAAGGAGCCGAAGAAGCCCCTTACCTGGTGATGCAACCTTTGGGAACCATGTGATGGTGACTTTATTATACATACTCAGCATATTTTTTCTCCTATTGTATTTGAGTGAAGTACGTAAAGTAATTATACAACGTAATTAGTAAACTATTTAGTCTCAATTTAACCGGAATATACCCCGTGGGGGTGTAATTTATGATCGGCAAACTACTCTTGTAATCGGGCAAAATATTTTTATGCCACACATATATATATACACATATAGACAGAAACACGCATGAACTCACTCAAAAACACACAGCTTAAGTCAACCAGGACTCTTGGAACTACAAAGGCAGACTGCAGGAGGAACCCTTTTCACCATTTGGTTTTGTAGGAGGAACCCTTTTCACCATTGGTTACGGAGTGAATCAGAAGATGGACGCATGCATGGCTGCATATGACTTGAATTTTTGGACCAAACTTCTGATTGCAATTTGAATATAGGTTCTCTGGCAAAGTTGAGAAGTAATGAACAGAAAATTTGATGGTGAATGCTGGAGCAGATACGGCTTCATCTGAACCTGATCAGGGATTAATTAATATTGTCGCAGTCTCTAAATTCAATAGCTTTTTTTTTTTTTTTTTTTTTCTGCTCTGCTCCTTTCGAATGAGTCAAGATTCTAGGATTCAATAAAAGAAGTTTGAAGAAGGAACTGGTTTTTTATTTCATGAAATCAGCTACCTAATCATTTCTATGGAAAAATTGGTTTAGCAATCAAATCTATCATAATCTGACCACACGAGCTTTGACGGATGCCTTCATTAAACCATAGCTAGTATTATTCCTTTACCACTGAACAGAAGGATGAAGTAATTGTCTTAATTTCAGCTATAACCTTACCTTGTATTTAGCTTAGCACTGCTAATGTAAAGATGAAAGAATTATATAGCCTTTAGTCAACCCAAGCAAAGGTTCCTCTGTACGGGCACATGTATGACTGCTTTTGTCTCTGCTTTTTTTGCATTTTGTCATTCAATTAAATATGTTTTGGATAATATTGTACCAGAAGGATGGAAAACACTAGGCTTCAAGGTCCGATACCAGTCACACTCTTCGGCCTTCCTTTATTACAGACCATGTGAGTATCATTTTAATCTGATATAATATGATGGTAGATTACACATCTGATGCAATATGATAATAGATTACACTGTTTCCCTAATAATAATTAAGAATACAAAGAAGTAAAGAAAAATTTCCTTCATGGGTTAATTTATAAATTAATACTTCTAGTTATGTATATCATGTCCTGATCATTATAATCCTTAAGCAAATTTTCCTTGGCATATCTGCTCTCAGTGTATTGAGGAACAACCAGCTTAATGGCACTTTGGATCTTGGCTCCAGCAATAGTGACCAACTGCAACTTATAGACTTGCGGGACAATTATATAATTGACTTTGTAGATGAAACAAGATTTCACGTAGATGGAGCAGGATTCAATATTAGCTTAGTGTAAGCAGTAAGCTATTATATTTTAACTTTTTGGCCGTTTGCATGTTGGTGTTATGGGAACTAATATTTAGATTATAATTTCCAGTAGTTGTATTTGCCTAGAAATCTCATCTGTTTACCATTGTTTGCTATATCCTTCATAGCCTCACTGGTGTACTTCTCGATTATTGTCTGAAGACTGACAGGAAATCCAGTTTGTGAGGAAACAGGGGAGACAAAAACATACTGCTCCAATCAACATTCTACGCCCTCGTATTCAACGCCAACAAAAAATTGTACACCTACTACCTGCAATTCCGATAAAATTTCCAGCCCCTACTGCATGTGTGCGTATCCATACACCGGTACTCTATTCTTCAGAGCTCCTTCCTTCTCGGACCTAGGAAACTCAGATATCTGCACGTCTCTCGAGACTTCTCTGATGCATTATTTTGAGTCTCATCAATTCCCAGTGGATTCGGTCTCTCTGAGCAATGCTGCTAGCAATGCGGATGATTATTTTGAGCTAAGCCTAAAAATCTTTCCACATGGTCATGATCGTTTCAATCGAACAGAAATTTCTGGGATTGGGTTTGCGTTTAGCAACCAAACATTCAAGCCTCCCAAGACATTTGGACCCCTTTTTTTCAATGGAGACTCGTATGGCTATTTTCCAGGTATTTAGTATTTACACAGATGCGAGGTAAATTAGTATAGATTCTGTTGTTTCTTTTTCTAATCTTTTTCGTATCCGGAAGGATCTACAGGAACAAATGAGTCATCAAGATTTTTTTTTTTTGGTTCTGAGGATCCTTAAGCCAGATTTTGTGGAAACGCTGCCAAAAAATTAGAATTTGGGAGAATACAGTTAATGAAAATGCAAAGTCATTCTGCAGTTTTGAAACCGTAAAATCATTACGCGGTTCCTGCTAGAGAAATGTAAAAATGCGATACCATTTGGCGGTTTCTCTCGTGCCAGACAAAAATGCAATACAATCCTGCGATTCCTCGGACAAATGCGAAATGAGTTCGTGATTTTAACCATGAAATGAGTTCACAATTTTAGCAAAAAACACGAAATGGTTTCGTGGTTCTTAAGGCCCCCCAAAACTTGCAATCTGTTTATCTCTTCCCACACACATCAACAAAACCTGCATTTTGTTTATTCTTTTCCACACACACTAACAAAGATCAACAGCAATCTGTTTATTCTTTTTTACACACATCAACGTAGATCAACAGCAATCTGTTTATAAAAACAACCACCAACATTAACAATGAACGACAAAAATAATCCAGTAGAGAATAATCTTGTTTATAATCCCACATTTTACCTACCTATTTACAATCCCAACAATGACAATAATATCATTAACAATGTAATAATAGAAATCAATATCAAGCTATATGTACAACTAGAGAATACAAAATCGAGATTTGCCAAATGTTTAGCAATTGATATAGAAAATATATATAAAATATAAACAGAGATGACTGGAGAACATAAATAAAAGTCACATAGCAATTGTAACATTGTTTGTCAATCAAGCAATCATCTGAAGAGCAAAATGGAAATTGAGAATTCTATATCCATATCAAAATAGCTAAATATATTTAAAGATTCATAACAAAATACTAATGAGTGCCACAGTCAGGAACCTTCTTAGTCCGCTCCAAATTTCTACGCTTCTTTCTCTAATTGTGGTTGAGTCGGAGGCTTCATCGGTTGATAAGGTTGCTCGGTCTCCTATGCATGGGTGAGGAGCTCCTCTAACTATACATGGCTCGTAGTCTCCATCTCCGCCTGATACCAAGACCTCGCCCTCTTCCTTCTCGCATATTGCATTGGGGAGGATAATCATTGATTGCTTGGTACCAAAGTAAACTTAATCAACGTAGTCAAGATAAAAGATTCACACCGTTTTCCACGCAAAGTTATTAGTGCAAAAGTGAGAATATTTCAAATAGTAGTTGGGGATAAGTGAATTTTATCTAAAACTTGAAGCGAAATTGAAATTTTTTAAAATATCTTAAAATTTTTAGTATACCATAAAACATTTTAAAATTTTTATTTAAAGATGGTTCTTTTAGATGTATGAGACATAAAATTACTTATTAAATTTTAGTATAGCTCTTTAAATAATAATTTGAAACAACTATTACATAATTAATTTGGAACTAATAATTATTGTTCTAATTGTGTAAGTCACTTTTTAGAATTAAAGACGAGGAAAAATATTTTATATATCATCGGTGAAAATAAAAGGAACTAGAGTCCATTGAAACTAATTCTTTTAATAAATAAATTATAGTTACGTATTATTTCTATTAATTAAGATAAGTTCTAAAACTATTTGACATTAACATAAATATTGAAATTAAGGAGAGAATAAATTTAAGGGTGGGGATATTTGTACGCCTCAATTAGTTTTCCCCACTCCACAGCAGCTTTAATAAAAGAGTAATATGAGATGAGGGAAACTAATAAAGATGTGTATTCATCATTTCCATAAATTTAAAATAACTATATATAAATAATAAATATGAGACTTTCTTACTAGATGGAAGCCTTAGACAATTGCGTAAGTTACCTGATAACAAACGTAAGATGAACTTGCAATAATCACTTTTATATCTCAATGTTTTTTTGATGTTGTAGTTGTGTAATTTGATAATCTCAGATTCTCAGTTGAGCATTATAACCCACCAAAGATGTTGCAGCATTCTTTTGTACATAGGGGAGGTGTCTCTAATTTTATGATTGCCTTGCACGTGTAGGATCATCCAAAGGGCATTCTCAGCTACGGTTTAAAGTCGTTATAGGTAAGATGGGAACAAAGAAAGGACTCTTCATTCCTATCTGTTCATGGTGCACAATAATAATAATAATAATAAATAAATAAATAATCTTTATCACCTATTTTTTCAAAGAGATCTTTTTCCAAGCTTAACCTTTACTATTCGTCATAAGTTGTGTTAGCATCAAGGATTTTTTAACGGAAAAGAATTCAAAATTCCTTCTCTTGTTTATTTTATGAAGAAAAATAAAAAGAAAAAATCATGGGATTAAAAAAATTAAAAGTAAATACACTAAAAAAGTCATTCCCTTTTCTTTGCCCTCACCAAATCTTCACTTGAAACACACCATTTGTGAAAATTTTTAGCTCAGGCAATTTGCTAATCACATTGACTGGCCACATCAATTCTTTATTCATAATGCAGGTGCCTCAGTTAGTGTTTCTATAATTATAATTTTGATCATCACAATCTACTGCCTGGAAAGGAATGGCACATTATCAGTTAACGCAACAGCCTTTTGGAAAAAGGAAAGATCGAAAGATCAAAATGTGGAAGCATTTATTAGGCAATATGGATCCCTTACTCCAAAGCAGTACAAGTACTCAGATGTTAATAAGATGACCAATGCGTTCAAAGAAAAACTAGGCGAAGGAGGGTACGGAACTGTGTACAAAGGAAAGCTCTTCGATGGTCGTCTCGTGGCAGTGAAGATCCTGAGTGAGACCAAGGGAAATGGCGAGGAGTTCATTAATGAAGTCACTAGCATCAGTAGAACTTCCCACATTAATGTAGTCGCTCTTTTGGGTTTTTGTTTCGAGAGGAACAGAAGAGCTCTTGTTTATGAATTTGTGGCCAACGGATCATTAGACAATTTCATTTACAACGGTGAATCTCTGGAATGGAAAACTTTGCACCAAATTGCAGTTGGCATTGCGCGAGGGCTAGAGTACTTGCACAGAGGATGTAGCACTAGGATTGTGCATTTTGATATAAAGCCACACAACATTCTTTTAGATGAAGATTTCTGCCCAAAAATTTCTGATTTCGGCCTTGCTAAACTGTGTCAAAAGAAGCAGAGTATCATATCAACATTTGGTGCTAGGGGGACTCCTGGATATATTGCTCCAGAAGTGTTTTCTAGAGCATTTGGTGGGGTCTCTCATAAATCTGATGTCTATAGCTATGGAATGTTAGTTCTTGAAATTATTGGAGCACGAGAGAACCCTGGAGTAGTCCAGACAAGTGAAGTATATTTTCCGCAGTGGATCTATGAGCACCTTGAACATGGTAAGGATCTAAGACTTGTCAGAATCACTACCAGGGAGGAGGAAGAAACCGCGAAAAAGATGATCTTGGTGGGTTTGTGGTGCATTCAGACCTTCCCATCAGATCGTCCATCAATGAGTAAGGTGCTTGAGATGTTGGAAGGAAACCTTGAATCCTTACAAATTCCACCAAAGCCTTCCTTTTTTTCTCTTTCAAGATTGCAAACATCTGCCCCTGACTCTTCATCATCGACTATGGATTTGGAGGTGGAAATGTCGGCAAGTAATCCTTCAAGCTTTCAAATTCCTTCAAAACCACTCCAGTTCTCTCTCGCAAGGTCTGGTCAGTAAATTTCTTTCAAGACATTGGCTTAAATGTTTTGAAAAATATTGAGGCTTCTTTGTTCAAGAAGAAGAAGTGTATACTAATGAACAGTTTAGCAACATCTTCATGTTTTTTAGCCCCCCAAATGATTATGTTTCATAGAACATGTTATGAACCTATCTCTCAAAACTAAAAGAAAACATTGATAATTGTCCACTTTGAGGACTGTGACCAAGGGCTCCCTAACTAATGAAATCTCTAAACTAAATAGGATTATCCTGATCAATTATTAATTTAATTCGAATAATATATATATATATATATATCATAACTAATAGATGCATAACAGACCAGTGCAGTCCTTTTGGTCTTCCATGTAGCAAACTAATTGCCAGCAATTTCAATTTTTCAACGAATATACAGAAACTACAGCAAGTTGTTTTAGTGCACAAACATTTCAAATATTGGTTACCCTTTTGGGGGAGCTAACTGGTCCGAGAGTACTGTGGTCATCCAAGTTTTAAGCTAAATTGCCAAGGGGATGTCCCAGAGATCAAAGTTTTAGTTAAGAACATACCTGAGTCTTTAGCAATTGGTAAATGTATTGAACCCAGTGCGTGATGCAGTTCCCGGTTGAATTCTAGTTTATTTGTTTGCTACTGCTCTGATCAGCCTCAAGCACCTATCTGCAGCGACACAACTAAAGGTATGAAGGTTGCACACAACTGGTGGATATACTAAAGAGTTTCCTATTACGATTGGTGTACACTAAGGCTCAGCGTTAAGCCCATACTTGTTTGCTCTAGTTATGGATGAGATTACAAGATATATTCAGGATGAGATGTCGTGGTGTATGCCATTTGCAGATGATATTGTTTTAGTAGATGAGACGAGAGAATGAGTGAATGCTAAGATAGAATTATGGCGAGAAACGTTAGAGACAAAAGGGTTTAGGCTAAACCAATGTAAAACGGAATATATGGAATGCAAGTTTAGTCAAAGTAGAGTAACTGGTAGCATAGAAATAAGTTTAGGCACACAAAAGATTGTAGAGAAAGTGAACTTTAGGTACCTTGGATCTATAGTGCAACAAGATGGAGGGATTGATACTGATGTAAGTCATAGGATTCAGGCCAGGTGGGCCAAATGGAAGAGTGATTCGGGGGTCTTGTGCGATCAAAAAGTCCCCCTCAAGATGAAAGGAAAGTATTATAAAGTGGCAGTAAGACTAGTGTTGCTATATAGATCAGAGTATTGGGCAGTAAAGCATAATCATGTTCAGAAGATGGCAGTTGCAGAAATAAGAATGCTACAATGGATGTGCGGGATTATAAGGAGAGATAAGATTAGGAACGAGGAGATTAGTGACAAAGTAAGAATATCACCGATTGACAGTAAAATGAGAGAAAATTGATTAAGATGGTTCGGCCATGTTAGAAGGCGTCCAACGGAGGCACCTATTAGAAGGTGTGAAAGTGTAGAGATTGCTAGAAGTAGGAGAGGAAGAGGAAGAGGAAGACCCAAGAGAAGTTGGAAAGAAACTATTAGACATGACCTTGCCTACCTAGATTTAATGGAGGATATGGCCCTAAACAGATTTGATTGGCGTCGTCAAATCCATATAACCGACCCCACCTAGTTGGAAAAGACTTAGTTTGGTTTGGTTTGGTTTGGTTTAGTTTTTCAATGAGATTCGTTGTTGTTGTGTATAATCTTCTCATGATTATCTCCATTTTAGCTAACAAACTAAGATCCTCTTGGACTTGTTTTCCCCACCCTCCCAGGGCCAAAAAAGAAAAAAAAGAAAAAAAGAGATTCATTTGGAGTTCGTTGACACAAATGATCAGTTGGTAGATATCTTCACAAAAGCAGTTTCAACAAACAAGTTGCAAAAATTTAAAAATTTTTTTTGGATTATAAATTAATCAGGGGTGTAGGTAATTTGCGAATCCTCAAGTCAATTTTAGCAACCAATAGTACCATTTCAAAGCCTCCATTGCAGAGCCACCTAGCCACCGTTATTGTCATTTTGCAAGCTTTTGTAATAATTACTTTGAATTATTTTTTTTTTTTTAAGCTTTAGATTTTGGGTATAAATAGCTAACTTATGATCAGTTTAGTTTGTGATGAATCCTATAAAAAATAGTCTCTAGAGTAAGAGGAAAAAAAAAGTGAGCTTTCTTCAAAATCTTGGAACTCTAATTTTTCAATAAACTTAAGAGTTTGTGGCTTCAATTTGATCCTAAATCCATCAGAGATTGGTACTAAGCATTTGAAATCTAGATGTGGAAATCGGCTTGGTGAAAAAGTTAGCAAACTAATCTTTGCTAGAAATGAAACAAACTATTAGCTCATTTTGAACAACATGATCTCGGACAAAATGGAAATCAATTTCAATGTGCTCCATCCTAGAATTAAACACCTTTGATGAGCGCATGAATAGGTCGTTTGATGTATCATCTACACCTTTACATCTTTAACATATTGAAGATTAACTTGAAACATTCACTTTCAACCACAATGTTTTGACATGTGATAATCACCGATACAAACTATCTTCTGGAATTAAGAATGTTGTACCAAGTTGCAGTTGGCATTACATGAAAGTTAGAGTACATACACAAAGGTTACAGTACAAGAATTGTACATTTTGATATAAAGTTTCACAACATTCTTCTAGACAAGACTTTTGCTTCAAAATCTCTGATTTTGACCTTACGAAGTTTTTTCACATGAAAGAGAGCGCCATATCAATGTTGGGTACGAGAGGGGGCTGCCAGATATATTGTGCCGGAAGTATTCTCTAGAACACTTGGCGAAGTCTCTCACAAATCTGATGTTTATAGTTATGAAATGCTGGTTATTGTAATGACTAGAGCACGACAGAAATACATATTCTACACAGGATTTATGAGCGTCTCGAACGCAACGAGGATCTAAAACTTCACGGCGTCTCAACCAAAGAGGATGAGTTAACTGCGAGGAAGATGATCTTGGTGAGTTTGTGGTGCATTCAGACAAGCCTATCAGACCGGTCGCCAACGAGTAAGGTATTGGAGATGTGGGAAGCAAGTCTTGATGAATTCTGGCAAATTTCACGAAAGCCTTTCCTGTGTTCTCCTTCGAGGTTTGACCCATTAGCCCCAGAAGCTTCTAATCTAACAACGGATGTGGCGGCAGAAATGTCCGAGCCTTCTTTGATTGAGGAGGATAAGGGTACCAATCTCATGGTCCAAGGACCAAGAATGATTCTGGACCTGAAATTTTGAAAAAGCAGAATTGGGTAGTATCTCGTTATTTTGTGTATATTTCGTTAAATCTTCTTTTTAAGCAGAAGTCAACAATAACTTCCGAGAATTTCAAGTAATGTATAAAGTTGGTTCTTGCAAAATTTTTGTGGCAATGTTTAATTTCAGAGTAGTTTCTGAGTGATTCCCTTGACAGTTGATCAGGAAAGCCTTAAGGATTGAAATTTCAATATATATGATAGGTATTATTTAATATTATACAATTTATACAAAAAGGTAAGGGTTGAGCAATGTCAAATACGTGTTTTTTTATTTTTATTTTTTATTTGTTATGTTTTATTTTTTAATGTGGACGACAAGTATTGTATTTTTTTATTATTTTTTACAAATTTATGGTAAATTATTTAATATACTGTTATTAGGTGTATTCAAAGTTTTTTTATTAACATTAAATCTTGTTTTTATATCAAAATTTTCAAAAATTGTTACCAATCCGGCATGTGTTTCACTTTCATATTTATTGTTTTTCTCTCCGTGCAGTTTTTGTTTTTATTTTTATTTTTTCTAAGAATCTACATATATTAAGTTATTAACTTTTTTTTTTTTTTTGATAAATCTGTAGTGAATTATTATGGTAACGTGGATCTTTTTTTTGACAAGCAATGATGTGGATATTTGAAATATATCTTTCTATTTTTTAATATTTAATACTATGACTTCGATTATTTAACGTAAAATACTTTTTGAAGAATATAGATTTAATCCTGATTTTAGAAAAATATATTTACTCTTGTTTTTTAGAAAAATATATTTACTCCTGTTTATAAAAACATGAGTAAACATATATTTTTCAAAAAATATTTTATGTTGAAAAAAATGGAACCTCCATGGTTTTACATTAAACTAGTATTGATCCGTGCAATGCACGAAATTGAATAATATCTTTTTATGAACAGAACATAATTTTCAACTACATTACAAAATATTTTATCAAAATCGTATAATTTCATAAAATAGTTAAGAATTATTTTTTATATGTATATTTTTTATTTGTGTCAATGTTAGTTAGTTAATAGAGTTGATTATAGTCGGGTTTACATATAAATACTAAAAATTATATTTTACCAAATCTCGATCCTATCCGATTCAATCCAAAAAAATAAGATTGCTCTAAAATATATATCAAATTATAAACTTATCTAACCGACCTGATTTATTTTTTGTTTTAGATTCTTTGTTAATTTCAATATATATTTTTTTTAATTATTGACTCATTTTATATTTAATTAGAAATACTATTCATCTTAATTATATTAATTAATTAAAAATTATCGCTAGAAAATTTTCTAAAATTAAATTATTTTCAAGCTTAAATAATATTTTGGATTTATTTTTTGTGTTTTTAAATTTAAGATATAACAAATTTAAGATATACATTTTTCATTTTTTTATATTTTTAAACAAAATATTTTCATTTTTTGTTTGTGTTTTATTTGAAATATATAAATTTTACAACTCTATTCAATTGATAAGTAAGTGGATCTACTTTTGAACCCATAATTTATTTATATGAAATTTATAACCAAGTGTGTCTTTTTTTCGAAACCTAAGTAAATGGATTAATTTTAAGAATCCATGAGTTCTTTTATATTTATTAAAATATATGTCACAATTTTAGTATTTTTATTGGCAAAAGAAAAAATAAAGTTATAGTATTTTAGTAACGTGAGACAAATAAATAAAAGTTTTGTAAATGAGAAAAGAGAAAAAGAAGAAAAGGGAATGAATGAATGAATTTAAAAAATAATTTAAAAATCTATGAAAAAATGAAAAAATAAAACACATAAGATTAGAATAAATAATAAAAAGAGAGAGAAAATACATTCTTTTAATATTATAGATAGATAAATAAATAATATAAATTTATAAAAATAACTCAAACACTGAGTATTATTAATCAGTTAAAAATTGTTGATATGACAAATTTAAATCTAAAATTAGAAACTTTTCAAAACAAAAAAAAATTTATTTTTGGGCTAAGATAATATTTTGGATTTTTTTGTATTTTTAAATTTAAAATATAATAAAAGTTATTATTAGAAGAGAAGTTATATTTTTTTAATTTGATTAATATTTAATTATTTTTAAATATTTCTCCCGCCTAAATTAATTGTATAGTAAATTTTACGATTACAATGAATCAAATGGCAAATTTTATTTAAAAAACTCATGAGTTCACTTTATATTGTAAACATGTCAAAGCTATAGTGATTTTATAGATAAGAAAAAAAATAAAAAATAGAGTTGTAGTGATCTACTGATATGAGACAAAAGATAGTAAATGTTTTGTAAATAAGAACAAAAAATATAAAAAAAAAATTATATTTGATTCAAAGTTTTGTAAAATAAAAAATAGAATAGTAAATATGAAAAGTGCCACACAAGACTTAATAATAATTTTTATCAATTTTATAAAAATAACTTAGATTCGAAATATTATTATTAATTGTATGTTGTACTTTATAAAAAAATATAATCAATCTTACCAATTAAAATTAAAATTAGAATTTAAAAAAATCACTCTCCAGATACTAATTTTTTCGATGATTTGTAGGGGAAAACAAAGAATAGAATGATGAATATAGAGCGTACCACGTAGGATTTGATAATAAATTTTTAATTGATTTTACAAAAATAATTCAAATAAAAAATATTATTATTAATCACATGTGCTTTTATAAAACAAAACAAATATAGTCAATACAACTAATTTAGATTTAAAATTAAAATTTAAAAAAATAAATACTCTCAAACTTAATTAATATTAATTATAGTAATATTTGAGCAATGTGAAAGCCTCAACGGAAACGGGGTTAAATAAAAAATGTGGGACGGATTTGGCGCTTCTCCATTCTACTAATAGAATGGAATTTTTATCTAGTTTGTCGTCTGATGCCTTATTTTTATTTTAAAATAATTCACAAACACTTTAATTCTAAGTAAATTTTAACATCCACCAAAATTACATAGTTTTGCGAGAAAATTTTCAACAATTTAATTATTTAAATTAATAAATCAAACAAACGTCTCATATGGGCTCGTGTCTTCTGGTTTGTTTCGCGGTAATATTGGTTGCATTGACCCTTGCACTATGTGTCTCTTTTACCTTTTTCTTTTTTTAATGCTATCAATTATACGGCGCCTACATGATATTAGGGTACGTTTGATTAAGCAATTAAATGATAGAATATAAATAATATTACGAGATAATATATAAGGTTGAATATAATTTAGAATTATTTTTTTAATATTTAGTTGATGGGATATAAAATGAGATAAAATATGTGATTTAATGTGTGAAGTGATAGGAAATAATTTTAAATCTTTTTATATTTTGGCGAGGAATAAATTCAGAGGTGGGATATAAGTTATACTACACTCCCATAATATTGCTTATTTAGGGTATAAGCAATCTCATCATACTAATAATCCCCTCCCACTTTTTCTAGCCAAACATGAGATTAGAGTGGATCTAACAGACGTACACTTTAATCCCAAGTTTTAATCTCAAGAACAAACATGGCCTTAGAGTATTATTTAAGAAATTATTTTTAAAAAAGAGTTAGACAAGAAATTAATTTTTAAATTAAATGGGGTATCAATCAATAGCACATTAAGAGCAGAAGAAAAATAAAATTTGAAATTCATATTATTATTTGAATAATTTAAAACATATATGAAAAAAAAAAGATATTCATCATTAGTTTAATTTTTTAATTTAATTGTTGAATCTCATAATTTCTTTTATTATTATTTATCATTCTAAATTAAACAAGAATTATAATTTTAAATTTTATTTTCTTTTTTTTTTAATTAATACAATATCATGTTGCCAATTCCAAGTCGAGGGTTGCTCCATACCAAACTGACAAGGCAAACTACACGCGCAATCACATCAAATCCAGAGCCTAGCGGCCTCCATCCAAGTAAAGTAGAAATAAAGACTAGGCTCCAGGGGATACGACCCAGTAATTAGGAGGAAATAAATTATATTTTTAAAATAGATAACAGAAGCTAAAAAAGAAAAAAGTGTAAGTAAAATTTTAATAATAATGAAGTGAAAATAAAATTCATAATAAAAAAGGTAAAATTAATAAAATTTTATATAATTTTTTAAATTAATAAGAGCAACTACCCTCCCTAACTTTTACCAGTCCACCCAAGCGGGGCCCTCACTCTGGAAGTCAGACTACCAACTGGGTCAATTTTGATCTAACGTATGTATATACACAGAAGATAAATATAAAAATAAAAAATTATGTTTAAGTCATACTTTATAATCTTTTAAATTTATTAGTTACTCAATAAAAAGTATTATTTTTAAGTCATATTTATGTAAAAAGTTTTGTGATTAGGTCACACTTTTGAGTGGGTCTCACAAATTTATTTTTAAATATAGTTTCCAATATACCAATAATACCCTCTATTTCTATAATTAAGTTACACAAGTTATTTCTGGGAATCACGTGAAAATATGAATCACCAAAAATCACATTTCTTTCTTTTTTTTTTCCTTCCTTGTTTTCAGTTTCATTATTTGTAGTTTTAGTCGTGAATATATGAAGAAGATAAAGCTTATTTGGTCTATCTTCTTCGTGGATTGATTTTGTTGTTACTCTATAAGTTTGGTTTGAAGACTTTGTGGTAAATGTGAATTGTGAAATGTTATTTTCAGATTTTTCATTGAAGGTGTGTGGAATTGGTCGAGTTTGAATGTGAAAAACGTGTCATTTAAGTACTTAATCCATGAACATCCTTCATGTTTGTTGAGAAATGATGTTGATTTTTAAAACATGATGATGTTGGCTCATATGATTGTTTTATGTTATGTATCGATTGATGACAGTATGAAAACAGTACCAGTACCGTTTCAGAACAGTACTATAAATTACAAGTAGATAACGAGTTTTTAGGGCAAAAGAAATTCATGGGACCGATCGGCGTTTTGAGCTATCTTCAAAACAGTACCGATACTGTTTCAAAAAATATGATGATGTTAGCTCATATGGTTGGTTTGTGTTATGTATCGATTGATATTTTTTATGACAGTATGAAAACAGTACCATGAATTATAACCAAATGACGAGTTTTCAGGGTAAGAGAAATCCATGGGGCTGATCGGTGTTTTGAGCTATCTTCAAAACAGTATCGATACTCTTTCAAAAAATATAATGATGTTGGCTCGTATAGTTTGTTTATGTTATGTATCGATTGATGGCAATCTTGATTTTGTTGCAAAAATTGATTTTTGCTTACTTTGTAAAGAAGATGGAAAGTCGCTGAAGTTATGAGTGAGGTGTCCACTATTTTCGGATAAAACCGACAATTTTGAAATGTAGTGAAAAACACGTGATGTCTTTTTTTGTCTTTATGTTGCAAGTGTGACTTATTCATAAACAAGTTTTTTTTTTGTATGACTAAAATCCTTTTAAGTTTATAAATAATGACCGGCATCCAAAAATCCCATATAAAAATGTAATCAAATTATATATTTTGAAAAACTTTTGTTACTTAGGCTATGTTTGATTTGTTATAAAAATATGAAAATCTCTTAAACTGTTATTTACTTTATGTTTGATTTACTATAAAAATTTGAAAATCTTTGAAAAAAGTAATTTACTTTTTTTCTCACTATACAAATTACAAAGTCATAACTTATCTTATTTTATCTCACTCTTTATCACTCTACACACACACTTATTCACATAATTATGATCGAACTTTCTTATATATTTTGGTCAAATTTTTTTTGTTAGTGTACAGCATTGGAAATATGAGAAACGAGGCATCACTTATAAGCCGTTAAATTATAATTGGACATTTTATGACAAAAATAAATTTTAATTTTTTTGAATAAATAGTAAAATTTGAAATTTTTATTTAAAATTTTAAACTTACTTTTATTATAAATTATCTGATTTTAATTCAATTACCCCACAATTCCAATGTCACGGGACTAAAGCCTCAAGTCATGTTAGCCCCCGGAATCCCCGCGACAGAAGTGGTTTAAATTCTCTCACCTTAAACATCCTGATTGGAAAGTCTTCCTTTCTATCATTTTATTTGAAATTTTCTCCAGCCAAAATCAGATTCATTTTCCAAATTTCATGCGTTTGTTCCAGTTCACGGATCAAGTGAAGACTTTTAGTTAGAAGAGTCCAATTTTTTTTTTTTTTTTTTTTCCTGAGGTTGAATTTAGGTCTCAAAAAAATTATAATTAATATTATAAATTATATTTAGTGAATAAAAATAAATTAATATATATACATAAATAGATTTTTTAATTTTGAATTTATCGCGGGTTCGAGGGTAGAGGGAAGGTGGATAGCAAGGCGTGCAGTGAGTGCACCGCCTCCAATGGACGGTGCAGGTTTGAAGTTGTTACCAATCGGACCACTTGCTATTGCCCCCGTGAGACAAACACGTCGGGCACTTGCGCGAGAGCTGCTACGTCGGAGTCGTCCCCGACACCGGCTTTGTTATCTCTCTCTGTTTTCATAAAATTTCGTTGGGGAAGTAATAAGTCCCATTGATGTAACTTGCTGTAGGACACATGGAGGAAGAATTTTTTGAGTTTTAGTAGAGGTTAAATATTAAAGAGATAGAAAGTTCAAATAAAAATAAATAATTATTTTTGAATTAATTTGGATCGACATGCTCAATTTCAAATTTGATCTGAATAAATATGTTTAATTCTTTTTTTTAATTTAAAAAAGAATTAATTGTTATTATTTGTTATTAATTGTTATAAAAAATAAAAAAATTAATATTTATTTCTCTTTTTTTTTTTCATTTAACAAATCTGTCAACCACGCATAGCACTTCAATTCGCAAATGCATTTATCAATTTTAAGGTCTCCTCAACCGGCCCCTTAAAATTTAAAAATCTCCAAATACCAAAAATCAAAATTTATTTGGTAACATTTATGTTTATATATATATATATATATATATGTTTAGCTAATTTCATATTTTGTTCTTTATTTTTTTGTTCTTGTCTTTTTGCTCGATATAAAAAAAATTTGGTAATTTAATTTTGTTTGCAAAATTGATTTTATCTTAATAAAATAATTATTTTTATAAAGTTAATAAAATTAGTCATTTATTTAAATTACTAGTTTAAAAGTAATTAATTTTAATTTTAATAAAATAAATCACTTTAGTATGCAACTATATTTATTAAAAATAATTTTAATTAAATTAATTGATCATTTTAATCAAAAATTACTATTTCAATAATAAATATTTAGTTTTAATAAAATAAATTGTTACAATATTATTTATTAAAAATTTTTTATGTAATAAAATATTTGAATAAAATATATCTTTTTAATAAGATGTAATAAAAATTAATAAAATATTCTGCATAGAGCCTAAAACTTATAAAATATTTACTATAAAATATAAGCATAAAAAATATGATTTTTCTATTTCTATTTTGAGACTAAACTGTTAACAAGTTTTTATTATTTTGTCAAAATAATAAAAATAAACTTACCAAATATATTTTTGTTACTAATTTTTAAAAAAATTGTAAATATAATTAGTTTGTTTGGCTACCACAATTTTTTTATACACTTTTCGTTAATTATCAACTTTCTCTAATTTTTCTAACTTTCTCTATTAAAATTATCAAACACATTTTTAATTTTTATCAAATTTTTTAAACTTTTATCAAAACTTTTAATTTTTATCAAATTTTTTAATTTTACCAATTATTTTTAATTTTTACAAATTTTTATTAAACACGTAATTTTTTTTCAAAAGTAACATGCTTAGTACTAGAATAAAAATTATAAAAAATTTTATTTTATTTTTTCACCAAACTCACCCAAAAAATAATAAATCAATAATTGCGTGTGACGTAATGCACCCCCAAATGTTGTGCTAGCGACTTAGACTTGGTTTGGGCTTAATTTTAGATAAGTTAGTTATTATTGTGTTTGAGGGGGAAAAAACGTAATTTTTTTATGTGTTTTTTTAATTTTAGTTAATTTAACATTTTTATCTTTAAAAATTTTAAAAAAATTAAATGTAAAAAGATAAATTTAATATTTTATAAATAAATAAATAAGCTAATCAATCCATGAGCTAATTAATTGGAGCTTCCCAAACGATAGCTTAGTCGAACAATTCTGTCATTCCTTTTTATACAAATTATTAAAAAAAGGGAAAGGGCATAAATGTCATTTTACGAAAGCACCCGTCAAATTGACGTCAATAGTTTCTAACAAGTTCCGGAGCTGCCGAGTGGCTATCAAATAGAGGAATCTTTCCGTGAATTTATTGCTGGTTTGGAATGATTAATTCGATGGAATGTGATTTTATTTGGTAAAAATTTTAATAAAAATTTTAATATTTATGTTAAATTAATTTAATTTAATTCAATTTTTAAATTTAAATATATGTATTAAACATTAGATTTTATTTATTAAATTAAACCAAATTAAAATAATTTTAAAAAATAAATATTTTCAAACGAATTGTTGCAATTTATGTCTCTTCCCAATATTTTATTTGATTGATTAGAATAAAAACCCTAAATTTACCTATGTTTAAGAAGGTTGAAAAGACCACCTTGGGGTTGGGCTCGTAGTTGTCAAGCCATATATTCAATTTCTTCTTCGAAATTACGGAGCAATTACAGCAATTGAGTCGCTGCAGAGGTTAGCATCAGTCTATTGATGCGTGGCCAGATCATTCGTATAAGATACTCTTGAGTTCTATGGACATTTATTGAGAATCATGATCTTCTCAACTACATCAATCACACCCTTTAATGTTTCCTATTCGGCAGGAAATTTTATCACTGGAACTGTTGATCACGCCAACTGGAAATGTGACTGTGAACCTGCCGAACAAAGAGAAAAGAGATATTATGCCCGGAGTGGGGGTCTCTGGCTGGAAAACTATCCGAAGCTTAAGTCAGCTAAATAGCTTATAAAAGAGCTTTTAGAGAGAAGAAATGAACAATGTAGTAAGTTGGCAATAGTCAGCTTACCTGACTGTGAAGTGGAATGCCGTATTTATAGTTATGCAAATAATGACTAAAATAATACCTGTGATTTGGCTGTATTCAGGTCCCCGTGTACATCTTTACTTTCCTTGCTTTAAATGCCTTTCACTTCTCATTTAATACCCCTATACCTTTCATTAAATGGTTTTGGCAGCTGAATGCGGCTGTATAGCCGGAATCCAGTTGTCAAACTGTCTACCTGTCACATCTGTTAACTACTTTTAACGAGATGAACTAATTTAGTTCATTCTATGGAGATAAATGCATAGTCCAGTCATAACTATGGTACATTTATAGTTGTAAACTCATGTTAATGCTGTGGGACACATGCCAAACATTTATTAGCCGCCAATCGAAGGGCCAAACAAACTTACTTTTGAGTTCTTTAGCTAACGCGACATGGCAACATGATATTCATTGATACTGGGAAGCCAAAGCAACATAAGTCATATCTGTTGTTAGCCACGTGTCAAATATATATAATGCTCGTGCGTGATGCCATGTGTCAACCAAAAATTGTTCGGTAGAGGGCCACGTGTCACTAGTCAAAGTGTTCAGTCAATGATCACGCACCACAGAAATAAATGTTCGGTAATGGGCCACATGTTAAACCCTTTATTTGTTCGGCACTCCACGTGTCCAAATTTCATTTTACCCAACATTTTACCCCACTCTGATTGGGAAAGCTATATTTTCCAAGCAGAATAGTAGGTAACAAATACCTTACTTCTTCTATCCCTCCAATCTTTTTGTGAGCTTTGTCATTTATTGACCATCTGGCGCGTTTCAAATCTGATTGGCTATTCCTTTTTTTCTAATAATGACACGCGTTGCATCCCTTCAGCTTTTCGTCTGCCACGCCGTTTGCACGAAACCCCATAGCCACAATCCCCCAAACATTCATGGCCAGAAATTCAAAAATAGGGACAGTAATTAACACAATTTTACCGTTCGTTTCCTTTTTTCTTCATGACGCTTCAACTACATCCACAGATATACATACATATATAAGCACAAACTGTCTGTTTTGCTCATCTTCTCTGCGATTCGAACTCTCTGGCTATTCCTGCTTCCCCATTCGTACTCTTGTTCTTCCCAGTGTCCATCTCATTTCCTGAATCCTTATTCTTGGTGAGTAAACCCTTCTGAACCAAAATTTCTCCAGATGGGTAGATTCACAAACGAACTTAACTCTGAAGAAAAAGTTAGGGTTTTCAAGGAAAAATACCAGATCCCCCAAATGTGGGAATCAGGCTCGCCCAAGAAGGAGAACGCGAGCCAGGGGAGTTCCCTGTAGCGGCCATCACTGAGGGTGGCTTTAGGTTTCCACTCCATCCCTTTCTCCGCTCTGTAATGAGCATCCTAGGTGCCTCACTCACAATTTCTATAGGATAGTTAATGGAGTGATAGAAAAAAACAGGCGATATGGCTTTCATATCTCAGAATGGGATTTGCTTTACTGCTATTCCATTTAGAAAGTGAAGAGGAACGAGAACAGGTGGTATTTGAAGTCACGACCAAAGAAAGCTTTGGTCCACATGCTACCTGACACCATTAAATCAGAAAGTGACATGTGCATTGTCACAGGTCACTGGACTCACGATCCAGACGAAAATTGTTTTGCACTTGTCCCTCTAGTTTTTTTGGGCCCAGGTTTGTTGGCTTCGAATGCTGCCAGTTCTTATCCTTCTTGATTTTTGATTTTTTTTTGAAGTATACTGACCTTTGGACTTTAATTTCCTTGCAGCCGAACAAGCAAAAAAGTCCTAGGCCAAAGGTACACGGGTAGACAGAGATCATCTTGATCAAGTCTTCAAGTTTCTCAGAAGGTCAGATCTTTACCCCTTCGCCAGATCAGTTCCAGTTTTGTTTGGCTTCCGACCTTCTTACCAAACTTTCATCGCTCCTCCCCAAGGCTTCGCCACCGAGGAAGCTATCAGACGGCTCCAGTGGTGGTTTTTTACTACTGTCGAAGAAAAAGAAAACTTCTATGCGTTGAAACACCCTGACTGGGTTCGACCTCCTCCATTTGCTCTCCCTTTGGTGACTCAGCCAGTTTCTACTCCAGAAGCAGCGATTCCTAGTCCCGCCGAACATCAGAGGAGGCGAAGGCTGGTCTTATCAGACGAGGAAGAGGAAGAAGAAGAACTACAATCTCCCCCAGCCTTTGAATAATCCTTAGAGTTTGAGGAAGAAGAAGAAGAAGAGTCGAGGCCCTCCCAAATCCTTGAAGTTTTCTTTGAAGGAGAAGGAGAGGAACTTAGCCCCCCCGAAGCCTTTGAGTTCATTCCTGAAAAGGAAATGACCCTCAATGAATAGTGCATCTTAATTAACCCCCAAGTGTAAGGGTGTGCGGTGTAGTTTTAACTCGGTGAGTCCGAGGTCAAATTCACAGAGAGCTTAAGTTGTTCAGTTTCTAGGTTATAATTCGATTTCTAAGTTTGAAATTCAGCTAAACTAAATTCGTAAGTTTTGCAAGTTTAGAACTTAAACTTCAAAACAATGTGAAAGCTAATCAAAAGAATTTCAGCAATTTAACAATTTTGATTTTGAATTTCAAGAAAATTAAATCTTACTTAAAGGAAATTTTCCTAATTTAGAAATTGCGTGAAAATAATCTAATCTAAAAAATTGCAATGTAAACACTTCAATTAATTCAAAAGAAAACAATTCAATTAACAAGAAATGTATTTAAGAAGTTCTTGATCCAACTTTCAATTCCGGGTAGCTTCTTCTTCACTATGAGATGTGTTGTAATACTTGCATTAAAACCTAAGTTAGGATTTGTTTGAAAATTATTGAGAAAGTTTTATTCAAAAGTTTTTACCAGTGATTACAAAGAATATAGTAAAAAACTTCTGTTTTCGATCGGTTCTCAAACAATCCTATTCGAATTTGGATTCGAATCCAATTTTTCTAGTTTACCCAAAATTATTAAGAAAATTTTAATCAAAAACCTTTACCAGTGATTACAGAGAATATAATCAAAGATTTTCGTTTTCGAATGTTTTTGAAATAAACCAATTCAAATTTGGATTCAAAATCTGAATTTTCAGTTCTTCAAAATTATTAAGAAAATTTTAACCAAAAACCTTTACCAGTGATTACAGATAATATGGTCAAAGGTTTTCGTTTTTGAAAGTTTTTGAAAGATACTGAACTAGGTTTAAACATTGTAGATCCCTACGCATGTGTTTTCACAAACCATGCGAAGGGTCTACGCAAACGTTCAAAAGTTGTAGACCCCTACGAATGAGTTTTCGCAACTATGCGAAGGGTCTACGTACATCCCATAAATTAGAGTAAACTACCATTCCTTGAGTCGTTGAATCAAGAACTAGGGTTTCTAGGCTAGCATGCTTGTAAACGAAACGAAACGAAAACATTCATCGAAGACATATTTAACAGATCTAACGAATAAGATGAAAAAACAAGATTATTAAACTGAAGAACGAAAATAAACGTACTCTGAAATCAACTTCGAAACAAAACTCTGAACAGTAACTGTTGAAATGAATGTGATGAAAGCTCCAAAAACGCGTAAAAACATTAACGAACTCGATTGAAACTTCCTAAAAACTCTTCAGTATGCTGGAAGAATGAAAAAAAAATCTTCAAAATAAATTACTTAATTACATTAATAACTATGCAAAAGTGGAGTTTGTAATTACACTTTTCAAGTGTAATCACACCCCCCAACTTAAGCGTTGCTAGTCTCTAGCAATGCCCATTATTAAAAAGAAATGCAACTAATATTCTATTCCTCTTTTCATTGGAAACACGGCTACACTTAACTACGTGCAGCAAGCCCTTTAAACCCCTAGGTTCCCCCTAGTGGACGAGTAAGGTCTCGTGAGAGTTTACAATGAATCCACCCACAAAATTCCATGGCATGGTCTCAAAATGTCAAAAGTTGATCAAGATCAAACATGAATCAAGCTCAAGCCCAACAAGTCACAAAACTCAAATATCATGTGTAATTCCCAAATGCTAAGCATAAATGCATGGACTATCAATGTAGAAAGAACATGTGTGCAAAATTGTTTCATTCATTCAACAAGGTTGCAAGAGCATAAACGGAACTAGGTTTTGACTTCAAATGCTCACAGGGTACCACTCATAGAAAGGAATTCACTCATCAAGGGTTCACACATACCTATTAGCATATGATGCTATCCTAGTTGCACATAACCCCAAAAATAAATGAGTGAATTGAAATGAAATTCAAAGTAGACAGCTCATAACCATGTTCCAATGCAAGTGTAATAGATCACACCACACAACCTACATAACACCACTACATGCACAATACAAGAGTTACTTGCTTAGAATCCACTAGGTATTTATTTCGGTTGTAACTTGGCCAAGGGCAATGGTTAACAATGGAGCATATGGAAATCAAAGCACATGACTTGGGATAAAGATGCTCAAGTGCGCACAAGTCTCGAACTACCCATTTCTTTTCCAAACCCTAACAAGAAGCTTATTCACAAACTTACAAACTACTCATGGGACATTCTCAATTATAATACAATGCACAAGTCCCAAAATTACACAAGCAAAAAGAAATGACAAACTTTTTTTTTCTTTTTCTATTTTTTTCTTTTTTTTTTCTTTTTTCTTTTTTTTGAAATAATGAAAATACATCAGCTAGATTCTCCACCCAATATTTCCTCTCAATATGCTCTCAAAAATTTTCATTCCCAACCCCCATTCATATCATTGACATTAAGGCACTTTCACAACCCAAGACATGTAAGGGTAAGGCTTAACGTGTGTGAATAAGGTTAAGGGACAATATACGGGGTGGGAACCAAAGAAATATATATATATATATATATATATCACACACTTTATTAAAAAGGCTTCAAGTTGGTTCCTAGGGAAATTTCATATCAAGGAAGGATAAAGAGGCCCAATAATAGCAACGATGGCCTAGCATCATGTTCAAAGCTTGCAACAACTCATAATATGCTAAGTGAAACTCATGCAAGTGTGTGTGATGCAATTGGTGCATTGAAAACCAAAGTGAAGAACAAAAGAGCTGTGAGTACATGTAACCCCTCAAGAAAAAATAATAATAGGTTCAAAAGCTCACAATTAAGGGGTATAAATCTCCACCAAGTCCAAGAATGCTCAATTAACCAATGTTGAACAAAATCCACTTCTAAGCACATAAACTCTTCTCTATGATAGTAAAAAATATACGCACAAGGTCAAGACACAATCAACTTGAACTAAGTTTTCTATTAAAGCTTGAACAAAACTCACTCATCACTTTTTCACTTGATTCCACAATCAACCAAACCAAAAAAAACTGACATGTTGGTACAAATGTGCTAAATTCATGTATTTAGGCCTAAAAACGCTCAAAAAGTTAAAAATTTTGCAATTTTGGCACTAAAGATCATCATGCGAACCCTATCCCCCAACTTAAAATTCACTTTGTCCTCAATGTGAGAACCATGGTGCATATGTGGGTCCGTAGTGTGCAATAATAAGCATAAGAATGCGCATGAAACAATAACCACACAAGGCATAAATAAGAATAAAGCACAAACTAAACCAAGCATGCACCCATTATTCAAACTACTTAAGGCATCACCCAGTACATCCCCCAACTTAGATTCTACAGCACTCCCAACAACAACAATTATATATGTGAAGTACAAATTGAAAGTGCAAAACTAAATAAAAGGGAAAGGAATGATATTACCTCAAGAGCTTCCTTACTTGAAGAAAATAAAAGAATTTGAGCACTTTATTCCTTTGAATTAAATTGTACTAAAAGAAAATAAAACTTCTACAAGAGAAAATGTTAGAATAAACAAATACAAGTAAAATAAAAGAAAATCAAAAATTAACCCAGGCAGAAAGAAAACAAAAATAAATAAATAAAATCTAATCTACTAATATGCAAAGGTTAATGCAAAAATATACTATCCAACTCCTAATCTTTCCCGAGCCTTACCAAATAGCTTTAGGAATAAAATATTCTCCTCAAGTCTAGGAGGTGCCAAGAATGAGTATACTCCTAGTGTAGAGAACGCTGGAGAATGTATGACCTTGTAGTGATCTTTGAACCACAAATATGGCCCAAGATTATTTGCATATGTGAACATGGAATGTAGTTGAGTGTTTTCTAGTATCCCCTCGACACCTAAAAAATCAATGCAAACTACCTCTTGGTTTGATATCATGGAATTCAAATTCTCCTCACTAAAGCGAATAGCTTTCTCTAAAGGATCCTTGACAAATTCACGGTTCACATGATCCTGGACTATAGATTCTACTACATCTACCTCCTGACAAATTCACGGTCCTCCCTCCACGAGATGTCCGAGCGACGAGGAAAAACAAATCGGAGGACATCCACAACACCTTGATGAAAAATGCCATTTTTGTAAGTAGGAAGATATTTCCTTTAACTTTTCCATTTTTTACTTGATTCCTTACTAACGAACTTTCTTATCGTTTATCCCCCTACCAAACTTCGCTCTACACGATGGAGTTGATCGCTCGAAACCAGGCCCTTGAAGCAAAAGTTGATCTGGACAGAATTGATATCAGGGATCTGAAGGCAAGTGTAAGAGGTTTAGAGAAGGAGAAGAAAAAACTCCAGACGAGCAATGACGCCTTAGTGAAAGATAAAAATCAGCTCCTCGATGAGAAAAAGGAAGTGGAACAATGACTTAATTCTGCTCTTGCCCAAGTGGAGGCTAGTAAAGCTCGCGTGGAACACATGGACAAAATCTTGGGCAAGAAGGACGAGGAGCTGTTGGACAAAATTAGTAAACTTTCTAAGGCTGAGTTCAAGCTGGCTGCTTCTAAGGCCGAGCAAGAGTGTCTTTCCAAAGAGCTGGACAACTCCAGGGCCGAACAAGATACACTCAGGTGAGAAATTGAAGCTCTCCGAGTCGAGCTAGCAACGAAGGATCGCGCCCTGGAGGAGAAAACCGGTGCGCTTCAAGATGCCGAAGAAAATGAGGGCAAAGGTTGAAGCCCAAATAAATGATTGTGTGGAACAGATGAGGGACACTCATAATGAGTATTTCCTGGAGGGTTGGGAGGCTGCCATGAAGAAGAACAATATTGATAAGACCAACCCCATATACAAAGAAGTCCCTTATCTAGATCGACACCGTCTGGCTCCCCTCTTCAGTTTTGAGCGTCCACCTCAAACCCTCTCGATCCAGACTTATGGAGAAGACATCGAAGAGGGCGAGGTCGAAGTTGAGAGCTCACCCAAGGACATTTCTACACAAGGCAAAGAAATCCAACTAGTTATAGAGAGTGATCTTTCTAAGGAAGGGGAGAAGTGAGCCCCTCCCCTTTTTCATTCTTTGTCTTTCTGTTTGTTCCACTATACAAGAATGTATCGAACTCTGTAAATCTTTAACTTGAATGAATGGAAACTTTGCAAGCTCTTTTGATCTTCGTTTTAACTTGCACTTTCTGTCTTAACTTCTTCAGAACCGACGATGCACTCATTGAAGAGTACTTTGACATGCTTGCCGATGAGATTATAAGAAAAGCAGTCAAAGAATACCTTAAAGTGTTTTCCCATGAGATAGCCATGAATCTTTTTAACAAATGCTGACTTATAACTCGAGCTCCAACTAGAGTAAAATTGAATGGCAATGCTAGTGTAATGCGTAACCTCATTTGTACTTATGAGTGATTGCAATAAAGGTTCATGTATTGTGTTTATGCTCGTGCAAGTGCTTTCATGAATATAACTTAATAACTGAGCTTTACTAAAACTATCTTAAAACTTGAACGAGATTATCTTAAAATCAAGCTTTCTGAAGAGAATATGCCCAAGTTATAACTTGCCTTTCATCAAGTAACCCAAACTTTCTAATAAGAAGGATATAAATTTAACGAGTCAAAAGACAGCTTTTCACGTATCTTAACGAGCTCGACTGCATTCGAACTTGCAAATAATAATAGGGGATTTTGCTTTCTGAGAGATTTTCCTTTTATGTCAACGTTGACCTTTCTGGGAAGTGACTTTTTCTTCTTAAGAGCTTTCGTTTTTTTGTACCAACGCTCGGTAACCTGAGCGTGGCTCCTTTTTGAAAGTTCTTTTCAATAAATCAAGTGACCGAATCTTGATTTAAAGAGAGCACCTGGTCAGTCAATAAACCAGGATTGAACCAGCACCCAAAGAGTGTGGTTCTCTTTTGATAATTATTTTCAATAAATCAAGTGACCGAATCTTGATTTAAAGAGAGCACCTAGTCAGTCAATAAACCAGGGTTGAACTAGCACCCAAAGGGTGCGATTTTCTTTTGATAAATTTTTCAATAAATCAAATGATCGAATCTTGATTTAAAGTAAGCACCTGGTCAGTCAATAAAATAGGGTTGAACCAGCACCCAAAGGGTGCAATTCCCTTTTTGTACCGACGCTCGGGGAGTTGAGTGTGGCTCCTTTTTGAACCAACACCCGAGAGGTGTGTGGCACCTTTCTGTTAGACACATATCCATCACGAGCTTTTGAAATTGCTTCTCTTTTTATTCAGTTTCATAAAAAAGAATCCTTTCAATGAATGTACAATAACTTTAAAGATAATACAGCTTTAAATAGGCTATGTTCCACGGCCTTTTGATTGGCTTTCCTTTTATGTCAGTCAACTTGTAAACTCCGTTGCTGAGCACTTCTGAGACAAGGAACGGTCCTTCCCAATTAGCTCTAAGCTTTCCTTCTGTTTGATCTTTTCTGCTACCCATCAGCTTTCTCAACACATAGTCACCAACCTTGAACTCTCTGTGTCTGACCCCTTTATTGAACTTTATTCTTGTCTCTCGCTGGTAGTTGGTTAACCTTAGCACAGCAAGCTCCATTCTTTCATCAATCAAATTAAGACTCACCGGCATTGTTTTGTCATTCTCCCCACGGTCAAAAGCTTGTGTTCTAATGCTCGGCAGTCCAACCTCTAATGGTATGATAGCTTCCATTCCATAGGTTAGAGAGAAGGGAGACTCCCCAGTTGACCTTCTTGGAGTTGTTCGGTAAGTCCGAAGCACTGATGGGAGTTCATCTACCCACTTCCCTTTTGCTGCCTCTAACTTTTTCTTGATGCCACTGAGAATGACTTTATTTGTAACTTCAGCTTGTCCATTACTTTGGGGATAGGCAGGTGTCGAGTAGATATTCTTTATTCCATATTTAGAACAGTATTTCCTAAAATGGGCACTATCAAATTGCGTCTCATTGTCAGAAATAAGTGTCCTAGGGATACCATACCTTGTAATGATACTCTTTCACATGAATCTAATAGTATCAACATCCCTTATGTGAGCCAATAGTTCCACTTCAACCCACTTAGTAAAGTAGTCGGTGCCGACCACTAAATATTTTCTGTTCCCCGAAGCGGTGGGCAGTGGTCCCACGATGTTAAACCCCCATTGAGCAAACGGCCAGGGGCTGGTGAGTGGGCTGAGTTCTTGTGCTGATTGATGAGGTATAGGAGCAAACTTCTGGTATTTTTTGCATTCACGGACATAAGCTTGAGCATTCTTCCCCATCTTCGGCCACTAGTATCCTTGTGTAATAGCCCTGTGTGCCAATGACCTGCCTCCAGTGTATGCCCCATAGACTCCCTCATATAGCTCATAAAGAAAGTCTTGTACCTTATCAAGATGTACGCAAAGGAGATAGGGACCTGTGAAGGACTTCTTGTACATCTTGTGATCCGGAGAAAGCCAAAATCTAGTGGCCTTTATTCTGAGTTTCTTTGCTTCTGTTTTATCTTCTGGAAGAGTCCAATCCTTTAAGTAGGAAATGATAGGGTCCATCCAAGATGGAGCCACTTCAACACACATTACGTCTCCATCCTTTGAAATGCTCGACCTCTCAAGAACCTCTATGAAGACTTTATCTGTCAGCCTTATTCGAGAAGAGGCGGCCAGTGTTACAAGTGCATCTGCATGGGCATTATGGTCACTTCCAACTAGTTCCACGCTAGCCTTATTGAAACATTCCATCTTTTTCTTTGCTAACTGCAAATATTCTGCCATCTTCTTATTTCTGTCCGTATATTCACCCTTCAGTTGATTTGCAACCAACTGAGAGTCGGTCTTTATTACTACATCTCTTGCCATTAATCGCCGACCAATGCTAAGCCTAGCTAGGAGAGTTTCATACTTTGCCTCATTATTGGTAGCTTCAAACTTAAGCTTTATTCCATATTCGATAGTGACCCCTTCCGGAGTCGTCAAAACAATGCCCACGTCAGCTCCCTTCTTCGAAGAAGACCCATCAACCTCTAATTGCCAAGGTTGAGGGTCATTCCCGTGGTCAGCTGAGGCCTCAGATCTAACTTCCACCGGCCAAACTTCATGTATCGGGTCCGGAGCTGGAGTGGTAAATTCTTCTACAAAATCGGCCAATACTTGTACCATTTTTGCTGTTCTAGGAATAAATTTTATATCAAATGCACCAAGGGAAACTGCCCATTTGGCCATTCTTCCTGATATATCAGCCCTTTTCAACAGAAGACCAATCGGCTGATCAGTTACCACATAAATGGTGTAAGCATAGAAATAATTGACCAATTTTCTGGAGGCCATCACCAATGCTAGAGTCAGCTTCTCCAAAGGTAAATATCTTATTTCTACCCCTTGTAATGTCTTACTCACATAGTAAATGGGATGCTGCTTCCCTTCTTCTTCCCTCAATAAAACGGCGCTAATTGCATGTTCTGAGACCGCCAAGTACAATTGTAGTATATCCCCCGGTTGTGGAGTTGAAAGAATTGGGATAGTCGTGAGATACTCTTTAAGTTTTCCCGTGCCTAATCCGCTTCAGCATCCCATAGCATCTTATTCACGCCTTTCAACAGCTTAAAAAATGGCCAGTGCTTATCAGATAATCGGCTAATGAACCGCTTGAGTGCCGCCACCATCCCTGTAAACTTTTGAACTTCCTTTTTGGTGCGTGGGGAGAAATGGACTTGATGGCTTGGATCTGATCAGGGTCAGCTTTGATTTCCCTTCTGCTCACCAAGTGGCCCAAAAACTTGCCCGAGCCAACACCGAAGGCACACTTGGCAGCGTTGAGCTTCAACCCATACCTATTGAGAGTGGAAAAGACATGCTGGAGGTGCTGGAGATGAGTGTTCGGCTTCTTACTTTTCAGCACCATATCATCAATATAGACCTCCATTGTCTGACTGAGGTCCTCTTTAAATATCTTTGTGACTAATCGCTGATAGGTGGCTCCAGTATTTTTCAATCCAAAGGGCATAACTCTGTAGTAGTATACTCCTCACAGAGTAATGAATGAAGTCTTTTCTTTATCAGGGCCGTACATGGAGATCTAGTGATACCCTCTATATGCGTCAATGAAGGATATCCTAGAACATCTAGCTGTGGAATCAACAAGTTGGTCGATCTTTGGCAGAAGAAATGGATCATTTGGGCAGACTTTATTCAAATCTGTATAATCCACACAAACTCTCCATTTCTCGTTTTTTCTTTTTCACCACAACTGTGTTGGCCAGCCATTCAGGGTATGAAACCTCCCTAATGGCCCTAGTTTCTAACAGTCGACCAACCTTTTCGATGACAGCCTCGGCATGCTGGAGAGTCGATCTCCTTGCCCTTTGTACTACAGGTCTTGCCCTCGAATTTACATTCATCTTATGCGTCATAATCTCGGGGGAAATACCTGGCATTTCTTGTGGAGTTCAGGCAAATGTTCCAATGTTCTTTAAGAGCCTTTCCGTCAATTCTAGCTTTTCTCGGGGATTCAAATTTGACCCAACCAAGAAAACTTATCATCTTCGGCGGGGCCAACTTGGAACTTCTCCAAACCCTCGATGGCTTTTTTCTATGGATCACCACCAATATTGTCAATCTTTGGGACGTCTTCGGGCAACTCAGTTAGTTGGACTTGTTCGGGATTGGTCTTGGACTTGAGGGCTGCTGTAAAACATCTCCGAGAAACATCTTGGTCCCCCTAACCTCAATCACCTTCCCACTATAGGAAAACTTTAGCACTTGGTGATAGATGGAGGGGACCGCCTTTAGGGCATGAATCCACGACCTTCCCACTATAGCGTTGTAGAAAGAGGGGAACCCACTACCGTAAACTTGACTTCTTGCTCCACTGGGCCACACGCACACCCTGCCCAGGGGCCAAACAGGGGCAGAGTTAAATCCTATGAGTGGGCATTCTGCTGACTCCAAGTTTTCTTTGGTTAGTCCGAGCTTCTTAAATAAGCTCAACAACATAACATCCGTCGAGCTTCCAGCGTCAACCAAAATCCTTCCTACTTCTGAGTTAAACATCCCCAAGGTAATCACGAGGGCATCATTATGCGGTGTCCGAACCCTAGAGTGCTCGTCCTTAGGTGCTTACTCAGCTGGCTAGCAACACCCAAAATCTCCCGTACTTGTGGGCTTGGGGAAAAATTAATAAAGCTTTGGGGGCGTTGCTCCATATGGATAACGTGGATGATTGCTGGCCTCGGAACCTCCCTGCGCGGCCTGGCTCTTGGCGGGGGTTGCACTTTCTCAGCGTTATCCCCCTCAGTCAACTCATCCCTTGGTCTTCTATGTTCTCTGTCTTGGGGAGCTGCACCTCAGGTCCAGGTTTCATCTATAAATTCCTTCAAATGTCCATTGCACACCAACTCCTCCAAATGCTGCCGTAATGATCGGTAGAATCCAATTCAGTGCCCCATGTCTTGGTGATAGGCACAATAATCTTTTGATTTCTCCTTACCAGGGAAATCAGGCAACTTCCTTGACCACCTAAAATACGGCTTATTCTTAATCTGCGGGAGGATTCTAAAAATAGGCTCTTTGAACATCGTATTAACAGTTTTGAAGACAGACTTTTCTTCGTTGGGTAATTTTACACCCTTTCTCCTACTTCTGTTTCTTTGCTGGCCTTGAAATTTTGCTTCCTTTTGCTCGGATGGCTTTGTCTCATCTTCTACCTTGGCATATTTTTCAATCCGGCACATCAGGTCGGACATATTGGCTTCGGGTTTCTTAGTTAAAGAATGCCACAGTCTATTTTCTTTTCGTAAACCCAACTTAAATGAAGTGACTGCTAACTGCTCCGAGCATTCTTCCATCTCATTGTAAAGCTCTAAGTACCTGCGGGAGTAATCTCTTAAAGATTCCCCAGCTTTCTTCTTCATGGTAAGGAGAACGTCAGCGGTCTTTGGTTGTTTTGTGTTGGCCAAAAACCGAGTGACAAACTCCTCAGCCAACTGCTGCCAACTTCGGATGCTCCCTGGGGGCAACTTGTGAAACCACTGAAGCGCTGTATCCCCCAAACTAGAAGGGAATACTCTACACATTAGGTGGTCATTACCGCTCCACAATGTCATGGCCTGCATATAATGACAATAATGGGTCAAATGGTCTGTCTTCCTATCATAAAGATTAAGCCTCGGGGTTTGGAACTTCTCCGGAGGCTATGCTTCATTGATTTTCTTTAATGAACGGGGAGGCTGAAATCCTCCCTAAGGCTCTCCTCGCCATCACGCGTGTGCTTTGGCCTGGGACATCCTGTTCTTCTTTATGCCCTCATTCTTCTACCTTCACATTTCCCGTCTTTTTGCGCCTTGCGAATACTTCTTCCCCATCAGAAAAATCTTCATAATCCTCATAGTGCATCCCCGAGTCAGGGACTTTTTCTTTTGCGAGCCCTTCTCACGATGCACTTTAGGGAATGCGTCAATGGGAGATCTCGCACCGTGTTTATTATCATACCTGAGAGAGTGAGAACTTTTCTTAGGTGGAATGGTTTCATGTCTGGAGTGAGAGCGTACTTCGCCTTACTCCTGCACATCCCCTTCATCTTAATCGTCAGGGACCTGATAAAGGGGGTCATAACTTCCGTCCGATCCCGAATCAGAGTCGTCAAGATCAGTCTTTTCACATGCAACTGGCTTCCCTTTTGCCTTGCTCAACTCCAAGAGAATTTCCTCTAACTCAGCTTGCTTTTCGCTAGACTTAGCCAGCAATTCCTCTCGTTGCTTTACAGCCTCTGGATCCTCTGTACCCTTTCTCCTTGCGCGCTTTAGACCCAGAGTCCGAATAACTAGTGCACTTCCTCTAGTCTTGGCTGGGGTAGAATCATCCCCTACGCGTGGAGAGGGTGAAGGAGTAGTGTTACCTCCTGAAGTTATGGTGAAATGATCACAGGAAATCGGATCAAGGAAAAATATTGAAGGCTCGATAAGTAAGGGCTAAATAACGAGCCCCATGGTGGGCGCCAAATGTTCGGCAGCAAATTTTACCGCCGGAACTACTGACCACGCCAACTGAAAATGTGACTGTGAACCTGCCGAACAAAAACAAAAAAAAAGGTTACGGCCGGAGTGGGGGTCTCTAGTCGGAAAACCCTCCGAAACTTAAGTCAGCTAAATACCTTATAAAGAGCTTTTAGAGAGAAGAAATGAATAATGTAGTAAGTTGACAATAGTCAACTTACCTGACTGTGAAGTGGAATACCGTATTTATAGTTATGCAAATAATGAATAAAATAATACATGTGATTTGGCTGTATTCAGGCCCCGCGTACATCATTACTTTTCTCGCTTTAAATGCCTTTCACTTCTTATTTAATACCCCATACCTTTCATTAAATGGTTCTGGTAGCTGAATGCGACTGTATAGCCGGAATCCAGTTGTCAAACTGTCTACCTGTCACATTTGTCAATTACTTTTAACGAGATGAACTAACTTAGTTCCTTCTATGGAGATAAATGCATAGTCCAGTCATAACTATGGTGCATTTATGGTTGTGAACTCATGTTAATGCTGTGGGACCCATGCCAAATATTTATTAGACGCCAATCGAAGGGCCTAACAAACCTACTTTTGAGTTTTCGGCTAACGCCATGTGGCAACATGATATTCACTGATACTGAGAAGTCAAAGCAACATAAGTTATCTCTATTGTTAGCCACGTGTCAATTATATATAATGCTCGCGCGTGTCACTAGTCAAAGTATTCGGTCAATAACCACGTGCCACAGACATAAATGTTCGGTAATGGGCCACGTGTTAAACCCTTCATTTGTTCGGCACTCCACGTGTCTAAATTTCATTTTACTCAACATTTCCATTAATTTCCAGTCAAAAGCTTTCCCTTCTCGTAAAACCTGAGTCATTCATCAGTGTTTGACTTGAAAGAGTTTCATTTCGCCCTTCAAAAAATCACGATTTTTCTTTTGAGTTCCGGTTTCCAATCTAGATTGAGTTCAACAATTTCCCTACCGTGATAATTGCTCTGTTTGGATCCAATTCAGTTGAAGATGATTCATCGTCGAACAATTATCACACTTTTTACACTAGTTTTTTTCTGCTTTTTCAACCAAAGCCGATAAATCAGTTCGATGCAATCGGACCTGTGGAACCGACAAAGGGAATCATAAAGACGTTCCGTACCCGTTCGGATTCTCCAGCGGCTGCGAAATCGGCCTCAATTGTACCGACGGCGACATCAGAATTGGTGAATACAAAGTTCAGAATATCACCGGAGACAATATACTGATCAATATTCCAGCGGAATGCAACCGGACAATTCAGAAAACCAAGCAATTATTCAGCCCCCACTACGCGTTGACTTGGCAAAACAGCCTTATGTTGAAGGACTGCGCCTCGCCGCTCGACAGTTGCCGGATACCGATAACCACGGTGCAGGCGCAATTCGAGTCACCTACTTGTGGTTGGCAGAGCGATAACATCAGCTGTTACTCTTCGGCGGATAATCGATTGGAATACGCTACTTACGAGAAATTGGAACAGACCCGTTGTCGATTCTTGTTTACTTCAATCGCGGCGTATGAAAGTAACAATTTGGAGGAATTCGACGGTTTCGCTTCAGTTTCAGACGGCGGAGCTGGAGTGGTGGTTGATCGGTCAGTGCAGGTGTTCCCAGCATGCGGATTGTAAAAGCATGTGGCTTCCAGACAGCGAACTACGGTTCCGGTGCCGGTGTAAGGACGGATTTGAGGGAGACGGGTTCGTTGACGGCCATGGTTGCCGGAGAAGTAAGTCTACATCGCCTGAATTTACTTTTCTTTCCTCTTTTTTTTTTTTTTTGTTATTATTTGCAATTTTGTGGGAACGCAACGGTTGTGTGGTGGTTTTTCAAAATCAGACTGCGGGTCATTCTTTACCTACCTGCTCGATACTTAAAATAGAAAACGAAAGGTCCCGTTTTTCTCCAACCTCGCGGGCCAACCAGAACCACTTGTAAGACAGTTCATTGACTGTTAATGATTTGCAGATATTACAAGTTGAGTTAATTTTTGGTAATCGTATTTTACCTTTTTATAATTCAATGAAACAAAATATACACTTTTTATTACTTACCAAAAAAAAAATGTAACTTTTTATTATTATTACTTTGTTAGGTAGATTTTCGGTGGATGAATGTGTGTTTAAACCCAACTTTCATTTTAACTTTTTGAGTTGGACTGTTGAGTTGGACTGTTGGGTGTATGGTAAATCTTAAAAAAAAAAAAAAAGAAAAGAAATGGACATATGTATAATTCTTTAATATTTAAATTACAATGTCAAAGGAATAATACTTTTTAAAGTTAATAAGCATACAATATTCACTTGTAATGTAATACCCTGCTACGTTTTTTTTTTTTTTTAATCAGAAAATTATCATTAAATAGTTACAATATCTTTTTTTTTTTTCCTGAAAAGTAACAGAATATTGCAAGATAAAATTCGAAAATGAGGCATCCAAAATTTAGTCACTATTTCTTTTTTTTTTTTTTGGATAAAAAAAAGTAACATAATGTTGTATTATTTGTGAATTATGTCTCAAATTTAAATAGATATAGTTTTTCTTTTTCTTTTCTTTTTTTTTTTTTGATAACTCATGATGTTTAACTTAATTTGCGCGTATGTTAACTAATCTCCTGAGAATTTGAAATTAACAATGAATAACCCTCTAGTAAAAAAATAATTTATTTATTTTTTAGTCACAAGACATTAAATTTTTTGAAGTAGAACTAGAGTTATAAGATTGGAGGGGTAGACTTGGAATAATTTTTTGGCCATTAATTTGTATCAAGGTAAAATTCAAAAAATAATTTTATTTGTTTTTAGGAAAATATTTTTCAAAAAATTTAAAAATTTATTTCCTAGAAATCATTTTATGTTAAAACAAACGGAGTCTAAATTTAATTTTCAGGGCGACCCACGTAAACTTATTTATTTTTTTGAAATTAAACTATATTTTTAAATAATTTAAAAAATTGTGAAAATAAACAACTTAGTACTAAAGTCAATAATTCTTTTACGAATTTCAATATAAAAATTAATTTTTATAAAATATAAATAAAATAATATATAAATACATAAAATACATAAAAAATATATTTTTAAAATTTTGGATCGGAATGCTTAATCTCAAATTCAATCCGAATAATTAAACATGTTTAAAAAATTTTTTAATTCTAAAAAAATAAAATAAAATAGGTGAACCTAAGTAGTCTAGGTGTCACGCCCCAGGTTTCATAATCCAAGTATGTGAATAAAACAACACACATTACATCATTTAATAACATTTCCTGTCCTACATCAGAGCTATACACACACACTATGGAGCAAGGAATATAAAAATAAATAAAACTAAATTTTAAATTTAAATAAATGCTTTAGTTAAAACTAACTAGGCAACAAAGCTCCAAAACTAATCCAAACAATCTCTCAAAAATTAAGCAATTAACTATTACCTCACAAACAAAGGTTTATTAAAATTCACTAAAAATAATTCTCTAAAGAAAACTCTAATGTAATTAAATAAAAACAAATAAATAAATCTCTAATTTTCATAGTGAGTAGGTCTTGCGCATGACTCAAATTCATTACCTGCATCAAAAGCTGTAAGGAAGTGAGCACTAATACTACGTGTGCTCGGAATCCTAGTAATAATATAAATTACAATAATGTCCTAGCATGTCACTAAGTGAAACAATCATGCACAAATAACAAACTCAAGAAAAATATTAAAATAATTTATCAATTTATCTTTATTATAATTAATTTCATTTTAGCACCACATCACACATCAAAAACAATTCGATTTCATGATACCGCTACTTGGTTGTCCCGTAGAAACAGGACCCAACCAATATACATATTCCTTCGATGTCTACTTAGTTGTCTCGTAAAAATAAGACCTAATTAATATACACTATCCTTCGGTGTCTACTTTCTAGATCGAAATCCTAGGAATATAATATGCCACCCTTAGGCATCTGCTCGTTCGTAGGTTACTAGTCTACTGAAATCGATAACCAACTTCGCGCGGGTTTCAGAATTTTCAACATTTGGGTACGTATACCCAATATTTTCAGTACCCCTCAACCCAAACAAAACACAAAAAATCAAAATTTACCTTAAATTCACATTATATAAATTTTTGGGTAAAGTACAAAAAATACCCTTACAGTTTACCCTCGGTATCACTTTGGTCCCACACGTTTCAATTGCAACAGTCAAATCCCTACATTTTCAGTCAAGTATCAATTCGGTCCTTCCGTTAGTTGACCGTTAAAAACAACCGTTAGACTGAGAATAAAATGGTAATTTCACTTATAGTTAGTGTCACTCTAGTCCCTCACGTTTTCAATTATAACAATTGAATCCCTACACTTTCGACATGTATTAAAAATATATTTTATTAAATTATTTTTAATAAGTAATATACTGTAAAATATATTTTATTAAATTATATAACATATTTTAATTTGAAATATATCTTATTAAATTATTTTTAATCAATAAAATATTTAAATTATATTTAATATATTCTATTTTTATTGAATTAAATTATTTTTCAAAAATAATATGATTAAATTAATAATATAATTAAAATAATGTTTAATATAGTTTAATTAATATGAAATATATTTTATTAAATTTGAATAATTTTTAAAAAATAATAAAATTAAATATTTTATTAAAAATTAATTTATGTAAATAAAAAAATTACATTTGTAAACGCAGTTTCAATTTTTATTTTAGAAAAAATGATAACAAAAAATAAAATCAAAAAATAAAAAGTTAAACAAAATAAAAAATAATAATGTTATCAAAAGGCCTTAAAATCGCTATTTTCTAAATTTTTAATTTCTACAGTTTTCTTTCTATATATAATTTTGTATATATATTCAATTCAAGAGTAAACGTTTATATATGTGACTTTTTTAATTCTATTCTATTAATTATAACAACTATTAATGAAACCATCAAATCACCCTTTAAAAAAAATTTTAATTTTATTAATTTTTAAGAAACTTAACTGAATTTAATAAAATATATTTGATATTTATTAAAATAAACTAAATGTTATTTTAATTATATTATTAATTTAATCATATTATTTTTGAAAAATAATTTAATTCAATAAAAATAGAATATATTAAATATAATTTAAATATTTTATTGATTAAAAATAATTTAATAAGATATATTTCAAATTAAAATATGTTATATAATTTAATAAAATATATTTTAGAGTATATTACTTATTAAAAATAATTTAATAAAATATATTTTTAATATATGTCGAAAGTGTAGGGATTCAATTGTTATAATTGAAAACGTGAGGGACTAGAGTGACACTAACTATAAGTGAAATTACCATTTTATTCTCCGTCTAACGGTTGTTTCTAACGGTCAACTAACGGAAGAACCGAATTGATACTTGACCAAAAGTGTAGGAATTTGACTGTTGCAATTGAAACGTGTGGGATCAAAGTGATACCGAGGGTAAACTGTAGGGGTATTTTTTGTACTTTACCCTAAATTTTTCTTTAATTAAATTTTAAAACCTCATTAACTATCAATTTACCGACACATAATTAACACAAACTTTAATCCTATTACACAAACAGTCCCATGGTTAATATCCAGAACACCTAAATATGCAATTAACACTTTAATTTTTGGCCATCAAATTAGTCACACGTCCAATTCATTCACGTGAAGGAATTCATAGAAAATAATATAAAATCATTAATCACTAGTTTTCAAAGCAATTCATTCACGTGCTGGACGTTTCACTCAATTAGGCTAACGAAATAACAAAAAAAAAAAAAAAAAAAAAATTTCAAAACAGACGTCCAGCAAACCTCATAGGAGTTTAATGCATATATCCATATATAATAAATATATATTAATAATACAACAAGTCATGATTTTTTTTTATCCTTTTGTGTTTATATATATACACATTGGTTATATATATATATAATCCGTAAGGCTTCCTTGGCAATGTATTAATCAAACTAACAATTAAATTTCACGCCTAACGAGGTCACTGGAAGACAAAAGTGAATCACATAAATAAATATCATATTAATATATATATATATATATAACTTCTCTTATTTACATATATATATATATATATATATGCACTTGAAGAATCAAAACTCCCTGCCAAGCAATACACTTGCTCTCTCATGTCCAACGAAGTCACAAACGTGTAATTAAATAAATGACCACACAAATCTACACAGCATACACGCATATTTATTTTCAGTACACATAAATTCCCAAATCAGTGAACCGCTAAATTTCTAAACAAACCATTATCGTATATGGGTGAGTTTAGTTTGTAAACAAACTCTAAAAATTTTTATAAATCTCTGTTAATTTTATATCACATCAACTTTTTTCTTTCACTACACGTATTACAAACTCTCAATTTATCTCACTTTGTCTTACTCCAAACTCACCCTATATATTATATATATTTTATAAACACAGGCAGTAAAAGGATTCAGTCCCCTTACTTGTAATCCGACAACGGAAAGAAATCAGCAACGCAAGGAAAAAAAAAAAAAAAAACAGTGCAACCGCCGTAGCCTTTTTCTCCTTTCTCTCTCGATCTCTCTTTCCCTCTCTTTTCTAGGGTTTCTAAATTTTTTTTAAATAAAAACTACAGTATATATATATATATATATATAATAACAGAATTTAACTTTAACAAATTAAATTATTTACCTACTCCCCATAGGATTAGGAAAATTGCACCCCTTTCCCTAAAATTTTAAAATCTTTTCAAATATACCCAAAAACAACCACTTTTTTTTACACTTCAAAAATTAAATAGCAAATTTATAAATTATTAAATTAAATTAACAAATTACAATCACAAATATATATATAAATTATATTAATTAAAAAAAATCGGGTCATTACACTTGGTCTAAAATGTCTACCATTATATAAAATTATATTTGTATGCTACACATTTATATAAATTAGAAAATAATATTTTACCCAAAAAATAGACAAAAAATGTCATCAAATTATATATTTATAGAATTTTTGTTACTTGTTCACATAATTCTAATCGAACTTTCTTCTATCTTTTGGTCAAATTTTTTTTGTTAGTACATAGCTGTTGTATATACATTGGTAATTATAAGACGCTGAATTATTTTATGAAATGTAAATTCTCTCTCTAAGTTAAATATGCATCCCCATCTCCTCCCAACCTCTCGTCATTTTTTCCTGATCATCCTAATTATATTATGCCATGTCCCAGCATATTTCGGAGCCGATGATGTGCAATACACGTAAATGCAGTCGATTGTTTCAGTGTGGAAATCTGTCGAACACTAGGTATCCATTCTGGGGAGGGGACAGACCAAGCTACTGCTGGGACTCAAGTTTTGGTCTATCTTGCGAAAACAATGTCCCGGATATCACAATTGAGTCCACAACGAACAGAGTCCTTGAAATAGATGAAACCTCACAGGTTCTCGCGGTCGCTAGGAACGATTACTGGAATATCGTCTTTCCGACACAGTACGTAAAGTTGGAAAAAAATTGGTAAAAAGTTGAAAAAAGATTTGAAGATTTTTTATGTAGAAAAAGGTTGAAGAAATTAAAAAGTATTAGAGAAAATTAAAATTTTTTCATCAAATTTCACACTCTAAACATAGACTAGAATTTGTGGCCCTAGTCTTCACAATTAGACTTCTCTGGGGTTTTCTCAAATGATGGCTCTTTGTTGCGACATCCTTTGGATATTAATTTCTATTCCAGTGGCAATTGTTTTAGATCACATATGCAGCTAACAGTTTACACGATTAATAATTGCTACATCCTCAATATATTTTGTTGATTTTACTCATTTTTTTTGGAAGATAAACAATCACTTGAATAAGCTGTACGTACTCTTAAGAATGAATGGCGAAGTTTTTGCTGCGATGAGCCCTTTTAATGGGACAATGGGAGAGTACCTTAGAATGGGCCAGTGCTAGTGCCAGTGCCAGTGCCAGTCCCAGTGGTTGTAGTTTCATGCTGAGCGTAGGACCTAGGAGACTCTGAAACTGCTTTTAGGATCATGGGATATCTTTTTTTTTTGTTTTTTTGGGTAACCCAGAACCTTCTTATTATAAAACTCAACTAATCGCGTAACTTATGACTAAATCGAGAATATATATGCTGCCTCTCACGTATATCTTATTTATTTCAGAAATTGAATCCGTATGGTCTCTATGAGAAGCATACTCACAAGTCACCCTAGTTAACCTTGGAATTTTAGGATCATGGGATTGTGTGATAATTCCTAGTTTTCACGTGGCCTGATCAATTTTCTTCATATATCGGTTTGTCTCTCTCTCTCTCTCTCCCTTTGGTAATTGGTATGTCCTTGTCTTGATTATATATATATATATATATATATGAAATGAACTAAATTGAGCGCATTTCTATTTCTATCTTAGCTTTCATTCAAGATATAATGCATCCTGCAAAGTTCGCTTCCCTTCACATTTCTGTTTATCCTTGTATGAAGTTTAACCAATATTCGCTCTTCTTTATGTGCCAACAACATGAACTAATTAACTACTAATTAACTATGTAAACTGTAGTGTAGCATTTACCAAAAGAAACATCCGATGTCCCTTTATGGGAACTGGGAATGATTTAGGCTTCCTTGATTTGAGCTGGAATGTGAATATGATGATTGATGACATCCACCAATTGTTGTTACTTCAGAAAATCCTTAGAATTTTTGAAATCAATTCTCTGATGCAGACTCCCTACCATTGTTGCCATAGAGGATTTTATGGAATGATATTTGTCATACAAAGCCAGCTTTCCTAATACCAAACCTCAATTACAAAACTCTTCGGTTATGCTTTAGGTCTTCGAAACCTAACACTCTGTTCTATTGGCTACATTTTCTTCTTGGAAGCGAATGAGTTTGACAGTTGTTTCACAACTGGGAAGCTGCAAGAACCAATCAGAGCCATTATTGAATATACAGAACGCTACCACTAGTAATCTGAAACTGACTTAAGGTTTACACAGGATTCAACATCTCTTGACTGTGATGGCTGTGCACAAAGTCCACTAGGCCATTAGAATACAAGTTCATGGACAGGAACTCTAGATGCTTCAATCGCAGTGGATTGACCTAGTTTTCTCCGTGCCTTGGTGGAAACTTAAGCTTTGTTTGGCTTGCGTATTTGCATAGATTTGTGTTGAAAATTAAAAGAAATTCTTCTGGCCGTTCAAATGTGGGTCTGCAAACAAATGTAAACCCACATGAACCCATGTAGCATACAAAACCTCAAGAGATTGATCCCAAGCTAGAAGTGTATCCCACAGTGCTAGTTTTCACACACTGAGGTGCACAAGTTTGGACTTCTGCAGTATAAGGAGCCATCAATGATGGTTGCTTTGCTTGGAATAAATCACACCCCTGACCCCACCTATACGAATTTCTCCTTTAAATCGGTTGTTACGTTAATTTCATTGAAATTTCGGGAACTGCTTAATCTTAACTCAAATTCTGAACAGTAATCAACATTCAGATTTCCTTCGAGGGCTGCTGCCTGGCAATGTAGATTTGTATCATATTTGATCAAGTCCACCATTGTTTGTTCAAACAGAAGCTTCTCTTTGTTTGAAAAACTCCACCAAATCCACTCAACGTGTCAAAGTTCACCTTCTTCTTGATGTATAACGGTGACTAACGACAAATTAAAAAAAAAAAAAAAATTTCATATTGGGACAAAGAGTTCAAACTTTCGTTCCCTATCTCTGCATCGGAAAGATGCATCCTCGTCTCTTCCCAACCTCTTGTTTCTTCTTGGCGGTCGTATTCATAGCCCACGTCCCAACGCGTTTAGGAGCCGATGACGAGCAATACACGAACTGCGGCCGAACGTTTCAGTGCGGAAATCTGTCGAACGTTGGGTATCCTTTCTGGGAAGGGGACATACCAAGCTACTGCGGTCACTCGAGTTTTGGGCTAACTTGCGTAAGTAATGTCCCGGATATCACAATTGAGTCCATAACATACAGAGTCCTTGCAATAGATAACACCTCAAAGGTTCTCACCGTCGCTAGGAACGATTACTGGAACACCGTGTGTCCGACACAGTATCCTAACGCCTCCCTGGATACGACCCCTTTCAGCTATGGATCAGACTCCCAGGATCTGATGCTCTACTATGATTGTCGGATACATTCCAAAACCATACAATTTCCGAATCAGTTCAATTACGTGGAAAATAGTAGCAGCAACAGTACCGGTATATTTGTGGCGAGCGGTGTCACGTCCCCCTAGATAGTCAATCGGTTTCTTGCAATACTAGTGTCAGTGTTCGAGCTAATAACACAGAAACTGAGGCTTTGGCGAGATCTTCGAGTGTGATAAACGTGACTCAACTTCTTGACACCGGTTTTGGGCTGCGGTGGGAAGCTAACGACACTGATTGTGAGCTGTGTGTCGAGTCGGGTGGGCGATGCGGGTCTAATTCAAGTTCGTTCGCTTGCTATTGCCGAGATCGTGCTAATAACCTTACTTGTGGTTAACCCTAAGCATAAATGTTACATGACCGGTCCTTTAAAACTCCTTGCTAATGGCGCTTGTTTGTTTGGTTATAAGCTATGTATTGCTTACTAAGGTGGAAACAAATCAAGCTATTTGAACTTGGCTCGACCTTGACTCATGATTAAAACAATTTCGATTCAAGTTTGATTTGTGACTCGTTTAAAATCAAATTTCAATTTAAAAAAGTTCAACTCAAAAGCTTACAATCCAACTTGATAAAAATATATATATATTTTATAATATTTTTATATATTTTTTTAATAATATTTTAGACTAAAACGAACTATTCACTAGCCAATGTCAAACTTATATAAAAGTTTGAACTGAATTAGAGACTAATATAAATTGCTCAGGTCAATCTCAAAAGTCTCGACTCGACTCAATTTCATTCCACCCTTACTGCTTACTTTAGAAGTGTAGGGAAGTAGGTCTAAATGATCAATTAGTTTCGAAAGTTTCTCAATGAGTTTAAATTGGAGGCGTTTTGGGTTATTAAATGGGTGGTTTGGGAATAATTAATTTTTTTTCCTTTTGTGAAGTTTAACTTTTTATTAGACATGTTAACAAAAAAGTCAAAGCTAATCCATCCCAAATCACCTTCCATTCTCGTTTAAATTGGAAAATCGTAACCTAACTAAGAAAATTCGGCTGAGAAGCAATTTCGATTCATTATTCTGTTCTATGGGATTTGCTACTTCACTTCAAAAAGAATATTTTCTTATGTACATGGTTACTGGGTGTGGGGGCATGGCAGAACCTCCTGTTCACTAGATAGGAAGTCCTATTTTACTTCTTGGTGCATCTCAAGCAGCGTTGGTTTGATAGTTGGGTAGGCTAAATAATCTTTTAGCGGCTTTAATTTTTTTTATGTTACCATTATTTTTTATGTTTTTGAACGTGGATGAAATTTTCTTGCTTGCTTGTCGTAGAAAATTGATAAACAGTCATAACGGTGGTGTCATGGGTGGAAAGGTTACGCCTTTGTTTCATCATTTGATTAATTGTGATGGCCCTTTTCTTAAACTTTTTATTTTTGGTTAAGCTTAGAGGAGGAAGAATGGGGTGCTAATGGGCCCAATCATGATACTAGTTTCTAAACTTGTTCATTTGTCAGATAGTGAGAGTTTTTGGACTCTCTTGAAGGACGAACTTCAACTTACTCGTATCACGAATCAGGTTGGCTGGTTCATTTTCTTGTTGAAATTTGACTCATTTACAAAATGAACAAGTATGAATGAGTTATGTGGTGAATTGATGACCAAATAAAACTGCTCAGTTTATTTGCAACTTTTATTGAGATATGGTTAATTTTTTTTCTTCTTTATATACATAAAACTGCAAAATAACTTACCGAATGAATTTTTATTTCTCTTTTGCATATATAACCAAATATTTGAGCGGAATAGAAAAAGTTAATAATTTAATAGTTACAAAATTAAAATTAAAACATCTGATTAAACGAATAAGTTGATAGTTTATGAAAGATTTTTTTTTTCCATAATGCTTAAAATAATAGGTAAAATAATATAAGAGAATAAATTTAGTCAATTTACAAAAAATCAATCACTCAAAAGCTTGAAAAGCTCTTGCGCTCCCAGACGGTTCTTTTTTGCTAGAGTAAAGAGCGAATAAATTTCCTATGATCCGCTGGAAGGTATTTGGCGTATATGAATTGTATTTTAGTCTTTTTAACATTTGAACAAACATTAATTTATAGGTCTTATGATTGTTGCAGGGGGAGGTTCTTCAAACACACAAGTGAAGATAGGTACGAAATCATTCCGTTTAAAATCCCTCTGTGATGTTCTCCAACAGAAAGGACTTTCCATTACTATCTGTTCATGTGCAAAATAATAATAATTCATCTATTTTTTCAAAGAGATCTCTTTTTAGGCTTAGCCCCTATTGTTCATCATAAGTTGTGTTTGCATCAAGAATTTTTCAATGGAAAAGAACTCAAAATTACTTTTCTTGTTTATTTTATGAAGAAAAATAAAAAGAAAAAAAATCATGGGATTAAAAAAATTAAAAGTAAATACACTAAAAAAGTCATTCCCTTTTCCTTGCCTTCACCAAATCTTCATTCCAAACACAACCTTTGTGTTTGGCAATTTGCTAATCACACTGACTAACCACATTAATTCTTTATATATAATGCAGTTGCCCTCAGTGTCTTACTCAGTGTTTCTGCAATTACTATCTTAATCATCACAATCTATTGCCTTAAAAGGAAAGGCACATTGACGGTCTCATGGAAAAAGGAAATATCAGAAGATCAAAACGTGGAAGCATTTATTAGGCAATATGGATCCCTTGCTCCAAAGCAGTATAGGTACTCAGATATTAATAAGATGACCAATGCGTTTAAAGAAAAACTAGGCGAAGGATGATATGGAACTGTGTACAAAGGAAAGCTCTTTGATGGTCGTCTCATGGCAGTAAAGATCCTTGGTGAGACCAAGGGAAATGGCGAAGAGTTCATTAATGAAGTCGCTAGCATCAGTAAAACTTCCCATGTCAATGTAGTCGCTCTTTTGGGTTTTTGTTTTGAGAGGAATAGAAGAGCTCTTGTTTATGAATTTGTGGCCAACGGATCATTGGACAATTTCATTTACAACGGTGAATCTTTGGAATGGAAAACTTTGTACCAAATTGCAATTGGTATTGCGCGAGGGCTAGAGTACTTGCACAGAGGATGTAGCACTAGGATTGTGCATTTTGATATAAAGCCACACAACATTCTCTTAGACGAAGATTTTTGCCCAAAAATTTCTGATTTCGGCCTTGCTAAACTGTGTCAAAGGAAGCAGAGTATCATATCAATGTTGGGTGCTAGGGGAACTGCTGGATATATTGCTCCAGAAGTGTTTTCTAGAGCATTTGGTGGAGTCTCTCATAAATCCGATGTCTATAGTTATGGAATGTTAGTTCTTGAAATTATTGGAGCACGAGAGAATCCTGGAGTAGTCCAAACAAGTGAAGTATATTTTCCGCAGTGGATCTATGAGCACCTCGAACATGGTAAGGATCTAAGACTAGTCAAAGTCGCTACCAGGGAGGAGGAAGAAACCGCGAGGAAGATGATCTTGGTGGGTTTGTGGTGCATTCAAACCTATCCATCAGACCGGCCGTCAATGAGTAAGGTGCTTGAAATGTTGGAAGGGAGCCTTGAATCCTTGCAAATTCCACCAAAGCCTTCCATCTTATCTCCTGTAAGATTGCAAGCATCTACCTATGACTCTTTGTCCTCGACTATGGATTTGGAGGAGGGAATGTCGACAAGTAATCCTTCAATCTTTCAAATTCCATCAAACCCGCTCAAGTTCTCTCCCGCAAGGTCTGGTCAGTCGGCTTCTTCCAAGACATTGGCATAAATTTTTAGAAAAATATCGAGACTTCTTTGTTCATGAAGAAGAAGTGTATACTAATGAACAGTTTAGTAGCATCTTCTTGTTTTTCAGCTTCCACATGATTATCTTTCATATATAGAGCATGTTACGAACCTCTCACTTGAAATTAAAAGAAAACATTGATAACAGACCCCTTTGAGGATTATGACTAAGGGCTCCCTAACTAGTGAAATCTCCAAACTAAATATGATTATCCTGATCTATTTTTAATTTAGTTCGAATAATATACATATAAATCGTAACTAATAGATGCGTAATAGACTAATGCAGTGCAGTCCTTTTGGTCTTCCATGTAATAAACTAATTGTCAGGAATTTTAAATTTTCAACAAATATACACAAACTGTAGCCAGTTGTTTCACTGCACAAACACTTCAAGCATTAGTTACCCTTTCTGGGGAGCTAACCAGGCAGAGCACTGTGGTATCCAAGTTTTAAGCTAAATTGCCAAGGGGATGTCCCAGAGACCAAGTTTCAGTCAAGAACGTACCTGAGTCCTTAGCAATTTGTAAATGTATTGGACCCAATGCGCAATGTGGTTCCCGGTTGAATTCTAGTTCATTTGTTTGCTACTGCTCAGATCAACCTTAAGCACTTTCTTGCAACAACACCACTAAAGGCATGAAGGTTACCCACGCTTAATCCTAATTTTGTTACTCTTATTTGGTTATGACTTTGTATAGTAACAATATTGATTTATCTGGGTTTTTCAATGAGATTCGTTGTTGTTGTGTTTAATCTTCTCTTGATTATCTCCATTTCAGCTAACAAACTGAGATCCTCTTGGACTTGTTCCTCAACATCCCCCCACCCCCCCCCCCCCCAAAAGGAGAAGAAATTCAATTGGAGTTCGTTTTTTACAAATGCAGTTTCAACAAATAAGATGCAAAAATTCAAAAATTTCTTTCGGATTATAAATTAAGCCAGGAGTATTGATAATTTGCAAATCCTTAAGTCAATTTTAGCAACCAACCGCCACCATTTCATTGCCTCCATTCTAGAGCCGCCTAGCCGCCATTGTTGTCATTTTACAAGTTTTTGTAATAATTACTTTGCAAGTTTTTTTTTTTTTTTTTTTTTTTTTTTTTTTTTTTATTAAGGCTTTAGATTTTGGCTATAAATAGATTACTAGTGATCAATTTAGTGTGTGGCAAGTCTCATAAAAAATAGTCTTTAGAGTGAGGGGAAAAAAAAAAAGTAAGCTTTCCTCAAAATCTAGTAACTCTAGTTTTTCAAAAAACTTAGAGTTTGTGGCTTCAATTTGATCCTAAACCCATGGGGCATTGGCTTTAAGCATTTGAAATCTAGATGTGAAATCAGCTTGGTGAGCAAGTTAGCAGACTGATCTTTACTAGAAATGAAACGAACTACAAGCTTGTTTTGAGCAATATGATCTCGGACAAAACGGAAATCAATTTCAATCTGCTTCATCTTAGAATTAAACACCTTTGATGAGCACATAAATAGATAGCTTGACATATCATCTACACCGATATATTTTGACATATTAAAGATTAATCTAAAACATTCACAAGGTTCTAACATATAATAATCACCGATGCAAATGTCTCCTAGAATGAAGAACGTTTTACTAAGTTATAGTTGGCATTGCACGAAAACTAGTTTAAGTACTTACACAAAGGTTGTAGTATGAGAATTGTGCATTTTGATATAAAACCTCACAATCTTCTCCTAGATGAAGATTTTTGCCCAAAATCTCTAATTTTGGCCTTACTAAGCTTTGTCACAAGAAAGAGAGTGCCATATCAATGTTGGGTATAAGAAGGACTGCTAGATATATTAGGTCAGAAATGTTCTCTAGAACATTTGTTGAAGTCTTTCACAAATTTGATGTTTATAATTATGAAATGCTGGTTTTTGAAATAACTGGAGCACGATAGAGTGCCGACGAAGTTCAAACGAGTGAGATGTATATTCCACACTGGGTTTATGAGCGTCTCAAACGCAAAGAGGATCTAAAACTCCTTGGTGTCTTGACCAGAGAGGATGAACTAATTGTGAGGAAGATGATTTTGATGAGTTTATGGTGCATTCAGACAAATCCATTAGAGCAGCCATCAACGAGTAAGGTGGTGGAGATGTGAGAAGCAAGTCTTGATGAATCCTGGCAAATTCCACCCAAGCCTTTCCTGTGTTCTCCTACGAGGTTCGACCCATAAGCCCCAGAAGCTTTCAATTCAACAACAAATGTAGCGGCAGAAATGTCCATGCCTTCTTTGATTGGACGATAAGAGTACCAACGTAGAATAATTCTGGAGCTGAAATGCTGAAAAGGCAGAATTGGCTAGTGCTTCGCTAGTTTGTAGCTTCCGCTAAATCTTCCTTATATGCAGAAAGTCAACAATATCTTCCAAGAATTTTCAAGTAATATATAAATTTGGTTGTTGCAAAATTTTATTGGAATGTTAATTTCAGAATAATTTCTGTGTGATTTCCTTGACATTTGATCGGGAAAACCTCCAGGATTGAAATTTCAGTACGTATGATAGGTATTATTTGATATTATATAGTTTATACAAAAAACGCGAGCGTTGTTATTAGGGGTACTGAATTTTTTTATGTTTTGTTTTTTTATTTGGAGGATATCAAGTATTGTATTTTTTTATTTTTTTTTTAAATTTATGGTAAATTATTTACTGTTATTAGGGGTATTGAAATTTTTTTTTATAGATGTTTAATCTTATTTTTATATCAAAAATTTCAAAGATTATTATTGGTCTGACAAGTGTTTCACTTTTATATTTATTTTTTTTTCTGTATGTGTATTTTTTTTTTTTTGGGGAGAATCTACACGTATTATTTTTTATTTTTTTTAGGGTAAATTTATAGTAAATCATTTTAATGATATGGATATTTGAAATATATTTTTTATTTTTTAGCATTTGAATATTGTGGACCTATTTGTTTTAATATAAAATATTTTTTGAAAAACACATTTACTCATGTTAGAAGAAAATATTTTTTAAAAACATGAGTAAATATCTATTTTTTAAAACAACATTTTATATTGAAATAAACAAAGCTTATATGTTTTTATATTAAATGTTGCATATATTTATTTTTCATCCAATCATAAATTTAAATATATTACAAAAATTTACAACATCTAACTAATAATTATAGCTATAGATAAGTAATGTGGAAGTCTCAACACATTAAACGGGGTTGAATATGGGATGGATGTGGCTCCGCTAGTGCTCCATTCCAGTAATAGAATTGAATTTTCATGTAATTTGCTATTGATGCTTTATTTTTATTTTAGAATTAATAATCCAAATTAATTCACAAACACTTGTAACTCTAAGTAGATGTCAATATCCACCAAAATTACCTAGTTTTGCAAGAAAAATTCAACAATTTAATTATTTAAATTAATTAATCAAACAGACTGTGGTCTATTAAGGTTGCCGTCTCATGTGGGCTGATGTCTTCTTGGTTTGTTTCCTCCTAATACTTGTTTCATTAGAAGCAATGTCAATGCACATATGATACGAAAGTATTATTTTAAAAATTATTTTTAAGAAAGAGTTGGATGAGAGATTAATTTTTAGAATAGAGTTAATTTAGAGCATTAAATTTAAATTAAATAAATTATCAGTCAATAGCATGATAAGAAAAGAAGAAAAATAAAATATATATTATTTGAGTGGTTTAAAAAGTACATAAAAATAAAAAATATATTTATCAATAAATTAATTTTTTAATTTAATTATTTTTAATTATTGAATCTTATAAATTATTATTATTATTAGTCATTCCAAATTAAACAAGAATTGTAATTTTAAAATTTCTTTTTTTTTTTTAAATATTAATACAATGTATCACATCGTCAATCCCAAGTTGGGGTTGCTCGGTACTGAATAGGTAAAGCATACTGTACACACAACCATATCTAGGGTCCTAGGGGTCTCCCATCTAAGCAAAATAGGAATAAAGTCTGGGCTTCAGAGGCGAGGCCAGATTCAATGAGAGTAAAATTATATTTTTAAAATAAACAAAGATAAAATTTAAAAAAATAGGGTAAGCAAAAATTTAGTAATAAGGTTTGGTTTAGGAAGAAAGTTAACTAATTTATTTTTAGATAGCAGCTAGTTAAATTTATGTTTGGGAAGAAAAAAAAAAGTGACTTTTTTTAGATGAATTTTTAATTTTTGTTAATTTAATATTTTTATCTTTGAAAATTTAAAAGAAAGTTAAAATGTAAGAGGATAAAATTGATAAAATACTGTTGAAACTAAAAAAAGCCGACTACTAGCCGGGTTTCTCAAATGGGCCCTAATAAAAAAAAATAAAATTTATAAATAGATAAGAATAAATTAATAAAATCGCTATATAATTTTTTAAGTTTATTTTCGTTGAACGTTTACTCGTCAAGTCATGCTGGTTTCCAATCCAGAAATCAGTGCTTCCGGGTCAAATTTGGCTTCCTTTACGTACTGGCTGGGCACTTAAATTCCACAATTTAAAATAGAAAACGAAAGGCCCCTTTTTTTCTCCAACCTCGCGGACCCGCTAGGACCACTTACTAAGATAGTTCATTGACCACTGATGCTTTGCAGATATTAGAAGTTGAGTCAATTTTTGGTAATCATATTTTACCTTTTTATAATTCAATGAAATAAAATATACACTTTTTATTATTGTTAGAGGTGAACATATATATAATTCTTTAATATTTAAATTAAATTGTCAAATGAATAATAGTTTTTAAATTTAATAAGCATACAATATTCACTTGTAATGTAATACCCTGTTACGTTTTTTTCTTAATCAAAAAGTTATCATTAAATGGTTAAAATACTATTTAAAAAAAATAACATAATCTTGCAAAATAAAATTCGAAATGAGGCATTAAAAATTTAGCCACTATTTTTTTTGGACAAAAAAAAAAAAAGTAACATAATACTGTATGATTTGTGAATATCACACGTTTCAAATTTTAATAGATATTATTTTTTCTTGTTTTGTTTTTTTTATAACTTATGATGTCTAAACTAGTTTATTTATATCTCAACTAATTTTAAAGGTTTTGAAATTAACGATTGAGTAACTTTCGAGTGAAAAAATAATTTATTTACTTTTTAGTCACGAGCCATTAAATTTTTTAAAGTGGAACTAGAGTAATAAAATGGGAGGGCTGGACTTAGAATAACTTTTTAACCCATCGGAGTAGAATATGTTTGAAAGTCATTTGTGTCAATGTAAAATGTTTTCAAAGGATAACTTTATTTATTTTTTAGGAAAATATTTTTCAAAAAAATTGGAAAATTTATTTCCCAGAAACCATTTTATATCGAGACAAACAGAGTCTAAATTTAATTTTTAAGGTAACCCATGTAAATCTATTTATTTTTTAAATTAAACTATATTTTTAAATAATTTTGCAAAATTATAAAAATAAATAATTTAGTACTAAAAAATATTTTTATGAATTTCAATATAAAATTAATTTTTTATAAAAATATAAATAAAATAATATATAAATACATAAAAAAATGTTTTTAAGATTTTGGGTTAGGGTGTTCAATCTCAAATACAATCCAAATAATTAAACATGTTTAAAAATTTTTCTAAATCTAAAAAAATAAAATAAAATAAGTGGATCTAAGTAGTCTAGGTCTAAAATGTCCACCGTCATATAAAATTATATTCGTATATATATATATATATATTTTTTCCTAGGTAAGAAAAAATTATGTTCGTATATTATAATATTATCTACCAAAAAATAGACAAAAAAATGTCATGAAATTCTATATTTAGAGAATTTGTGTTTCTTATTCACATAATTCCAATCAAACTTTCTTTTATCTTTTGGTCAAATTCTTTTGTTAGCGCATAGCATTGTTGTATATATACATTGATAATTATAAGACGCTGAATTATTTTATGAAATGCAAATTCTCTCTCGAAGTTAAATATGCATCCCCATCTCCTCCCACTAACCCCAGAATGTTCCAATTTCAGCAACGAATGTAGTGGCAGAAATGTCCGAGCCTTCTTTGATTGAGGAGGATAAGGGTACCAATGTAGAACGATTCTAGACCTAAAATGTCGAAAAAGCAGAACCGGGTAGTACCTCGTTAGTGTGTGTATTTCGCTAAATCTTCTTTGTATGCAGAAAGTCAACAATACCTTCCAAGAATTTTCAAGTAATGTAAAAAGTTAGTTGTTACAAAATTTTATGGGAATGTTAATTTCAGCATAATTTCCTTATGATCTTCTTGACATTTGATCGGCAAAACCTCAAGGATTAAAATTTTAGTATGTATGATAGGTGTTTTTCTCTGCATGTGTGTGTGTGTGTTTTTTTTTTTCTTTGTCTTTTTTTTTTAAGGGAATCTACACGTATTATTTTTTTTTTTTGTAAATTTATAATAAATCATTTTATGATGTGGATATTTGAAATATATTTTTTCTTTTTTAGTATTTAAACATTATGGATCCATTTGTTTAAATATAAAACATTTTCTGAAAATCACATTTATTCATGATATAGGAAAATATTTTCAAATACGAGAGTAAATATGTATTTTTTGAAAAATATTTTGTATTAAAATTAACAAAATTTACACGTTTTTTTACATTAAATGTTGCATAAATTTATTTTTCATTCAATCATAAATTTAAATATATTACAAAAATTCACAACACCTAGTTAATAATTATAGCAATAGGTGAGTAATTATAACAAAAATTCACAACATCTAACGCTATCAATTATACGGCGCCTACATGACACTAAGCTATGTTTGTTTGTGAAATTAAATGATGGGATGTAAATAATACTATAAAATAATATACAGGATTAAATATAATATAGAATTATTTATTTATGTGAAATTATTTTTGTAATATTTAGTTGGTGAGATATAAAGTGGGATAAAAAGATGTGATTTGATGTATGATGTGATAGAAAATAATTTTAAACCTTTAGATTTTGATAAGAAATAAATTTAAAAATTGAGTATAAGTTATACCACACCCTCATAGTGTTGCTTTTTTGGGGGTTAAGCAGTCCCATCATACTAATAATTCTCTCCCACTTTTTTCTAACCAAACATGGGATTAGAGTGGGTTCTACAGACATACACTCCAATCCTAAGTTTTAATCTCAAAAACAAATGTGGCCCTAGAGTATTATTTAAGAAATTATTTTTAAAAAAGAATTAGATAAGAAATTAATTTTTAAATTTAATTAGGTATCAGTCAATAGCACATTAAGAAAAGAAGAAAAATAAAATTTTAAATGCGTATTATTATTTGAATAATTTAAAAAAATATGAAAATAAAAGATATTCATCATTAATTTAATTTTTTTAATTTAATTGTTGAATCTCATAAATTCTTTTATTATTATTTATCATTCTAAATTAAACAAGAATTATAATTTTAAATTGTATTTTCTTTTTTTTATTAGTACAATATCATGTTGCCAATTCCAAGCTGAGGGTTGCTCCATACTAAACTGACAAGGCAAACTACACACGCAATCACATCTAAGTCAGAACCTGGTGGCCTCCATCCAAGTAAAGTAGAAATAAAGACTGGGCTCTAGGGGATTGGACCCAGTAATTAGTAATAGTAGGAAATAAATTATATTTTTAAAATAAATAAGAACAAAAGTTAAAAAAAAAGTGCAAGTGAAATTTTAATAATAATGAAATGAAAATAAAATTTATAAGTAAAAAAGATAAAATTAATAAAATTTTATATAATATTTTAAATTAATAAGAACAACTATCCTCACTAATCTTTAGCAGTCCACCCAAGCGGGGCCCTCGATCTGAAAATCAGAATGGCTTCTGGGTCAAACTATTAAAATTTTTTAAAAGAATTTAAAGCCCCAAACGGAGCCAGTTGGCACCAAATAATAGAAAACGAAAGGTCACGTCTTTTTCCTAACTTGGCGGGCCGACCAGAGCGACTTATAAGATGGTTCATTGACCATTAATGATTTGCTGATATTACACATTGAGTTATTTTTAGTAATTATACGTTACCTTTTCATACACTTTTTGCAAGTGGAGTAAATATTGAGCTCGTTTGAAATAAGAAAAAATAAGATAAATTGAGATAAAATATAATTTAGAATTAATTTTAGTGTTATTTTTTTTTTTAAAAATCGTAAATCGTGGGAATAGTTTTTTAAATTCATTCTCACGGATTAAAAAAAAATTTAAAAAATAACGATTATGATACTCATTTAAAATCTTTCGACACGGAAAATATGATTGTATAAAAAATTTACATATTCAGTTAACTTATTTTTAGATTTTTTTTATTTTTTTAGCAAAATATCCAAATTTTTTGAAATTAGTGATAACGAAAAAATTAGAGATAAAAGAATTATTAGAGATTTAAAGAGATTTTTTGAGATTTTTGAAGATTTTTTTTACTCCAAACGAGCCCATAGTATGATCTGTGAATACTACATGTGTCTCAAATCTAAATAGACACTGCCAATCTGAAAGTATACTTACTTTCTAATCACGAGTTATGAATCTTTTTGACGTGGACCTATGGTTGGAAAATGGACAGACTGGACCTAAATAGTTTTTTTGACCACCGGACTGAAATAGGTTTGAAATTCATTTGTGGCAATGTAAAATATTTTTTTTTTTTTTTTCTGAAGAAGTAGAAAATTTATTTATCAAAAATCATTTTATGTTAAAACAAACATAATCTAAATTTAATTTTCAGGGAGACCCATGTAAACTTATTTATTTTTTTAAATTAAAAATATATTTTTAAATAATTTTAAAAATTATGAAAGTAAATAAGTTAGTGCTAAAAAATATTTTTTTATGAATTTTTGATATAAAAAAATAGTTTTACATAGAAAATATAAACAAAATAACATACAAATACATAAAATATATAAAAATATATTTTTAAAATTTTGAGTCAAGCATACTCAATCTCAAACTTGTTCTGAATAATTAAGCATGTTTAAAAAAAATTTTTAAATCTATAAAAATAAAATAAAATGAATGGATTTAGTAGTCCAAATTTAAAATGTCTACTGTTATATAAAACTAACATATGTATATTACGTATTTACACATAGTAGATAAATATAAAAATGTCATCAAATTATATATTTAAAGAATTTTTATTGCTTATTCACATAATTCTCATTAAATTTTCTCGTATATTTTGGTTTTTTTTTTTTTTTTACTACATAGCATTGGAAATATGGGAAAAGAGGCATCACTCGTAAGCCGTTGAATTATAATTTGATGACTCGTGACAAAAATAAATTTAAAAATTCTTACTTAAAAATTTTAAATTTATTTTCACAATAAATCATTTAATTTAAATTAAATTACTGACAAGCCCGATAACACGCCCCAAGTCATGTTTGCCCCCGGAATCCCTGCGAGTGGAGTGGTTTAAATTTTCTCTCACCTTAAACGTCTGGATTGGAAAGTCTTCCTACCTATCACTTTATTTGAAATTTTCTCCGGCTAAAGTCAAATCCGTTTTCCAATTTTCATGTGTTTGTTCCAGTTCAGGGATCAAGTCAAGGTTGTTAGTTAGTAGACACCGATATTTTTTTTTAGGTTAAATTTAGGTCTTAAAAAAATTATAATTAATATTACAAATTATATTTAGTGAATAAAAAATAAATTAATATATATGCATAGATAGATTTTTAAATTTTGAATTATACATAACAATTAGAAAAAATAATTAAATTTTAAGGAGATTAGTTCATATCTTAATTTTTTTTTCAATTAAAAAATTTGTATCTATTAATGGCGTTGTTTTTCTAATCAAGGTTAACTATTTTAAAACTTTTAGACCGCCAAAGTATATTATTGTTGGTGTAAAATAAATCTAAGACGTGACCCTTTTCCGAGCATTGTAAAAGGAGACACGTGACATTTCGCTGACCACATTATAAAAGTGTTTGGCATTAGTCGAGTAATCGAGAAATCATTGTAGTTAGACCCCACTGCTTGATAATGAGGCCCTAACCATAAATAATCAATGATAATAAATGAACTAGAAGTAATAAATTTATTACTTAAATGACAATCTAATTAGTTTGTTTTGTTACAAGTGACAGACAGATGTGATATATGGACAGCCTTCAGAGTTATACTCCGTCTAGTCAGATGCCCAATCACTCAAATGCATTTAATGTAAAGTAAAGGTATTAAATGAGAAGTAAAATGCATTTAAAGAAAAATAAGAGGCATATATTAGGAGGTATCATTACAATCTGATTTTTTACACGTTAATTTATTCGTTACACCATACTATAAATAATACATTTAATTCCGAAATCTAGATACGCTCATTACAGTTAACTTAAAGCATTACTCTTTGCAGTACACTCTTTAATTCCCTCGAGACTTTTACTGACTTAAGTATTGGAGGGATTTTTGATCGGAGACCCTCTCTCCAACCGTAATTTCTGTTTCCTTTGCTCTCGGCTGGTCAGTAATTATTCAAAACTCTGGATCCTGGAAGCTGTGAAGAAAACGTCACCGTTCCGGTGTCCGGTTGGAGTGGATCAACAAATTCAAAGGAAGCGCAACAAGCTATCTCGCACGGGTTTGGGGTTAAATGGAAGGTGGATAGTTAGGCTTGCAGTGAGTGCACCGCCTCCAATGGACGGTGCGGGTTTGAAATTGTTACCAATCGAACCACTTGCTATTGCCCCGGTAAGACAAACACGTCGGGCACTTGCGCGAGAGCTGCTACGTCGGAGTCGTCCCCGACACCAGCTTTGTTATCTCTCTCTGTTTTCATAAAATTTCATTGGGGAAGTAATAAGTCCCGTTTATGCAACTTGATGTAGGACACATGGAGGAAGAATTTTTTGAGTTTTAGTAGAGGTTAAATGTTAAAAGAGATAGAAAGTGAAAATAAAAATAAATAATTATTTTGGAATTAATTTGGATCGACATGTTCAATTTCAAATTTGATCTAAATAAATATGTTTAATTCTTTTTTTTAATTTAAAAAAGAATTAATTGTTATTATTTGTTATTAATTGTTATAAAAAATAAAAAAATAATATTTATTTCTCTTTTTTTTTTTCATTTAACAAATCTATCAACCACGCATAGCACTTCAATTCGCAAATGCATTTATCAATTTTAAGGTCTCCTTAACTGGCCCCTTAAAATTTAAAAATCTCTAAATACCTAAAATCAAAATTTATTTGGTAACATTTATGTTTATATATATATGTTTAGTTAATTTCATATTTTGTTTTTTATTTTTTTGTTCTTGTCTTTTTGCTCGATATAAACAAAATTTGGTAATTTAATTTTGTTTACAATAATTGATAACGAAGTTATCCTGCAGACGATCCAAACGCGAGTCGGGGTACTTGAACTTGACACTGGTGCGGTGCCTGTCAAAGGAACTCCAATGCCTAAGTTAGCTAAGTGAACTTTAGTAAGTAATCCGACAGATTCACAGTAAGTAGACAGTGTATATCTGTACCTGATTCTCCAAGGGATGGTATATATAGAAGTTCGACATCTACCTGGGCATGATATGTGTGCACCTCACGTAATCGTAATCCTTCTCTAATAGCATTGTGCCACGTGTATTGTGCGGATCTCAAGATGATTCTTATGATTAGTTATCAAAATCGTTATGCGGCAGGCAACCAACAAGTAGCACCTTTATAGGCGTGAATCACGGGATATGTCAGAAAATAGTTATGAAAACGCTCGATTATGTTGACCGAACATCAAAGTAAGGCCTCGACCGAACATCAGGTTAAGGACTTGGTCGAGTATAAGATCGGTCGGTCGTTTGACTGAGCGCTAGTCAAGTATATCCTATCAGATGCCCCCGATTCCCTGAATTATCGAAGAGGATCGAGTGGAGTGAAAGGCCTCCTCAGACGATCAGTCGAATGATAAATCGAGGGAATCCAAGGGTTGGGACTCCTCGAAATCACGCGTGCACTAATTGTGTGTCTGTGTGGTGTGGGCGACTTGATGGCGAAAAGACGTGGCCGTTTTGCCACGTGTCATGTAGCAAGCCATTTTTTATTAAAGCTGCAGGCATTTAATCTAGGCCGTTGGATGGATTAAATCCATATCATTGATTTCAAATTAAGCCAGGTGAAGGGTCAGTGCCTTTCCAACTATAAATAACAGGGGTACGGAACTTGGTGTTCTTTTTATGCTCAATTTGCTCTCTGTGCTACTCTTTGCTTATCTCGTTGTCGTGCCTCTTGTTTGAAGCTACTTGTATCTGCATTTCAAGGTCTCAGTTGACTGTGGTACTGGTAAGATTTGCTTCTTGAGCCTTTTACTTAGATTGTTGAATTTCTTTTTACTTGTTTTCCTTTTGGTTTGCACAACCCAAGTATCCTATTTCACGATTTTAAGTTTCTGGCATGAGGTTCAGGGTTTCTTCTAACCTCATAGTTAAATCTAATGTCACTGAGTTTTGCCTTCATCGATGTTTTGGCTTTTCGTTCGGTGTGTGTTTTTCTATGATATGAGTCGCAGATTACTTGACCCCATAGGATTTGTAGGAAACCCTAGATACATTAGGGCCGTAGTGAGTAGGCTAATCTTCTTGTCTTACTCATTTCACATATCCCAGTTATTCGTACTTGATACAATGAGTGACCCTGCAGAACTTCTCTTAGTCGATGAAGATAGTTCAGATGACGACGAACTTGTATTTCGTCGACGGAGAGCCCCCAACACCCCCAGCACGAGCAGTTAGGAAAGGGGCGAATCGGAACTCATTGTGGATGCGTTCGAGCCAGACATTCCAGAGGGAGGCCGCAAAGCGACGATGGCTTGCCGACCGACCGATGATGACAATCGAGAGACACCGTTCGAGGTTGAGGGAATCCGATCGACCATAACCGCGGATTAGGTGTCAAAGATCATCTCAGAATTTTAGTTTTCGAACTATCTGATGTACCGAATTCTAGGGAATCAGGACTCAGCCTGTTGCCCTCGCGAAAGTGAAATTACTGTGCATGAAACTGCATTGGTCGCTGGGTTGCGATTACCTTTGCCCAAGCTCATCCGGCAAGTGTTGACTCACTTGGGTCTTGCCGTTGCTCAAATCACACCAAATAGCTGGAAGATACTCATTGGGTGTGTTGTACTCCGGTCGGCATCAACTACTTACAGCCTCACAGCCAATGAGTTCCTTCATTGCTACAAAGTGATAGAGAGATGATTAGGCTAGTGGTATTTCTCAGCAAAAAGGCTCGAGTTCAATTTTGTTACTAATCTGCCCACCTCTAATAAGAAATGGAAAGACAAGTATTTTTTCATTCGGGGAGCAACGTGGGAGTTCCAGGACTAGGAGACTGCCCAAGATATGACAATTCGTGTTCCCCGTGTGTGGGGTTAGCCAACGAAACGGGGTACGTGTAGATAGGACTTGACTTTTTGGTCTTTCATTTGTAAATTTTCTAACTCTAATAGACTGACTTGACTAAATTGACATTAATTTTGTTTAGCCCGAAAACCACCAGTCCCGTTTCTTGACGAAAAGTTGCATCCTCGAGATGCCAACAAGGGAAAGATTCGAGACATTAAAATTCTGCTCACGGTGGAGAACCTGGGCCTTTACTTGCTTAGCCCCCACTAGTGAAATGCTCGCAGTTGAACGTGAGCGGAGTGAGTTAAATTTTTGTTTTTGACACAAAGTTATATATATACCATAAGGGAGTTCACTTGAGAAATTGGGTGAATTTTTCTTTTTTCCATCTCTTTATTAGTAGTTTTTTTCCTTTTGCATTGTTACATATTCCTTTGCATATCATATAATCTGGTTTGCATGCTAGTTAACTTTTATTTTAGTGTAATTTTTCTCTTTATTTTAGTTAACTTTTATTTTAGTGTAATTTTAGTGCAATGCAATCCATCTCTTTATTTTAGTTAACTTTTAGGTTGCAGTTTAGTGTAATTTTTCTCTTTTCCTATTTTCTTTTCATTTTTAGTTTCTGATCTTAGACATGGATATTGGTAATCTTGTACATGGCCCTTTTGATACTCGAGAATACATAGAATATCTAGGTGGCATGTTTGGCTATGCTTTTACATTAGACACCTATAGTATGTTTCCCCAGTTCTTTGGGCATGAGGAGGACGATCCATGTCTTCATCTTGATAGATTTGAGGAAGTGTGTGGTTCATATGATGTTAGAAAGAGTGAGAGAATTAGGTTTATGTTCTTCCCTTTGTCTTGACAAAGTGTGGCTGGTGACTGGTGTTATACTTTTGGTGCGTGGACCACTTAGGAACATGTTATCAAGCTTTTATTGAAAAATTCCTTCCCATTCATCAAACCTTCACCCATGGCTTTCAAATTAGAAATTTTCATCAAAAGAGAAGTGAAGTATTTTATAAAAGTTGGGAGAGATTTAACAACCTTTTGGAAACATTCCCAAGTCACGGACTAGAGTTAGGAGACATCCTAGCTATATTCTATAATGCTCTATCCGGTAAGTTACACCAGGCATTTGATATAGCCTTAGGTAGGGAATTTCTTAACCTCGCCCTGGGTGAGGCATGGTCATTCCTTAAACTTTTCTATGAACACACCAAGCCACAGGGAAGACATAAGCCTAATTTTGAATCTCATGCATTTAAAAGCCACACTGAACCTTCCTCATATGCTCCTACTTCACTTGATCTTCATGATCCATCCTTTAAAAGTAGCACATGCATGGAGACCAATTATCTTGCCTATCCCAACCTTATTCCACTCATTGAGGGTCAGTATAAGGAACCTCAGGATTATTAGCCTTATGAACCAAATGATGCACAACTTGAGGACACTCTTTATCAATTCATGCAGCAGCAGTTGAGCATCAATAACGATGTGAACCATGCTTTAAATGACATCACAGGATAAATTTCTAGGTTGACATAAGTAATGAGCACCACTCTATGTGGTAACATAACTGAGTCATCGACCTCAGGCACTAGCATAGGCACTGAGCGGGACAATTGCCCTAACAACATTGGGGATAACATTTGGAATGAGCATCTTCCTCGTTTCCCTTTGGACTCTCCCATCCAGGTTATTTCTCTACCACTTACTGAGAGTCAGGGAGATATGCAATCCTTTCCTACTGCCAAGCTCAATGCTCAACCCACCTCGACCGTCCTAGGCCCTATTGAGAGTCTTTTGACTCCACCTGAGCATATGGATGTCACATGGCCTGTGGAACATATCATTGAGTTGGTTGACCCCAGTTCACTTAACTACACACCCAAGGTTGAGAGTGGTGCACACCTTTCATCTCTTGACTTAGCCCCATCTGAGAGTCTTGCTACAGGGATTGTGAGTGACTACTATGAGACCAACCATCACTGGGGAGAGGTAGTAGACATAGGGAAAGCTTGCATTAATTTCTCGGGTGTTGAGAGATCATTCAAACCCACTATTTCTACACCCGTAGATTTCTTAGGTGTCGAGAGATCATTAGAGCCCACCATTTCCATACCGATAGATTTTTTGGGTATTGAAAGTCTTATTGAACCCACCATGTCCATATCCATGTATGCATCATGGCCATATCCGAGGTTTCAAGAACCTCACTTGGCCCCTCATCCTTTGGTGTGTTTTGCACCTGAGGAGCATCCACCTTCGGTGCTTCGTGGGCCCGAAGTGAACATTTTATTTCTTAAGCCATTTGTGGACGCATGGGATAGAGAGGGTATTGGATAACATTTCTTCTTTGTTTCCTTTGTACATAGTAGATTAGAGTTTTCTTTTTCTTATTTTCTTATTTTTTTTGTTTGATTTTCTTCTCTTATTTTATTGTCTTTTATTTTTATTTCTTCTTTTGTACTAACTTTTTCTCTTGTCTTATTTTCCTTTTATTTTTCTTTTATTTTCTCTCTAACATTTTCTCTTGTATAGTTTTTTCTTTTCTTCAAATAAGGAAGCTTTTAAGGTAATATCTACCCTTTTTACCTTTTGTTTCTACATTTTGAGCATAACACTTGGATATATGTTGCTGGTGGTTGTTGGCAATGCTGTAGAAACTAGGTTGGGGGGTGTTCTTTATTACTTATGGGGTTTTCTTTTTGGGTGCCTGCTTAGTTTATGTGTTACCTATTGATTGATCTTTATGCTCATTATCATCATGCTCACTTTGCACACTACGGACCCACTAGTCTCTCATGGTTCTCACATTGAGGACAATATTTAGTTTAGGTTGGGGGGTAGAGTTTGCATGATGACCCTTTGTACTAAAATTATTTTTCAAAATTTTGAGCATTTTTTAGCTTAACTACATGACGTAGCACATTTATATTTGCATATTGGCCCTTTTGGTTTGGTTGATGGTGGACTTGAGTGAGCACATGAGGAGTGACTTTTGTTTAAGTTTTTAATAGGGGACTTAGTTCTAGTTGAGTGTGTTGTGACCTTGTGCATTCTTGACTATCATGGAGAAAAGCTTATGTGCTTGGGAGTGGATTTTGTCTAATATTGGTTAATTGAGCATTTTTGGATTAGGTGGAGACTTATACCCCTTAATGGTGAGCTTTTGAGCCTAAATTTTTGTTTTTTTTTTTTTTTTTTTTTTGAGGGGTTGCACATAATCACAGCTCTTTGGTTCTTCACTTGAGTTTTCAATATACCAGTTGCATCACACACTTGCATGAGTTCCATTTGGCATATTATGAGTTGTTGCAAGCTTTGAACATGATGCTAGGCATTCTTTGCTATTTTGGGCCTTCTTATCCTTTCTTATTTATGAATCACCCTAGGAACCAACTTGAAGCCTTCTAATAAGTGTGTGTAATATATGTTTCTGTTCTTGGTTCACTTCATATATCGCCCTTTACACTCACTCACACACTTTAAGCCTTACCCACGCATGTCTTGGGTTGTGGAAGTGCCTCAACATTTACGTGTGAACTTGGGATTGGGAATGAATGTCTTTTGGAGTAGAAAGTGGACGAATGTTTGAATGGGAATGTATGTTGTATAGCATATTCGAAATTAAAAAAAAAAAAAAAACAGACAAAAAAAAGAAAAGAAAAAAAATGGAGCAATACCCAAAGTTTGAATAGTTTGTAAGTTTTGAGTAGTTTGTAAATAAGTTTCTTGTTGAGATTCTATTTAGGGGATAGAACGGAATTGGGTAATAAGGGATTTGAGAGCACTTGACCATTTTTCTCCTAAGACGTGTGCCTTGATTTTCATATCTTCCATTGCTAACCCTTACCCTTGGCCAAGTTACAACCAAAACAAAAACCTAGTGGATTCTAAGTAAGCAACTCTTGTGTGTGCACGTAGTGGTCTTGTGTAGGTTGTGGGGTGTAATCTTTTGCATGGCATTGGAACCTTTTAGTTATGAGCTATCCACTCTAAATTTCAATTCAATTCACTCGCGTATTGGTGGGGTTGTGTGCAACTAGGTTGGCATATATGCTAATAGAACTGTGTGAACCCTTGTTGAGCGACTCTCTTTCTATGAGTGCTATCCTTTGTGAGGATTTGAAGTCAAAACTTGGCTCCATTTATGCTCTTGCAACCATATTAAATGAATGAAACACTTTGGTACACATGTCTTTTCTACTTTGATAGTCCATGCTTTCATGCTTAGCGCTTGGGAATCACATATGATACTTGAATTTTGCACCTTGTTGGGCTTGAACTTGATTCATCTTTGATTGTAATTACTCTTTGACATTTGAAACCATACCATAGATGTTTGTGGGTAGCATCACTACAAACCCTCACGAGACCTTACTCGTCCACTAGGGGGACCTAGGGGTTTAAAGGACTTGCCACACACGCTAAGTGTGGCCATGTGTTCCTACGAAAATGGACATCACATTAGTTTAGAGTTTAGTTCATTTGTTTTGCATTGAATAAATACTTGCATGTCATGGATGTTTTAGCAATCGTTTGTATACCTCATGGTTTCATTGCATGCATTCCTAGGGACTAGCAATATTTAGGTTGGGGGGTGTGATTGAGCACACAAAATGCAATCTTACCATGATTATGTAAATGATTTTAAGTGTTTTATTATATAAATCTCATAACTTTTAATGAAATAAGCTAATTTATGTACTTTTGGACTTTTGTAGGTTTTGGTGCTTCACTTGGTGAAGGAGGATGAAAAGAGAGGCCAAAGGAGCAAGGAAACAAAGTTTGTGAACATGGAATAGGAGCATGGGCGCCCCACCATATAGCAGATGGGCGCCCACAGAGAGTAGATTTTAGGAGGAAAAGTAGGTTCTCAGAGGTATTCCATCGAACAGTTGGAGAGCAGCCACCATGGGCGCCCCACCTAGACCCATGGGCACCCCTGAGGACCCTTGGGCGCCCCACTTTTCATCAGGTAGGTGCCCACAGAGAGGGAGTTCTGACTGCTGTTTTTGGCTATCTCTTTGAGGATTTCATCCAACACTTGTACCATAAGCGCTCCACCTTAGCCATGTGCGCCCATGAAGACTCTTCCAGCACAAGTTTAGAATAAGTTTGAGCTGTGTTTTTACCTTTATGCCCTAGTAATATACGTTGATATAAAAGGATGAAAATCTGATGTATGAGGGGTCGAAAACCCCATGCACTTTTCATCAGGTAGGTGCCCACAGAGAGGGAGTTCTGACTGCTGTTTTTGGCTATCTCTTTGAGGATTTCATCAAACACTTGTACCATAAGCGCCCCACCTTAGCCATGGGCGCCCATGAAGACTCTTCCAGCACAAGTTTAGAATAAGTTTGAGCTGTGTTTTTACCTTTATGCCCTAGTAATATACGTTGATATAAAAGGATGAAAATCTGATGTATGAGGGGTCGAAAACCCCACGCACTTCTTCTCTTTTCTTAGTTTAGTTTAGATTAGGGTTACGGTTTTAATTTCACTTTGGATTGTTCAAGCTATATTTCATCTTCGTATTAAGATTAATCTGTAAGTTTTACTTGTTACTTCATTTTAATTAAAGGTTCAATATTCTCTGTAACTTTGTACGTTATTTTTGCTTCATAATACTTCGTAGGCTTCGTTTGTGATTGAATTGTTTTCGAACTCAGCTTAAACCTTTTTAATCTATTTCATTTTCGTATTCTATTGCATGATGAAGATGTTTTTCTTTCCTTAATGCTTTGTTCATGTTTTAGTTATGCTAGGCTAGGGTTTTTCTTGGTTTTAACCTAGCAATGTAATCGAATTGAAGGAGTTGAATTCGGATAGTTCGAACTAAAATTTGTTTATCATCTTTTGAATAAAAACGTAAGGATCGTAATCCTAGATTAATTTTTGAAAACGAATTACCCGTGATAAAGTTGACCTTCAGTTACAATAATGTAAATCGAAGGTCAATTCCATGTCTCGGTGATTTCGAATTTGATTTCAAAACCCTAAATTAGCAATATCCTTACGAAAAAGAGTTTTCGATTGTTAAATCTTCCGACCTAATATTATGGGTGTAAGAATTAGGTTGCGTTAATTACATATCCGAATTCAGCCATTCGAGGACATTACAGGATTAGGTTAGGACCAAGTGTTTCCATTCATATGGTTTGTTTGAGTTCAATTTACGTAGTTTGTTAGAGTTTGCATCTTCGTGTTTTCGTTCTTCGTTTAATTGGTGCTTTCAATTTTCAAATCATCATTTCAATTCTTTATTCGAAAACTCCAAAAAGATTTTCATCTTTTCTTTTTAAGATTTTCGCAAGTGTTTTTGAAACCAAGTTTTCCAAAGATTTAGTCACAACTTTGCTTCCTGTGGAAGATGACCTAGGACTCACATAGACTAAACTCAACCGACCTTTTATACTTGAGAGTGAGCCACTACCAAATTAGAGAGCGGTCACATTTATAGACACAAAATAATTTGGTTTCATTTTGAAGAGGATTTCTCCAGAAATAAGGTTAGATTCTATTCCTCATATTAGTGATTGAATAGGATCATGGAATCTCTTATCTTATACCACACATAAAATTGGCGAGTCTATTCCAAGTCTAAACAATGGCCTAATCTCTATTTTAATTATGCCAATGTGGATAAATCTTACTTTAGGATACTTTTCTTTAAGTCTCCTAATTTTTTCTTCATTAAAAATTTTTATTTTGACTTGCCCATTAGAAAAGGATCTTGCCTCTGCTCTTCACATCTTTCAAAGTGTTAGGCTTGCCAGGGTTTAAACCTGGATTTAATACACATGTCTTCTGTTTTAAGATTTTTGTATTTGATTAGTTTGTCATTTTCAATTGTCATATCTTCTTTAATTATGTCTCCTAAACAAATTTGGTTTAATTCATTTTGAGGGATTGCTTTAAAGGTTTCCAATTTTTTATTAGCAAGATTTGTTTCCTGTATCATGAAAATAAATTCGTATAACACTTCTTTCTCTAAATCTATTTCTTTTCCTGGACAAATTTCTAAGTTGTTTTCTTTTAGAAATTTAATTACCTTATTGTTCCTTTTTGGACAATTAGGTGCAATATGACTTTTTTTCATTACAAAAATAGTGAGTACAATTTTTAATGACTTTTTTTCTTAAGTTCTTCTTCTTGAACTTCCTAACATATTTCATCTTTGGAAGTATTCTCTTATTCCTAGATTTCCATCTTTTGATTTTAAAATGTTTTCTCTTGCGTTTGTTATAGGGTTTATTCACAGAACATCCAATTTCCTAATTTTCTTTTAGGATTTTGTCACAACAGGCTTTTCTCTCAACTAATTTAGACAATTGATTTTTGTACTTGTTTTTAGGCATTCCTTTGAAGACAATGTTTGGTCATTATTTTATAACCGAAACTAATTCTTAGTCCTAGAGAATCAGAACTTTCAATTTTTTGTTGGTGTTCTAGATATTATTTTTCACATATTTCATCCCATAGATTTGGGAGCTTATGAAAAAATTGTTCCTTCCAATGAGCCATACTTTTAGGTTTTAACATCCAAAAGTATTTTTGATATAACTTTATAAAATCTGTGTATTTGCAGATATTGCAAAGTTTTATTTTTGGTAAAACATATTTCACCTCTTTTTGGTGGTCATCTAAAGATATTATTCCACAAAATTTTTTTTTTATTAATGAAGAAAAATTTGAGAGAATTTTTGCAAAATCATTTTCTCTATTTTCACTTAGCAAAACAAAAGTTTTTTCTCTTTTGTCATCTTCAGGTTCTTCCCAAACTTTTAGCTAATTTAAAACATTTCCTTTTAATGTTCCTGCTATAGAGTCTAGGAATCTTTTCCTATCCTATTTATTTTTGTACTGGGTTACGACAATGGATATGGCTTATGCCTATTTTTCAATGGTACTTTTATAATCTCTAAGATATACATAATTAATGTTTAGATATATCCCATGAGTAACAACATTGAATTTATTTAAATATTATCTCCTAGAAGGACTAGGTTTATGTTCTTCTTTAACATAGACCTCGTCAGAACTAGACTCACTTTCTTTTTTTTACATAAATATACTCAAACATAGATCTTTTTCTAGTAACTGGTTTAGTTTTTGGATCTTCATTTAGGTGATCTGATGTTCCTATTTTTCTCTTCCCTAGGTTTTTTTCTAGGTTAAGAGCTTTATCTAACTTTCTTGCTAGCTCTTCATCTAATTCTAGATTAACTGATGTTTTAGTTTCAGAATCGGATGAACTTTCATTCACCATGCTGGTTGTGCAGTATTCTTCATCTGAATTTTCAGAATCAGAATTTAAAGTGAAGACATATTCATATTGTTTGAATAGGTTCTCATGTTGACTATAGAGAGTTTGCATCTAGTTGAGCAGTTTATCTCTCGCTTTCACATCACTTTCATCTTTATCTCCAATATTCTAATTTTTTTTATTAGCTTGGAAATCTTTATATGTTTTTTCCTTAGTAATGTTTTTCACTACTAGGACTTCATCAAATCCTTTTTTTTCCTCCTTTGTATAAGGTAGGAATTTTGTTATCTTCACTTGTTTGAGGATTGGATGTCCTCCATAGCCTTTGTTGGCTACTTGTTCCAACAAACTTTTTGTGTTTGCTGGGAAATTGATACTGTTTATTTTATTTATTTTGTTTTCTATTTTATTTAAAGTACCAATAGTTTCAAACATACTATCTACTAAGAAATTTAAAGTTCTAGCAATATTTAAGCTACTAGGTTCTTTTTCAAATAAACTTGATGTTCATAAGTTTCCTTTCTATTTTCTCTTACACATAAAAATCCCCTATTGCTCTTAATAGCCATTCCCAGTTTGTTTATCTTTAAGGGGCCTCACTCACAAGCTCATATTGGCCTAAATAACCTTTAACACGCCTAACAGTACCTTAAAGTTGGGATGTAATCGGCCTAATCTTCTACACTTATGATCTCCTGGCTTCGAAATAACTTTTAATAGCTCTAGGGGTATATATGCAAGAGAATTAAAATTTCAGATTCAAGTTCACAATTTTTACTAAAGATATAGGGCTTGAACAAAATTTTCTTTTCTTTTAAACTTTCATAAATTACAAGGGAGGTATGTATAAGTATATCAAATGTTGGAGGGAGGTAGGTGTAGTTTACCCATAGAGGAATCTTTCTGTGAATTTATTGCTGGTTTGGAATGATTAATTCGATGGAATTTGATTTTATTCGGTAAAAATTTTAATAAAAAATTAAATAAAATTTTATAAATTAAGTTTGATTTAGTTTCATAATTTAAATTTTAAAATTTTTATATTATTTGAAATCCAACTCTAAAATAATAGAATTTGATGAAATTCTTTTTTTGTTAAGTCATTGAGGGATGCGTTTGGAGTAAAAAAAGTTAGTCAAAATTATAATCTCGTAATTTATGCAATGCATAAAAGATTAAATTTTTAAAAATTTTTGATAAAATATGAGACTTCAAATGCACTTTAAATAAATGAACAAATTTACTTTAATATATCATATTTTTTCTTTTTGCTTTTTCATTAATATAATTAATTTGATATTTATATTAAATTAATTTAATTCAATTCAATTTTTAAATTGAAATATATGTATTAAACATTAGATTTTATTTATTATATTAAACCGAATTAAAATTATTTTACAAAATAAATATTTTCAAACGAATTGTTGCAATTTATGTCTCTTCCCAATATTTTATTTGATTGATTAGAATAAAAACCCTAAATTTACCTATGTTTAAGAGGGTTGAAAAGACCACCTTTGGGTTGGGCTCGTAGTTGTCAAGCCATATATTCAATTTCTTCTTCGAAATAACGAAGCAATTACAGCAATTGAGTCGCTGCAGAGGTTAGCATCAGTCTATTGATGCATGACCAGATCATTCGTATAAGATACTCTTGAGTTCTATGGACATTTATTGAGAATCATGATCTTCTCAGCTACATCAACCACACCCCTTAATATTTCCATTAATTTCCAGTGAAAAGCTTTCCCTTCTCATAAAACCTGAGTTATTCATCAGTGTTTGACTTGAAAGAGTTTCATTTCGCCCTTCAAAAAATCATGATTTTTCTTTTGGGTTCCGGTTTCCAATCTAGATTGAGTTCAACAATTTCCCTACCGTGATGATTGCTCTGTTTGGATCCAATTCAGTTGAAGATGATTCATCGTCGAACAATTGTCACACTTTTTACACTAATTTTTTTGGCTTTTTCAACCAAAGCCGATAAAGTAGTTCGATGCAATCGGACCTGTGGAACCGACAAAGGGAATCATAAAGACGTTCCGTACCCGTTCGGATTCTCCAGCGGCTGCGAAATCCGCCTGAATTGCACCGACGGCGACATCAGAATCGGCGAATACAAAGTCCAGAATATCACCGGAGAAAATATACTGATCAATATTCCAGCGGATTGCAACCGGACAATTCAGAATACCAAGCAATTATTCAGCCCCTACTACGCGCTGACTTGGCAAAACAGCCTTATGTTGAAGGACTGCCCCTCGCCGCTCCACATTTGCGGGATACCGATAACCACGGTGAAGGCGCAATTCGAGTCACATACTTGTGATTTGCAGAGCGATAACATCAGCTGTTACTCTTCGGCGGATAATCGATTGGACTACGCTACTTACGAGATATTGGAACGGACCCGTTGTCGATTCTTGTTTACTTCAATCGCGGCATATGAAAGTAACAATTTGGACAGGAATTCGACGGTTTCGCTTCAGTTTCAGACGGCGGAGCTGGAGTGGTGGTTGATCGGTCAGTGCAGGTGTTCCCAGCATGCGGATTGTAAAAGCGTGTGGCTTCCAGACAGCGAACTACGGTTCCGGTGCCGGTGTAAGGACGGATTTGAGGGAGACGGGTTCGCTGACGGCCATGGTTGCCGGAGAAGTAAGTCTACATCGCCTGAATTTACTTTTCTTTCCTCTTTTTTTTTTTTTAATTATTATTTGCAATTTGTGGGAACGCAACGGTTGTGTGGTGGTTTTTCAAAATCAGACTGCAGGTCACTCTTTACCTATCTGCTCGATACGTAGGCCCGTTTGACTTATCAAAATTTATTAATTTTTAATTATTTTTTATTTTTTTAATTATATTTTAATATTTATCACTTTTATGTTAAATTTTTTCTTTCTTACCGTAATTTTTTTACCAAAATTTGATTAATCAAACGGATCCTAAATAAAAACGAAAGGTCCCCTTTTTCTCCAACCTCGCGGGCCACCCAGAACCACTTGTAAGATAGTTCATTGACAATTAATGATTTGCAGATATTACAAGTTGAGTTAGTTTTGGTAATTATATTTAACCTTTTTATAATTCAATGAAATAAAATATACACTTTTTATTATTATTACTTTGTTAGGTAGATTTTGGGTGGGTGAATGTGTGTTTAAACTCAACCTACATTTAACTTCTTTAGTTGGACTCCTGGGTTGTATGGTAAATTTAAAAAAAAAAAAGAAATGGACATATATATAATTCTTTAATATTTAAATTACAATGTCAAAGTAATAATACTTTTTAAAGTTAATAAGCATACAATATTCACTTGTAATGTAATACCCTGCTACGTTTTTTTTTTTAATCAGAAAATTATCATTAAATAGCTAAAATATTTTTTTTCTGAAAAATAACAAAATATTGCAAGATAAAATTCGAAAATGAGGCATCCAAAATTTAGTCATTATTTTTTTTTTTTTTTTGGGGATCAAAAAAAAAAGTAACATAATGTTGTATTATTTGTGAATACCACAGATGTCTCAAATTCAAATAGATACTGTTTTTTTTTTTTTTCTAATAACTCATGATGTCTAACTTAATTTGCGCGTATGTTAACTAATCTCCAAAGAGTCTGAAATTAACAATGAATAACCCTCTAGCGAAAAAATAGTTTATTTATTTTTAGTCACAAGTCATTAAATTTTTGAAGTAGAACAAGAGTTATAAGATTGGAGGGCTAGACTTGGAATAATTTTTTGGCCATTAATTTGCATCAATGTAAAATGTTTTTCAAAAAATAATTTTATTTGTTTTTAGGAAAATATTTTTCAAAAAATTAAGAAATTTATTTCTATAAACCATTTTATGTTAAAACAAACGGAGCCTAAATTAATTTTCAGGGTGACCCATGTAATCTTTTTTTTTAAATTAAACTATATTTTAAATAATTTAAAAAATTGTGAAAATAAACAACTTAGTACTAAAGTCAATAATTCTTTTATGAATTCAATATAAAATTAATTTTTATAAAAATAAAAATAAAATAATATATAAATACATAAAAATATATTTTTAAAATTTGGATCGGAATGCTTAATCTCAAATTCAATCCGAATAATTAAACATGCTTAAAAAATTTTTTAATTCTAAAAAAATAAAATAAAATAGGTGAACTTAAGTAGTTTAGGTCTAAATGTCTACCGTTATATAAATTATATTTGTATGCTACACATTTATAGAAATTAGAAAATAATATTTTACCCAAAAAATAGACAAAAAATTGTCATCAAATTATATATTTATAGAAGTTTGTTACTTGTTCACATAATTCTCATCGAACTTTCTTATATCTTTTGATCAAATTTTTTTTGTTAGTACGTAGCATTGTTGTATATACATTGGTAATTTATAAGACGCTGAATTATTTATGAAATGTAAATTCTCTCTCTAAGTTAAATATGCATCCCATCTCCTCCCAACCTCTCGTCATTTTTTCCTGATCATCCTAATTATATTATGCCATGTCCCAGCATATTTCGGAGCCGATGATGTGCAATACATGTAAATGCAGTCGATTGTTTCAGTGTGGAAATCTGTCGAACACTAGGTATCCATTCTGGGGAGGGGACAGACCAAGCTACTGCTGGGACTCAAGTTTTGGTCTATCTTGCGAAAACAATGTCCCGGATATCACAATTGAGTCCACAACGAACAGAGTCCTTGAAATAGATGAAACCTCACAGGTTCTCGCGGTCGCTAGGAACAATTACTGGAATATCGTCTTTCCGACACAGTACGTAAAGTTGGAAAAAATTAGTAAAAAGTTGAAAAAAGATTTGAAGATTTTTTATGGAGAAAAAGGTTGAAAAAAAATTAAAAGTACTAGAGAAAATTAAAGATTTTTTTATCAAAATTTCACACTCTAAACATAGACTAGAATTTGTGGCCCTAGTCTTCATAATTAGACTTCTCTGAACAAGGGGTTTTCTCAAATGATGGCTCTTTGTTGCGACATCCTTTGGATATTAATTTCTATTCCAGTGGCAATTGTTTTAGATCACATATGCAGCTAACAGTTTACACGATTAATAATTGCTACATCCTCAATATATTTGTTGATTTTACTCATTTTTTTGGAAGATAAACAATCACTTGAATAAGCTGTACGTACTTTTAAGAATGAATGGCGAAGTTTTTGCTGCGATCAGCCCTCTATAATGGGACAATGGGAGAGTACCTTAGAATGGGCTAGTGCCAGTGCCAGTCCCAGTGGTTGTAGTTTCATGCTGAGCGTAGGACCTAGGAGACTCTGAAACTGCTTTAGGATCATGGGATATCTTTTTTTGTTTTTTTTGGGTAACCCAGAACCCTCTTGTTATAAAATTCAATTAATCACGTAACTTATGACTAAATCGAGAATATATACGCTGCCTCTCACGTATATCTTACTTATTTCAGGATTGAATCTGTATAGTCTCTATAAGGAGCGTACTCACAAGCCACCCAGTTAACCTTGGAATTTAGGATAATGGGATTGTGTGATAATTCCTTGTTTTCACGTGGCCTGATCATTTTCTTCATTATATCGATTTGTCTCTCTCTCTCTCTCTCTCTCTCTCCTCTCTTTGGTAATTGGTATGTCCTTGTCTTGATTATATATATATATATATATGAAATGAACTAAATTGAGTGCATGTCTATTTCTATCTTAGCTTTCATTCAAGATATAATGCATCCTGCAAAGTTCGCTTCCCTTCACATTTCTGTTTATCCTTGTATGAAGTTCAACCAATATTCGCTCTTCTTTATGTGCCAACACAATGAACTAATTAACTATGTAAACTGTAGTGTAGCATTACCAAAAGAAACATCCGATGTCCCTTTATGGGAACTGGGAATGATTTAGCCTTCCTTGATTTGAGCTGGAATGTGAATATGATGATTGATGACATCCACCAATTGTTGTTACTTTAGAAAATCCTTAGAATTTTTGAAATCAATTCTCTGATGCAGACTCCCTACCATTGTTGCCATAGAGGATTTTATGGAATGATATTTGTCATACAAAGCCAGCTTTCCTAATACCAAACCTCAATACAAAACTCTTCGGTTATGCTTTAGGTCTTCGAAACACTAACACTCTGTTCTATTGGCTACATTTTCTTCTTGCGAATGAGTTGGACAGTTGTTTCACAACTGGGAAGCTGCAAGAACCAATCAGAGCCATTATTGAATATACAGAAACGCTACCACTAGTAATCTGAAACTGACTAAGGTTTACACAGGATTCAACATGCTCTTGACTGTGACTGGCTGTGCACAAAGTCCACTAGGCCATTAGAATACAAGTTCATGGACAGGAACTCTAGATGCTTCAATCGCAGTGGATTGACCTAGTTTTCTCCGTGCCTTGGTGGAAACTTAAGCTTTGTTTGGCTTGCGTATTTGCATAGATTTGTGTTGAAAATTAAAAGAAATTCTTCTGGCCGTTCAAATGTGGGTCTGCAAACAAATGTAAACCCACATGAACCCATGTAGCTACAAAACCTCAAGAGATTGATCCCAAGCTAGAAGTGTATCCCACAGTGCTAGTTTTCACACTGAGGTGCACAAGTTTGGACTTCTGCAGATAAGGAGCCATCAATGATGGTTGCTTTGCTTGGAATAAATCACACCCCTGACCCCACCTATACGAATTTCTCCTTTAAATCGGTTGTTACGTTAATTTCATTGAAATTTCGGAACTGCTTAATCTAACTCAAATTCTGAACAGTAATCAACATTCAGATTTCCTTCGAGGGCTGCTGCCTGGCAATGTAGATTTGTATCATATTTGATCAAGTCCACCATTGTTTGTTCAAACAGAAGCTTCTCTTTGTTTGAAAAACTCCACCAAATCCACTCAACGTGTCAAAGTTCACCTTCTTCTTGATGTATAACGGTGACTAACGACAAATTAAAAAAAAAAAAAAATTCATATTGGGACAAAGAGTTCAAACTTTCGTTCCCTATCTCTGCATCGGAAAGATGCATCCTCGTCTCTTCCCAACCTCTTGTTTCTTCTTGGCGGTCGTATTCATAGCCCACGTCCCAACGCGTTTAGGAGCCGATGACGAGCAATACACGAACTGCGGCCGAACGTTTCAGTGGAAAATCTGTCGAACGTTGGGTATCCTTTCTGGGAAGGGGACATACCAAGCTACTGCGGTCACTCGAGTTTTGGGCTAACTTGCGTAAGTAATGTCCCGGATATCACAATTGAGTCCATAACATACAGAGTCCTTGCAATAGATAACACCTCAAAGGTTCTCACCGTCGCTAGGAACGATTACTGGAACACCGTGTGTCCGACACAGTATCCTAACGCCTCCCTGGATACGACCCCTTTCAGCTATGGATCAGACTCCCAGGATCTGATGCTCTACTATGATTGTCGGATACATTCCAAAACCATACAATTTCCGAATCAGTTCAATTACGTGGAAATAGTAGCAGCAACAGTACCGGTATATTTGTGGCGAGCGGTGTCACGTCCCCCTAGATAGTCAATCGGTTTCTTGCAATACTAGTGTCAGTGTTCGAGCTAATAACACAGAAACTGAGGCTTTGGCGAGATCTTCGAGTGTGATAAACGTGACTCAACTTCTTGACACCGGTTTTGGGCTGCGGTGGGAAGCTAACGACACTGATTGTGAGCTGTGTGTCGAGTCGGGTGGGCGATGCGGGTCTAATTCAAGTTCGTTCGCTTGCTATTGCCGAGATCGTGCTAATAACCTTACTTGTGGTTAACCCTAAGCATAAATGTTACATGACCGGTCCTTTAAAACTCCTTGCTAATGGCGCTTGTTTGTTTGGTTATAAGCTATGTATTGCTTACTAAGGTGGAAACAAATCAAGCTATTTGAACTTGGCTCGACCTTGACTCATGATTAAAACAATTTCGATTCAAGTTTGATTTGTGACTCGTTTAAAATCAAATTTCAATTTAAAAAAGTTCAACTCAAAAGCTTACAATCCAACTTGATAAAATATATATATTTTATAATATTTTATATATTTTTTTAATAAATTTTAGACTAAAACGAACTATTCACTAGCCAATGTCAAACTTATATAAAAGTTTGAACTGAATTAGAGACTAATATAAATTGCTCAGGTCAATCTCAAAAGTCTCGACTCGACTCAATTTCATTCCACCCTTACTGCTTACTTTAGAAGTGTAGGAAGTAGGTCTAAATGATCAATTAGTTTCGAAAGTTTCTCAATGAGTTTAAATTGGAGGCGTTTTGGGTTATTAAATGGGTGGTTTGGGAATAATTAATTTTTTTTCCTTTTGTGAAGTTTAATTTTTATTAGACATGTTAACAAAAAAGTCAAAGCTAATCCATCCCAAATCACCTTCCATTCTCGTTTAAATTGGAAAATCGTAACCTAACTAAGAAAATTCGGCTGAGAAGCAATTTCGATTCATTATTCTGTTCTATGGGATTTGCTACTTCACTTCAAAAAGAATATTTTCTTATGTACATGGTTACTGGGTGTGGGGGCATGGCAGAACCTCCTGTCACTAGATAGGAAGTCCTATTTTTACTTCTGGGTGCATCTCAAGCAGCGTTGGTTTGATAGTTGGGTAGGCTAAATATATCTTTTAGCGGCTTAATTTTTTTTATGTTACCATTATTTTTTATGTTTTGAACGTGGATGAAATTTTCTTGCTTGCTTGTCGTAGAAATTGATAAACAGTCATAACGTGGTGTCATGGGTGGAAAGGTTACGCCTTTGTTTCATCATTTGATTAATTGTGAGGGCCCTTTTCTTAAACTTTTTATTTTGGTTAACGTAGAGGAGGAGAATAGGGGGGCTAATGGCCCAATCAGTGATACGAGTTTTCTAAACTTGTTCATTTGTCAGATAGTGAGAGGTTTTTGGACTCTCTGAAGGACGAACTTCAACTTACTCGTATCACGAATCAGGTTGCTGGTTCATATTTCTTGTTGAAATTTGACTCATTTACAAAATGAACAAGTATGAATGAGTTATGGTGTGAATTGATGACCAAATAAAACTGCTCAGTTTATTTGCAACTTTTATTGAGATATGGTTATTTTTTTTCTTCTTTATATACATAAAACTGCAAAATAACGTACCGAATGAATTTTTATTTCTCTTTTGCATATATAACCAAATATTTGAGCGGAATAGAAAAAGTAATAATTTAATAGTTACAAAATTAAAATTAAAACATCTGATAAACGAATAAGTTGATAGTTTAGGAAAGATTTTTTTTTTCCATAATGCTTAAAATAATAGGTAAAATAATATAGAGAATTAAATTTAGTCAATTTACAAAAAATCAATCACTCAAAAGCTTGAAAAGCTCGTGCGCTCCCAGACGGTTCTTTTTTGCTAGAGTAAAGAGCGAATAAATTTCTATGATCCGCTGGAAGGTATTTGGGCGTATATGAATTGTATTTTAGTCTTTTTAAACATTGAACAAACATTAATTATAGGTCTTATGATTGTTGCAGGGGAGGGTTCTTCAAACACACAAGCTGAAGATAGGTACGAAATCATTCCGGTTTAAAATCCCTCTGTGATGTTCTCCAACAGAAAGGACTTTCCATTACTATCTGTTCATGGTGCAAAATAATAATAATTCATCTATTTTTTTCAAAGAGATCTCTTTTTAGGCTTAGCCCCTATTGTTCATCATAAGTTGTGTTTGCATCAAGAATTTTTCAATGGAAAAGAACTCAAATTACTTTTCTTGTTTATTTTATGAAGAAAATAAAAAGAAAAAAAAATCATGGGATTAAAAAAATTAAAAGTAAATACACTAAAAAAGTCATTCCCTTTTCCTTGCCTTCACCAAATCTTCATTCCAAACAAACCTTTGTGTTTGGCAATTTGCTAATCACACTGACTAACCACATTAATTCTTTATATATAATGCAGTTGCCCTCAGTGTCTTACTCAGTGTTTCTGCAATTACTATCTTAATCATCACAATCTATTGCCTTAAAAGGAAAGGCACATTGACGGTCTCATGAAAAAAGGAAAGATCAGAAGATCAAAACGGGAAGCATTTATTAGGCAATATGGATCCCTTGCTCCAAGCAGTATAGGTACTCAGATATTATAAGCTGACCAATGCGTTTAAAGAAAAACTAGGCGAAGGAGGATATGAACTGTGTATAAAGGAAAGCTCTTTGATGGTCGTCTCATGGCAGTAAAGATCCTTGAGTGAGACCAAGGGAATGGCGAAGAGTTCATTAATGAAGTCGCTAGCATCAGTAAAAACTTCCCATGTCATGTAGTCGCTCTTTTGGTTTTTGTTTTGAGAGGAATAGAAGAGCTCTTGTTTATGAATTGTGGCCAACGGATCATTGGACAATTTCATTTACAACGGTGAATCTTTGGAATGGAAAACTTTGTACCAATTGCAATTGGTATTGCGCGAGGGCTAGAGTACTTGCACAGAGGATGGTAGCACTAGGATTGTGCATTTTGATATAAAGCCACACAACATTCTCTTAGACGAAGATTTTGCCCAAAAAATTTCTGATTTCGGCCTTGCTAAACGTGTCAAAGGAAGCAGAGTATCATATCAATGTTGGGTGCTAGGGGAACTGCTGGATATATTGCTCCAGAAGTGTTTTCTAGAGCATTTGGTGGAGTCTCTCATAAATCCGATGTCTATAGTTATGGAATGTTAGTTCTTGAAATTATTGGAGCACGAGAGAATCCTGGAGTAGTCCAAACAAGTGAAGTATATTTTCCGCAGTGGATCTATGAGCACCTCGAACATGGTAAGGATCTAAGACTAGTCAAAGTCGCTACCAGGGAGGAGGAAGAAACCGCGAGGAAGATGATCTTGGTGGGTTTGTGGTGCATTCAAACCTATCCATCAGACCGGCCGTCAATGAGTAAGGTGCTTGAAATGTTGGAAGGGAAGCCTTGAATCCTTGCAAATTCCACCAAAGCCTTCCATCTTATCTCCTGTAAGATTGCAAGCATCTACCTATGACTCTTGTCCTCGACTATGGATTTGGAGGAGGGAATGTCGACAAGTAATCCTTCAATCTTTCAAATTCCATCAAACCGCTCAAGTTCTCTCCCGCAAGGTCTGGTCAGTCGCTTCTTCCAAGACATTGCATAAATTTTTGGAAAAATATCGAGACTTCTTGTTCATGAAGAAGAAGTGTATACTAATGAACAGTTTAGTAGCATCTTCTTGTTTTTTCAGCTTCCACATGATTATCTTTCATATATAGAGCATGTTACGAACCTCTCACTTAAATTAAAAGAAAACATTGATAACAGACCCCTTTGAGGATTGATGACTAGGGCTCCTAACTAGTGAAATCTCCAAACTAAATATGATTATCCTGATCTATTTTTAATTTAGTTCGAATAATATACATATAATCGTAACTAATAGATGCGTAATAGACTAATACAGTGCAGTCCTTTTGGTCTTCCATGTAGTAAACTAATTGTCAGGAATTTTAAATTTTCAACAAATATACACAAACTGTAGCCAGTTGTTTCACTGCAACAAACACTTCAAGCATTAGGTTACCCTTTCTGGGGAGCTAACCAGGCAGAGCACTGTGGTATCCAAGTTTTAAGCTAAATTGCCAAGGGGATGTCCTCAGAGATCAAGTTTCAGTCAAGAACGTACCTGAGTCCTTAGCAATTTGTAAATGTATTGGACCCAATGCGCAATGTGGTTCCCGGTTGAATTCTAGTTCATTTGTTTGCTACTGCTCAGATCAACCTAAGCACTTATCTTGCAACAACACCACTAAAGGCATGAAGGTTACCCCACGCTTAATCCTAATTTTGTTACTCTTATTTGGTTATGACTTTGTATAGTAACAATATTGATTTATCTGGGTTTTTCAATGAGATTCGTTGTTGTTGTGTTTATCTTCTCTTGATTATCTCCATTTCAGCTAACAAACCTGAGATCCTCTTGGACTTGTTCCTCAACATCCCCCCACCCCCCCCCCCCCCCAAAGGAGAAGAAAATTCAATTGGAGTTCGTTTTTACAAATGCAGTTTCAACAAATAAGATGCAAAAATTCAAAATTTTCTTTCGGATTATAAATTAAGCCAAGAGTATTGATAATTTGCAAATCCTTAAGTCAATTCTAGCAACCAACCGCCACCATTTCATTGCCTCCATTCTAGAGCCGCCTAGCCAGCCATTGTTGTCATTTATGCAAGTTTTTGTAATAATTACTTTGCAAGTTTTTTTTTTTTTTTTTTTTTTTTTTTTTTTTATAAAGCTTTAGATTTTGGCTATAAATAGATTACTAGTGATCAATTTAGTGTGTGGCAAGTCTCATAAAAAATAGTCTTTAGAGTGAGGGGAAAAAAAAAAGTAAGCTTTCCTCAAATCTAGTAACTCTAGTTTTTCAAAAACTTAGAGTTTGTGGCTTCAATTTGATCCTAAACCCATGGGGCATTGGCTTTAAGCATTTGAAATCTAGATGTGAAATCAGCTTGGTGAGAAGTTAGCAGACTGATCTTTACTAGAAATGAAACGAACTACAAGCTTGTTTGAGCAATATGATCTCGGACAAAACGGAAATCAATTTCAATCTGCTTCATCTTAGAATTAAACACCTTTGACTGAGCACATAAATAGATAGCTTGACATATCATCTACACCGATATATTTTGACATATTAAAGATTAATCTAAAACATTCACAAGGTTCTAACATAGAATAATCACCGATGCAAATGGCTCCTAGAATGAAGAACGTTTTTACTAAGTTATAGTTGGGCATTGCACGAAAACTATTTAAGTACTTACACAAAGGTTGTAGTATGAGAATTGTGCATTTTGATATAAACCTCACAATCTTCTCCTAGATGAAGATTTTGCCCAAAATCTCTAATTTTGGCCTTAGCTAAGCTTTGTCACAGGAAAGAGAGTGCCATATCAATGTTGGGTATAAGAAGGGACTGCTAGCTATATTAGTCAGAAATGTTCTCTAGAACATTTGTTGAAGTCTTTCACAAATTAGATGTTTATAATTATGAAATGCTGGTTTTGAAATAACTAGGAGCACGATAGAGGTGCCGACGAAGTTCAAACGAGTGAGATGTATATTTCCACACTGGGTTTATGAGCGTCTCAAACGCAAAGAGGATCTAAAACTCCTTGGTGTCTTGACAGAGAGGATGAACTAATGTGAGGAAGATGATTTTGATGAGTTTATGGTGCATTCAGACAAATCCATTAGAGCAGCCATCAACGAGTAAGGTGGTGGAGATGTGAGAATGCAAGTCTGATGAATCCTGGCAAATTCCACCCAAGCCTTTCCTGTGTTCTCCTACGAGGTTCGACCCATAAGCCCCAGAAGCTTTCAATTCAACAACAAATGTAGCGGCAGAAATGTCCATGCCTTCTTTGATTGGACGATAAGAGTACCAACGTAGAATAATTCTGGAGCTGAAATGCTGAAAAGGCAGAATTGGCTAGTGCTTCGCTAGTTTGTAGCTTCCGCTAAATCTTCCTTATATGCAGAAAGTCAACAATATCTTCCAAGAATTTTCAAGTAATATATAAATTTGGTTGTTGCAAAATTTTATTGGAATGTTAATTTCAGAATAATTTCTGTGTGATTTCCTTGACATTTGATCGGGAAAACCTCCAGGATTGAAATTTCAGTACGTATGATAGGTATTATTTGATATTATATAGTTTATACAAAAAACGCGAGCGTTGTTATTAGGGGTACTGAATTTTTTTATGTTTTGTTTTTTTATTTGGAGGATATCAAGTATTGTATTTTTTATTTTTTTTTTTAAATTTATGGTAAATTATTTACTGTTATTAGGGTATTGAAATTTTTTTTTATAGATGTTTAATCTTATTTTATATCAAAAATTTCAAAGATTATTATTGGTCTGACAAGTGTTTCACTTTTATATTTATTTTTTTTTTCTGTATGTGTATTTTTTTTTTTTTGGGGAGAATCTACACGTATTATTTTTATTATTTTTTTAGGGTAAATTTATAGTAAATCATTTTAATGATATGGATATTTGAAATATATTTTTTATTTTTTAGCATTTGAATATTGTGGACCTATTTGTTTTAATATAAAATATTTTTTGAAAAACACATTTACTCATGTTAGAAGAAAATATTTGTTAAAAACATGAGTAAATATCTATTTTTTAAAACAACATTTTATATTGAAATAAACAAAGCTTATATGTTTTTATATTAAATGTTGCATATATTATATTTTCATCCAATCATAAATTTAAATATATTACAAAAATTTACAACATCTAACTAATAATTATAGCTATAGATAAGTAATGTGGAAGTCTCAACACATTAAACGGGGTTGAATATGGGATGGGATGTGGCTCCGCTAGTGCTCCATTCCATGTAATAGAATTGAATTTCATGTAATTTGCTATGTGATGCTTTATTTTTATTTTAGAATTAATAATCCAAATTAATTCACAAACAACTTGTAACTCTAAGTAGATGTCAATATCCACCAAAATTACCTAGTTTTGCAAGAAAAATTCAACAATTTAATTATTTAAATTAATTAATCAAACAGACTGTGGTCTATTAAGGTTGCCGTCTCATGTGGGCCTTATGTCTTCTTGGTTTGTTTCCTCCTAATACTTTGTTTCAATTAGAAGCAATGTCAATGCACATATGATACGAAAGTATATTTTAAAAATTATTTTAAGAAAGAGTTGGATGAGAGATTAATTTTTAGAATAGAGTTAATTTAGAGCATTAAATTTAAATGTAAATAAATTATCAGTCAATAGCATGATAAGAAAAGAAGAAAAATAAAATTATATTATTGAGTGTTTAAAAAGTACATAAAAATAAAAATAGATTTATCAATAAAGTAATTTTTAATTTAATTATTTTAATTATTGAATCTTATAATTATTATTATTATAGTCATTCAAATTAACAAGAATTGTATTTTAAAATTTCTTTTTTTTTTTTAAATATTAATACAATGTATCACATCGTCAATCCCAAGTTGGGGTTGCTCTGTACTGAATAGGTAAAAGCATACTGTACACACAAACCATATCTAGGGTCCTAGGGGTCTCCCATCTAAGCAAAATAGGAATAAAGGGTCTGGGCTTCAGAGCGAGGCCAGATTCAATGAGAGTAAAATTATATTTTTAAAATAAACAAAGATAAAATTTAAAAAAATAGGGTAAGCAAAAAATTTAGTAATAAGGTTGGTTTAGGAAGAAAGTTAACTAATTTATTTTTAGATAGCAGCTAGTTAAATTTATGTTTGGGAAGAAAAAAAAAAGTGACTTTTTTTAGATGAATTTTTAATTTTTGTTAATTTAATATTTTTATCTTTGAAAATTTAAAAGAAAGTTAAAATGTAAGAGGATAAAATTGATAAAATACTGTTGAAACTAAAAAAAGCCGACTACTAGCCGGGTTTCTCAAATGGGCCCTAATAAAAAAAATAAAATTTATAAATAGATAAGAATAAATTAATAAAATCGCTATATAATTTTTAAGTTTATTTTCGTTGAACGTTTACTCGTCAAGTCATGCTGGTTTCCAATCCAGAAATCAGTGCTTCCGGGTCAAATTTGGCTTCCTTTACGTACTGGCTGGGCACTTAAATTCCACAATTTAAAATAGAAAACGAAAGGCCCCTTTTTTTCTCCAACCTCGCGGACCCGCTAGGACCACTTACTAAGATAGTTCATTGACCACTGATGCTTTGCAGATATTAGAAGTTGAGTCAATTTTTGGTAATCATATTTTACCTTTTTATAATTCAATGAAATAAAATATACACTTTTTATTATTGTTAGAGGTGAACTATATATACATTCTTTAATATTTAAATTGAAATTGTCAAATGAATAATAGTTTTTAAATTTAATAAGCATACAATATTCACTTGTAATGTAATACCCTGTTACGTTTTTTTCTTAATCAAAAGTTATCATTAAATGGTTTAAAATACTATTTAAAAAAAAATAACATAATCTTGCAAAATAAAATTCGAAATGAGGCATTAAAAATTTAGCCACTATTTTTTTTGGACAAAAAAAAAAAAAAGTAACATAATACTGTATGATTTGTGAATATCACACGTTTCAAATTTAATAGATATTATTTTTTCTTGTTTTGTTTTTTTTTATAACTTATGATGTCTAAACTAGTTATTTATATCTCAACTAATTTAAAGGTTTGAAATTAACGATTGAGTACTTTCGAGTGAAAAAATAATTTATTTACTTTTTAGTCACGAGCCATTAAATTTTTTAAAGTGGAACTAGAGTAATAAAATGGGAGGGCTGGACTTAGAATAACTTTTTAACCCATCGGAGTAGAATATGTTTGAAAGTCATTTGTGTCAATGTAAAATGTTTTCAAAGGATAACTTTATTTATTTTTTTAGGAAAATATTTTTCAAAAAAATTGGAAAATTTATTTCCCAGAAACCATTTTATATCGAGACAAACAGAGTCTAAATTTAATTTTTAAGGTAACCCATGTAAATCTATTTATTTTTTAAATTAAACTATATTTTTAAATAATTTTGCAAAATTATAAAAATAAATAATTTAGTACTAAAAAATATTTTTATGAATTTCAATATAAAATTAATTTTTTATAAAAATATAAATAAAATAATATATAAATACATAAAAAATGTTTTTAAGATTTTGGGTTAGGGTGTTCAATCTCAAATACAATCCAAATAATTAAACATGTTTAAAAATTTTTCTAAATCTAAAAAATAAAATAAAATAAGTGGATCTAAGTAGTCTAGGTCTAAAATGTCCACCGTCATATAAAATTATATTCGTATATATATATATATATATTTTTTCCTAGGTAAGAAAAAATTATGTTCGTATATTATAATATTATCTACCAAAAAAATAGACCAAAAAATGTCATGAAATTCTATATTTAGAAATTTGTGTTTCTTATTCACATAATTCCAATCAACTTTCTTTTATCTTTTGGTCAAATTCTTTTGTTAGCGCATAGCATTGTTGTATATATACATTGATAATTATAAGACGCTGATTATTTTATGAAATGCAAATTCTCTCTCGAAGTTAAATATGCATCCCCATCTCCTCCCACTAACCCCAGAATGTTCCAATTCAGCAACGAATGTAGTGGCAGAAAATGTCCGAGCCTTCTTTGATTGAGGAGGATAAGGGTACCAATGTAGAACGATTCTAGACCTAAAATGTCGAAAAAGCAGAACCGGGTAGTACCTCGTTAGTGTGTGTATTTCGCTAAATCTTCTTTGTATGCAGAAAGTCAACACTACCTTCCAAGAATTTTCAAGTAATGTAAAAAGTTAGTTGTTACAAAATTTTATGGGAATGTTAATTTCAGCATAATTTCCTTATGATCTTCTTGACATTTGATCGGCAAAACCTCAAGGATTAAATTTTAGTATGTATGATAGGTGTTTTTCTCTGCATGTGTGTGTGTGTGTTTTTTTTTTTCTTTGTCTTTTTTTTTAAGGGAATCTACACGTATTATTTTTTTTTTTTGTAAATTATAATAAATATTTTATGATGTGGATATTTGAAATATTTTTTTCTTTTTTAGTATTTAAACATTATGGATCCATTTGTTTAAATATAAAACATTTTCTGAAAATCACATTTATTCATGATATAGGAAAATATTTTCAACTACGAGAGTAAATATGTATTTTTTGAAAAATATTTTGTATTAAATTAACAAAATTTACACGTTTTTTTACATTAAATGTTGCATAAATTTATTTTTCATTCAATCATAAATTTAAATATATTACAAAAATTCACAACACCTAGTTAATAATTATAGCAATAGGTGAGTAATTATAACAAAAATTCACAACATCTAACGCTATCAATTATACGGCGCCTACATGACCCTAAGCTATGTTTGTTTGTGAAATTAAATGATGGGATGTAAATAATACTATAAAATAATATACAGGATTAAATATAATATAGAATTATTATTTATGTGAAATTATTTTTGTAATATTTAGTTGGTGAGATATAAAGTGGGATAAAAGATGTGATTTGATGTATGATGTGATAGAAAATAATTTTAAACCTTTAGATTTTGATAAGAAATAAATTTAAAATTGAGTATAAGTTATACCACACCCTCATAGTGTTGCTTTTTTGGGGGTTAAGCAGTCCCATCATACTAATAATTCTCTCCCACTTTTTTCTAACCAAACATGGGATTAGAGTGGGTTCTACAGACATACACTCCAATCCTAAGTTTTAATCTCAAAACAAATGTGGCCCTAGAGTATTATTTAAGAAATTATTTTTAAAAAAGAATTAGATAAGAAATTAATTTTTAAATTTAATTAGGTATCAGTCAATAGCACATTAAGAAAAGAAGAAAAATAAAATTTTAAATGCGTATTATTATTTGAATAATTTAAAAAATATGAAAATAAAGATATTCATCATTAATTTAATTTTTTTAATTTAATTGTTGAATCTCATAATTCTTTTATTATTATTATCATTCTAAATTAAACAAGAATTATAATTTTAAATTGTATTTTCTTTTTTTTTATTAGTACAATATCATGTTGCCAATTCCAAGCTGAGGGTTGCTCCATACTAAACTGACAAGGCAAACTACACACGCAATCACATCTAAGTCAGAACCTGGTGGCCTCCATCCAAGTAAAGTAGAAATAAAGACTGGGCTCTAGGGGATTGGACCCAGTAATTAGTAATAGTAGGAAATAAATTATATTTTTAAAATAAATAAGAACAAAAGTTAAAAAAAAGTGCAAGTGAAATTTTAATAATAATGAAATGAAAATAAAATTTATAAGTAAAAAAGATAAAATTAATAAAATTTTATATAATATTTTAAATTAATAAGAACAACTATCCTCACTAATCTTTAGCAGTCCACCCAAGCGGGGCCCTCGATCTGAAATCAGAATGGCTTCTGGGTCAAACTATTAAAATTTTTTAAAAGAATTTAAAGCCCCAAACGGAGCCAGTTGGCACCAAATAATAGAAAACGAAAGGTCACGTCTTTTTCCTAACTTGGCGGGCCGACCAGAGCGACTTATAAGATGGTTCATTGACCATTAATGATTTGCTGATATTACACATTGAGTTATTTTTAGTAATTATACGTTACCTTTTCATACACTTTTTGCAAGTGGAGTAAATATTGAGCTCGTTTGAAATAGAAAAAATAAGATAAATTGAGATAAAATATAATTTAGAATTAATTTTAGTGTTATTTTTTTTTTTAAAAATCGTAAATCGTGGGAATAGTTTTTTAAATTCATTCTCACGGATTAAAAAAAATTTAAAAAATAACGATTATGATACTCATTTAAAATCTTTCGACACGGAAATATGATTGTATAAAAAATTTACATATTCAGTTAACTTATTTTTAGATTTTTTTTATTTTTTTAGCAAATATCCAAATTTTTTGAAATTAGTGATAACGAAAAAATTAGAGATAAAAGAATTATTAGAGATTTTAAAGAGATTTTTTTGAGATTTTTGAAGATTTTTTTTACTCCAAACGAGCCCATAGTATGATCTGTGAATACTACATGTGTCTCAAATCTAAATAGACACTGCCAATCTGAAAGTATACTTACTTTCTAATCACGAGTTATGAATCTTTTGACGTGGACCTATGGTTGGAAAATGGACAGACTGGACCTAAATAGTTTTTTTGACCACCGGACTGAAATAGGTTTGAAATTCATTTGTGGCAATGTAAAATATTTTTTTTTTTTTTTTCTGAAGAAGTAGAAATTATTTATCAAAAATCATTTTATGTTAAAACAACACTAATCTAAATTTAATTTTCAGGGAGACCCATGTAAACTTATTTATTTTTTTAAATTAAAAATATATTTTTAAATAATTTTAAAAATTATGAAAGTAAATAAGTTAGTGCTAAAAATATTTTTTTATGAATTTTTGATATAAAAAAATAGTTTTACATAGAAAATATAAACAAAATAACATACAAATACATAAAATATATAAAAATATATTTTTAAAATTTTGAGTCAAGCATACTCAATCTCAAACTTGTTCTGAATAATTAAGCATGTTTAAAAAAAATTTTTAAATCTATAAAAATAAAATAAAATGAATGGATTTAGTAGTCCAAATTTAAAATGTCTACTGTTATATAAAACTAACATATGTATATTACGTATTTACACATAGTAGATAAATATAAAAATGTCATCAAATTATATATTTAAAGAATTTTTATTGCTTATTCACATAATTCTCATTAAATTTTCTCGTATATTTTGGTTTTTTTTTTTTTTTTTACTACATAGCATTGGAAATATGGGAAAAGAGGCATCACTCGTAAGCCGTTGAATTATAATTTGATGACTCGTGACAAAAATAAATTTAAAAATTCTTACTTAAAAATTTTAAATTTATTTTCACAATAAATCATTTAATTTAAATTAAATTACTGACAAGCCCGATAACACGCCCCAAGTCATGTTTGCCCCCGGAATCCCTGCGAGTGGAGTGGTTTAAATTTTCTCTCACCTTAAACGTCTGGATTGGAAAGTCTTCCTACCTATCACTTTATTTGAAATTTTCTCCGGCTAAAGTCAAATCCGTTTTCCAATTTTCATGTGTTTGTTCCAGTTCAGGGATCAAGTCAAGGTTGTTAGTTAGTAGACACCGATATTTTTTTTTAGGTTAAATTTAGGTCTTAAAAAAATTATAATTAATATTACAAATTATATTTAGTGAATAAAAATAAATTAATATATATGCATAGATAGATTTTAAATTTTTGAATTATACATAACAATTAGAAAAAATAATTAAATTTTAAGGAGATTAGTTCATATCTTAATTTTTTTTTTCAATTAAAAAATTTGTATCTATTAATGGCGTTGTTTTTCTAATCAAGGTTAACTATTTTAAAACTTTTAGACCGCCAAAGTATATTATTGTTGGTGTAAAATAAATCTAAGACGTGACCCTTTTCCGAGCATTGTAAAAGGAGACACGTGACATTTCGCTGACCACATTATAAAAGTGTTTGGCATTAGTCGAGTAATCGAGAAATCATTGTAGTTAGACCCCACTGCTTGATAATGAGGCCCCTAACCATAAATAATCAATGATAATAAATGAACTAGAAGTAATAAATTTATTACTTAAATGACAATCTAATTAGTTTGTTTTGTTACAAGTGACAGACAGATGTGATATATGGACAGCCTTCAGAGTTATACTCCGTCTAGTCAGATGCCCAATCACTCAAATGCATTTAATGTAAAGTAAAGGTATTAAATGAGAAGTAAAATGCATTTAAAGAAAAATAAGAGGCATATATTAGGAGGTATCATTACAATCTGATTTTTTACACGTTAATTTATTCGTTACACCATACTATAAATAATACATTTAATTCCGAAATCTAGATACGCTCATTACAGTTAACTTAAAGCATTACTCTTTGCAGTACACTCTTTAATTCCCTCGAGACTTTTACTGACTTAAGTATTGGAGGGATTTTTGATCGGAGACCCTCTCTCCAACCGTAATTTCTGTTTCCTTTGCTCTCGGCTGGTCAGTAATTATTCAAAACTCTGGATCCTGGAAGCTGTGAAGAAAACGTCACCGTTCCGGTGTCCGGTTGGAGTGGATCAACAAATTCAAAGGAAGCGCAACAAGCTATCTCGCACGGGTTTGGGGTTAAATGGAAGGTGGATAGTTAGGCTTGCAGTGAGTGCACCGCCTCCAATGGACGGTGCGGGTTTGAAATTGTTACCAATCGAACCACTTGCTATTGCCCCGGTAAGACAAACACGTCGGGCACTTGCGCGAGAGCTGCTACGTCGGAGTCGTCCCCGACACCAGCTTTGTTATCTCTCTCTGTTTTCATAAAATTTCATTGGGGAAGTAATAAGTCCCGTTTATGCAACTTGATGTAGGACACATGGAGGAAGAATTTTTTGAGTTTTAGTAGAGGTTAAATGTTAAAAGAGATAGAAAGTGAAAATAAAAATAAATAATTATTTTGGAATTAATTTGGATCGACATGTTCAATTTCAAATTTGATCTAAATAAATATGTTTAATTCTTTTTTTTAATTTAAAAAAGAATTAATTGTTATTATTTGTTATTAATTGTTATAAAAAATAAAAAATAATATTTATTTCTCTTTTTTTTTTTCATTTAACAAATCTATCAACCACGCATAGCACTTCAATTCGCAAATGCATTTATCAATTTTAAGGTCTCCTTAACTGGCCCCTTAAAATTTAAAAATCTCTAAATACCTAAAATCAAAATTTATTTGGTAACATTTATGTTTATATATATATGTTTAGTTAATTTCATATTTTGTTTTTTATTTTTTTGTTCTTGTCTTTTTGCTCGATATAAACAAAATTTGGTAATTTAATTTTGTTTACAATAATTGATAACGAAGTTATCCTGCAGACGATCCAAACGCGAGTCGGGGTACTTGAACTTGACACTGGTGCGGTGCCTGTCAAAGGAACTCCAATGCCTAAGTTAGCTAAGTGAACTTTAGTAAGTAATCCGACAGATTCACAGTAAGTAGACAGTGTATATCTGTACCTGATTCTCCAAGGGATGGTATATATAGAAGTTCGACATCTACCTGGGCATGATATGTGTGCACCTCACGTAATCGTAATCCTTCTCTAATAGCATTGTGCCACGTGTATTGTGCGGATCTCAAGATGATTCTTATGATTAGTTATCAAAATCGTTATGCGGCAGGCAACCAACAAGTAGCACCTTTATAGGCGTGAATCACGGGATATGTCAGAAAATAGTTATGAAAACGCTCGATTATGTTGACCGAACATCAAAGTAAGGCCTCGACCGAACATCAGGTTAAGGACTTGGTCGAGTATAAGATCGGTCGGTCGTTTGACTGAGCGCTAGTCAAGTATATCCTATCAGATGCCCCCGATTCCCTGAATTATCGAAGAGGATCGAGTGGAGTGAAAGGCCTCCTCAGACGATCAGTCGAATGATAAATCGAGGGAATCCAAGGGTTGGGACTCCTCGAAATCACGCGTGCACTAATTGTGTGTCTGTGTGGTGTGGGCGACTTGATGGCGAAAAGACGTGGCCGTTTTGCCACGTGTCATGTAGCAAGCCATTTTTTATTAAAGCTGCAGGCATTTAATCTAGGCCGTTGGATGGATTAAATCCATATCATTGATTTCAAATTAAGCCAGGTGAAGGGTCAGTGCCTTTCCAACTATAAATAACAGGGGTACGGAACTTGGTGTTCTTTTTATGCTCAATTTGCTCTCTGTGCTACTCTTTGCTTATCTCGTTGTCGTGCCTCTTGTTTGAAGCTACTTGTATCTGCATTTCAAGGTCTCAGTTGACTGTGGTACTGGTAAGATTTGCTTCTTGAGCCTTTTACTTAGATTGTTGAATTTCTTTTTACTTGTTTTCCTTTTGGTTTGCACAACCCAAGTATCCTATTTCACGATTTTAAGTTTCTGGCATGAGGTTCAGGGTTTCTTCTAACCTCATAGTTAAATCTAATGTCACTGAGTTTTGCCTTCATCGATGTTTTGGCTTTTCGTTCGGTGTGTGTTTTTCTATGATATGAGTCGCAGATTACTTGACCCCATAGGATTTGTAGGAAACCCTAGATACATTAGGGCCGTAGTGAGTAGGCTAATCTTCTTGTCTTACTCATTTCACATATCCCAGTTATTCGTACTTGATACAATGAGTGACCCTGCAGAACTTCTCTTAGTCGATGAAGATAGTTCAGATGACGACGAACTTGTATTTCGTCGACGGAGAGCCCCCAACACCCCCAGCACGAGCAGTTAGGAAAGGGGCGAATCGGAACTCATTGTGGATGCGTTCGAGCCAGACATTCCAGAGGGAGGCCGCAAAGCGACGATGGCTTGCCGACCGACCGATGATGACAATCGAGAGACACCGTTCGAGGTTGAGGGAATCCGATCGACCATAACCGCGGATTAGGTGTCAAAGATCATCTCAGAATTTTAGTTTTCGAACTATCTGATGTACCGAATTCTAGGGAATCAGGACTCAGCCTGTTGCCCTCGCGAAAGTGAAATTACTGTGCATGAAACTGCATTGGTCGCTGGGTTGCGATTACCTTTGCCCAAGCTCATCCGGCAAGTGTTGACTCACTTGGGTCTTGCCGTTGCTCAAATCACACCAAATAGCTGGAAGATACTCATTGGGTGTGTTGTACTCCGGTCGGCATCAACTACTTACAGCCTCACAGCCAATGAGTTCCTTCATTGCTACAAAGTGATAGAGAGATGATTAGGCTAGTGGTATTTCTCAGCAAAAAGGCTCGAGTTCAATTTTGTTACTAATCTGCCCACCTCTAATAAGAAATGGAAAGACAAGTATTTTTTCATTCGGGGAGCAACGTGGGAGTTCCAGGACTAGGAGACTGCCCAAGATATGACAATTCGTGTTCCCCGTGTGTGGGGTTAGCCAACGAAACGGGGTACGTGTAGATAGGACTTGACTTTTTGGTCTTTCATTTGTAAATTTTCTAACTCTAATAGACTGACTTGACTAAATTGACATTAATTTTGTTTAGCCCGAAAACCACCAGTCCCGTTTCTTGACGAAAAGTTGCATCCTCGAGATGCCAACAAGGGAAAGATTCGAGACATTAAAATTCTGCTCACGGTGGAGAACCTGGGCCTTTACTTGCTTAGCCCCCACTAGTGAAATGCTCGCAGTTGAACGTGAGCGGAGTGAGTTAAATTTTTGTTTTTGACACAAAGTTATATATATACCATAAGGGAGTTCACTTGAGAAATTGGGTGAATTTTTCTTTTTTCCATCTCTTTATTAGTAGTTTTTTTCCTTTTGCATTGTTACATATTCCTTTGCATATCATATAATCTGGTTTGCATGCTAGTTAACTTTTATTTTAGTGTAATTTTTCTCTTTATTTTAGTTAACTTTTATTTTAGTGTAATTTTAGTGCAATGCAATCCATCTCTTTATTTTAGTTAACTTTTAGGTTGCAGTTTAGTGTAATTTTTCTCTTTTCCTATTTTCTTTTCATTTTTAGTTTCTGATCTTAGACATGGATATTGGTAATCTTGTACATGGCCCTTTTGATACTCGAGAATACATAGAATATCTAGGTGGCATGTTTGGCTATGCTTTTACATTAGACACCTATAGTATGTTTCCCCAGTTCTTTGGGCATGAGGAGGACGATCCATGTCTTCATCTTGATAGATTTGAGGAAGTGTGTGGTTCATATGATGTTAGAAAGAGTGAGAGAATTAGGTTTATGTTCTTCCCTTTGTCTTGACAAAGTGTGGCTGGTGACTGGTGTTATACTTTTGGTGCGTGGACCACTTAGGAACATGTTATCAAGCTTTTATTGAAAAATTCCTTCCCATTCATCAAACCTTCACCCATGGCTTTCAAATTAGAAATTTTCATCAAAAGAGAAGTGAAGTATTTTATAAAAGTTGGGAGAGATTTAACAACCTTTTGGAAACATTCCCAAGTCACGGACTAGAGTTAGGAGACATCCTAGCTATATTCTATAATGCTCTATCCGGTAAGTTACACCAGGCATTTGATATAGCCTTAGGTAGGGAATTTCTTAACCTCGCCCTGGGTGAGGCATGGTCATTCCTTAAACTTTTCTATGAACACACCAAGCCACAGGGAAGACATAAGCCTAATTTTGAATCTCATGCATTTAAAAGCCACACTGAACCTTCCTCATATGCTCCTACTTCACTTGATCTTCATGATCCATCCTTTAAAAGTAGCACATGCATGGAGACCAATTATCTTGCCTATCCCAACCTTATTCCACTCATTGAGGGTCAGTATAAGGAACCTCAGGATTATTAGCCTTATGAACCAAATGATGCACAACTTGAGGACACTCTTTATCAATTCATGCAGCAGCAGTTGAGCATCAATAACGATGTGAACCATGCTTTAAATGACATCACAGGATAAATTTCTAGGTTGACATAAGTAATGAGCACCACTCTATGTGGTAACATAACTGAGTCATCGACCTCAGGCACTAGCATAGGCACTGAGCGGGACAATTGCCCTAACAACATTGGGGATAACATTTGGAATGAGCATCTTCCTCGTTTCCCTTTGGACTCTCCCATCCAGGTTATTTCTCTACCACTTACTGAGAGTCAGGGAGATATGCAATCCTTTCCTACTGCCAAGCTCAATGCTCAACCCACCTCGACCGTCCTAGGCCCTATTGAGAGTCTTTTGACTCCACCTGAGCATATGGATGTCACATGGCCTGTGGAACATATCATTGAGTTGGTTGACCCCAGTTCACTTAACTACACACCCAAGGTTGAGAGTGGTGCACACCTTTCATCTCTTGACTTAGCCCCATCTGAGAGTCTTGCTACAGGGATTGTGAGTGACTACTATGAGACCAACCATCACTGGGGAGAGGTAGTAGACATAGGGAAAGCTTGCATTAATTTCTCGGGTGTTGAGAGATCATTCAAACCCACTATTTCTACACCCGTAGATTTCTTAGGTGTCGAGAGATCATTAGAGCCCACCATTTCCATACCGATAGATTTTTTGGGTATTGAAAGTCTTATTGAACCCACCATGTCCATATCCATGTATGCATCATGGCCATATCCGAGGTTTCAAGAACCTCACTTGGCCCCTCATCCTTTGGTGTGTTTTGCACCTGAGGAGCATCCACCTTCGGTGCTTCGTGGGCCCGAAGTGAACATTTTATTTCTTAAGCCATTTGTGGACGCATGGGATAGAGAGGGTATTGGATAACATTTCTTCTTTGTTTCCTTTGTACATAGTAGATTAGAGTTTTCTTTTTCTTATTTTCTTATTTTTTTTTGTTTGATTTTCTTCTCTTATTTTATTGTCTTTTATTTTTATTTCTTCTTTTGTACTAACTTTTTCTCTTGTCTTATTTTCCTTTTATTTTTCTTTTATTTTCTCTCTAACATTTTCTCTTGTATAGTTTTTTCTTTTCTTCAAATAAGGAAGCTTTTAAGGTAATATCTACCCTTTTTACCTTTTGTTTCTACATTTTGAGCATAACACTTGGATATATGTTGCTGGTGGTTGTTGGCAATGCTGTAGAAACTAGGTTGGGGGGTGTTCTTTATTACTTATGGGGTTTTCTTTTTGGGTGCCTGCTTAGTTTATGTGTTACCTATTGATTGATCTTTATGCTCATTATCATCATGCTCACTTTGCACACTACGGACCCACTAGTCTCTCATGGTTCTCACATTGAGGACAATATTTAGTTTAGGTTGGGGGGTAGAGTTTGCATGATGACCCTTTGTACTAAAATTATTTTTCAAAATTTTGAGCATTTTTTAGCTTAACTACATGACGTAGCACATTTATATTTGCATATTGGCCCTTTTGGTTTGGTTGATGGTGGACTTGAGTGAGCACATGAGGAGTGACTTTTGTTTAAGTTTTTAATAGGGGACTTAGTTCTAGTTGAGTGTGTTGTGACCTTGTGCATTCTTGACTATCATGGAGAAAAGCTTATGTGCTTGGGAGTGGATTTTGTCTAATATTGGTTAATTGAGCATTTTTGGATTAGGTGGAGACTTATACCCCTTAATGGTGAGCTTTTGAGCCTAAATTTTTTGTTTTTTTTTTTTTTTTTTTTGAGGGGTTGCACATAATCACAGCTCTTTGGTTCTTCACTTGAGTTTTCAATATACCAGTTGCATCACACACTTGCATGAGTTCCATTTGGCATATTATGAGTTGTTGCAAGCTTTGAACATGATGCTAGGCATTCTTTGCTATTTTGGGCCTTCTTATCCTTTCTTATTTATGAATCACCCTAGGAACCAACTTGAAGCCTTCTAATAAGTGTGTGTAATATATGTTTCTGTTCTTGGTTCACTTCATATATCGCCCTTTACACTCACTCACACACTTTAAGCCTTACCCACGCATGTCTTGGGTTGTGGAAGTGCCTCAACATTTACGTGTGAACTTGGGATTGGGAATGAATGTCTTTTGGAGTAGAAAGTGGACGAATGTTTGAATGGGAATGTATGTTGTATAGCATATTCGAAATTAAAAAAAAAAAAAAACAGACAAAAAAAAGAAAAGAAAAAAAATGGAGCAATACCCAAAGTTTGAATAGTTTGTAAGTTTTGAGTAGTTTGTAAATAAGTTTCTTGTTGAGATTCTATTTAGGGGATAGAACGGAATTGGGTAATAAGGGATTTGAGAGCACTTGACCATTTTTCTCCTAAGACGTGTGCCTTGATTTTCATATCTTCCATTGCTAACCCTTACCCTTGGCCAAGTTACAACCAAAACAAAAACCTAGTGGATTCTAAGTAAGCAACTCTTGTGTGTGCACGTAGTGGTCTTGTGTAGGTTGTGGGGTGTAATCTTTTGCATGGCATTGGAACCTTTTAGTTATGAGCTATCCACTCTAAATTTCAATTCAATTCACTCGCGTATTGGTGGGGTTGTGTGCAACTAGGTTGGCATATATGCTAATAGAACTGTGTGAACCCTTGTTGAGCGACTCTCTTTCTATGAGTGCTATCCTTTGTGAGGATTTGAAGTCAAAACTTGGCTCCATTTATGCTCTTGCAACCATATTAAATGAATGAAACACTTTGGTACACATGTCTTTTCTACTTTGATAGTCCATGCTTTCATGCTTAGCGCTTGGGAATCACATATGATACTTGAATTTTGCACCTTGTTGGGCTTGAACTTGATTCATCTTTGATTGTAATTACTCTTTGACATTTGAAACCATACCATAGATGTTTGTGGGTAGCATCACTACAAACCCTCACGAGACCTTACTCGTCCACTAGGGGGACCTAGGGGTTTAAAGGACTTGCCACACACGCTAAGTGTGGCCATGTGTTCCTACGAAAATGGACATCACATTAGTTTAGAGTTTAGTTCATTTGTTTTGCATTGAATAAATACTTGCATGTCATGGATGTTTTAGCAATCGTTTGTATACCTCATGGTTTCATTGCATGCATTCCTAGGGACTAGCAATATTTAGGTTGGGGGGTGTGATTGAGCACACAAAATGCAATCTTACCATGATTATGTAAATGATTTTAAGTGTTTTATTATATAAATCTCATAACTTTTAATGAAATAAGCTAATTTATGTACTTTTGGACTTTTGTAGGTTTTGGTGCTTCACTTGGTGAAGGAGGATGAAAAGAGAGGCCAAAGGAGCAAGGAAACAAAGTTTGTGAACATGGAATAGGAGCATGGGCGCCCCACCATATAGCAGATGGGCGCCCACAGAGAGTAGATTTTAGGAGGAAAAGTAGGTTCTCAGAGGTATTCCATCGAACAGTTGGAGAGCAGCCACCATGGGCGCCCCACCTAGACCCATGGGCACCCCTGAGGACCCTTGGGCGCCCCACTTTTCATCAGGTAGGTGCCCACAGAGAGGGAGTTCTGACTGCTGTTTTTGGCTATCTCTTTGAGGATTTCATCCAACACTTGTACCATAAGCGCTCCACCTTAGCCATGTGCGCCCATGAAGACTCTTCCAGCACAAGTTTAGAATAAGTTTGAGCTGTGTTTTTACCTTTATGCCCTAGTAATATACGTTGATATAAAAGGATGAAAATCTGATGTATGAGGGGTCGAAAACCCCATGCACTTTTCATCAGGTAGGTGCCCACAGAGAGGGAGTTCTGACTGCTGTTTTTGGCTATCTCTTTGAGGATTTCATCAAACACTTGTACCATAAGCGCCCCACCTTAGCCATGGGCGCCCATGAAGACTCTTCCAGCACAAGTTTAGAATAAGTTTGAGCTGTGTTTTTACCTTTATGCCCTAGTAATATACGTTGATATAAAAGGATGAAAATCTGATGTATGAGGGGTCGAAAACCCCACGCACTTCTTCTCTTTTCTTAGTTTAGTTTAGATTAGGGTTACGGTTTTAATTTCACTTTGGATTGTTCAAGCTATATTTCATCTTCGTATTAAGATTAATCTGTAAGTTTTACTTGTTACTTCATTTTAATTAAAGGTTCAATATTCTCTGTAACTTTGTACGTTATTTTTGCTTCATAATACTTCGTAGGCTTCGTTTGTGATTGAATTGTTTTCGAACTCAGCTTAAACCTTTTTAATCTATTTCATTTTCGTATTCTATTGCATGATGAAGATGTTTTTCTTTCCTTAATGCTTTGTTCATGTTTTAGTTATGCTAGGCTAGGGTTTTTCTTGGTTTTAACCTAGCAATGTAATCGAATTGAAGGAGTTGAATTCGGATAGTTCGAACTAAAATTTGTTTATCATCTTTTGAATAAAAACGTAAGGATCGTAATCCTAGATTAATTTTTGAAAACGAATTACCCGTGATAAAGTTGACCTTCAGTTACAATAATGTAAATCGAAGGTCAATTCCATGTCTCGGTGATTTCGAATTTGATTTCAAAACCCTAAATTAGCAATATCCTTACGAAAAAGAGTTTTCGATTGTTAAATCTTCCGACCTAATATTATGGGTGTAAGAATTAGGTTGCGTTAATTACATATCCGAATTCAGCCATTCGAGGACATTACAGGATTAGGTTAGGACCAAGTGTTTCCATTCATATGGTTTGTTTGAGTTCAATTTACGTAGTTTGTTAGAGTTTGCATCTTCGTGTTTTCGTTCTTCGTTTAATTGGTGCTTTCAATTTTCAAATCATCATTTCAATTCTTTATTCGAAAACTCCAAAAAGATTTTCATCTTTTCTTTTTAAGATTTTCGCAAGTGTTTTTGAAACCAAGTTTTCCAAAGATTTAGTCACAACTTTGCTTCCTGTGGAAGATGACCTAGGACTCACATAGACTAAACTCAACCGACCTTTTATACTTGAGAGTGAGCCACTACCAAATTAGAGAGCGGTCACATTTATAGACACAAAATAATTTGGTTTCATTTTGAAGAGGATTTCTCCAGAAATAAGGTTAGATTCTATTCCTCATATTAGTGATTGAATAGGATCATGGAATCTCTTATCTTATACCACACATAAAATTGGCGAGTCTATTCCAAGTCTAAACAATGGCCTAATCTCTATTTTAATTATGCCAATGTGGATAAATCTTACTTTAGGATACTTTTCTTTAAGTCTCCTAATTTTTTCTTCATTAAAAATTTTTATTTTGACTTGCCCATTAGAAAAGGATCTTGCCTCTGCTCTTCACATCTTTCAAAGTGTTAGGCTTGCCAGGGTTTAAACCTGGATTTAATACACATGTCTTCTGTTTTAAGATTTTTGTATTTGATTAGTTTGTCATTTTCAATTGTCATATCTTCTTTAATTATGTCTCCTAAACAAATTTGGTTTAATTCATTTTGAGGGATTGCTTTAAAGGTTTCCAATTTTTTATTAGCAAGATTTGTTTCCTGTATCATGAAAATAAATTCGTATAACACTTCTTTCTCTAAATCTATTTCTTTTCCTGGACAAATTTCTAAGTTGTTTTCTTTTAGAAATTTAATTACCTTATTGTTCCTTTTTGGACAATTAGGTGCAATATGACTTTTTTTCATTACAAAAATAGTGAGTACAATTTTTTAATGACTTTTTTTTCTTAAGTTCTTCTTCTTGAACTTCCTAACATATTTCATCTTTGGAAGTATTCTCTTATTCCTAGATTTCCATCTTTTGATTTTAAAATGTTTTCTCTTGCGTTTGTTATAGGGTTTATTCACAGAACATCCAATTTCCTAATTTTCTTTTAGGATTTTGTCACAACAGGCTTTTCTCTCAACTAATTTAGACAATTGATTTTTGTACTTGTTTTTAGGCATTCCTTTGAAGACAATGTTTGGTCATTATTTTATAACCGAAACTAATTCTTAGTCCTAGAGAATCAGAACTTTCAATTTTTTGTTGGTGTTCTAGATATTATTTTTCACATATTTCATCCCATAGATTTGGGAGCTTATGAAAAAATTGTTCCTTCCAATGAGCCATACTTTTAGGTTTTAACATCCAAAAGTATTTTTGATATAACTTTATAAAATCTGTGTATTTGCAGATATTGCAAAGTTTTATTTTTGGTAAAACATATTTCACCTCTTTTTGGTGGTCATCTAAAGATATTATTCCACAAAATTTTTTTTTTATTAATGAAGAAAAATTTGAGAGAATTTTTGCAAAATCATTTTCTCTATTTTCACTTAGCAAAACAAAAGTTTTTTCTCTTTTGTCATCTTCAGGTTCTTCCCAAACTTTTAGCTAATTTAAAACATTTCCTTTTAATGTTCCTGCTATAGAGTCTAGGAATCTTTTCCTATCCTATTTATTTTTGTACTGGGTTACGACAATGGATATGGCTTATGCCTATTTTTCAATGGTACTTTTATAATCTCTAAGATATACATAATTAATGTTTAGATATATCCCATGAGTAACAACATTGAATTTATTTAAATATTATCTCCTAGAAGGACTAGGTTTATGTTCTTCTTTAACATAGACCTCGTCAGAACTAGACTCACTTTCTTTTTTTTACATAAATATACTCAAACATAGATCTTTTTCTAGTAACTGGTTTAGTTTTTGGATCTTCATTTAGGTGATCTGATGTTCCTATTTTTCTCTTCCCTAGGTTTTTTTCTAGGTTAAGAGCTTTATCTAACTTTCTTGCTAGCTCTTCATCTAATTCTAGATTAACTGATGTTTTAGTTTCAGAATCGGATGAACTTTCATTCACCATGCTGGTTGTGCAGTATTCTTCATCTGAATTTTCAGAATCAGAATTTAAAGTGAAGACATATTCATATTGTTTGAATAGGTTCTCATGTTGACTATAGAGAGTTTGCATCTAGTTGAGCAGTTTATCTCTCGCTTTCACATCACTTTCATCTTTATCTCCAATATTCTAATTTTTTTTATTAGCTTGGAAATCTTTATATGTTTTTTCCTTAGTAATGTTTTTCACTACTAGGACTTCATCAAATCCTTTTTTTTCCTCCTTTGTATAAGGTAGGAATTTTGTTATCTTCACTTGTTTGAGGATTGGATGTCCTCCATAGCCTTTGTTGGCTACTTGTTCCAACAAACTTTTTGTGTTTGCTGGGAAATTGATACTGTTTATTTTATTTATTTTGTTTTCTATTTTATTTAAAGTACCAATAGTTTCAAACATACTATCTACTAAGAAATTTAAAGTTCTAGCAATATTTAAGCTACTAGGTTCTTTTTCAAATAAACTTGATGTTCATAAGTTTCCTTTCTATTTTCTCTTACACATAAAAATCCCCTATTGCTCTTAATAGCCATTCCCAGTTTGTTTATCTTTAAGGGGCCTCACTCACAAGCTCATATTGGCCTAAATAACCTTTAACACGCCTAACAGTACCTTAAAGTTGGGATGTAATCGGCCTAATCTTCTACACTTATGATCTCCTGGCTTCGAAATAACTTTTAATAGCTCTAGGGGTATATATGCAAGAGAATTAAAATTTCAGATTCAAGTTCACAATTTTTACTAAAGATATAGGGCTTGAACAAAATTTTCTTTTCTTTTAAACTTTCATAAATTACAAGGGAGGTATGTATAAGTATATCAAATGTTGGAGGGAGGTAGGTGTAGTTTACCCATAGAGGAATCTTTCTGTGAATTTATTGCTGGTTTGGAATGATTAATTCGATGGAATTTGATTTTATTCGGTAAAAATTTTAATAAAAAATTAAATAAAATTTTATAAATTAAGTTTGATTTAGTTTCATAATTTAAATTTTAAAATTTTTATATTATTTGAAATCCAACTCTAAAATAATAGAATTTGATGAAATTCTTTTTTTGTTAAGTCATTGAGGGATGCGTTTGGAGTAAAAAAAGTTAGTCAAAATTATAATCTCGTAATTTATGCAATGCATAAAAGATTAAATTTTTAAAAATTTTTGATAAAATATGAGACTTCAAATGCACTTTAAATAAATGAACAAATTTACTTTAATATATCATATTTTTTCTTTTTGCTTTTTCATTAATATAATTAATTTGATATTTATATTAAATTAATTTAATTCAATTCAATTTTTAAATTGAAATATATGTATTAAACATTAGATTTTATTTATTATATTAAACCGAATTAAAATTATTTTACAAAATAAATATTTTCAAACGAATTGTTGCAATTTATGTCTCTTCCCAATATTTTATTTGATTGATTAGAATAAAAACCCTAAATTTACCTATGTTTAAGAGGGTTGAAAAGACCACCTTTGGGTTGGGCTCGTAGTTGTCAAGCCATATATTCAATTTCTTCTTCGAAATAACGAAGCAATTACAGCAATTGAGTCGCTGCAGAGGTTAGCATCAGTCTATTGATGCATGACCAGATCATTCGTATAAGATACTCTTGAGTTCTATGGACATTTATTGAGAATCATGATCTTCTCAGCTACATCAACCACACCCCTTAATATTTCCATTAATTTCCAGTGAAAAGCTTTCCCTTCTCATAAAACCTGAGTTATTCATCAGTGTTTGACTTGAAAGAGTTTCATTTCGCCCTTCAAAAAATCATGATTTTTCTTTTGGGTTCCGGTTTCCAATCTAGATTGAGTTCAACAATTTCCCTACCGTGATGATTGCTCTGTTTGGATCCAATTCAGTTGAAGATGATTCATCGTCGAACAATTGTCACACTTTTTACACTAATTTTTTTGGCTTTTTCAACCAAAGCCGATAAAGTAGTTCGATGCAATCGGACCTGTGGAACCGACAAAGGGAATCATAAAGACGTTCCGTACCCGTTCGGATTCTCCAGCGGCTGCGAAATCCGCCTGAATTGCACCGACGGCGACATCAGAATCGGCGAATACAAAGTCCAGAATATCACCGGAGAAAATATACTGATCAATATTCCAGCGGATTGCAACCGGACAATTCAGAATACCAAGCAATTATTCAGCCCCTACTACGCGCTGACTTGGCAAAACAGCCTTATGTTGAAGGACTGCCCCTCGCCGCTCCACATTTGCGGGATACCGATAACCACGGTGAAGGCGCAATTCGAGTCACATACTTGTGATTTGCAGAGCGATAACATCAGCTGTTACTCTTCGGCGGATAATCGATTGGACTACGCTACTTACGAGATATTGGAACGGACCCGTTGTCGATTCTTGTTTACTTCAATCGCGGCATATGAAAGTAACAATTTGGACAGGAATTCGACGGTTTCGCTTCAGTTTCAGACGGCGGAGCTGGAGTGGTGGTTGATCGGTCAGTGCAGGTGTTCCCAGCATGCGGATTGTAAAAGCGTGTGGCTTCCAGACAGCGAACTACGGTTCCGGTGCCGGTGTAAGGACGGATTTGAGGGAGACGGGTTCGCTGACGGCCATGGTTGCCGGAGAAGTAAGTCTACATCGCCTGAATTTACTTTTCTTTCCTCTTTTTTTTTTTTTTAATTATTATTTGCAATTTTGTGGGAACGCAACGGTTGTGTGGTGGTTTTTCAAAATCAGACTGCAGGTCACTCTTTACCTATCTGCTCGATACGTAGGCCCGTTTGACTTATCAAAATTTATTAATTTTTAATTATTTTTTTATTTTTTTAATTATATTTTAATATTTATCACTTTTATGTTAAATTTTTTCTTTCTTACCGTAATTTTTTTACCAAAATTTGATTAATCAAACGGATCCTAAATAAAAAACGAAAGGTCCCCTTTTTCTCCAACCTCGCGGGCCACCCAGAACCACTTGTAAGATAGTTCATTGACAATTAATGATTTGCAGATATTACAAGTTGAGTTAGTTTTTGGTAATTATATTTAACCTTTTTATAATTCAATGAAATAAAATATACACTTTTTATTATTATTACTTTGTTAGGTAGATTTTGGGTGGGTGAATGTGTGTTTAAACTCAACCTACATTTTAACTTCTTTAGTTGGACTCCTGGGTTGTATGGTAAATTTAAAAAAAAAAAAGAAATGGACATATATATAATTCTTTAATATTTAAATTACAATGTCAAAGTAATAATACTTTTTAAAGTTAATAAGCATACAATATTCACTTGTAATGTAATACCCTGCTACGTTTTTTTTTTTTAATCAGAAAATTATCATTAAATAGCTAAAATATTTTTTTTCTGAAAAATAACAAAATATTGCAAGATAAAATTCGAAAATGAGGCATCCAAAATTTAGTCATTATTTTTTTTTTTTTTTTTTTGGGGATCAAAAAAAAAGTAACATAATGTTGTATTATTTGTGAATACCACAGATGTCTCAAATTCAAATAGATACTGTTTTTTTTTTTTTTCTAATAACTCATGATGTCTAACTTAATTTGCGCGTATGTTAACTAATCTCCAAAGAGTCTGAAATTAACAATGAATAACCCTCTAGCGAAAAAATAGTTTATTTATTTTTTAGTCACAAGTCATTAAATTTTTTGAAGTAGAACAAGAGTTATAAGATTGGAGGGCTAGACTTGGAATAATTTTTTGGCCATTAATTTGCATCAATGTAAAATGTTTTTCAAAAAATAATTTTATTTGTTTTTAGGAAAATATTTTTCAAAAAATTAAGAAATTTATTTCTATAAACCATTTTATGTTAAAACAAACGGAGCCTAAATTTAATTTTCAGGGTGACCCATGTAATCTTTTTTTTTAAATTAAACTATATTTTTAAATAATTTAAAAAATTGTGAAAATAAACAACTTAGTACTAAAGTCAATAATTCTTTTATGAATTTCAATATAAAAATTAATTTTTATAAAAATAAAAATAAAATAATATATAAATACATAAAAAATATATTTTTAAAATTTTGGATCGGAATGCTTAATCTCAAATTCAATCCGAATAATTAAACATGCTTAAAAAATTTTTTAATTCTAAAAAAATAAAATAAAATAGGTGAACTTAAGTAGTTTAGGTCTAAAATGTCTACCGTTATATAAAATTATATTTGTATGCTACACATTTATATAAATTAGAAAATAATATTTTACCCAAAAAATAGACAAAAAATTGTCATCAAATTATATATTTATAGAAGTTTTGTTACTTGTTCACATAATTCTCATCGAACTTTCTTATATCTTTTGATCAAATTTTTTTTGTTAGTACGTAGCATTGTTGTATACATTGGTAATTTATAAGACGCTGAATTATTTTATGAAATGTAAATTCTCTCTCTAAGTTAAATATGCATCCCCATCTCCTCCCAACCTCTCGTCATTTTTTCCTGATCATCCTAATTATATTATGCCATGTCCCAGCATATTTCGGAGCCGATGATGTGCAATACATGTAAATGCAGTCGATTGTTTCAGTGTGGAAATCTGTCGAACACTAGGTATCCATTCTGGGGAGGGGACAGACCAAGCTACTGCTGGGACTCAAGTTTTGGTCTATCTTGCGAAAACAATGTCCCGGATATCACAATTGAGTCCACAACGAACAGAGTCCTTGAAATAGATGAAACCTCACAGGTTCTCGCGGTCGCTAGGAACAATTACTGGAATATCGTCTTTCCGACACAGTACGTAAAGTTGGAAAAAATTAGTAAAAAGTTGAAAAAAGATTTGAAGATTTTTTATGGAGAAAAAGGTTGAAAAAAATTAAAAAGTACTAGAGAAAATTAAAGATTTTTTTATCAAATTTCACACTCTAAACATAGACTAGAATTTGTGGCCCTAGTCTTCATAATTAGACTTCTCTGAACAAGGGGTTTTCTCAAATGATGGCTCTTTGTTGCGACATCCTTTGGATATTAATTTCTATTCCAGTGGCAATTGTTTTAGATCACATATGCAGCTAACAGTTTACACGATTAATAATTGCTACATCCTCAATATATTTTGTTGATTTTACTCATTTTTTTTGGAAGATAAACAATCACTTGAATAAGCTGTACGTACTTTTAAGAATGAATGGCGAAGTTTTTGCTGCGATCAGCCCTCTTAATGGGACAATGGGAGAGTACCTTAGAATGGGCTAGTGCCAGTGCCAGTCCCAGTGGTTGTAGTTTCATGCTGAGCGTAGGACCTAGGAGACTCTGAAACTGCTTTTAGGATCATGGGATATCTTTTTTTTGTTTTTTTGGGTAACCCAGAACCCTCTTGTTATAAAATTCAATTAATCACGTAACTTATGACTAAATCGAGAATATATACGCTGCCTCTCACGTATATCTTACTTATTTCAGGATTTGAATCTGTATAGTCTCTATAAGGAGCGTACTCACAAGCCACCCAGTTAACCTTGGAATTTTAGGATAATGGGATTGTGTGATAATTCCTTGTTTTCACGTGGCCTGATCAATTTTCTTCATATATCGATTTGTCTCTCTCTCTCTCTCTCTCTCTCTCTCTCTTTGGTAATTGGTATGTCCTTGTCTTGATTATATATATATATATATGAAATGAACTAAATTGAGTGCATTTCTATTTCTATCTTAGCTTTCATTCAAGATATAATGCATCCTGCAAAGTTCGCTTCCCTTCACATTTCTGTTTATCCTTGTATGAAGTTCAACCAATATTCGCTCTTCTTTATGTGCCAACAACATGAACTAATTAACTATGTAAACTGTAGTGTAGCATTTACCAAAAGAAACATCCGATGTCCCTTTATGGGAACTGGGAATGATTTAGCCTTCCTTGATTTGAGCTGGAATGTGAATATGATGATTGATGACATCCACCAATTGTTGTTACTTTAGAAAATCCTTAGAATTTTTGAAATCAATTCTCTGATGCAGACTCCCTACCATTGTTGCCATAGAGGATTTTATGGAATGATATTTGTCATACAAAGCCAGCTTTCCTAATACCAAACCTCAATTACAAAACTCTTCGGTTATGCTTTAGGTCTTCGAAACCTAACACTCTGTTCTATTGGCTACATTTTCTTCTTGCGAATGAGTTTGACAGTTGTTTCACAACTGGGAAGCTGCAAGAACCAATCAGAGCCATTATTGAATATACAGAACGCTACCACTAGTAATCTGAAACTGACTTAAGGTTTACACAGGATTCAACATCTCTTGACTGTGATGGCTGTGCACAAAGTCCACTAGGCCATTAGAATACAAGTTCATGGACAGGAACTCTAGATGCTTCAATCGCAGTGGATTGATCTAGTTTTCTCCGTGCCTTGGTGGAAACTTAAGCTTTGTTTGGCTTGCGTATTTGCATAGATTTGTGTTGAAAATTAAAAGAAATTCCTCTGGCCGTTCAAATGTGGGTCTGCAAACAAATGTAAACCCACATGAACCCATGTAGCTAACAAAACCTCAAGAGATTGATCCCAAGCTAGAAGTGTATCCCACAGTGCTAGTTTTCACACATTGAGGTGCACAAGTTTGGACTTCTGCAGGATAAGGAGCCATCAATGATGGTTGCTTTGCTTGGAATAAATCACACCCCTGACCCCACCTATACAAATTTCTCCTTTAAATCGGTTGCTACGTTAATTTCTTTGAAATTTCAGGAACTGCTTAATCCTAACTCAAATTCTGAACATTAATCAACATTCAGATTTCCTTCGAGGGCTGCTGCCTGGCAATGTAGATTTGTATCATATTTGATCATGTCCACCATTGTTTGTTCAAACAGAAGCTTCTCTTTGTTTGAAAAACTCCACCAAATCCACTCAACGTGTCAAAGTTCACCTTCTTCTTGATGTATAACGGTGACTAACGACAAATAAAAAAAAAAAAAAATTCATATTGGGACAAAGAGTTCAAACTTTCGTTCCCTATCTCTGCATCGGAAAGATGCATCCTCGTCTCTTCCCAACCTCTTGTTTCTTCTTGGCGGTCGTTCATAGCCCACGTCCCAACGCGTTTAGGAGCCGATGACGAGCAATACACGAACTGCGGCCGAACGTTTCAGTGCGAAAATCTGTCGAACGTTGGGTATCCTTTCTGGGAAGGGGACATACCAAGCTACTGCGGTGACTCGAGTTTTGGGCTAACTTGCGTAAGTAATGTCCCGGATATCACAATTGAGTCCATAACATACAGAGTCCTTGCAATAGATAACACCTCAAAGGTTCTCACCGTCGCTAGGAACGATTACTGGAACACCGTGTGTCCGACACAGTATCCTAACGCCTCCCTGGATACGACCCCTTTCAGCTATGGATCAGACTCCCAGGATCTGATGCTCTACTATGATTGTCGGATACATTCCAAAACCATACAATTTCCGAATCAGTTCAATTACGTGGAAAATAGTAGCAGCAACAGTACCGGTATATTTGTGGCGAGCGGTGTCACGTCCCCCTAGATAGTCAATCGGTTTCTTGCAATACTAGTGTCAGTGTTCGAGCTAATAACACAGAAACTGAGGCTTTGGCGAGAGCTTCGAGTGTGATAAACGTGACTCAACTTCTTGACACCGGTTTTGGGCTGCGGTGGGAAGCTAACGACACTGATTGTGAGCTGTGTGTCGAGTCGGGTGGGCGATGCGGGTCTAATTCAAGTTCGTTCGCTTGCTATTGCCGAGATCGTGCTAATAACCTTACTTGTGGTAACCCTAAGCATAAATGTTATATGACCGGTCCTTTAAAACTCCTTGCTAATGGCGCTTGTTTGTTTGGTTATAAGCTATGTATTGCTTACTAAGGTGGAAACAAATCAAGCTATTTGAACTTAGCTCGACCTTGACTCATGATTAAAACAATTTCGATTCAAGTTTGATTTGTGACTCGTTTAAAATCAAACTTCAATTTAAAAAAGTTCAACTCAAAAGCTTACAATCCAACTTGATAAAATATATATATATATTTTATAATATTTTTATATATTTTTTTAATAATATTTTAGACTAAAACGAACTATTCACTAGCCAATGTCAAACTTATATAAAAGTTTGAACTGAATTAGAGACTAATATAAATTGCTCAGGTCAATCTCAAAAGTCTCGACTCGACTCAATTTCATTCCACCCTTACTGCTTACTTTAGAAGTGTAGGGAAGTAGGTCTAAATGATCAATTAGTTTCGAAAGTTTCTCAATGAGTTTAAATTGGAGGCGTTTTGGGTTATTAAATGGGTGGTTTGGGAATAATTAATTTTTTTTCCTTTTGTGAAGTTTAACTTTTTATTAGACATGTTAACAAAAAAGTCAAAGCTAATCCATCCCAAATCACCTTCCATTCTCGTTTAAATTGGAAAATCGTAACCTAACTAAGAAAATTCGGCTGAGAAGCAATTTCGATTCATTATTCTGTTCTATGGGATTTGCTACTTCACTTCAAAAAGAATATTTTCTTATGTACATGGTTACTGGGTGTGGGGGCATGGCAGAACCTCCTGTTCACTAGATAGGAAGTCCTATTTTACTTCTTGGTGCATCTCAAGCAGCGTTGGTTTGATAGTTGGGTAGGCTAAATAATCTTTTAGCGGCTTTAATTTTTTTTATGTTACCATTATTTTTTATGTTTTTGAACGTGGATGAAATTTTCTTGCTTGCTTGTCGTAGAAAATTGATAAACAGTCATAACGGTGGTGTCATGGGTGGAAAGGTTACGCCTTTGTTTCATCATTTGATTAATTGTGATGGCCCTTTTCTTAAACTTTTTATTTTTGGTTAAGCTTAGAGGAGGAAGAATGGGGTGCTAATGGGCCCAATCATGATACTAGTTTCTAAACTTGTTCATTTGTCAGATAGTGAGAGTTTTTGGACTCTCTTGAAGGACGAACTTCAACTTACTCGTATCACGAATCAGGTTGGCTGGTTCATTTTCTTGTTGAAATTTGACTCATTTACAAAATGAACAAGTATGAATGAGTTATGTGGTGAATTGATGACCAAATAAAACTGCTCAGTTTATTTGCAACTTTTATTGAGATATGGTTAATTTTTTTTCTTCTTTATATACATAAAACTGCAAAATAACTTACCGAATGAATTTTTATTTCTCTTTTGCATATATAACCAAATATTTGAGCGGAATAGAAAAAGTTAATAATTTAATAGTTACAAAATTAAAATTAAAACATCTGATTAAACGAATAAGTTGATAGTTTATGAAAGATTTTTTTTTTCCATAATGCTTAAAATAATAGGTAAAATAATATAAGAGAATAAATTTAGTCAATTTACAAAAAATCAATCACTCAAAAGCTTGAAAAGCTCTTGCGCTCCCAGACGGTTCTTTTTTGCTAGAGTAAAGAGCGAATAAATTTCTTATGATCCGCTGGAAGGTATTTGGCGTATATGAATTGTATTTTAGTCTTTTTAACATTTGAACAAACATTAATTTATAGGTCTTATGATTGTTGCAGGGGGAGGTTCTTCAAACACACAAGTGAAGATAGGTACGAAATCATTCCGTTTAAAATCCCTCTGTGATGTTCTCCAACAGAAAGGACTTTCCATTACTATCTGTTCATGTGCAAAATAATAATAATTCATCTATTTTTTCAAAGAGATCTCTTTTTAGGCTTAGCCCCTATTGTTCATCATAAGTTGTGTTTGCATCAAGAATTTTTCAATGGAAAAGAACTCAAAATTACTTTTCTTGTTTATTTTATGAAGAAAAATAAAAAGAAAAAAAATCATGGGATTAAAAAAATTAAAAGTAAATACACTAAAAAAGTCATTCCCTTTTCCTTGCCTTCACCAAATCTTCATTCCAAACACAACCTTTGTGTTTGGCAATTTGCTAATCACACTGACTAACCACATTAATTCTTTATATATAATGCAGTTGCCCTCAGTGTCTTACTCAGTGTTTCTGCAATTACTATCTTAATCATCACAATCTATTGCCTTAAAAGGAAAGGCACATTGACGGTCTCATGGAAAAAGGAAAGATCAGAAGATCAAAACGTGGAAGCATTTATTAGGCAATATGGATCCCTTGCTCCAAAGCAGTATAGGTACTCAGATATTAATAAGATGACCAATGCGTTTAAAGAAAAACTAGGCGAAGGAGGATATGGAACTGTGTATAAAGGAAAGCTCTTTGATGGTCGTCTCATGGCAGTAAAGATCCTTGGTGAGACCAAGGGAAATGGCGAAGAGTTCATTAATGAAGTCGCTAGCATCAGTAAAACTTCCCATGTCAATGTAGTCGCTCTTTTGGGTTTTTGTTTTGAGAGGAATAGAAGAGCTCTTGTTTATGAATTTGTGGCCAACGGATCATTGGACAATTTCATTTACAACGGTGAATCTTTGGAATGGAAAACTTTGTACCAAATTGCAATTGGTATTGCGCGAGGGCTAGAGTACTTGCACAGAGGATGTAGCACTAGGATTGTGCATTTTGATATAAAGCCACACAACATTCTCTTAGACGAAGATTTTTGCCCAAAAATTTCTGATTTCGGCCTTGCTAAACTGTGTCAAAGGAAGCAGAGTATCATATCAATGTTGGGTGCTAGGGGAACTGCTGGATATATTGCTCCAGAAGTGTTTTCTAGAGCATTTGGTGGAGTCTCTCATAAATCCGATGTCTATAGTTATGGAATGTTAGTTCTTGAAATTATTGGAGCACGAGAGAATCCTGGAGTAGTCCAAACAAGTGAAGTATATTTTCCGCAGTGGATCTATGAGCACCTCGAACATGGTAAGGATCTAAGACTAGTCAAAGTCGCTACCAGGGAGGAGGAAGAAACCGCGAGGAAGATGATCTTGGTGGGTTTGTGGTGCATTCAAACCTATCCATCAGACCGGCCGTCAATGAGTAAGGTGCTTGAAATGTTGGAAGGGAGCCTTGAATCCTTGCAAATTCCACCAAAGCCTTCCATCTTATCTCCTGTAAGATTGCAAGCATCTACCTATGACTCTTTGTCCTCGACTATGGATTTGGAGGAGGGAATGTCGACAAGTAATCCTTCAATCTTTCAAATTCCATCAAACCCGCTCAAGTTCTCTCCCGCAAGGTCTGGTCAGTCGGCTTCTTCCAAGACATTGGCATAAATTTTTGGAAAAATATCGAGACTTCTTTGTTCATGAAGAAGAAGTGTATACTAATGAACAGTTTAGTAGCATCTTCTTGTTTTTCAGCTTCCACATGATTATCTTTCATATATAGAGCATGTTACGAACCTCTCACTTGAAATTAAAAGAAAACATTGATAACAGACCCCTTTGAGGATTATGACTTAGGGCTCCCTAACTAGTGAAATCTCCAAACTAAATATGATTATCCTGATCTATTTTTAATTTAGTTCGAATAATATACATATAAATCGTAACTAATAGATGCGTAATAGACTAATGCAGTGCAGTCCTTTTGGTCTTCCATGTAATAAACTAATTGTCAGGAATTTTAAATTTTCAACAAATATACACAAACTGTAGCCAGTTGTTTCACTGCACAAACACTTCAAGCATTAGTTACCCTTTCTGGGGAGCTAACCAGGCAGAGCACTGTGGTATCCAAGTTTTAAGCTAAATTGCCAAGGGGATGTCCCAGAGACCAAGTTTCAGTCAAGAACGTACCTGAGTCCTTAGCAATTTGTAAATGTATTGGACCCAATGCGCAATGTGGTTCCCGGTTGAATTCTAGTTCATTTGTTTGCTACTGCTCAGATCAACCTTAAGCACTTTCTTGCAACAACACCACTAAAGGCATGAAGGTTACCCACGCTTAATCCTAATTTTGTTACTCTTATTTGGTTATGACTTTGTATAGTAACAATATTGATTTATCTGGGTTTTTCAATGAGATTCGTTGTTGTTGTGTTTAATCTTCTCTTGATTATCTCCATTTCAGCTAACAAACTGAGATCCTCTTGGACTTGTTCCTCAACATCCCCCCACCCCCCCCCCCCCCCAAAAGGAGAAGAAATTCAATTGGAGTTCGTTTTTTACAAATGCAGTTTCAACAAATAAGATGCAAAAATTCAAAATTTTCTTTCGGATTATAAATTAAGCCAGGAGTATTGATAATTTGCAAATCCTTAAGTCAATTTTAGCAACCAACCGCCACCATTTCATTGCCTCCATTCTAGAGCCGCCTAGCCGCCATTGTTGTCATTTTACAAGTTTTTGTAATAATTACTTTGCAAGTTTTTTTTTTTTTTTTTTTTTTTTTTTTTTTTTTTTATTAAGGCTTTAGATTTTGGCTATAAATAGATTACTAGTGATCAATTTAGTGTGTGGCAAGTCTCATAAAAAATAGTCTTTAGAGTGAGGGGAAAAAAAAAAAGTAAGCTTTCCTCAAAATCTAGTAACTCTAGTTTTTCAAAAAACTTAGAGTTTGTGGCTTCAATTTGATCCTAAACCCATGGGGCATTGGCTTTAAGCATTTGAAATCTAGATGTGAAATCAGCTTGGTGAGCAAGTTAGCAGACTGATCTTTACTAGAAATGAAACGAACTACAAGCTTGTTTTGAGCAATATGATCTCGGACAAAACGGAAATCAATTTCAATCTGCTTCATCTTAGAATTAAACACCTTTGATGAGCACATAAATAGATAGCTTGACATATCATCTACACCGATATATTTTGACATATTAAAGATTAATCTAAAACATTCACAAGGTTCTAACATATAATAATCACCGATGCAAATGTCTCCTAGAATGAAGAACGTTTTACTAAGTTATAGTTGGCATTGCACGAAAACTAGTTTAAGTACTTACACAAAGGTTGTAGTATGAGAATTGTGCATTTTGATATAAAACCTCACAATCTTCTCCTAGATGAAGATTTTTGCCCAAAATCTCTAATTTTGGCCTTACTAAGCTTTGTCACAAGAAAGAGAGTGCCATATCAATGTTGGGTATAAGAAGGACTGCTAGATATATTAGGTCAGAAATGTTCTCTAGAACATTTGTTGAAGTCTTTCACAAATTTGATGTTTATAATTATGAAATGCTGGTTTTTGAAATAACTGGAGCACGATAGAGTGCCGACGAAGTTCAAACGAGTGAGATGTATATTCCACACTGGGTTTATGAGCGTCTCAAACGCAAAGAGGATCTAAAACTCCTTGGTGTCTTGACCAGAGAGGATGAACTAATTGTGAGGAAGATGATTTTGATGAGTTTATGGTGCATTCAGACAAATCCATTAGAGCAGCCATCAACGAGTAAGGTGGTGGAGATGTGAGAAGCAAGTCTTGATGAATCCTGGCAAATTCCACCCAAGCCTTTCCTGTGTTCTCCTACGAGGTTCGACCCATAAGCCCCAGAAGCTTTCAATTCAACAACAAATGTAGCGGCAGAAATGTCCATGCCTTCTTTGATTGGACGATAAGAGTACCAACGTAGAATAATTCTGGAGCTGAAATGCTGAAAAGGCAGAATTGGCTAGTGCTTCGCTAGTTTGTAGCTTCCGCTAAATCTTCCTTATATGCAGAAAGTCAACAATATCTTCCAAGAATTTTCAAGTAATATATAAATTTGGTTGTTGCAAAATTTTATTGGAATGTTAATTTCAGAATAATTTCTGTGTGATTTCCTTGACATTTGATCGGGAAAACCTCCAGGATTGAAATTTCAGTACGTATGATAGGTATTATTTGATATTATATAGTTTATACAAAAAACGCGAGCGTTGTTATTAGGGGTACTGAATTTTTTTATGTTTTGTTTTTTTATTTGGAGGATATCAAGTATTGTATTTTTTTATTTTTTTTTTTAAATTTATGGTAAATTATTTACTGTTATTAGGGGTATTGAAATTTTTTTTTATAGATGTTTAATCTTATTTTTATATCAAAAATTTCAAAGATTATTATTGGTCTGACAAGTGTTTCACTTTTATATTTATTTTTTTTTCTGTATGTGTATTTTTTTTTTTTTGGGGAGAATCTACACGTATTATTTTTTATTTTTTTTAGGGTAAATTTATAGTAAATCATTTTAATGATATGGATATTTGAAATATATTTTTTATTTTTTAGCATTTGAATATTGTGGACCTATTTGTTTTAATATAAAATATTTTTTGAAAAACACATTTACTCATGTTAGAAGAAAATATTTTTTAAAAACATGAGTAAATATCTATTTTTTAAAACAACATTTTATATTGAAATAAACAAAGCTTATATGTTTTTATATTAAATGTTGCATATATTTATTTTTCATCCAATCATAAATTTAAATATATTACAAAAATTTACAACATCTAACTAATAATTATAGCTATAGATAAGTAATGTGGAAGTCTCAACACATTAAACGGGGTTGAATATGGGATGGATGTGGCTCCGCTAGTGCTCCATTCCAGTAATAGAATTGAATTTTCATGTAATTTGCTATTGATGCTTTATTTTTATTTTAGAATTAATAATCCAAATTAATTCACAAACACTTGTAACTCTAAGTAGATGTCAATATCCACCAAAATTACCTAGTTTTGCAAGAAAAATTCAACAATTTAATTATTTAAATTAATTAATCAAACAGACTGTGGTCTATTAAGGTTGCCGTCTCATGTGGGCTGATGTCTTCTTGGTTTGTTTCCTCCTAATACTTGTTTCATTAGAAGCAATGTCAATGCACATATGATACGAAAGTATTATTTTAAAAATTATTTTTAAGAAAGAGTTGGATGAGAGATTAATTTTTAGAATAGAGTTAATTTAGAGCATTAAATTTAAATTAAATAAATTATCAGTCAATAGCATGATAAGAAAAGAAGAAAAATAAAATATATATTATTTGAGTGGTTTAAAAAGTACATAAAAATAAAAAATATATTTATCAATAAATTAATTTTTTAATTTAATTATTTTTAATTATTGAATCTTATAAATTATTATTATTATTAGTCATTCCAAATTAAACAAGAATTGTAATTTTAAAATTTCTTTTTTTTTTTTTAAATATTAATACAATGTATCACATCGTCAATCCCAAGTTGGGGTTGCTCGGTACTGAATAGGTAAAGCATACTGTACACACAACCATATCTAGGGTCCTAGGGGTCTCCCATCTAAGCAAAATAGGAATAAAGTCTGGGCTTCAGAGGCGAGGCCAGATTCAATGAGAGTAAAATTATATTTTTAAAATAAACAAAGATAAAATTTAAAAAAATAGGGTAAGCAAAAATTTAGTAATAAGGTTTGGTTTAGGAAGAAAGTTAACTAATTTATTTTTAGATAGCAGCTAGTTAAATTTATGTTTGGGAAGAAAAAAAAAAGTGACTTTTTTTAGATGAATTTTTAATTTTTGTTAATTTAATATTTTTATCTTTGAAAATTTAAAAGAAAGTTAAAATGTAAGAGGATAAAATTGATAAAATACTGTTGAAACTAAAAAAAGCCGACTACTAGCCGGGTTTCTCAAATGGGCCCTAATAAAAAAAAATAAAATTTATAAATAGATAAGAATAAATTAATAAAATCGCTATATAATTTTTTAAGTTTATTTTCGTTGAACGTTTACTCGTCAAGTCATGCTGGTTTCCAATCCAGAAATCAGTGCTTCCGGGTCAAATTTGGCTTCCTTTACGTACTGGCTGGGCACTTAAATTCCACAATTTAAAATAGAAAACGAAAGGCCCCTTTTTTTCTCCAACCTCGCGGACCCGCTAGGACCACTTACTAAGATAGTTCATTGACCACTGATGCTTTGCAGATATTAGAAGTTGAGTCAATTTTTGGTAATCATATTTTACCTTTTTATAATTCAATGAAATAAAATATACACTTTTTATTATTGTTAGAGGTGAACATATATATAATTCTTTAATATTTAAATTAAATTGTCAAATGAATAATAGTTTTTAAATATAATAAGCATACAATATTCACTTATAATGTAATACCCTGTTACGTTTTTTTCTTAATCAAAAAGTTATCATTAAATGGTTAAAATACTATTTAAAAAAAATAACGTAATCTTGCAAAATAAAATTCGAAATGAGGCATTAAAAATTTAGCCACTATTTCTTTTTTTTTTTTGGACAAAAAAAAAAAGTAACACAATATTATATGATTTGTGAATATCACACGTTTCAAATTTTAATAGATATTGTTTTTTTTTTTTTTTTTTTTATAACTTATGATGTCTAAACTAGTTTATTTATATCTCAACTAATTTTAAAGGTTTTGAAATTAACGATTAAGTAACTCTCTAGTGAAAAAATAATTTGTTTACTTTTTAGTCATGAGCCATTAAATTTTTTAAAGTAGAACTAGAGTAATAAAATGGGAGGGTGGGACTTAGAATAACTTTTTAACTCATCAGACTAGAATATGTTTGAAAGTCATTTGTGTCAATGTAAAATGTTTTCAAAGGATAACTTTATTTTTTTTTTAGGAAAATATTTTTCAAAAATACTAGGAAATTTATTTCCCAGAAACCATTTTATATTGAGACAAACATAGCCTAAATTTAATTTTTAAGGTAACACATGTAAATCTATTTATTTTTTAAATTAAACTATATTTTTAAATAATTTTACAAAATTATAAAAATAAATAATTTAGTACTAAAAAATATTTTTATGAATTTCAATAAAAAAATTAATTTTTTATAAAAATATAAACAAAATAATATATAAATACATAAAAAATATGTTTTTAAGATTTTGGGTTAGGGTGTTCAATATCAAATACGATCCAAATAATTAAACATGTTAAAAAATTTTTCTAAATCTAAAAAAATAAAATAAAATAGATGGATCTAAGTAGGCTAGATCTAAAATGTCCACCGTTATATAAAATTACTTTCGTATATATATATATATATATATATTGCTAGGTAAGAAAAAATTACATTTGCAAATTACACATTTACATAAATTAGAAGATAATATTTCACCAAAAAAATAGACAAAAAAATGTCATCAAATTTTATATTTATAGAACTTTTGTTACATATTCACATAACTCCGATAAAACGTTCTTAAATCTTTTGGTCAAATTTTTTTGTTATTGGAAAATTATAAGACGCTGAATTATTGATGAAATACAAATTCTCTCTCTAAGTTAAATATGCATCCCCATATTCTCCACTAACCCCCGAATGTTCCAATTCAACAACGAATGTTGCGGAAAAAAATGTCCGAGCCTTCTTTGATTGAGGAGGATAAGGGTACCAATGCAAAATGATTCTGGACCTGAAATGTTGAAAAACCAGAATTGGGTAGTACCTCGTTAGTTTGTCTATTTCGCTAAATCTTCTTTGTATGCAGAACGTCAACAATAACTTTCAAGAATTTTCAAGTAACGTATAAAGTTAGTTGTTGCAAAATTTTATTGGAATGTTGACTTCAGCATAATTTCTGTACGATCTCCTTGACATTTGATTGGGAAAGCCTCAAGGATTGAAATTTCAGTATGTATAATAGGTATTATTTAATATTATATAGTTTATACAAAAAACGTGAGGGCTGTGCAAAGTCCATATGAGTTTTTTTATTTTTTATTTGGAGGATGACAAGTATTGCATTTTTTATTTTTTATAAATTTACGGTTAATTATTTACTGTTAATAGGGGTATTAATTTTTTTTATTTTTTATAGATGTTAAATCTTATTCTTATATCAAAAATTCCAAAAATTGTCATTAGTCTAACAAGTGTTTCACTTTTATATTTGTTGTTTTTCCCTGTATGTATATTTTTTTCTTCTCTTTTTTTTTCTTTTTTTTTTTTTTTGAGAATCTACATGTATTATTTTTTTATTTTTTTGAAAATTTATAGTAAATCATTTTATGATGTGGATATTTGAAATATAATTTTTCTTTTTTAGTATTTAAACATTATGGATCCATTTGTTTCAATATAAAATATTTTCTGAAAAACACATTTACCCATGTTATAAGAAAATATTCTCAAAGGACGTGAGTAAATATCTATTCTTCAAAAAATATTTTATATTAAAATAAACAAAACTTAGATGTTTTTTACATGAAATGTTTCATAAATTTTTACATGTTTTTTTTACATTAAATGTTGCATAAATTTATTTTTCATCCAATCATAAATTTAAATATATTACAAAAATTCACAACATCTAGTTAATAATTATAGTAATAGGTGAGAATTGCGAAAGTTTTAACAGATTAAACGGAATTAAATATGAGATGGATTTGGCTTGACTCCATTCCACTAATAGAATGGAACTTTCATCTAATTTACTATCAACGCCTTTTTTATTTTAAAATTGATAATCCAAATTAATTCACAAACACTTCCAATTCTAAGTAGATTTTAATATTCACCAAAATTACATAGTTTTGCAAGAAAATTCAACAATTCAATTAATCAAACAAACTGTGATCCATTAAGGTTGCCGTCTTATGCGGGCTGACGTCTTCTTGGTTTGTTTCGTCTTAATATTTGTTTCATTAAAAGTAATGACAGCCTGCGCACTTATGATACTAAAATATTATTTTAGAATTATTTTTAAGAAAGAGTTAGAGAAGGAATTTATTTTTAGAATAGAGTTAATCTGAAGCATTAATATTAAATTAAATAAAATATCAATCAATAACATGGTAAGGAAAGAAAGAAAAATAAAATCTCAAATGTATATTATTTGAGTGGTTTAAAATATATATAAAAATAAAAATATTTATCAATAAATTAATTTTTTAATTTAATTGTTTTTAATTATTGAATCTTCTAAATTATCGTCGTTATTTGTCATTCCAAATTAAACAAGAATTATAATTCTAATTTTTTTTTTTTCTTGTTAATACAATGTATCATATCGTTCAACCCATGCTGGGTCTTCCCTCCAGAAATCAGACTAGCTTCCGGGTCAAATTTTGCGTCCTTCACCAGCTGGCCGGGTACTTAAATTCCACAATTAAAAATAGAAAACGAAAGGTGCCCTTTTTTCTCCAACCTCGCGGGGCCACTGGGGCCACTTAATTAAGATAGTTCATTGACCAGTAATGATTTGCAGATATTAGAAGTTGAGTTAATTTTTGGTAATCATATTTTACCTTTTTATAATTTAATAAAATAAAATATACCTTTTTATTATTGTTAGAAGTCAACATATATATAATTCTTTAATGTTTAAATTAAATTGTCAAATAAATAATACTTTTTAAATTTAATAAGCATACAATATTCACTTGTAATGTAATACCCTCTTTACGTTTTTTTTCTTAATCCAAAAGTTATCATTAAATGGTTAAAATACTATGTATTTAAAAAGTAACAGAATCATGCAAAATCAAATTCGAAATAAGGCATTAAAAATTTAGCCACTATTTTTTTTTTTTGGGGGGGACAAAAAAAAGAAAGTAACATAATATTGTATGATTTGTGAATATCATGTATGTCTTGAATTTAAATAAATACTGTTTTTTTTATTTTTTTGATAACTCATGATGTCTAAGTTAATTTACTTGTATCTCGACTAATTTCTAAAGATTTTAAAATTAACAATTGGATAACCTTCTAATGAAAAAAATAACTTATTTACTTTTTAGTCATGAGTCATCAAATTTTTTGAAGTAGAACTAGAGTAATAAAATGGGTGGGCTCGACTTAGAATAATTTTTTAACCCATTGGACTGGAATATGTTTGAAATTCATTTGTGTCAATGTAAAATGTTTTCAAAAAATAACTTTATTTATTTTTTAGGAAAATATTTTTCAAAAACATTAGGAAATTTATTTTCCAAAAACCATTTTTTGTTGAAACAAACAGATGCTAAACTTAATTTTCAAGGTAACCCATGTAAAACTATTTATTTTTTTGAAACTAAACTATATTTTTAAATAATTTTAAAAATTATGAAAATAAATAATTTAGTACTAAAAAAATATTTTTATGAATTTAATATAAAAATTAATTTTTTATAAAAATATAAATAAAATAATATCTAAATACATAAAATACACAAAAAATATATTTCTAAGATTTTGGGCCGGGGTGCCCAATCTCAAATTCAATCCGAATAATTAAACATGTTTAAAAAATTTTGTAAATCTAAAAAAAAATAAAATAAAATATGTGGATCTAAGTAGTCGTGGTCTAAAATGTCTACCGTTATATAAAATTATATTCGTATATTGTACATTTACATAAATTAGAAAATAATATTCTAGCCAAAAAATAGACAAAAAAATGTCATCAAATTATATATTTATAGAATTTTTGTTACTTATTCATAATTCCGGTCAAGCTTTCTTATATCTTTTGGTCAAATTTTTTTATTAGTACGTAGCATTGTTGTATGTAAATAGGTTAATTATAAGAAGCTGAACTATTTTGTGACATGCAAATTCTCTCTCTAAGTTAAATATGCATCCCCATCTCCTCCCAACCTCTTGTCATTTCTTCCTCATCATCCTAATTATATTATGCCATGTCCCCGCATATTTAGGAGCCGACGATGAGCAACACACGAACTGCAGTCGATTGTTTCAGTGCGGAAATCTGTCCAACATTGGGTATCCTTTCTGGGGAGGGGACAGACCAAGCTACTGCGGGGAGTCCAGTTTTGGGCTAACTTGCAAAAGTAACATCCCGCAGATCGCAATTGAGTCCATAACATACAGAGTCCTTGCAATAGATGAAGCCTCACGGGTTCTCACTGTCGCTAGGACCGATTACTGGAACACCGTGTGTCCGACACAGTATCGTAACGCCTCCCTGGATACGACCCCTTTCAGCTATGGATCAGACTCCCAGGAACTGATGCTCTACTATGATTGTCGGATACTTTCCAACACCGTATCAATTCCGAATCAGTTCAATTGCAGCATAAATAGTACCAGCAACAGTACCGGTATTTTTGTGGGGACCGGTGCCACGTCCACCTACGGTAGTCAATTGGTTTCTTGCAATACTTTTGTCAGTGTTCAAGTTAATAAGACAAAGGGTCAGGCTTTGGCAAGTGCTTCGACTGTGATAAACGTGACCCAACTTTTTAACAGCGGTTTTGGGCTGCGGTGGGAAGCAAACGACACTAATTGCGAGCGCTGTGTCAAGTCGGGTGGGCGATGTGGGTCTGATTCAAGTTCGTTCGCTTGCTATTGCCCAGATCAGGCTTATGGCCTTACTTGTGGTAAGTTGGTAACTGACCGGCCCTTTAAAACTCCCTTGTTAATTGCTCTTGTTTGTTTGGTTATAAGCTATGTACTGCTTACTTTGGAAGTAGTGGGGAGTTAGCAGCTGTCCGGATACCGAAAACTTTTATGCCTTGGAATTCATTAATCATCCGTTCAGCTGGACTATAATTCACCCAAATTAATGTCCGGTGATTCAATTACTCATTGGTTTTAAGTAAATAGTTCAAGGTGGGTAATATATCGTCAAAGCTTCCCATGCCTGATTTCAGAGAAAATCCTCCTCATATAAAATGTCAAAACTCCTTTTAGACACTCTTGGGACGTGTGTAGATTGAGAATTTATTAAGAGAATGGAAAGGGGATGAAAGCAAACATAAAATTCAAATGCATATTATTATTTCAATGCATCAAAAATATTAAAAAAATAGAAGACTTACGTTAATAAATTAATTTTTTAATTTAATTATTTTAATTTCTTAAATTTTATGTGTTTTACCTATCATCTTCCAACGTGTAACAAATATGAGAATTAATTTTAAATTAAATTTTCTCTTCTTTTCCTGGACAAACTCTTGATCCAAACACACCCTTAAAAGTTTAACCGAGCAAAATTGTGAACGGAGTGTGGGAAAACTAAAATTAATTGAAAACCAGATAGATTGCCAGAATTTTAATCTTCAGAGGTACCTCTATTCAAAGTTGCTTTGTCTCCATGGCTCGGTCCATATCCAACAAACTATCAAAAAACTTTTTCCCGTTTCAATTTTTATTTGCCATAATGTTTTTCTTACTTCACATGTGGATTGTATCCAAACTGAGTCAAGTTAAAATGCCCTTTATCATTTCAAAGAGCAAAAATATTGCACAAATTATCACCTATATCATGTTATTATGCTCAAAAATGCAGTGATACGTTGATTTTTTATATTTTGTAATTAAAAAAAATTAAAAGATAGATAGTTACCTCCCTTATGTTAAAAATTAACATGCGAGGATATTGTCTGGTTCTGAACCATTTCTAGTAGTTGTTAATGGTTCCAGGACAAATGTAAGATCAACTTGCAACAATTACTTTATTATCTCATTGTTTTTTTGATGCGGTGGCTGTGGTTTGATTGTGTAATATGATAATCTTACTTGAGAATTATAATGCACCAGACATGTTGCATCATTCTTTATTACAAAGGGGAGGCATCACTAATTTTATGATTGCATTGCACGTGCAGGAGGGTTTTCTCAGCAGGGGTTTAAAGTCGTTATAGGTAAGATGAGAACAAAGAGAGGATTCTCCATTCCTATCTATTCATAGTGGACAATAATAATAATAATAATAATAATAATAATAAAAGATCTTTATCATCTATTTTTCCAAAGAGATCTATTTTATGACTTAAACCCTATAGTTCATCATAAGCTCCTTTGGGCTGTGTATGTATAATAATAATAGTAGTAGTAGTAAAAGATCTTTATTATCTATTTTTCCAAAGAGATCTATGTTAGGGCTTAACCCCTATAGTTCATCATAAGCTCTTTTAGGCTGTGTATGCATCAAGGATTTGTCATTGGATATAAAATTAAAATTTTTTCTCTTGTTTGTTTTATGATGAAAATTGAAAGGAAAAAGTCATGGGATTAGAAAATTTTTAAATAAATAAATTAGAAAACTAATTTATTGATTAAGGCACTTTATTTTATCATTATTTTTAAGTCTAATCAAATAAATACGTGTTTGAGATTTTACGTTTACTTGTTATTTTTGTTACTTTTATTTTTTCTTTTCTTTTTCCATTCCATTTTCTTTGCCTCTGATCAAATCCTTACTCCAAACACTTCCTTTGTGAAAAGTTCTTTAGCTCATGCAATTTGCTAATCACATTGATTGGCCACTTCAATTCTTTATGTATAATACAGGTGTCTTAGCCAGCGTTTCTGCAATTATAATCTTAATCATCACAATCTATTGCCTTGAAAGGAAGGGCATATTCTCAATTAATGTCATGGCCTTTTGGAAAAAAGAAAGATTGGAAGATCAAAATGTGGAAGCATTCATTAGGCAATATGGATCCCTTGCTCCAAAACAATACAGGTACTCAGATATTAATAAGATTACTAATGCGTTCAAAGAAAAACTAGGCGAAGGAGGGTATGGAACTGTGTACAAAGGAAAACTCTCTGATGGTTGCCTCGTGGCAGTGAAGATCCTAAGTGGTACAAAGGGAAATGGCGAGGAGTTCATTAATGAAGTCGCTAGCATCAGTAAAACTTCCCATGTCAATGTAGTCGCTCTTTTAGGTTTTTGTTTCGAGAGGAACAGAAGAGCTCTTATTTATGAATTTGTGGCCAAAGGATCATTGGACAAGTTCATTTACAATGGTGAATCTTTGGAATGGAAAACTTTGTACGAAATTGCAGTTGGCACTGCGCGAGGGCTAGAGTACCTGCACAGGGGATGTAGCACTAGAATTGTGCATTTTGATATAAAGCCACATAACATTCTTTTAGACGAAGATTTCTGCCCAAAAATTTCCGATTTCGGCCTTGCTAAACTATGCCAAAAGAAGCAGAGTATCATATCAATGTTGGGTGCTAGAGGGACTGCTGGATATATTGCTCCAGAAGTGTTTTCTAGAGCATTTGGTGGAGTCTCTCACAAATCCGATGTCTATAGCTATGGAATGTTAATTCTTGAAATTACTGGAGCACGAGAGAACCCTGGAGTACTCCAGACAAGTGAAGTATATTTTCCACAGTGGATCTATGAGTACCTCGAACATGATAAGGATCTAAGACTTGCCAGAGTTGCTACCAGGGAGGAGGAAGAAATTGTGAGGAAGATGATCTTGGTGGGTTTGTGGTGCATTCAGACCCATCCATCAGATCGGCCATCAATGAGTAAGGTGCTTGAGATGTTGGAAGGAAGCCTTGAATCCTTGCAAATTCCACCAAAGCCTTCCATTTTATCTCCTTTAAGATTGCAAACATCTAACTGTGACTCTTTGTCACCGACTATGGATTTGGAGATGGAAATTTCAGTAAGTAATCCTTCAAGCTTTCAAATTCCATCCAAACCGCTCCAGTTCTCTCCCGCAAGGTCTGGTCAGTTAGCTTCTTCCAAGACATTGGCATAAATTTTTGGAAAAATATCGAGGCTTCTTTGTTTAAGAAGAAGTGTATATTAATGAATAGTTTAATAACATCTTCATGTTTTTCAGCTTCCAAATGACTATCTTTCATAAAGCATGTTACGAACCTAGTCCTCAAAACTAAAAGAAAACATTGATAATAGTCTACTTTGAGGATTGTGACTACGGGCTCCCTAACTAATGAAATTTCCAATCTAAATAAGATTATCCTGATCAATTATTAATTTAATTCGAATAATTTATATATAAATCGTGACTAATAGATGCGTAATAGACCAGCACAGTCCTTTTGGTCTTCCATGTAGTAAACTAATTGCCTCAAATTTTCAATTAATATATAGAAACTGTAGCCAGTTGTTTCAGTGCACAAGCATTTCAAACATTGGTTACCCTTTCTGCGAAGCTAACGGGGCAGAGCACTGTGGTCATCCAAGTTAAATTGCATAGGGGATGTCCCAGAGATCAAGTTTCAGTCAAGAACATACCTGAGACCTTAGCAATTGGTAAATGCATTGAACTTAGTGTGCGATGTAGTTCTTAGTTGAATTCTAGTTCATTTGCTTGCTACTGCTTAGATCAACCTTAAGCACTTACCTGCAGCAACACAACTAAATTTTGTGAAGGTTTTTCAATGTAAAGGTTTTTCAACTAAATTTTGTGAAGTTGAATTTTGTGAAGGTTTTTCAGATCAACCAAGTTAAAGGTGTGAAGGTTTCATGTGCTTAATCCTAATTTTGTTAGTCTTGTTTGGCTATGACTTTGTATAATAACAATATAGATTTAACTTGGTTTTTCAATGAGATTCATTGTTGTTATGTATAATCTTCTCCTGATTATCTTTATTTCAGCTAACAAACTGAGATTCTCTTGGATTTGTTCCTCAACATCCCCCTTAAAAAACAATAAAAAAGAAGAAGAAGAAATTCAACTGGAGTTTGTTTTTTCACAGAAACAATTTCAATAAATAAGATGCAAAAATTCAAAATTTTCTTTTGGATTACAAATTAAGCCAAGGGTATTGATAATTTGCAAATTCTCAAGTCAATTTTAGTAACCAACCACCACCATTTCAATGCCTTCTTTCCAGAGCCACCGAGCCACCAATGTCATTTTGCAAGCTTTTGTAATAATTACTATGCAACTTTTTTTTTAACCTTTAGATTTTGGCTATAAATAGATAACTCGTGATCAATTTAGTGTGTGGCAAATTCCATAAAAAATAGTCTTTGGAGTGAAAAAAAAAAAAAGTAAACTTTCCTCAAAATTTTGTAGCTCTAGTTTTTCAATAAACTTAAGATTTTGTGGTTTCAATTTGATTCTAAACCCATCAAAGATTGGCTCTAAGCATTTGAAATCTAGACATGGAAATGGGCTTGGTGAGCAAGTCAGCAGACTGATCTTTGCTTGAAATGAGATGAACTACAAGCTTGTTTTGAACAACATGATCTCGGACAAAATGGAAATCAATTTTAGTGTACTTCATCCTTGAATTAAAAACCTTTGACGAGCACATGAATAGGTCAGTTGGCATATCATCAACACCGATATATTTTAACATATTAAAGATTAACTTAAAACATTTACTATCTATCATCATGTTCTAACATATGATAATCACTGATACAAACTGTCTCCTAAAATGGAGAACGTTGTACCAAGTTGCAATTGGCATTACAAAAAGGCTAAATTACTTACAAAGAGGTTGCAGTACAAGGATTGTGTATTTTGATATAAAGCCTCACAACGTTCTCCTAGACCAAGACTTTTGCCCGAAAATCTCTGATTTTGACCTAGCTAAGTTTTGTCTCAGGAAAGAGAGTGCCATATTAATGTTGGTCACGAGAGTTTCTACTAGATATATTGCATTGGAAGTGTTCTCTAAAACATTTGGGGAAGTCTCTCACAAATCTGATATTTATAACTATGGAATGCTGGTTCTTGTAATAACTAGAGCACGAGGGAGCGCCGGCGCAGTTCAAACAAGTGAGATGTATATTCCACACTGGATTTATGAACGTCTAGAACGCAACGAGGATCTAAACTCCACGGTGTCTTGACCAAAGAGGATGAATTAACTGCGAGGAAGATGATTTTGATGAGTTTGTGGTGCATTCAGACAAACCCATCAGACCGGCCACCAATGAGTAAGGTATTGGAGATGTGGGGAGCAAGTTTTGATGACTCATGGCAAATTCCACCAAAGCCTTTCCTGTGTTCTCCTACGAGGTTTGACCCATTAGCCTCGGAATCTTCCTATTCAACAACGAATGTGGCGGCAGAAATGTGCAGGGCTTCTTTGATTGTGGAAAATAAGGATACCAAGGTCATGGTCAAGTATGATTCTTGACCAAAAATTTTGAAAAAAAACAGAACTGGGTAATACCTCGTTAGTCTGTATATTCTGCTAAATTCCTTTATAAGCAGAAATCAACAATACCTTTCAAGAATTTCAAGTAGCGTATAAAGTTGGTTCTCGCAAAATTTTTATGGCAATGTTAATTTCAGAATAACTTCTGTGTGATTTCCTCGACATTTGATCCGAAAAGCCTTAACGATTGGAATTTCAATATATATGATAAGAATTATTTAATATTATATAATTCATACAAAAAAGTGAAAGTTGTACAATATGAGATAGTGTTTTTTTATTTTTATTTTTTATGTGAAGGATGATAAATATTGTATTTTTTTTTTATAAATTTATGATAAATTATGTTACTATTATTAGAGGTACTGAAAGTTTTTTTTTTATTAACATTAAATCTTATTTTTATATCAAAAATTTCAAAAATTGTTACATGTGTTTCACTTTTATATTTATTGTTTTCATCTGTGTGCACTTTTTTTTTTTTTTTTTTGAGAAACTACATGTATTAGATTATTTTTTTCTTGTAAGTCTATAGTAGATTAGTTTGATAATGTGGATATTTTTTTTTGACAAGTGACCGTATTAAAATTTGAAATATATCTTTTTACGTTTTGGTATTTAACATTACGGCTCCATTTGTTTAATGTAAAATGTTTTCTAAAAAGTACATTTGCTCATCTTATAAAAAAAATATTTTTAAAAAATATGAGTAAATATAAATTTTTTGAAAAATATTTTATATTGAAACAAATGAAACCTACATGTTTTTACATTAAATGTTGCATATGTTTATTTTTTATCCATTCATAAATTTAAATATATTACAAAAATTCACAACATCTAGTTAATAATTGCAGCAATAGATGAGTAATTTGAAAGTCTCAATGGATCTAACGGGGTTGAATATTAAATTAATTTGGCTCGACCCCATTCCACTAATAAAATGGAATTTCTTTTTATTTGTTGTTGATGCCTTATTTATTTTAAAACTATTACTCCAAATTAATTCACAAACACTTTTAATTTTAAGTAGACTTTAATCTCCACCAAAATTACATAATTTTGCAAGAAAATTTTCAACAATTTAATTATTTAAATTAATTAATCAAACGAACTGTGGTCCATTAAGGTTGCCGTCTCATTTGGGCTCATCTCTTCATGGTTTGCTTCGTCGTAATATTAGTTTCATTGACCTTTGCACTATGAGTCTCATTTGCGTTTTTCTTTTTTTTTCAATGCCATCAATTATACGACGCATATATGATACTAGAGTATTATTTTAGAAATTATTTTTAAGAAAGAATTCGATAAGAAATTAATTTTTAGAATAGAGTTAATTTGAGGCATTAATTTTAAATTAAATGAGGTATCAAACAACAGCACGTTAAGAAAAAAAAATAAAATCTCAAATACATATTATTCGGTTTAAAAATATATAAAATTAAAAGATATTCATTAGTATATTTAATTATTTTTAATTATTGACTCTCATAAATTCTTTTATTATTATTTTTTTTCCAAATTAATAAGAATTGTGGTTTTATATTTCATTTTCTTTTTTTTTTTAATATTAATACAATGTATCATATTGTCAATCCCAATATTGTCAATCCCAAATCGGGGTTGCTCCCTACTAAGTCAGGACGGCATCTAAGTCAAGACCTACCGGCCACCTCATCAAGTAAATGTTCGGCAGTAAAATTTACTGTCAGAACTGCTGACCACACCAATCAGAAATGCAATCAATAACCTGTCGAACAAAGACAGAAGAAAGGTCACAGTCGGAGTGGAGGACTCTAGCCGAAAAACCCTCCGATACTTAAGTCAGCAAGTAGCTCCAGGAAGAAAGCTTTTTAGAAGAAATGAATAGTAGCTTAAGTTGGTAATAGTCAGCTTACCTTCATTGTCAAGTAGAATCTCGTATTTATAGTAATGTAAATAATAAATAAGACAATACCTATGATTTGACTGCATCCATGCTTCCGTGCACCTCTTTTCCTTTCTTGCATGTCTTCCACTTTGCATTTAATGTCCCATACTTTTCATTAAATACTCCATACCTTTCATTAAATACTTTTGGTAGTTAAACACGGTAATATAGTTAGAATTTCGTGGTCAAACTGTCTACCTGTCACATCTATCAATTACTCGTAACGAAATGAACTGACTTAGTTACTCCTTCAGAGATAAATAACTAGTTCAGTCATAACTACGGTGCATTTATGGTTATGATCCCTTGTTAAGGCTGTGGGTCCTAGGCCTAACATTTACTGGCCGCAATCGATAGGCCGAACAAATTGACTACTAAGGTCTTCGGTTACAGTCACGTGGCAACACATTATCCATAGATACTGATAATCAAGGTATCCCTTAGAATATTAATCTCAAAGACGTGTGTCCATGTATAGCACTCACGTAGAAATCTCATGCCATCAATCAACTGTTCGGCAGAACGCCACATGTCATACTAAAACGGGCTCGGTCAATAACTACGTCGCTGGCTCAAATATGTTCGGCATTAGGTCACGTGGCACCTGGACTATACTGTTCGACACTTTATATGTCAAAGTATTATTTTACCCAACAGTAAATTAGAAGTAAAAGGCTGGATTCCAGAAGCCAAAACAGGATTCAGGTGATCAGAGTTTTTACGTACATCTATAGAATTCAAACATGACTCTTCCTGACGCGTTCCGAATGCCCAAGGAGATATACGAGTGTTTGAAATCGTATAAATTTTTAGAATTAGTGTCTTGTATTTTATATAGTAAATAAAATATTTAAATTTTTATAGTTTTGTAATTTATATTTAGAAAAATTTATAATATTTATAAAAATATATAAAATTTTATATTTTTTTAACTCTAAACAATGTCACGCTGAGTTGTGAGAAAAAAAAAAAAGTCTCTGTCATTTGGCTCCTTGCAGGCAAAACGACTAGGGTATAAATAGCGACAAAATTACATTTTTAAAATAAACCGAGGTTATATGGGAAAGTAGCTAAACTCAGTGACAAAAGCAGTTTAAGTAAACGTATAGGATAGAAAGTCTTCCGTTCTATCACTTCCTTTCAAATTTTGTCCAGCTAAAGTCGTATTCATTTAATAAATTTCAGTGGGCTAGTAGCTGGTTTAGGAACTTAGATTTGACACGCGGATATAAGGATGGGAACGAGTCGAATTAAATTAAATTTTAATTTATTTAAATTTAATTTGAACTATTTATTTTAGACTCGAGGTTGAACTCGGGTCGAACTTTTATAAAAGTTCGAACTTAATTAGTTTGAAAAAAAAAGAATTTAGATTTGAGATGGACTTGCGAATAAATTGATTAAATCAAAACTATATCATTTTAGTCTAAGATATAATAAAATAAATTATTATAAAAATATATCAAAAAATATATATTATTTTATTAAGTTGACTTACGAGCTTTTGAGTTGTGTTTTTCTAAATTCGAGTTCGAGTTCAATTCTAAACGAGTAACAAATAGAATTTGATTCGAGCTCGCTTTGTCTCAACCTAAATAAAATCACATTAGGAAATTTAATTTTCAGGACAATCCATGTAAATGTATTTATTTTTTAAATTAGATTATATTTTTAAATAATTTTAAAAAATTATGAAAGTAAATAATTTAGTACTAAAATAAATATTTTTTATGAATTCCGATAAAAAATTATTATTTTATAAAAAAATAAATAAAATAACATATAGATACATAAAGTAGATAAAAAATATTTTTAAAATTCTGGGTCAGCGTGCATAATATCAAATTAGATTCAAATAATTAAACATGTTTAAAATTTTTTCTAAAAATCTAAAAAAAATAAAATAAAATAAAATATGTGAATTTAGTAATTCAGATCTAAGTCTACCATTATATAAAACTACGTTTGTATATTACAAATATACATATGTTAAAAAATAATATTTGACCAAAAAAATGTCATCATATTACATATTTATAGAATTTTTGTTACTTAATCATATAAAGCTCTATTTGAATTATATTTTCTTTGAATTTCTATATATCTTTTTAAAATTAAAATTTTTTACTTATTACACAAATTATGAAACAACAATTTTTACAAATTAAAACAAATTTAAACAATTCTAAACACCCCCCATTCCAATCAAACTTTCTTATATCTTTTAGTCAAATTTGTTTTTGCTGGTGCATAGCATTGTTGTATAAACATAGTTAAGACGCTGAATCATTTTATGAAATGCAAATTCTCTCCCTATGCATTTCCATCTCCTCCCAACCTCTCGTCATTTAATCCTGATCATCCTAATTATATTATGCCATGTCCCAGCATATTTGGAGCGGATGATGAGCAATGCACGAACTGCAGTCGATTGTTTCAGGGCGGAAATCTGTCGAACAGTGGGTATCCTTTCTGGGGAGGGGACAGACCAAGCTACTGCGGGGACTCAAGTTTTGGACTATCTTGCGAAAACAATGTGCCGGAGTTCACAACTGAGTCCACAACATACAGGGTCCTTGCAATAGATATAATACCTCATTGGTTCTCAAGGTTGCTAGGGACGCATAATGGAACACCGTGTGTCCGGCACAGCTCCGTAACACCTCCCTGGATTCGGTCCATTTCACCTATGTATCAGACTCCCAGAAGCTGATGCGCTACTATGATTGTCGGATTCTTTCCAACACCATCACAATTCCGAATCAGTAAAATTGCCGGATAAATAGCACCAGCAACAGTACTGGTGAAGCAACTTCTTGACACGGGTTTCGGGCTGCGGTGGGAAGCAAACGACACTAATTGTAAGGTCAGGTGTGTGTCGATTGACTCGATTCGGGTGGGCAATGTGGGTCTGCTTCTAGTTCTTTTGTTTGCCATTGCTCAGATCAATCTTGCGTCGACATAAATGTAAAAAGTACGTGCCCCTCCAGTCATAAACTTGTTCCATTAGATTTCAACTTGCATGCGACATTTTACGTGTATAGTTCTCAAGCGTCCGGACACAGAAAACTTTTGAGCCTCGAAATTCATTAATCATCCGCTTGGCTGGACTATAATTCACCCAAATAAATGTCCCGTGATTCAATTACTCATTGGTTTTAAGTAAATAGTTCTAGGTGGGTAATTAATATATCGTCAAAGCTTCCCATGCCTGATTCCAGAGAAAAACCTCCAATGGAAAATGTCAACATTCCTGTTTATCACTCAGCGGACGTGTTTGGGTTGAGGATCTATTAAGAGAAAAGAAAAGAGAATTTAAAAAGGGGAGGGAAAAAAATGGAAGGAAACATAATTTTTTGAATGTATATTATTATTAGAATGGATTAAAAATATTAAAAAAATAAAAAACTTATTGTAATAAATTAGATGTCATTTAGTATACTTGTTTTGAACCCATTTTTCATTTTACATTTTTGAAAATAAGGAAAATAGTTCAAAACGCATTTGATTACTTGTGTTTTTAAAACCTGTTTTAAAAAACAAAAAATAAGTTTATACATAAAATGCAAAATGGTAAAAAATCGTTTTGAGCGTTTTCAACCTAAAACAAAGAAAATGTCAAAAGACGGAAAATAGAAAATGTTAAACTAAATTTATTTTCCGTTTTCCTTATTTTGAAATTTTCAAAACATAAAATACATAAAATAGAAAATAGAAAACAAAAATAAAAAATAAAAAATGAAAAATCGAAATATAAACTAAATGGCACCTTAGTGTTTTTTAATTTAATTATTTTAATTTCTTAAATTGTATGTGGTTTACCTATCATCTTCCAGCGTAAATTAAATTAAATTTCCTTTTGTTTTTCCCTTGACCAACCCTTGATTCAAACACACCTTAAAGTTTAACCAAGCAAAATTGTGAAGGGAATTCAAGGGAACTAAAATTTATTAAAAAGATACAGATTTCCAGAATTTTAATCTACAGATGTATGTTCCTAGTTGCTTTCTCTCCTTGGCTCAGCCCATATCTAACAAACCCTCAAAGTACTTTTTTTCCATTTGAAATTTTGTTTGCCATAATGTTTTTCTTACTTCACATGTGGATTGTATCCACACTGAGTCAAGTTAAAATGCCCTTTATCATTTCAGATAGCAAAAAATTTGCACAAAGGTATCTTGTTATTATGCTCAAACATGTGACGACATTGTAGATATCTTATATTTTGTAGTTAAAAAAAATTAAAATATAGATAGTTACCTCCTCTATGTTGAAAATTAACATGCAAGGACATTGTCTAGTTCTGAACCATTTTTGTTAGTTGTTAATGGTTCCAGGACAAATGTAAGATCAACTTGCAAGTTGCAACAATCACTTTATATCTCAATGTTTTTTGATACCATAGCTGTGTAAGATGATAATCTTACTTCAGCATTATAATGCACCAGAGATGTTCTAGCCTTACTTATTACATAAAGGATGTGTCACTAATTTTATGATTGCCTTGCAAGTTCAAGTTTGTCCAAAGGGCTTTCTTAGCTAGGTTTTAAAGTCGCTATAGATAAGATGAGAACAAAGAAAGAACCCCCCATTCCTATATGTTCACAAGGCACAATAATAATAATAATAAAAGGTCTTTATCACCTATATTCCCAAGGAGATCTCTTTTCTGGCTTAACCCCTATAGTTCTTCATAAGCTCCTTTAGGCTATTTATGCATCAAGGATTTGTCAATGGATGGAAAATTAAAATCACTTGTCTTGTTTGTTTTATGATGAAAAATGAAAGCAAAGGGTCATGGGATTAGAAAAATTAAAAGAAAACTAATTTATTGATTAATGCACTTTATTCTATTATTATTTTTAGGTTTAATCAAATAAAGACGTGTTTGAGATTTTATGTTTACATGTCATTTTCTTTTTTCTTTTTCCTATTCCATTCCATTTTCTTTGCCCTCATCAAATCCTCAATCCAAACACACTCTTTGTGAAAAGTTCTTTAGCTCACGCAATTTGTTAATCACATTGACTGGCCACATCAATTCTTTTTGTATAATGCAGGTGCCGCTACAAGTGTTTCTACAATTATAATCTTAGTCATTACAATCTACTACCTTGAAGGGAAGGGCGTTTATTAGTCAATGTGATGTCCTTTTGGAAAAAGGAAAGATTAGAAGATCAAAACATAAAAGTATTTACTAAGCAAAATAGACCCTTGCTCCAAAGCAGTATAAGTACTCAGATGTTAATAAGATGGCCAATACGTTCAAAGAAAAATTAAGCGAATAAGGGTATGATACTCTGTACAAAGAAAAGTTGTCTGATGGTCGTCTCGTGATAGTGAAGATCCTAAATGCTACCAAGGGAAATAGAGAGGAGTTCATTAATGAAGTCACTAGCATCAATAGAACTTCCTCTGTTAACGTAGTCACCATTTTGGGTTTTTGTTTTGAGAGGAACAGAAGGGCTCTTATTTATGAATTTGCGGCCAAAGGATTATTCAACAAGTTCATTTACAAGGATAAATCTCTGAATGGAAAACTTTGTACCAAATTGCAATTGGTATTGCACAAAGGTAAGAATACTAGCACAAAGGATGTAGCACTAGGATTGTGCATTTTGATATAAAGCCACACAACGTTCTTTTAGAGGAAGATTTTTGCCCAAATATTTCTGATTTTAACCTTACTAAACTGTGTCAAAGGAAGTAAAGTATCATATCAATGTTGGTTGCTAGGGGGACTGCTGGATATATTACTCCAGAAATGTTTTATAGAGCATTTGGTGGAGTCTCTCATAAATCCGATGTTTTTAGCTATGGAATGTTAGTTCTTGAAATTACTGGAGCGCAAGAGAACCCTAGAGTAGTCCAAACGAGTGAGGTATATTTTCCACAGCGAATCTATAAGCGCCTCGAACATGGTAAGGATCTAAGACTTGTCAGAGTCGCTACCAGGGAGGAGGAAGAAACCGTGAGGAAGATGATCTCGGTGGGTTTGTAGTGCATTCAAACCCATCTATCAGACTGGTCGTCAATGAGCAAGGTGCTTGAGATGTTGGAAGGAAGCCTTGAATCTTTGCAAATTCCACAAAAACCTTCCATTTATCTCCTACAAGATTGCAAACATCTGCCTGTGACTCTTTGTCATCGACTATGGATTTGGAGGTGGAAATGTTGGCAAGTAATCGTCTAAGCTTTCAAATTCCTTCAAAACCACTCCAATTCTCTCCCGCAAGGTTTGGTCAGTCAGCTTCTTCCAAGACATTCGCATAAATTTCTGGAAAAATATCGAGGCTTCTTTGTTCAAGAAGAAGAAGTGTATACTAATGAACAGTTCAGTAATATCTTCATGTTTTTCAACTTCAAATGATTATCTTTCGTAGAGAGAGCATGTTATGAACCTTCCTCTCAAAACTAAAAGAAAACATCGATAATAGACCACCTTGAGGACTGTGACCAAGGGCTAATGAAATCTCCAAACTAAATAAGATTATCCTGATCAATTATTAATTTGAGTCGAATAATATACATATAAATTGTAACTAATAGATGCATAACAGATCAGTGCAGTCATTTTAGTCTTCCATATAGTAAACTAATTGCCGGGAATTTCAAATTTTCAATTAATATACAAAAACTGTAGCCAGTTGTTTCAGTGCACAAACATTTCAAACATTGGTTACCTTTTCTGGAGAGCCAATTGAGCAGAGCACTGTGGTTATCCAAGTTTTGAGCTAAATTGCGAAGGGGATGTCCCAGAGATCAAGTTTCAATCAAGAGCATACCTGAGTCCTTAGCAATTGGTAGATGTATTGAACCCAGTGCGCGATGTGGTTCCTGGTTGAATTCTAGTTCATTTGTTTGCTATTGCTCAGATCAGCCTTAAGCACTTACCTGCAACAACACAACTAAAGATATGAAGGTACAAGATCATAATTTTGTTACTCTTGTTTGGCATTGACTTTGTATAGTAACGATATAGATTTAACTTGGTTTTTCAATAAGAGTCGTCGTTGTTGTTGTTGTGTATAATCTTCTCCTAATTATCTCCATTTCAGCTAACAAACTGAGATCCTCTTTGACTTGTTCCTCAACATCCCCCCCCCCCAAAAAAAAACAAGGAAGAAATTCAACTAAAGTTCGTTTTTCACAAAAGCAGTTCAACAAACAAGATGCAAAAATTCAAAATTTTCTTTCAGATTGCAAATTAAGCCAGGGTATTGATAATTTGCAAATCCTTAAGTCAATGTTAGTAACTAACAGCCACCATTTCATTGCCTCCATTCCAGAGCCACCTAATCACCATTGTTATTTTGCAAGTTTTTGTAATAATTACTTTGAAACCTTTTTTTTTTTTTTTAAGCTTTGGATTTTTGGCTATAAATAAATAGCTTGTCATCAATTAAGTGTGCGGCAAATCCCATAAAAATAAAATCTTAGAGTGAGAAAAAAAAAGGTAAGCTTTCCTCAAAATCTTGTAACTCTAGTTTTTCAATAAACTTAGAGTCTGTAACTTCAATTTGATCCTAAACCCATCAGGCATTGGCTCTAAGCATTTCAAATCTAGATATGGAAATTGGCTTGGTGAGGAAATTAGCAGATTGATCTTTGCCAAAAATGAAACGAACTACAAGCTTGTTTTGAACAACATGATCTTAGACAAAATGGAAATCAATTTCAATTTGCTTCATCCTAGAATTAAACAACTTCGACGAGCACATAAATAGGTCATTTGACATATCATCTACACCGATACATTTTGACATATTGAAGATTAACCTGAAACATTCACTTTCTACCACAATGTTTTAACATATAATTATCACCGATACAAATGTCTCATAGAATGGAGAACGTCGTGCCAAGTTGCAGTTGATATTGCACGATTGAATACTTACATAAAGGTTGCAGTACGAGAATTATACATTTTGATATAAAATCTCACAACATTCTTCTGGACGAAAACTTCTGCCCCAAAATCTCATTTTGGCCTTGTTAAGCTTTGTCACAAGAGAGTGTTTTATCAATGTGGGGTACAAGAGGGACAATTAAATATATTGCGCCATAAATGTTTTCTAGAACATTTGGCCAAGTCTGATGTTTATAACTATGGAATGCTGGTTATTGAAATGATTGGAGCACGACGTAGTTCAAACGAGTGAGATGTATATTCTACACTGGATTTATAAGCGTCTCAAATGCAAAGAGGATCTAAAACTCCATGGTGTCTTGAACAAAGAAAGGATGAATTAACTGCGAGGAGGATGATCTTGGTGAGTTTGTGGTGCATTCGGACAAACCCATCAGACCGGCCATCAATGAGTAAGGTATTGGAGATGTGGGAAGCAAGTCTTGATGAATCCTGGCAAATTCCACCAAAGCCTTTCCGGTGTTCTCCTGCGAGGTTTGACACATTAGCCCCAGAAGCTTCCAATTCAACAACGAATGTGGCGCCAGAAATGTCCGAGCCTTCTTTGATTGAGGAGGATAAGAGCACCAATGTAGAATGATTATGGACTTTTTTTAAAAAAAAAACTGGATTATGGACTTGAAATGTTGAAAAAGCAGAACTGGGTAATACCTCGTTCGTTTGTGTGTTCCGCTAAATCTTCTTTATAAGTAGAAAGTCAACAATACCTTCTAAGAGTTTTCAAGTAATGTATAAAGTTAGTTGTTGCAAAATTTTATGGGAATGTTAATTTTAGCATAATTTTTGTGTGATCTACGTGACATTTGATTGGGAAAGTCTCAAGGACTGAAATTTCAATACGTATAATGGGTGTTATTTAATATTATACAGTTTATACAAAAAACGTGAGGGTTGTGCACCGTCCGATACGAGTTTTTTTTTTTTTTATGTTCTATTTTTTATTTGGAGAATGACAAGTATTGTATTTTTTTATTTTTTTATAAATTTATGGTAAATTATTTACTGTTATTAGGGGTATTGAATTTTTTTTCTTTTTTCATAAAAGTTAAATCTTATTTTTATATCAAAAATTTCAAAGATTGTTATTGGTCTCACAAATGTTTCACTTTTATATTTATTGTTTTTTTGTGTATGTGTGCGTTTATTTTTTTTTTCTTTTTGAGGAGAATTTACATGTATTATTTATTTATTTATTGTGAATTTATAGTAGATTATTTTGATGATGTGGATATTTGAAATATTTTTTTTATTTTTTAGTATTTAAACATTATGGATCCATTTGTTTTAACATAAAGTATTTTCTGAAAACCACATTTACTTATGTTAGAAGAAAATATTTTTCAAAAACAGAAGTAAATATTTATTTTTTGAAAAAACATTTTATATTAAAATAAATAAAGTTTATATAATTTTACATTAAATGTTACATATATTTATTTTTCATTCAATCATAAATTTAAATATATTACAAAAATTCACAACATCTAATTAATAATTATAGCAACAGATGAGTAATGTGGGACTTTCAACGGATTAAAGAGGGTTGAATATATATGGGACGGACTTGGCTCCATTAACGCACCATTCCACTAATAGAATTGAATTTTCGTTTAATTTGCCGTCAATGCTTTATTTTTATTTTAGAATTAATAATCCAAATTAATTCACAAAACACTTCTAATTCTAAGTAGATGTTAATATTACCAAAAGGGTTAAATATCTACTTATCCCTTAAACTATTAATTTTTTTTTTTTACTTCCCTTTTCAATTATCAATTGAACTCTCTTCCCCTTTTAACTATCATTTTCTTTTTACTAAGGACAAATCATGTTTTTCATCCAAATTTTGTAATGGAAACCGTTAACTATTTTTTTTTTAACTAATGAAAAAAGAAATGGGGTAATATGGACATTTCATACACTTAAAGCAACTAAGGGTTTTTAATTTATTGATCAAAGCAAACTTTTGCCGGTTAAACCAAATATTTCTGAAGGGATTCAAAGCAAACTTATGCCAGTCAACTCCATTGTGGGATCTTGATGGTTGGCAAAGCAAACTTATAATCTTCTAATTGATTTAACAAAGCAAACTTATGTCTGTCAAAGCAAACCTATAACCTTTTAATTGGTTATGGTGTTAATGGCAAGATATTTATATCGTTTTTTTGCCTATGATTGTTATGGCTAAACCTATAGATGGCTATTATGCATTTTTTTTCTCTCCTTGCGGTATTGCTATAGTAAGATAGTTATGTGATTTTTTTACTTCTACTATTATGGCTAAACTTATGGATGGCTATTAATGTCTCTTTTTTTTTTTTCTTACGGTATTGCTATGACAAGACAGTTATTGACATTTTTTTGGTTTCTTAGTTTTGTCTATGTTGTGTTTTTTTTCTAATTGTGATAATTGAGAATTTTGTCAATAATTATTTTTCAAAATGAGTTTAAAGAAGTCAAACACTTCGAGTTTGGACTTAAAATTGTTGTTCAATTAAGTTTTCGTTCTAGTTCAATGTAGTTTTCGTTCTAGTTCAATGTAGATATTTAACCAAAAATACTCTCGTTCTAGTTCAATTGATAGATGAAGGGGGAAGTAAAAAATGTAATAGTTTAAGGGGCAAATAGATATTTAAACTAAAAGATTAATATATCATTGGGACTAACTTTTCCATCCATCTATTAGATGGAAAATGTGATTTGTCCTTATTAAACGAAAAAAATGATAGTTGAAGGGGGAAGTTAAAAAAAAAAATTGATAGGTTAAGGGACAAGTAGATATTTAATCTTTTACTAAAATTACATAGTTTTGCAAGAAAATTTGAACAATTTAATTATTTAAATTAATTTATCAAACAGACTGTGGTCCATTAAGGTTACTTATGTTAGAAGAAAATATTTTTCAAAAACAGAAGTAAATAATTATTTTTTGAGAAAACATTTTATATTAAAATAAACAAAGTTTATATGTTTTTACATTGAATGTTACATATATTTATTTTCATTCAATCATAAATTTAAATATATTACAAAAATTCACAACATCTAATTAGTAATTATAGCAACAGATGAGTAATGTGGGAGTTTCAACGGATTAAAGGGGTTGAATATGGGACGGACTTGGCTCCGTTGACGCACCATTCCACTAATAGAATTGAATTTTTGTTTAATTAGCCGTTAATACTTTATTTTTATTTTAGAATTAATAATCCAAATTAATTCATAAAACACTTCTAATTCTAAGTAGATGTTAATATGTACCAAAATTACATAGTTTTGTAAGAAAAATTGAACTATTTCATTAATCAAACAGACTGTGGTCCATTAAGGTTACCGTCTCGTGTGGGTTGATGTCTTCTTGGTTTGTTTCCTCCTGATATTTGTTTCATTAAAAGTAATGTCAGACTTTTATATCATGCACATATGATACGAAAGTATTATTTTAAAAATTATTTTGAGAAAGAGTTAGATAAGAAATTAATTTTTAGAATAGAGTTAATCTAGAGCATTAAATTTAAATTAAATAAATTATCAGTCAACAGCTTGATAAGAAAAGAAAAAAAATATCAAATGTATATTATTCGAGTGGTTTAAAAAGTACATAAAAATAAAAAAATATTTATCAATAAATTAATTTCTTAATTTAATTATTTTTAATTATTAAATCTTATAAATTATTATTATTATTATTATTAGTCATTCCAAATTAAACAAGAATTGTAATTTTAAAATTTCTTTCCTTTTTTTTTTAATCAATACAATGTATCATGTCATCAGGATCTGTTTGGCCACACTAAATTTCACAAAAAATCACTAATTTTAACTAATTTTTATATTTTTCTTCAATTAAAATTTTTTACCTATCGCCTTTATGTCAAATTTTTTTTATTTTTATTGTAATTTTTTCTTTTTTTGTTTATCAAACAGGTCCTCAGTTCCAAGTTTGGGTGGCTTGATACTAAATAGGTAAGGCAAACTGTACACGCAACCACGTCTAGGACCTAGTGGCCGCCCATCTAAGCAAAATCGAAATAAAGGCTACACCTGAGATGAGGTCAAATCTAAAATTCATAGCGAGAGTAAAATTATATTTTTAAAATAAACAGAGGTAAAATTAAAAAATAGTGAAATCAAAAATTTAGTAATAATAAAAATTATTTTAAAATTTATAAGTAAATAATAATAAAATTAATAAAATCGTTATATAAATTTTTAAGTTTATTTTCATTGTAGGTTTACTCGTCAACTCATGCTGGTCGTCACCCCAGAAATCAGACTAGCCTCCGGGTCAAATTTTGCCCCTCTCTCTCTCTCTCTCTCCCCCTCCCTCTCTTTTGATGCTTCCTTTACCTACGGGCCGGGTACTTAAATTCCAGAATTAAATAAAAAACGCAAGGTCCCCTTTCTTTATCCAACCTCGCGGGGCTACTAGGGCCACTTATTAAGATAGTTCATTCTACTGGCCGGGTACTTAAATTCCACAATTAAAAATAGAAAACGAAGGTCCCCTTTTTTGTCCAACCTCGCGGGGCCACTGGGGCCACTTAATTAAGATAGTTCATTGACCACTAATGATTTGCAGATATTAGAAGTTGAGTCATTTTTGGTAATCATATTTTACCTTTTTATAATTCAATAAAATAAAATATACACTTTTTATTATTGTTAGAAGTCAACATATATATAATTCTTTAATATTTAAATTAAATTGTCAAATGAATAATACTTTTTAAATTTAATAAGCATACAATATTCACTTGTAATGTAATGCCCTGTTTACGTTTTTTCTTAATCCAAAAGTAATCATTAAATGGTTAAAATACTATTTAAAAAAAAAAAAGTAATAGAATCTTGCAAAATGAAATTCGAAATGAGGCATTAAAAATTTAACCACTATTTTTTTAACAAATAAGAAAGTAACATAACATTGTATGATTTGTGAATTCACACATCTCAAAGTTTAATAGATGCTGTTTTTTCTTTTTTTCATTTTTTTTGATAACTCAAAGATGTTTAGACTAGTTTGTTCGTATCTCGACTAATTCTTAAAAATTTTAAAGTTAACGAGTGGATAACCTTCTAGTAAAAAAATAATTTATTTACTTTTCAATCACGAGGCATTAAATTTTTTGAAATAGAATTAGAGCCATAAAATGGGAGGGCTGGACTTAGAATAATTTTTTAGCCCATTGGATTGGAATATGTTTGAAATTCATTTGTGTCAATGTAAAATGCTTTTCCAAAAACAATTTTATTTATTTTTGGGGAAAATATTTTTCAAAAACATTAAGAAATTTATTTCCTAGAAACTATTTTATGTTGAAACAAACAGAGTCTAAATTTAATTTTCAAGGTAACTTATGTAAATCTTTTTTTTTTAAATTAAACTATAGTTTTAAATAATTTTTAAAATTATGAAAATAAATAATTTAGTACCAAAATAAATATTTTTATGAATTTAATATAAAAATTAATTTTTTTATAAAAATATAAATAAAATAATATATAAATAGATAAAATACATAAAAAATATGTTTTTAAGATTTTGGATTAGGACGCTCAATCTCAAATTCAATCCGAATAATTAAACATGTTCAAAAAAAATTTCTAAATCTAAAAAAAAAAAAAGAAAAAAGAAGTGAAATGAAATAGGTGGATCTAAATAGTCTAGGTCTAAAATATCCATCATTATGTAAAATTACATTCATATATATATATATATTGTTAGGAAAGAAAAAAATTACATTTCGTATATTACACATTTACATAAATTAGAAAATAATATTCTACCAAAAAATAGACAAAAAAAATGTCATCAAATTTTATATTTACAGAACTTTTGTTATTTATTCACTTAACTACGATCAAACTTTCTCGTATCTTTTGGTCAATTTTTTTTTCTTTTTTTTTTTTTTTTTTGTTAGTGCATGGCATTGTTGTATTTACATAGGTAATTATAAGACGCTGAATTATTTTATGAAAAGCAAATTCTCTCTCTGTGTTAAAAATGCATCCCCATCTCCTCCCAACCTCTCGTCATTTCTTCCTGATCATCCTAATTATATTATGCCATGTCCCAGCATATTTAGGAGCCGTTGATGAGCAATACACGAACCGCAGTCGATTGTTTCAGTGCGGAAATCTGTCGAACATCGGGTATCCTTTCTGGGGAGGGGACAGACCAAGCTACTGTGGTAACTCAAGTTTTGGGCTTGAAAATTCCAAACTCACACAATCACACACACAATGAAAGTAATCACACAAGAGAATAACGAGGAAACCCTATCACAGGGAGAAAACCTCTATTTACAATCCCACTATCAATGGGTTACAAGACTCTATTCAGACTCTCTACGAATCACTCGCACGAATCCTTTCGTCACTTTTGCTCGAATCACTCGATAAACCCTACAAGTAAGATTTCTGCCTCACACAGAAAGTGAAAAGAAAATACAAGACGAATTTAGAGAAAGAACATGAAAGCTCTCAATACTTAAAGACTCTTTCTCTAAGTTCCTATAATATGTTTTCCCACCTCTGACAATTACAGAGTTGGTTTCACATATATATAGGATTACAAAGTTGCCCTAGTTTGGCAAAATAGGAAATTGAATCCGAACAAAATATTCATAGCTCGATCCCTCGCGCTCCCATCCTCCAGCTTGCGACCTGCACTGGAATTTCTGAGACACCTTGGCGCACCCGCGCGCTCCCTTCGGGCTGCCTGCGTGCTTGGAGTGCACCCGCGCTTCCCGCGCCGTGCCTGCAAGGTACACTGGAATTTCATTCACGTTCCAGAAAGCTGCGTCCGAATCCCATTAAGTTTTGTAATCCTTCACACCAATTAGAATTCTTCAAAATCTTGGTCAACTTGATTAATTTTATCTCCTTAATTGTTCAGAATTCTTCAAATCTTCAATTTGCATCACTTTAAGAAACTTTAATAGCATTCCTAATTTAATTAATATTTTGATTGGATTTGCTACAAGACTTTACAGGCTAACTTGCGTGAGTAATGTCCTGGAGATCACAATTGAGTCCATAACATACAGAGTCCTTGCAATAGAAAACACCTCACAGGTTCTCACCGTCGCTAGGAACGATTACTGGAACACCGTGTGTCCGACACGGTTTTGTAACGCGTCCCTGGATACGACCCAATTCAGCTATGGATCGGACTCCAGGGATCTGATGCTCTACTATAATTGTCAAATACTTAACAACTTAACAATTCCGAATCAGTTCAATTGCAGCGTAAACAGTACCAGCAACAGTACCGGTATATTTGTGGCGAGCGGTGTCACGTCCCCCTTAGATAGTCAATCGGTTTCTTGCAATACTAGTGTCATTGTTCATGTTAATAACACAGAAGCTGAGGCCTTGGCAGGAGCTTCGACTACGGGTGCAATAAACGTGACCCGACTTCTTGACGCCGGTTTTGGGCTGCGGTGGGAAGCAAACGACACTAATTGTGAGCGCTGTGTCGGGTCGGGTGGGCGATGTGGGTCTAACGCAAGTTCGTTCGCTTGCTATTGCCCAGATCAGGCTTATGAACTTACCTGCGTTGACTCAAGTACGAATGGTACGTGACTTGCCCTTTAAAACTCCCTTGTTAATTGCTCTTGTTTGTTTGGTTATAAGCTATGTGCTGCTTACTTTGGAAGTCGTGGGGAGTTCTCAGCTGTCCGGATACAGAAAACTTTTGAGCCTTGGAATTCATTAATCATCCGTTCAGCTGGACTATAATTCACCCAAATTAATGTCCCGTGATTCAATTACACATTGGTTTTAAATAGATAGTTCAAGGTGGGTTATGTATCGTCAAACCTTCCCATGCCTGATTTCAGAAAAAACCCTCCTCATATAAAATGTTAAAACTCCTTTTTGTCACTCTTGGGATGTGTGTGAATCGAGAATTTATTAAGAGAAAAAAAAAAGAATTGAAAAAGAGAGAGAAAATGAAAACAAACATAAAATCTCAAATGCATATTATTATTTTAATATATTAAAAATATTAAAAAAATAAAAGACTTATGTTAACAAATTAATTTTTTAATTTAATTATTTTAATTTATTAAATTTTATGTGTTTTACCTATCATCTTCCAACACGTAACAAATATGAGAATTAATTTTATATTAAATTTTCTTTTGTTTTCCTTGACAAACCCTTGATCCAAACACACCCTTAAAAGTTTAACGGAGCAAAATTATGAAGGGAGTGCGGGGGAACTAAAATTCGTTGAAAACTGACAGATTGCTAGAATTTTAATCTACGGAAGTCTGTTCAAAGTTGCTTTGTATCCATCACTCGGCCCATATCCAACAAACCCTCAAAAGACTTTTCCCCATTTCAATTTTTGTTTGCCATAATGTTTTTCTTACTTCACATGTGGATTGTTTTCACACTGTGTTAAGTTAAAATACCCTTTCATTTCAGACAGCAAAAAAATTGCACAAATTATCACCAATATCTTGTTATTATGCTCAAAATGCGTTGTTACGTTGATATCTTATACTTTGTAATAAAAAAAATTAAAAAATAGATAATTACCTCCCTTATGTTAAAAATTAACATGCAAGAACATTGTCTGGTTTCGAACCATTTCTAGTAGTAGTTAATGGTACCAGGACAAATGTAAGATCAACTTGCAACAATCGTTTTATTATCTCAATGTTTTTTTATGCTGTGGATGTGGCTGTGGCTGTGGCTGTGTAATATGATAATCTTACTTGAGCATTGTAATGCATCAGACATATTGTAGCATTCTTTGTTACATAGGGGAGGCATCACTAATTTTATGATTGCCTTGCACGTGCAGGAGGGCTTTCTCATCAGGTGTGGTTTAAAGTCGTTATAGGTAAGATGAGAACAAAGACAGGACCCTCCATTCCTATCTGTTCACGGTGGACAATGATAATAATAATAATAATAATAATAATAATAATAAAAGATCTTTATCATCTACTTTCCCAAAGAGATCTATTTCATGGCTTAAACCCTATAGTTCATCATAAGCCCCTTTAGGCTGTGTATGCATAATAATAATAATAATAATAGTAGCAGTAGTAAAAGATCTTTATCATTTATTTTTCCTAAAAGATCTATTTTATGGCTTATCCTTTACAGTTTATCATAAATTCCTTTAGGCTGTGTCGGATTTGTCATTGGATATAATATTAAAATCTTTTCTCTTGTTCGTTTTATAATGAAAAATGAAAGGAAAAAGTCATAGAATTAGAAAAATTAAAAATAAATAAATTTGAAAACTAATTTATTAATGCCCCGTTTGGTAACGTTTTTGTTTTCTGTTTTTCTATTTCCGTTTTCAAAATTTTGTAAACTACAGAAACATGTTTGTTAAATTTGTTTCTGTTTTTTTTGTTTTCAAAAAGAATGAAAACGGAAACAGAAAAATGGAAACATAAAAAAAGTGTTTTCACTTTATTTTCTTTTTTTGTTGCAAATATTTTGTCAATTTTAAAAATTTGTCTATTTTTGTTATATTACATAAAAATAAATTATTTTATTCAAATATTTTATTAAAGTAAGTTATTTTAATGAATAATATAATTAAATTTAATAAACTAATTATATAAATTAATATAAATTATTTTTAATAAATAATAAAACTAAATTAATTAATTTAATTTAATAATTAATTTTTGCTAAATTATCTGAAATAATATCATAATTAATTTATTTAATTTAATATTAAATTAATTTATAAAAAATAATTAATAATAAATAATTAAATTACATTAATTTTTAATTTAATTTAATAGTAATTATTAAATTATTTTAAACAAATATCATAATTAAATTAAATTATTTATGATTTAATTAATTTAATTTATATAAAATATATTTTATTAAATTATTTTAATAAATAATTAAATGAATTTAATTAATTTAAAAATAAATAATTTAATTTAATAATTAATTTAATTTAATTATTTACTTAATATGAAATATATTTATTAAATTATTTTTAATAAATAATATAATTTAATTATAATTAATATATTTTATATTTATTAAATTAAATGATATAATATCTATATTTCATTCAATTATTTTTAATCAATAATATACTTTAATATATTTTATATTTATTGAATTAAATGATTTTAATAAATAATTTACTGTATTAATTTAATTAATTATATTAATTAAATTAAATTAATATAAAATATATTTTATTAAGTTCTATTAATTTTTTAAAACTACTAAATTAAATATTTTCTAAAATAAAAAATTAATAATTATAAACAAACTTACATTACCAAACGCAGTTTTAGTTTTTCATTTCGAAAAAAATAAACGGTAACAGAAAACAAAAAATAGAAAATAGCAACAAAAAAATAACAAAAAAACGATAACGTTGTCAAACAGCCCCTAACTAATACACTTTATTTTATCATTATTTTTAAGTCTAATCAAATAAAGACATGTGTTTGAGATTTTATGTTTGCTTGTTATTTTCTTTACTTTTTCTTTTTCCTTTTCCTTATCCTTTTCCATTCCGTTTTCTTTGCCTATCATCAAATTCTCACTCCAAACATACCCTTTGTGAATATTTCTTTAGCTCACGCAATTTGCTAATCACATTGACTGGCCACATCAATTCTTTATGTATATTACAGGTGTCTTAGCCAATGTTTCTGCAATTATAATCTTAATCGTCACAATTTACTGCCTTGAAAGGAAGGGCATATTACCAATTAATGTCATGACCTCTCCGAGAAAGGAAAGATTGGAAGATCAAAATGTGGAAGCATTAATTAGACAATACGGATTCCTTGCTCCAAAACAGTACAAGTACTCAGATATTACTAAGATGACCAATGCATTCAAAGAAAAACTAGGCGAAGGAGCGTATGGAACTGTGTACAAAGGAAAGCTGCCTGATGGTTGCCTCGTGGCAGTGAAGATCCTGAGTAATACAAAGGGAAATGGCAAGGAGTTCATTAATGAAGTCGCTGGCATAAGTAGAACTTTTCATGTCAATGTAGTCGCTCTTTTGGGTTTTTGTTTCGAGAGGAATAGGAGAGCTCTTGTTTTTGAATTTGTGGCCAAAGGATCATTAGATAAGTTCATTTACAATGGTGAATCTCTAGGATGGAAAACTTTGTATCAAATTGCAGTTGGCATTGCACGAGGGTTAGAGTAGTTGCACAAAGGATGTAGCACTAGAATTGTGCATTTTGATATAAAGCCACATAACATTCTTTTAGATGAAGATTTTTGCCCGAAAATTTCCGATTTTGGCATTGCTAAACTGTATCAAAGGAAGCAAAGTATAATATCAATGTTAGGCACTAGGGGAACTGTTGGATATATTGCTCCAGAAGTGTTTTCTAGAGCATTTGGTGGAATCTCTCACAAATCTGATGTCTATAGCTATGGAATGTTAGTACTTGAAATTACTGGAGCACGAGAGAACCCTGGAGTAGTCCAGACAAGTGAAGTATATTTTCCACAGTGGATCTATGAGCACCTCAACCATCGTAAGGATCTAAGACTTGTCAGAATTGCTACTAGGGAGGAAGAAGAAACCACAAAGAAGATGATCTTGGTGGGTTTGTGGTGCATCCAAACCCATCCATCAGACCGGCCATCAATGAGTAATGTGCTTGAGATGTTGGAAGGAAGCCTTGAATCCCTGCAAATTCCACCAAAGCCTTCCATTTTATCTCTTATAAGGTTGCAAACATCTGCCTGTGACTCTTTGTCATCGACTATGGATTTGGAGGTGGAAATGTGGGCAAGTAATCCTTCAAGCTTTCAAATTCCATCAAAACCGCTCCAGTTCTCTCCCGCAAGGACTGCTCAGTCAGCTTCTTCCAAGACATTAGCATAAGTTTTCAGAAAAATATCGAGGTTCCTTTGTTCAAGAAAATGAAGTGTATACTAATGAACAGTTCAGTAACATCTTCGTGTTTTTCAGCTTTCAAATGATTATCTTTCATATATAGAGCATGTTACGAACCTCTATCTCAAAACTAAAAGAAAGCATTTATAATAATCCGCTTTGAGGACTGTGACTAAGGGCTCCCTAACTAATGAAATCTCCAAACTAAATAGGATCATGCTAATTCGAATAATATATATATGTATAAATTCTAACTAATAGATGCGTAACAGACCAAGTTCAGTCCTTTTTTGGTCTTCCATGCAGTAAACTAATTGCCAAGAATTTCAAATTTTCAATTAATATACATAAACTGCAGCCAGTTGTTTCGGTGCACAAACATTTCAAACATTAGTTACCCTTTCTGGGGAGTTAACTGGGCAGAGTATTGTGGTCATCTATGTTTTGAGCTAAATTGCCAAGGGGTTGTCCCAGTGATCAAGTTTCAGTCAAGAACATACATGAGTCCTTGGCAATTGGTATATATATTGAACCCAGTGTGCAATATAGTTCTCGATTGAATTCTAATTCATTTGTTTGCTACAGCTCAGATCAACCTTAAGCACTTACCTACAGCAACACAACTAAAGGTATGAAGGTTACAACTTGCACACGCTTAGTCCTAATTTTGCTACTCTTGTTTGGCTATGACTTTGTGTAGTAACGATGTAGATTTAACTTGGTTTTTCAATGAGATTCGTTGTTGTTGTGTATAATCTTCTCCTGATTATCTCCACTTCAGCTAACAAACTGAGATCCTCTTGGACTTGTTCCTCAGGACTTGTTCCTCAACATGCCCCACACCCACCCAGAAAAAAAAAAAAAAAAAAAAAAAAAAAAAGAAGAAGAAGAAAGAAAGAAAAATTCAACTAGAGTTCATTAACTCAAATGATCAGCTGGAAAACATCTTCACAAAAGCCGTTTTAACAAACAAGCTGCAAAATTTTAAAAATTTCTTTCAAATTACAAATTAAGCTGGGATATTGATTTCTTTCGGATTACAGATTAAGCAGGGCTATTGCTATTTTACAAATCCATAAGTCAATTTTAGCAGCCAACAGCCACCATTTCAAAGCCTCCATTGCTGAGCAACCTAGCCACCATTGTTGTCATTTTGAAAGCTTTTATAATTATTACTTTATAGCTTTTTTTTTAGTTTTAGATTGTGGCTACAAATGGATAACTTGTGATCAGTTTAGTGCGTGGCAAATCTAGTAAAAAAGTCTTTAGAGTGAGAGAAAAAAAAAAACGTAAGTTTTCAAAATATTGTAACTCTAGTTTTTTTAATATATTAGAGTTTGTGGCTTCAATTTATCCTAAAACCATAATTAATTGGCTCTAAGCATTTGAAATCTGGATGTGGAAATTGGCTTCGTGAGCAAGTGAGCAGACCAATCTTTCCTAGAAATAAAATGAACTGCAAGTTTGTTTTGAACAATATGATCTTGGACAAAATGGAAATCAAGTTCAATGTGCTTCATCCTAGAATTAAACACCTTTGACGAGCACATGAATAAGTACACTGATATATTTTAACATATTAAAGATTAACTTGAACCATTCACTTTCTTCCATATTGTTCTGACATATCATGATAATCACCTATACAAACTCTCTCCTAGAATAGAGAATGTTACAGTTAGCATTGCACGAGAGCTAGTGTACTTGTATAGAGATTGCAGTATGAGAATTTTGTATTTCGATATAAAGTCTCACAACATTCTCCTAGATGAAAACTTTTGCCCCCAAAATATTTGATTTTGACCTTGCTAAGCTTTATCACAAGAAAGAGAGCACCGTATCAATGTTGGGCACGAGTGAGACTGCCAGATACATTGCACCGGAGGTGTTATCTAGATCATTTGGCGAAGTCTTTTTCACAAATCTAATGTTTATGGCTATGGAATGCTGGTCCTTGAAATGACTGGAGCACGACAGAGCGACGGCGTAGCTCAAACAAGTGAAATGTATGTTCCACACTGGATTTTTGAGCGTCTCGAAAGCAAAGAGGATCTAAAACTCCACGGTGTCTTAACCAGAGAGGATGAATTAGCTACCAGGAAGATGATCTTAGTGAGCTTGTGGTGCATTCAGACAAACCCATCAGATCGGCCATCAATGAGTAAGGTATTGGAGATGTGGGAAGCAAGTCCTGATGAATCCTGGCAAATTCTCCCAGAGCCTTTCCTCTGTTCTCCTACGAGGTTTGAACCATTAGCCCCAGAAGCTGCCAATTCAACAACGAATGTGGCGGCAGAAATATCCCTTTTTTTTTTCCTTTGAAAGGAACGGCAGAAATGCCAGAGTCTTCATTGATTGGGGAAGATAAGAGTACCAATGTAGAATGGTTCTGGACCTGAAATTTTGAAAAAGCAAAACTGGTATAGTTAATGTATATTCCGCTAAATATTCTTTATATGCAGAAGTCAACAATAACTTCCAAGATTTTTAAGTACTGTATAAAGTTTGTTCTTGCAAAATTTTTTTATGGCAATGTTAATTTCAGAATAATTTCTGTGTGATTCCCTTGACATTTGATTAGGAAAGCCTTAAGGATTGAAATTTCAGTATATATGATAGGTATTAGTTAATATTATACAATTATACAAAAAAAGTGAGGGCTAAGCAATGTCAGATATGTTTTTTTTTTTTTTTTTTTTTTTTTTTTTGTGGAGGATGACAAGTGTTGTATTTTTTATTATTTTTTTATAAATTTATGGTAGATTATTTAATATACTGTTATTAGGGGTATTGAAAGTTTTTTTTTTTTTTTTTGCATTAAATCTTATTTTTACATCAATATTTTCAAAAATTGTTACAATCCGGCATCCGTTTCACTTTCATATTATTGTTTTTTCTCCGCCAGTTTTTGTTTTTATTTATTTTTTTTAAGAATCTACGTATATTAAATTATTATTATTATTTTTTGTTGTAAATCTATAGTGAATTATTTTGATGACGTGGATATTTTTTGACAAGCAAGGATGTGGATATTTGAAATGTATCTTTTTATTTTTTGGTATTTAACACTACGGCTCCGATTATTTAATGTAAATATATATTTTTCAAAAATATTTAACGTTGAAACAAATGGAACCTAAAGGTTTTACATTAAACTAATGTTGATCCACGTAATGTACGAAGTTGAATAATATTTTTTATGGACAAAACATAATTTTTAAATACATTACAAATATTTTAACAAAATTGTATAATTTCATAAGATAGTTAAGAGTTATTTTTTATATTTATATCTTTTATTTGTGTCAATGTTTGTTAATCGATAGAGTTGATTATAGTCGAGTTTACATATAAACATTAAAAATTTATATTTTACTAAATCTCAATTCTATCCGATTCAATATTAAAAAATAAGATTTGCTCAAGAATATATATTAAATCATAAACTTATCTAATTAACCTGTTTTTTTTTTTTTTAAGCTCTTTGTTAATTTAAATATACATTTTTTTAATTCTTAACTCATTTGCATTTAGCTAGAAATACTATTAATCTTAATTATATTAATCAGTTAAAAATTATCGCTAGAAATTTTTCTACAAAATAAATTATTCCCAAGTTTAAATAATATTTTGAATTTATTTTTATGTTTTAAAATTTAAGATATACATTTTCTATTTTTTTTAAGTTTTTAAACAAAATATTTTCTCTTTTTGATTGTATTTTATTTGAAATATATAAATTTTATAACTATATTCAATTTATAAGTAAGTGGATTCATTTTTGAAACTCATAAATTTAATTTATATGAAATTTACAAGCAAGTGTATCTTTTTTCGCAACCCATGCAAGTGGGTCCCCTTTAAAAATTTATGAGTTTTTTATATTTATTAAATATATGCCACTATTCTAGTATTTTTATTGGTAAAAGAAAAAGTAAAGTTGTAATATTTTAATAATATAAGACAAGTAAACAAAAGTTTTGTAAATGAAAACAGAGAAAGAGAAGAAGAGGGAATAAATGAATTTAAAAAATAATTGAAAAAATCTATGAAAAACGAAAAAATAGAATGGCATGCCATATGAGATTGGAATGAACAATAAAAGAAGAGAGAAAATACATCATTTTAATATTATAGATAGATAGATAAATAATATATATTAATAAAAATAACTCCAATATTGAATATTATTAATCAGTTAAGAATTGTCAACTTGACATTTAAATTTAAAATTAGAAACTTTTCAAAAAAACAAAATTATTGCCAAGCTAAGATAATATTTTGGCATTTTTTGTGTTTTTAAATTTAAGATATAATAATAGTTATTATTTTAAAAAAAATTATATTTTTTAAAATTTGATTAATATGTAATTATTTTTAAATATTTTTCTCACCCAAATTAATTGTTTAGCAAATTTACAACTACAATGAACCAAATGACAAATTTTATTTAAGAAACTCATGAGTTCATTTTATATTGTAAACATACCACAACTATAGTGATTTTATAGAGAAAAAAATAAAAAATAAAATTGCAATCATCTACTGATGTGGGACAAAAAAAAAATATTTTATGAATAAGAACAAAAAGTATAAAAAATGAAAAAATTGTATTTGATTCAAAGTTTTGTAAAAATAAAAAATAGAATAGTAAATATGGAGAGTGACACACAAGATTTAATAATAACTTTTATTTATTTTATAAAAAAATAGCTTAAATTAAAAATATTATTATCAATTGTACGTTGTACTTTATAAAAAAATATAGTTAACTATACCAATTTAAATTTAAACTTAAAATTTAGAAAAAAAAAATCACTCTCCAAATATTAATTTTTTCGATGACCTGTTAAAAAGAAAAAAAGTAGAACGATGAATATAGAGTGTACCATATAAGATTTGATAATAAATTTTTAATTAGTTTTATAAAATAACTCAAATAAAAAATATTATTATTAATCAAATGTCCTTTTATGAGATAAAACAAACATAGTCAATGCCACTAATTTAAATTTAAAATTAAAATTTAGAAAAATAACTACTCCTAAATTTAATTAATATTCATTTTTTTTATAGTTTTATGTCAAAAATATTAAGGGTCGTTATGAGAAAAAATTTAATTATTTTTAATTTTTATTTGTATTTTTAATTTAATTACTAATATATTTAACATATAAAATTTTACAACTATATTGAATTTATAAGCAAGTGGTTCCTCTTTTGGAACCTCTCAGTTCAATCATACAAAATTTATAAGTAATTGGATCCCCTTTTCGGGACCTGACAAAGTGGGTCTCTTTTCAAAACTTATGAATGGATCTACATTTATTAAAATTACATGATACAACTCTAGTACTTTTATAGGTCAAAGAAAGTAAAGTTGTAATTTTTTGACGATGTGGGATAAAGAAATAAAAATTTTGTGAATTAGAAAAAAAAAAAAGAAGAAAAAAGAAGAGGGAAGGAAGGAAATTAAAAAATAATTCAAATTCTATAAAAAAAGTGAAATGAAGATTAAAAAGGCATGCCATCTAAGATTAGAGTGAAGGTGAAGAAGAGATAAAATACATTGTTTTAATATTATATTATATATGTTGCATAAGTTTATTTTTCATCCATTCATAAATTTAAATATATTGCAAAAATTCACATCTTTTTTTTTGTAAGTAAAAAAAAAAAATCACAACATTTAATTAATAATTATGGTAATAGATGAGTAATGTAGAAGCCTCAACAGAAACGGAGTTAAATGTGGGACGGATTTGGCGCTTCTCCAATCCACTAATAGAATGGAATTTTTAATTAATTTGTTGTCTGATGCCTTATATTTATTTTAAAATAATTCACTAACACTTTTAATTCTAAGTAAATTTTAATATTCACCAAAATTACATAGTTTTGCATGAAAAATTTCAACAATTTAATTATTTAAATTAATTAACCAAACAAACTGGGGTCCATTAATGTTGCCGTCTCATTTGGGCTCGCGTCTTCTGGTTTGTTTCGTCATAATATTGGTTTCATTAACCTTTGCACTATGAGTCTCTTTTGCCTTTTTGTTTTATTAATGCTATAAATTATACAGCGCCTAGATGATACTGGACAATGTTTGATTGAAAGATTGAATGATGGGGTATAAGTAATACCAGGAGATAATTTATGAGATTAGATATAATATGAGATTATTTTTTTATGTGGAATTATTTTTTTAGTATTTGATTCGTGGGATATAAAATGGGATAAAATATGTAATTTAACATAGATGTAATGAAAAATAATTTTAAATTTTTAAATTTTGATGAAAAACAAATCTGGAGGTGGGGCACAAGTAACACCACACCCCCATAGTATTGCTTATTTGGGGTATAAGCAATCTCATGGTAATAAGGCTCGCTTTGGTAACCAAAAAAGCTAGTCACAAAAAATTTAACTTTTTTCTCTTTTAAGGAAGCCAAGATAGTTAACTTTTTTGCCCTAACTTATACAATAAATTTATATTTTAACATCTGTGCCCTTGATATTTTACGCTATCTTCCAAAACTACCCTTGAACACAAAAAGGCCCTAGGTTCTCATATATCTATTACTAGAAGGGGTCGACCCCATCAGGAAAATGAGTCAACCCCATTTGTTAGTTTAAGAATTCACATGTTTATTACTAAAAGGAGTCGACCATTTTTCCTGATAGGGTCAATCTTATTTATCAGTTTAAAGATTCACATGACTACAATGTCTGAGAAATGATAATTTTGTAATTTAAAAATAATCCAATAATTAGCTGTTACAGTTTCTAAGAAGTAGTTGCTAGCTGAAACGTTCCCAAACGAAGCCTAATAACTCCCCCACTTTTTCTAACCCAACATGAGATTAACGTGGGTCCCATAAACATATGCTCCAATCCCAAATTTTAATCTCGAAAATAAATGTGGCCTTAGAGTATTATTTTAGAAATTATTTTTAAAAAAAAGAGTTAGACAAGAAATTAGTTTTTAAATTAAATGAGGCATCAATTAATAGCACGTTAAGAAAAGAAGAAAAATAAAATTTCAAATGTATATTATCATTTGAATAATTTGAAAAATATACAAAAATAAAAGATATTCATCATTAATTTAATTGTTGAATCTCATAAATTCTTTTATTATTATTTATCATTCTAAATTAAACAAGAATTATAATTTAAATTGTATTTTCTTTTTTTTTTTATTAGTACAATATCATGTTGCCAATTCCAAGCTGAGGGTTGCTCCATACTAAACTGACAAGGCAAACTACACACGCAATCACATCTAAGTCAGAACCTGGTGGCCTCCATCCAAGTAAAGTAGAAATAAAGACTGGGCTCTAGGGGATTGGACCCAGTAATTAGTAATAGTAGGAAACAAATTATATTTTTAAAATAAATAAGAACAAAAGTTAAAAAAAAGTGCAAGTGAAATTTTAATAATAATGAAATGAAAATAAAATTTATAAGTAAAAAAGATAAAATTAATAAAATTTTATATAATATTTTAAATTAATAAGAACAACTATCCTCACTAATCTTTAGCGGTCCACCCAAGCGGGGCCCTCGATCTGCAAATCAGAATGGCTTCTGGGTCAAACTATTAAAATTTTTTAAAAGAATTTAAAGCCCCAAACGGAGCCAGTTGGCACCAAATAATAGAAAACGAAAGGTCACGTCTTTTTCCTAACTTGGCGGGCCGACCAGAGCGACTTATAAGATGGTTCATTGACCATTAATGATTTGCAGATATAACACGTTGGGATATTTTTAGTAATTATATTTTACCTTTCATACGCTTTTTACAAGTTGAGTAAATATTGTATGATTTGTGAATGTCACACATGTCTCAAATCTAATGAGACACTGCCAATCTGAAAGTACTTTATTTACTTTTTAACCATTAGCTATTGCCCCGGTGAGACAAACACGTCCGACACTTGCGCGAGAGCTGCTACGCCGGAGTCGTCCCCGACACCGGGTTCGTCCCCGACACCGGGTTTGTTATCTCTCTCTGTTTTCATAAAATTTCATTAGGGAAGTAAAAAGTCCCACTGCTGTAGCTTGATGTGGGGCACAAGGAGGTAGAATTTTTGGAGTTTTGGTGGGTGTTAAATATTAAAAGAGATTGAAAGTGGCAATAAAAGTAAATAATTATTTTTGAATTAATTTGGATCGACATGCTCAATCTCAAATTTGATCTGAATAAACATGTTTAATTCTTTTTTATTTTAAATTTAAAAAAAAAAGACATAACATAAATAAATTTAGTAGTCTCAATTTAGAATATCCATGTTATATAAAACTGCATCTGTATATTATACAAAAATATTAAAAGAATGTCATTAAATTATATATTTATTGAATTTTGTTACTTATTCACATAATTCCGATCAAAATTTCTTGTATCTTTTGGTCATTTGTTTTTTTTTAGTGCATAGCATTGCTGTATGCACATAGGTACGACAGCTGAATTATTTTATAATTTTCATGAAATGCAAATTCTGTCTACAAGAGTTTGTTTGGGGCGATATAAAACGCTAAAAAATTTTAAAAATCTCTAAAAATTATTTACTTTTTATTTTACTACATGAATCACATACCACCAAATTATCTCACTTTATTTCACTTTTTGTCACTCTAAAACACCAACTAATCACTCAAATTATCAGCTCTCGTCATTTCTTCCTAATCATCCTAATTATATTATGCCATATCCCAGCATATTCAGGAGCCTATGATGAGCAATACACGAACTGCAGTCGACTGTTTCAGTGTGGAAATCTGTCGAACATTGGGTATCCTTTCTGGGGAGGGGACAGACTAAGCTACTGCGGTGACTCAAGTTTTGGGCTAACTTGCGTAAGTAATGTCCCGGAGATCACAATTGAGTCCATAACATACAGAGTCCTTGCAATAGATAACACCTCACGGGTTCTCACCGTCGCTAGGAACGATTACTGGAACACCGTGTGTCCGACACAGTATCTTAACGCCTCCCTGGGTACGACCCCTTTCAGCTATGAATCAGACTCCCAGGAGGAAATGATGCTCTACTATGATTGTCAGATACTTTCCAGCAACATACAAATTCCGAATGAGTTCAATTGCACGAAAAGCAGTAGCAACAGTACCGGTATTTTTGCGTTTAGCGGTCTCCAGTCCTCCTACTCCTATAATAGTCAATTGGTTTCTTGCAATACTAGTGTCAGTGTTCAAGTTAATAAGACAAAGGCCGAGGCTTTGGCAAGTGCTTCAACTGTGATAAACGAGACGCAAATTAGGCAACTTCTTGACACCGGTTTTGGGCTGCAGTGGGAAGCAAACGACACTAATTGTGAGCGGTGTGCCAAGTCGGGTGGGCGATGTGGGTCTAATTCAAGTTCTGGTTCTAATTCTAGTTCGTTTGTTTGCCGTTGCTCAGATCGACCTTATGCACTTACCTGCGGCAACATAACTGTGAAAGGTACGTGCCTCTCCAATCATAAACTTGTTTCATAATTAGATTCCAACTTCCATGCATAGTTCCAAGTTTCCAGACACGAAAAACTTTTGGGGATTCGGGGGCCGTGACTTGCGATGTTGGATTAGGGTCTAGATATATTTAACTTCTTTTAACAGTCTTAAAGTTATGTCAACCTCTTCTTTTCAAACTTTTGATTCTTTTCAAACTTTTGAGCCTCGGAATTTGTGTCAAGCTGGATTATAATTCACCCAAATTAATATGAAAAGAAAGGCTCCATCACATTGGATTGGGACCGTTAAATTTTAATCTAACAGTTTAAATATATTTATATTATTTTAATTTAAAAAAATATAAATGTATCTGAATCGTTAGATTAAAGTCAGCGATACCGATTGTTTTGTCCTCTCCCCCAAATCTAATTAATATTTCGTGAATCAATTACTCATTGGTTTTAAGTTAATAGTTCTAGGTGAGTAACTAATCACTCTTGGAATGTATTTGGATTAAGAATAATAGAAAAGAGGGAAAATTTGAAAGAAATATAAATCTCAATTGCATATTATTTGAATGAATTAAAAAATAGAAGACTTACGTTAATAAATTAGTTTCTTAATTCAATTATTTTAATTTCTTAAATTTTATGGGTTTTGCCTATATCTTCCAAAACATAAAACAAATATGAGAATTAATTTTAAATTATTTTTTCGTTGACAAACCCTTAACCCAAACACACCCTCAAAGTTTAACCAAGTAAAATTGTGAAAGAATGTGAAGAGATAGAATTTATTGAAAACGGATAGATTGTTGGAATTACATACGTCTGTTCAAAGTTACTTTGTCTCCAAGGCTCGATCATGTCTAACAAACCCTCAAAAGACTTTTCCCCATTTCAATTTTTATTTGCCATAATGTTTTTCTTACTTTCATATGTGAATTGTATCCAAATTGAGTCAAATTAAAATGTTCTTTATCATTTCAGACAGCAAAAAAATTGCACAAATCACCTATATATTATTATTATGCTCAAACATGCGAAGATACGTAGATATCTTGTATTTTGCAGTTAAAGAAAAATTAAGATATAGAGAGTCACCTCCTCTATGTTAAAAATTAACATGCAAGGATATTGTCTAGTTCTAAGCCATTTCTATTAACTGTTAATGGTTCCCCCGGATAAATGTAAGATCAACTTGCAACAATCACTTTATTATCTCAATGTTTTTTTTTTTTTTTTTTAATGCTGTGGCTGTGTAATACGATAATCTTACTTGAATATTATAATGCACCAGAGATGTTGTAGCATTCTTTATTACATAGGGAAGTTGTCACTAATTTTATAATTGCCTTGCAGTTTCAGGATCACCCAAAGGGCTTTTTCATCCGTGGTATAAAATCGTTACAGGTAAGATGAGAACAAAAAAAGAACTCTCTATTCTTATCTGTTCATGGTCGATAATAATAATAATAATAATAATAATAATAATAATAATAATAATTCTATTTGTACTCCACAAATGAATTTTTGCACTTCACTTTATTTTTTTATTAAATAAAATTACACAATTACCCTCATTTTTTTAGAAAGATATTTATAACATTAAAATTATATAACATATCTAATTAGAAGAACGAGGATAGTTGTGTAATTTTATTTAATGAAAAAATAAAATAGAGTACAAGAATCTATTTATAGAATACAAATAATAATAACAACAACAACAACAACAACAACAATAATAATAATAATAAAAGATCTTTATCACCTATTTTTCCAAAGAGGTCTCTTTTCTAGCTCAACCCCTATAGATCATCATCATAAGCTCCTTTAGGCTGTGTATGCATCAAGGATTTGTCAATGGATATAAAATTAAAATCCCTTTTCTTTTTTATTTTATGATGAAAAATGAAAGGAAAAAGTCATGGGATTAGAAAAATAAAAAATAATAAATTAGAAAACTAATTTACTAATTAATGCACTTATTTTATCATTATTTTTAAGTCTAATCAAATAAAGACGTGTGTTTGAGATTTTACATTTACTTACTATTTTCTTTACTTTTATTTTTCTTTTCCTTTTCCATTCTATTTTCTTTGCCCCCCTTCCCCAAATCAAAGCCTCACTCCAAACACATCTTTTGTGAAAAGTTCTTTAGCTTACTCGATTTGCTAATCACATTGACTGACCACATCAATTCTTTATGTATAATGTAGGTGTCTCAGCTAGTGCTTTTGCAATTATAATCTTAATTATCACAATCTACTGCCTTGAAAGGAAGGGCATATTATCAGTTAATGTGATGGCCTTTCGTAAAAATGCAAGATTGGAAGATCAAAATGTGAAAGCATTTATTAGGCAATATGGATCCCTTGCTCCAAAACAGTACAAGTACTCGGATATTAATAAGATGACCGATGCGTTCAAAGAAAAGTTGGGTGAAGGAGGGTATGGAATTGTGTACAAAGGAAAGCTGCCTAATGGTGGTCTCGTGGCAGTGAAGATCCTAAGTGATACAAAGGGAAATGGTGAAGAGTTCATTAATGAAGTCGCTAGCATTAGTAGAACTTCCCATGTCAATGTAGTCGCTCTTTTGGGTTTTTGTTTCGAGAGGAATAGAAGAGCTCTTATTTATGAATTTGTGGCCAAAGGATCATTGGACAAGTTCATTTACAATGATGAATCTCTGGAATGGAAAACTTTGTATCAAATTGCAGTTGGCACTGCACGAGGTTTAGAGTACTTGCACAGAGGATGTAGCACCAGAATTGTGCATTTTGATATTAAGCCACACAATATTCTGTTAGATGAAGATTTTTGTCCAAAAATTTCTGATTTCGGCCTTGCTAAACTGTGTCAAAGGAAGCAGAGTATCATGTCAATGTTGGGTGCTAGGGGGACTCCTGGATATATTGCTCCAGAAGTGTTTTCTAGAGTATTTGGCGGAGTCTCTCATAAATCAGATGTCTATAGCTATGGAATGTTAGTTCTTGAAATTATTGGAGCACGAGAGAACCCTGGAATAGTCCAAACAAGTGAAGTATATTTTCCGCAATGGATCTATGAGCACCTTGAACATGGTAAGGATCTAAGACTTGTCAGAATCACCACCAGGGAGGAGGAAGAAACTGCGAGGAAGATGATCTTGGTGGGTTTGTGGTGCATTCAGACCTTTCCATCAGACCGACCGCCAATGAGTAAGGTGCTTGAGATGTTGGAAGGAAGCCTCGAGTCCTTGCAAATTCCGCCGAAGCCTTCCTTTTTTTCTCCTTCAAGATTGCAAACATCTGCCCGTGACTCTTCGTCATCAGCTATGGATTTGGTGGTGGAAATGTCAGAAAGTAATCCTTCAAGCTTCCAAGTTCCACCAAAACAGCTCCAGTTCTCTACTGCAAGGTCTGGTCAGTTAGCTTCTTCCCAGACATCGACATAAATTTTTGGAAAAATATCAAGGCTTCTTTGTTCAAGAAGAAGAAGGAAGTGTATAATAATGAACAGTTCAGTAACATCTTCGTGTTTTTCGGCTTCTAAATGATTGTCTTTCATAGAGCATGTCACGAAGCTCCCTCTCAAAACTAAAAGAAAACATTGATAATAGTCTACCTTGAGGACTGTGACTAAGGGCTCCCTAACTAATGATATCTCCTAACTAAATAGGATTATAATCAATTATTAATTTAATTCGAGCAACATATACAAAAATCGCAACTAATAGATGCATAACAGACCAAGTGCAGTCCTTCTACAATCTGTTTACAAAAGTTTGAAATCAGAGAGCGCTCAATTCTCTATCAGGATCAAATCTTATCCTGATTATCTCCATTTCAGCTAACAAACTGAGATCTTCTTGGACTTCTTCCTCAGCATGCCCCCGCAATCAAAACCAGACGTTGGAGGCTGTGGCGTTGAGCTTGGATCTAAGCATTTGAAATCTAGATGTGGAAACCGGCTTGTTGAGCAAGTCAGCAAATTGATCTTTGCTGGAAACGAAACGAAATGAACCGCAAGCTTGTTTTGAACAACATGATCTCAGACAAAATGGAAATCAATTTTAATGTGCTTCATCCAAGAATTAAAAACCTTTGACGAGCACATAACTAGGTCACTTGACGTATCATCTACACCTATACATTTTAACATATTGAAGATTAACTCAAAACGTTCACTTTCTACCACAATGCTCTGACATATGATAATCTCCCTATAATATTACAGATATAAGTTTGAATCATAGCAGCCACCCTTTTTTTTGTTTTAAACACAACCCAATATTGCGTTTTATATTGTAGGATGGTCTATTAGGAACTTCACAATCATACCACGTATCAGAACAAGGACACCATTACTCTTTTTTGCTCCTAACATTTCAGGAAACTTAATTAGGAATGGGAAGCCAATCTGTTCATAGTGGCAATGAAAGAAACAGAGATTTTTCATCCTTCCTCAATTACCCTTAGGCCTTCTAAATATAGTATGTAACTTATTCCTAAAAATTAAGAATGCTTCTATGGATTTGTCGGACAGTATGGATACACATCCGTATATGGTTTATTACTTGTAACATTTATTTTTCTTTTCTTTCTTTTTTTTTTTTTTTAAAATATACACATCACCTGGATTCATCCCTCTTAGTTTGATGTTGGTTTTAAACCACTGCTTATCACCTCAGTGTTTAATTTATATACGCAGCTGTTCTGACTTCGACTCTGATTATAGAACTCTTGAAATCTGCTGCCTCATCAAGTCGGTAGTCAAAGCAGTGTCCTTCTGCAAGAAGGGAAGATAGGAAGATTAAAATGTGTAAGCATTCGTAAGGAAATAAGAATCTCTTGATCCAAAGCAGTGCACTGCACGTATTCAGATATTAATAAGATGAGCAATTCATTCAAAGAAAAACTGGGCGAGAGAGGGTATTGAGCTGTGTCAAAAGGAAAGTTGCCTGATGGCCGCCTTGTTGGCTTGTTGGCAGTGAAGGTCCTAAGATTTGAAAGTGAAATTCGCGTGAATGAGATATTGAATTTGTGACCTCTTTGTTAAGTAGCTCGCAACTTCTAACAACTGGGTTGACAATAAACTACCCCTAGAATAGATGCCAAGAAGTTTGACAATTGCTCCATTATTTGCCCTAGTCGCATAGGAAAAACCTACACCATTACGGGTTCGTTTGAAGTAAACAAAAGTAAGATAAAATGAAATAAAGTGAGATAACTTGTTAATTCGTAATTCATGTGATAAAATGAAAGGTGAATAATTTTTAAAAATTTTTAACATTTTTCACCAATTTTCAAAAATTTTTCTCACTCCGAGCGAAACTACTTTCCCTGAGATATTTGAATCCGATATTAGTAAACAAACAAACAAAGAAAACATTTTTCTTCTGGACTTCAGCTTCGGAAAATTAATAAAAGTGGACCCCAGGTCAGTTGCCGACGAGGTCAATGGCAATAACTTTCATTTTACGGAAAAAAAAAATGAAATAGCTCAACTTTGTTGACAGAGAATCAGCAGCTTAGGAATTAGGAAAATTAACCCCAAAACCACCCAAACAGGATTGACTTGAAATATTTCTACTTTCAAGTTGCGTTCGCTCCCATTCCAATTGCAATTCCAATTCCATTTCCATAGCTTTCCATAAGCCTATCATCCTCCTCAAAATTGAAAGTCAATTAACTCCTCCAAATGGTTCACCAACCATTTTCATCTCCCCATCTTGTTCACCTGAGCTTCAACATTATTTTTCTAGTTCTTCCTGCAGCAGCAACTCTGTCACCGCCCACCGATGAGCGGTACATTAACTGTCGCCGCCAATTCGAGTGCAGAAACAAACCCAATATCACCTACCCCTTCTGGGGGAACCCCCAACCCTACTACTGCGGCCTTCCAGAGTTCAGGCTAGACTGCCATGGCGGCCTCACTGTAATTCAGATCATGTCCCAAAAGTACCGGGTTTTGAAGATCGATCACGAAAACCATATTCTGAGGCTAGCCAGATTAGATTTATACAATAGCACATGTCCTTCAATATTCACCAACACTAGTTTGACTTACATCTTCAGTTACACCCCCAATTTCGGCAACGTGACCCTCTTCTACAATTGCTCCTCTGTGAGCCCAGCACTAGCCCCCAATAAATTCACCTGTCGCAGGAACAACAGTGCCTCGGTTGAGAATGGCTATTTCACCGTTGGTTCCATTCCAACTGACGGAGACCTTGGAGGAAATTGCCAAGTCAGCGTCTCCGTCCCGGTGAGTCAATCGGCGGTGCCGGCGCTGAGAGAAAACTCGACGTCTCTGAATCAAGCTCTGAACGACGGGTTTGAAGTGCATTGGATCATAGACTACACTCCGTGCTCAGAATGCATCGCATCCGGCGGCCGATGTGGTTACAACACTAGTTTCTTCCAGCCTATATGCTTTTGCCCCGATCGATCTTATCTACTGAGATGCCCAGATGCTACGAATCGAGGTAAATTAATTCCCCTTTTTGTTAATTCTTTCAATATTCACAAGGACTAATCACTTGTACCGAATAATAGTGGTAATGCTGCCTCGTTTTGGTTTCATTTCTTCAGAAATCAGAATCTTGGAAATCAGAATCTTGGGTTCTGATTTCTAAATCATTGGGAGATCTGCACCATTAAATGATTTGGACCATTAAATGATCATTAAATTATTTGAAAGAAATCAAGTTAAATTAGAGCCATTAAATCTTTTGTAGAAAATCAAGATTACATTTCAATCCTTCATTTTTGTACTGTAGTCTATGTGTGCATTTATCCACTGCAACCACCTGACCCCTGAATCTTGGCTTGGCACTAGAGCATCTATTTTAATTTGAGCTAAAAATTTGTCTACCAAGCCAACAATCCAATTGTTGACATAATCTGATCCTCCATTTTTACCTCCCATGGTTTCGGTTTTGTTCCAGGTAGCAGCAAGTCCGATATAGGGAATCAGTTACTTAGAGGTATATCACAAAACTAGTCCTCGGATAGCTTCATTTTTCAACTTATCAATATGTTTTAAGAGACCTACGTGAACTTTTATGCATACCTGAACTAACAAAGATTCATGCCTCTCCTCTACCATATTGGGTTTTGCCAACAGCTGCTTTCACATTTGGAGTTTGCACCTTATTAGCGGCGGCCATTCTGTTCTGTTGCCTAAGAGGGAAATCCGCATTTAAATCAATAGCTCTCTGGAAGAAGGGAAAGAACAATGTCCAGAATTTAGAGGCTTTTCTGGAGAAATGCGGGTCGTTGGCTCCAAAACAGTATAGCTATCCAGAGATAAAGAAAATGACAGACTCCTTCAAGGACAAATTAGGCCAAGGAGGCTATGGGAGCGTGTACAAGGGAAAGCTACGCGATGGCAGCCTAGTGGCGGTGAAGGTCTTGGGCGAGTCCAAAGGCAACGGAGAAGAGTTTGTCAACGAGGTTTCGAGCATTAGCAAGACTTCACACGTAAACATAGTGACACTTGTTGGGTTCTGCTTTGACGGATCCAAAAGAGCGCTCATCTACGAGTTCATGCCCAATGGATCACTTGACAAGTACATTTACGATGAGAACCAGGTGAGGGGACCTAACCACCCTTTAGGATTGGAAAGAATTTACAACATTGCAATTGGGATTGCTTATGGCCTAGAGTACTTGCACCGAGGCTGCAGCACAAGGATTCTTCATCTTGATATAAAGCCTCAAAACATCCTTCTGGACCAAGACTTTATTCCAAGGATCTCTGATTTTGGACTTGCCAAACTATTTCCTAGAAAAGAGAGCAAACTATCAATGTTGGGAGCAAGAGGAACTGTGGGGTACATAGCGCCGGAAGTGTTCTCAAGGAATTTCGGAGTAGTCTCGCATAAGGCTGATGTTTATAGCTACGGAATGATGATTCTAGAAATGGTAGGAGGAAGAAGGAACGCAGATGCAGGATTTGAACGCAGTAGTCAAACGTTTTTTCCACATTGGATTCATAAGCACCTCGAGCAGGAAGAGGAGCTGAGATTGCAATGGTCTATGAATGAGAAAGAGGAAGAAGTTGCGAGGAAGATGATTTTAGTGGGTTTGTGGTGCATACAGACTGATCCAACAAATCGGCCTTCAATGGATGGGGTGGTGGATATGTTACAAGGGAACTGTGAAGCCATTCAGCTCCCACCCAAGCCTTTTCCTTCTTCTCCTGTCAGGCCACCGGCACGCACTTCAAACGCTGGCTCTCACGATGCTCTCTCCGACAAGGAGGTCATAAATTTGTGTCATCATTCGCAGCTGAGTAAATGTTAACTGTAAATATATATATACTGGACCTCGTTGCGCATGCATCAATTCTTTTGTCTTAATAATCAATAAAATTATTAAAAAAAACACACACACAACAAAACAAAAGTGTCTCAAACGACAAATAATAAGTAGCTAAGGTTATTTAAGTAAATTAGTAGGCAGTTAATAGATATTTAAGGTAGATAAAAATATAAATAGTTAAAATTACATAATTATGTGACAATTATGGAAAAATTAATTTTTAATACCATCGAAGTATAGTTAATTATAGGAAATTAAAGGATAAATGGTTCATTAAAAAAAAAAAAGAATTCACCAAATTTTAGTGTTTGGCCTGTAATAAAGTATGTGTATATATATTTATATATTAAGTTAACTGTAGATTTGTACCTATTAATCTCTCGCTCTTTAGCTCTTTCTTGCACGAGTCGGTGTCCTAGCAAAGCACTACAAGCCATCATCAGAATGGACTCACTTCTAAGAATACCACCCCCCACCCCCCCCAAAAAAAAAGAAAAAGATATTGGATGCCATGAAAAATCCCTCATCGTATGATTAATCTGCTATAGTGAAAGAAAAATAGTTGAATGATCATGGATAAAGGTACTGTAATATATATATATATATATAGCAGCCCTTGTCGGCAAGGCTCGCTTGATCAAAATGATCCTGATGAAATCATTTTCGACTAGGTATCAAATCTAGTCATTTTCCACGTGGCATTCTTGATGTTGAGTTTAATTCAAGTGCTGAGCAAATCCTTTGTTCAACTAGGATTTTTAATTAATTAGATAACTTGATTTCTAAATCTGAATAGAATTTAAATTGTTCAACACAATGACAGATGGATCCTCGGTCCACACTTGGAATTCCCCGAATCCTCCAAATGAAAAATCAAATTCACTCTTTTCTGGGTCTCTCAGAATCATGGTTTCTTGAAGTTTTCCAATGCGAGAGAAACTTTTTCATTATTTTCTTTTCCTCTGTGCTCACTTCATCCGTCAATGAGCAGTCAGCGGAGTTTTAACTTTCTTTCTTTGCCAACTCTGGAATGGGCTGTGGAGAAAAAAATGACCCTTTGTTGTGGACTTCTTACTACTAGTACGTACACAAATTATTGTAGTGATTTATAAACATAAGACGGCTTGAATCTATTACCATCTTGAATTTGCTACGGTAGACATAAGCCAATTCCTTCTCTTCCCTACTTACCCTTTTCTTCCTTCACTTCAAGTTCTAATTGAACTAGAATTATATCTGAAAAAAGAAGTTGGACATCAAGCCTCCAAGGCCACCGGTTTTCTTATTGGATCCCATTTTTTTTTCCTGAAAATTTAGTACATTTCATCGCAATTTCAACTTCAGAATCATTTGTTGAGTAACAAATTTCCTCACACAATCAATGTCAAATGACAACGTACTGCAAAATGAGTAATGCTATACAACTAGAACTTTCTACCAGAATATAGAACTAGAATGATGTGAATGTACATGCAACTCGCTTTTAAAAAGATAACCCACTAGATATAGTCCTTTTTCATTACATAAATATCATTGCCACATCATTTTTGTCGTACTTCTCAGTAAAACTTTCTAGAAGAATATATTTTCCCATGCAGGACATATAAAATTTACAATTTAGGACTCAGGAGTACACAAAGCACTAAGCCTAGGAAGGATTCAATATCCATATCCAAGTATGCAAAGATGCGCTAAAGGATTGCTAAAAGAACCAAGAACCCAAAACTCTCTGCATTTCTTTTCTAAAAACAACATCCGAACCACAAATCAGAAGAAGCTCCAACAGGGAACGCCAACTCAGAAAATCGAACCACTAAAGGCTATATATATATAGACTGACCAAGAACAAGGCGGTAGAGGAGCGGGCACATCACATCTTCTTAGACTCGTCATCTGCAGGATGACGAAGAGTTCCAAACATCCAGTCCATCCAAATTGTCATGTGGCCATAATTATGTCGGTATGTAATGTGGTGGATGGTGTGGTAGCCAGCACCCATTATAGGCCAAAGATTCGCGTCTATGCAGTCATGAATGTTTGCTGTCCATATGCCCTCCCCAAATATTAGGAATAAATGCCATTTGAAATGCATTGGCACCAGGAATAGTGCTATGATATGCGGCATCGCCTGCAGTATCCCATCCAGGGGGTGCAATGCCAAACCTGATACAAAAGGAGAACCCCCCCATTCATTAGTGCACTTAGATATATAGACAAGGCCTTCAACTATGAAGATTGTCAGAAAATAGAAGTCATGAAGAGATGTCATGTTTTAACAGCAACTTGAGCAAATCCACCCTTTAGACAAGCTGTTGCCTCCGGGCGCTGAGTCGTGAGGGAATAATCACCCAATGAGATACTAGAAAACATGAAGTACAAGAATTCTTAAACCTAAGAATGGTCCTACAGTGTATACAGTGTGTTGTATTTTATCTAATTTCTGTCAGAAGACTCTTTCCAGATTCCGCATGGGATGATGAAGGCAAAGACCAACGCCCCCCCCCCCCCAAAAAAAAAAAAAAAAAAACAGGAGGTCCTTGACCAAAGTCCATATTTTCATGCATTTTCCAATTTCAGTCGAATCACTTGAATTTTAGGCCTAAGCTAATATGGAAAGGCAAAAATCCAGAATGAGGCCCACTGTTAGATCTTTCAAAAACAAGTCTAACCATCTTAGGTGAAGTAGAATGAAAAGTGCCGCAACAACCTGTCTTCAAACAAGTAGTATGTCAATTGGGTATTCAAAAGTTTCAGCTTTTTCCCACTTTTGCTGGTACTAAAGCTCCGTTGCTTTAATAGGGGTCATAGGGATCAGGGGACTTTTTTATGTTCCATTGAAGGTAGCAACTCCTATATTGAGTAAAGGGAATAAATAACGAAATCACACAGCATTACAAATATGAAATACCTGTTTGGCCAAACATCTCAAAACAAAAGGTCTTTTTTTTTTTTTTTTTTCGTGAGCTTGGAAAATGAAAAACCTCATAAACGTTCCACTAACGTGAGAGAAACAGCAAAAAAATTTAACATATATTTGATAATAATAGGAAATATAGACTAAATCTTATATAAAGAGCAGAGCACAAAAGTACAATTGGAAAGTAAATTGAATGAACAGGGTTCCAACTAAAAAAGATTTACAAAGGGTCCGTTTGGAGTACCGAAAAACACCAAAAAAACTCTAAAAAATTATATAATTTTCTACAAAACTTTTCCCACCTCGAACTCGTGAATCTTTATAAATTTCTAGAAATTTATATATATATATATATATATATATCTACAAATCCCAATAAATTTCTACAAATCCCAATAAAGTTTCTACAAATTCCAACAACATTTCTACAGATTTCAAAATTTTCTGACAGAAAAGTCAAAAAATTTCTGCCTAAATATGTTCAAATGGACAAAAATCCGTTTGAACAGAACTATTCTTTTCTATTTTTTATGGTTTGTGATATACACTCCAAACGCCAAAAAATAAGCTAAACCACATTTTATCTCAATTTTTATAACTCCAAACGCCACCAAAATATCAAAAGGGGTAAAATTAACGACATTATAAATAAAAAGCCGTTAAAGGATTCTTAAGGAGTGGAGAGAAGTGGTAATGGAGAGTGTGGCGGCGACCCAGGGATAGTAAGTAGTGGTGGCTAGCAATGGTGGCCTTGCTTCTCTCTCTCTCTCTCTCTCTCTCTCTCTCTCTCTCTCTCATGCTTCTCTATTTTTTTTCTCTCAATTTTTATAACTCCAAACGCCACCAAAATATCAAACAGGTAAAACTAACGACATTATAAATAAAGAGCTGTTAAAGGGTTCTTAAGGAGTGGAGAGAAGTGGTAATGGAGAGTGTGGCGGCGACCCAGGGAGAGTAGGTAGTGGTGGCTGGCGATGGTGGCCTTGCTTTTTTTTTTTCCCCTTCTCTCTCTCTCTCTCTCTCTCTCTCATTCCATGAGGGAATTAAAACGAGGAAAGCATTCCCACTTCATTTAGCCATGCCAAACAACAGAATAGGATGAAGGATGAATATGGGAATTCCATTCCTGCTCATCACCTCATACCAAATGTGACCTTAGTAGCAGAATTGGCAATATAAATGAAATCCTTCGTACATTTACAATAAATGAACCAATAATAATGCAAACCATGATGACAAACCTAGGAGGGCTAAACTAATGATTTTTCAAGCCAAACAATCCTTGGCTCGTTTAGTGCATCAACTTCTTTAAACCTTTTCTCTTAAACCTTTTCTCTTCTCTAAAATAAAGGAAAAAAAATATGAAAAATAGGCTTATATTAGCATCTCTATATCTTTTTGAATCTCTATTTAAGAGTATTTTTACAATGGTCCAACAAATTTGAGAGGCATTGTAGCATTGTATATTGTAGAAAATATAATGTAGAGAGATGTTTAATAGAGAATCTCTAAAATTGCTTTTTACTAAAACCCCATAAGAGGAACTGATGTAGATGCCCTTAACTAACAAAGTCAAAAAAGAAATTCAAACACTACTTTTTCAAATATGAAGATCAGTCCAAACAAGCTTGTTTATTGGCCAAGCCTAAGCTGTTTGTGAACAACTCCATTATTTGTGACCCTATCTTGGTACACTTCATAGTAAAACCTAAAATATATCACCACAATAAGCTAAATGAGAGGGATAGCCCATGGATGTTCTAGGTAAACAAAAATCCTAAAGTTAATCAAACATTAAAAATTCAAATGACTAGGTATAACCTGCTTAATGTCATTTAAGAAAGAAAGAAAGAATAATATTATGACCAATTAGATGATCAACCAGGGAAACAAGGTGAAATTTCTATCCTAGGGTATCAACCTCTCTCAAACAATCATCAATTATTCAAGAACACAATTTTTAGCAAGGAAAATCCTGTGCAAGCTTAATGGTGAAAAACCTCAAGTGTGATGCGTGTACTAACCAAAACTTTCACTATTGGCAATTTGATTATAAAACTTTGGAAACAACGAAACTCAGACATCTCTCTACCAAACCCTTTACACACACTGATCAAGAGGAACACCTTCACGAAGCCATAGCGAAGGACTGCAAAACTCCACCAACACGTGATGAAAAACCTCCATCAATACACGATGAAGATCACAAAAAAAGGGGATGAATTCCTTTTGATGGTTAACTGATGAGAGACTCTAATCATTAAGCTCATTGATGTGCTTGGCGATAGGGTACTTCAATTCAGGAAACCACCACTCACTCTCGCGAGGTACAAGAGAACTACTAGTGAGGCTCCCCGCTCTTTCCAACCTACATCCAGCAAGTACCCAGCAAAACTCTAAATTTTTTCCAGCAGGTTGATGCAGATTTCACCTCTGAACTTTTGACTAAAAAGAGCTTAATAACTTAAGCCTAAACACTTACCCTTTACCCTTATGTATAAGTACACAAGATTTCGGACTCTCTCGATCCAGCTCAAACAAGGATAGGAGTTTCCTAAATAATTACAAATCAACTATTCATAAATTCTATTAGTATTACAAATCAATAACAAACTGTTTTTTGGATAAGAAATCACAATCCTATTTGGTCAAAGAATTTGTCAACACAAGAATTTGACTTAACACAAGGGCCCAAGGGGAACAAATCAACCAAACACACAAGAAGAGATGGCAATATTTCCACAGTTCAACAACGAGACTACATTCACAGAAGATTGTTAAATTAAACTCTGCTACTTGTAAATAAAATCAGGTTACAAAAGCTTTTGACCTTTCAATCTCCCAACCACAAAACTCAATATTTCTTCACATAATCCTAATCATGCATCTAAGTGACTGTACATCTGTCAAATACACAAGATAAATCTCCCGACCAACTTGCCCAAACAAGATTGCTGCTGCATTCTTATTGTTTCTGCCAGATATTAAAGCAAATTTTTCAGACCTCATCCCAAGCAAGATGCATAACGTATGCATAAAAGATTGAAGCCTTTAATATGTGGAAGCTGACCAAACAGAATTTCTTGATATCATTTAAAAAAAAAAAAAACTTAAATCCACTTCACAACAATCTTTCCAGAGATCGCATATACATTGGCAGGCAGTCAAGCACGCTATCAACATATATACCATGTACAAGGCAAAAATCAAAACACCCAAAATTGAGGAAACTAAAATTTATACAACATACCTAGATCCTTAAATGTGTTCATTTACCCACACAAATATTAAAACTGAAACTGAGTAGAAAGAAGGAGTTACCAGCAAGTGGGGAAAGAGTATTTGGCTTGTTGTAGCTGTGATGTGTTGCATGAAGATACTTATAGAGAGGCTTTATGTCATGCAATGCCCTGTGCACCCAGTAAATCCCGACCTCCGCAATTATAAGGTAAACCATTAAATACACAAGAAAGGCAAGCAAACTGACATCAGTTATTCTTGGATAACACCTTGTCCAGCCACTTTCAATCATAAACTCCGTAAATGCTAGAAAAGCAGTGTACCATGGCATGGCCTTCATTGCAACAGATATTTGCAAAAGCATGGCATTAGTTGAAGGAATGGCATCTGCAACAGGAGCATTCAAAAGAGGAACAAATCTTCAATTTTTAAGCAGAAAAAACAAAGTATGGTTTACCATAATTCAACACAGAATACAGCAAAGTCAATTGGAAAAAAGTTTGCATCCCTTAACCAGTCTGATATTTATTCATACAACAAATCTAAGAGCCATATCTAATTCACTATGAAGAGACATTTCAGAAAGTTGTACAACACCTGTTAACAAACAGATGAAAAATAAGGTTACTTTCAAGATAATAATTTAATCATGAGTAAATACATAAGCAATTTAAGCAACGTAGCCCACACATTCATTTATTTATGGAGCTTATTGCTCTTGCATTCACTTAGTGTAAGTCTGTTCTTTCATTTCAGCAGCAGTGCAGGAGTAATCGTAAACTGTTTCTTACCCTATCTTTCACTAAGATGCTTTTTCTCTTTAAGGAGGAACTTATTTTGTCCAGGGATATACAGACAATGCAGGACCATTTTATTCAACATTTTAGCGTTATAAGTTAACATAGTTGACTACAGATATCAGCATTTGAATGTAACTATAACGCTACAGAAAAGGAAAGAGGCTAAATTATACGTTATTTTTATGGTATCAAATAAAGTCATATGGCAAGAGGCATATATTCATGCTAATATAGAAAAAATGAAATAAAATAAAATTTGAAGCAACGTGTATACTTTAAGTTGGAGGAGACAAAACAGTAACATCCGAAGGATCACCCCTTACTACCAATAATATTTGCCTAATTGCGCTGCAAACAAGTAAATTTCCGTGCAGGGGGCACAGATGGACGAAACGCTATCCAATCACACATTGAACCAAGATTCTTTCATCCTCCAAGACAAAAATATCCAATGGCATGTACAATTGAAAGTGAAAGCTACCAGCATGTTATGTCATGTGATAATAAATGAAAGAAATGCCTTTTCTACAGTAAGGAATTATGGATAACGTAGAACTCTGGAAAACGGGAGGACACGAAAAACATTCTTTTGGCTCACTACAACTTTTGCTGCTCGTATCTGCAGCTAATTGAACCACGAGTATGTAATATGGATAGATTTTCTTAGGGCACATTGACTATAAAGACTTTTCCATTGAGTTACCTAAACATTTGGTGTCAAAAGGCAAATAGATGTCATGTTAAAATAAAATCATCTGCCATGAATTTTGATCCGGAAACATGATAACAGGACAAATGAGCATCTAGTAGGTAGAATCTCCAAAGTCCAAACCATCTACAGCTGGCACTTTCTAAGTTTTTGGTGACCGCCATGTCAAATAATCAAATGAAGACCAACTTCTTTAAAATTGCAGACATTAATGTTCGATCCTAGCACACAAAGATGACAAATCAAAATGAAAAAGGTAATTCGTTGTCGTGATCTGATTGCCATCTGAATATCCTAAACACAGAAAGTCACGAAACTTTTGTCAATTCAACGACTAAAAATATACAAATGCATAAAAAGATAATGGAGGGATGACCGAATCAAATATTGATGTAAAATAATAATAGGATGGGCATAATACAACTAGCAAAAAGCAGGGGAAGAAAAACATAGAATAGGTGGTCAACGATGACCAAGTTCACTGGAATTAGTAAGACAAACAAACGAACAATTATTCATAAATTCCACCAACCCCCCCCCCCAAAAAAAAAGAAAAATAATAGTCAATGAAATTGAAAATTGAAAAACTCTAAAATAACATTCTCAACTAGCATAAATAAGAAAATTAAAAAAAAAATGACTCTGTATATTAAAGAATTATATATAAAATACAAATTGGTTAAATAATTTGAAGGAAAAGAAAAACTGTTGGGGAATTAAATCAAACATTTTAAAGTAACAGAAAGAAAGAAGAAATGGGCACCTACTGAAAAAAAAAAAATATTGTCATTCAGCATCCGTCAATTCGTCAAAAATGAATGAATACAAATGAACGTTAACAAGGAAAAAAACCCAAAAAAAAAAAAGGAGGAGGAAAATGACAGTGATCAAAGTATCAAACGTAGCGATACTCGAAAAATATAAAGACAAAAATCGAAATTTTCCGAGCAGATTTCCCGAAATCAAATGAAAAAATGAACAATTGGCCGATTCTTCGAACCTTATAACTAAAAATTAAAAGAGGGAGAGAGAGAGAAGAAAAACAGATAGAAGCATGCATAGACATGTATATATAACTATATAAGTACAAATAAGAAAAAAAAATGTACCTTTGGGAAGATAAACATTACGCTTCAAGTAATAAATGTAGAAGCACCAGAGTAAACCAGAGACGAAATAGAGGAGGAGTCCTCCAATGTAGTCCCGAAGCCACGTCTGGAAGAAGTGCGGCAGCGGTTCCCACACTCTGTTTGGCAGGAAAGCCCCGAGGAGGAGGCGATTGTAGAAGGAGGTCTCCTCCACGAACAGTGGCAAGTAATCTTCCATCGTAGGCCGGCGGAGGACGACGGCCGCCGGCTGGTCAGATTCCCGGTTGAGCGGTGGGTTGAAATTGCGGCGGTGGTTCGACCGGCGAAGCTGCCGGAGAATCTGGTTTTTGCTGGGGGACCAAACGGAAGCTGGAAAGTAGTAGTAGTAGTACTAGTAAAGACGGCTGGTCTGACCTGTAAGGACTACGCACACGAGAGACCAGGAAAAGGCCAAAGCAGAGAGAGAGAGAGTGAGAGATCGCAGAAAGCGAGTTTTTAGTCCCTTTCTCACGTGGTGGGACATGTACCAGCTAGGACTCGATTTAACGAGGGGCTTCAGAGGGGGGGGGGGGATGTCATTAGCATGGTAAACAAACATGTATTTTTTTAGACCATTCTGCGCTAATAAAAAAAAAATAGAACATTTCTAATTAGAATTTCGTTTTCTGCATTGCACAACCATCACAATCTATGCACCTCAACTATTGCGATGGGGCGACCTGGGCTGCGGTGCAGTCCCCCACCATCTGATTAGATAAGTTCAAAATTGCATGTAAGGCATTTTTTAAAAATAGACAGTTGCCAACACAACCCATAAAAATGTCATGAATTAATAGAAAAGGGGGCCTGATGCATTCCAGTCATTAATTAATGTGAAATTGATATATATATTTTTGAATTGGGGTTTTTGGAAGCCGATCACTATTTATGTACTTATAATGATTTAAGTCATACCCAAAAAACTTACTTGTGAATAAGTCATACTTGCAACAAAAAGATAAAAAATGACATCACGCGTTTTTCACTAAATTTTAAAACTACAAGTTTTATCCGAAAATAGTACACACTTTACTCATAACTTCCGTGACTTTCCATCTTCTTTATAAACTAAGTAAAACTGATTTTTGGAAACAAAATCAAAATTATTTGAGAAAAACTAATTCCGCGACTTTCCATCTTCTTTACAAAACAAGCAAAACTGACTTTTGGAAACAAAATCAAAACTATTTAGGAAAACAGTACCACATAATAAAACAATACCGCATAAAAAATAGTACCGCATAATAAAACAGTAACGCATAATAAAACAGTAACGCATAATAAAACAGTACCGCATAATAAAACAGTACCTCATTAAAATAGCACCATTCTTTGCATGATATAGTCATGCGGTACTGTTTTTGAACGAGCATGCATCCTAAAAAAAAAAACAGTACTGCAGACATATGGTACTGTCACACATGTGGTACTGTCGGTCATTCGTTTGATATGTGAACTATTTTTGTGTTTACATGTGATGTTTGCATGATAGAGTCATGCGATACTGTTTTTGAACAAGCATGCATCCTAAAAAAAATAGTACCGCAGACATGTGGTACTGTCACACATGCGGTACTGTCGGTCATTCATTTGATATGTGAACTATTTTTGTGTTTACATGTGATGTTTGCATGATATAGTCATGCGGTACTGTTTTTGAACGAGCATGCATCCTAAAAAAACAGTACCGTAGACATGTGGTACTGTCACACATGCGATACTGTCGGTCATTCGTTTGATATGTGAACTATTTTTGTGTTTACATGTGATGTTTGCATGATATAGTCATGCGGTACTATTTTTGAACGAGCATGCATCCTAAAAAAAACAGTACCGCAGACATATGGTGCTGTCACACATGCGGTACTGTCACACATGCGGTACTGTCGGTCATTCGTTTGATATGTGAACTATTTTTGTGTTTACATCTGATGTTTGCATGATAGAGTCATGCGGTACTGTTTTTGAACGAGCACAGCATCCTAAAAAAAACAGTACCGCAGACATGTGGTGCTGTCACACATGCGGTATTGTCGGTCATTCGTTTGATATGTGAACTATTTTTGTGTTTATATGTGATGTTTGCATGATAGAGTCATGCGATACTGTTTTTGAACGAGCACGCATCCTAAAAAAAACAGTACCGCAGATATGTGGTACTGTCACACATGCGGTACTGTCAGTTATTCGTTTGATATGTGAACTATTTTTGTATTTAAATGTGATGTTTGCACGATAGAGTCATGCCGTACTGTTTTTGAACGAGCATGCATCCTAAAAAAAACAGTACCGCAGTCATGTGTTTAAATACGTAATCCAGATCCGTATATATTCATTCGACCGACGTTAATCTCACAGCACAAACTCGTGTAATCCGTGTGTATTCCTTCGTATATAATCCTTTAACAGATTTTTATCTCATTATATCTTCACGCGATTTATAAGGAATGAAACAAAAACGGAAAAAGTGATTCTCGGTTCCATAATTTTTGGCAACTTCATCTCAGTTAATTATAGAAAAATGGCATTTAAGTCATATTATAAATTATATTTAAAACAAACTCGTGGGACCCACTTAAATGTATGATTTAAATACAAAACTTTTCACATTAATGTGACTTAAAAGTAATACTTTATTTTGAGTGTGACTAATAGTTTTAAAAGATTACCAAGTATGACTTGGATACAATTTTCCGTTTTAAATTAATGGTACGTTTATTTTACTAAAAATTATTAAAAAATTTAAAAAATTTAAAAAATTTTTAAAATTATTCACTTTTTATTTCACTACATGAATTACGAATCTATACTTTATCGTACTTTTTGTCACTTTAAATGTGCCTTAAATGATTAAATTATTAATTAATGATTGAGATTCAAACTTGAATTTAAAACCCTTAAATTAATAATACGAAATTATTGAATCATTAAGTACAATCCATTGCACCTATGAATAGGGCTGAAATCTGGTTCAAGTACAATTCATTCACTCATTTAATTATGAACTAGGCCTCCCACTAGTTGTAATTACAATTAAAATATTATATTTTTATATCTTTATTTTGTGTGATAAATTATAAACAAAATAATACAAAAAAATAATAATTTATTTCTTTTCAAAATATGGTATAAGTTGTGAAAGACCCATAAGTTAGGTGATTTAGGTTGCATTTAGTGCACTAAAATTTGATGAAAATCTCTGAAAATTTTTAAAAATTTTTATAAAATTTTACGCATTCCCACCCTCTTAAAATTTAAAAAAAGTTTAATATTTTTCTAAAAAAAAGTCGATAACTGGAATTCGGTTAATCAAACAAAAATTTTTTCGTCATTTTTACCATAAACTCCCAAACTATCAAATGACACCTACTTTGACTAATTTTTGTGGCATTTTTAAAATCATTCCAATGGATTGTAGAAACCGTTCCGACGGAATCGCGCGGCCAACTTTTGTCTAAACAATTTTTACAATCCGTTTGGACGGATTGTAGTGTAAATAAGTCATGACTGCTTAAAATTTTGAATCCGTCCAAACGGAAATCCAATTCGTCAGAACGAAATTTTATTATTCATCTCCAAAAAGCGCGGTTTGAGCGATGTGTACCAAACAAAAAAATTTTTTTCAAACTATATTTTTTCTCACTTTTTGATGCGCCAAACGCACTGTTAACAATTCTTTTTTTTTTTTTAGAAACTAACTAACTCCATTTGGTTTGTAAACAAACAACAAAAAACTTCTGTAAATCTCTGTTAACTTTATATTATATCAATTTTTTTCTTTCACTGCACGTATTACGAACTCTCAATTTATCTCACTTTTTATCATTCCAAACACCCACTAAATAGTTAATATTAGAAACTAACTAAATAGTTAATATTATGAATGGTAAAATAGTAATTTTGACTGTGATAATTTTGGAATGAAAGTTATTAGGGGACTCCGCATCCTCGTCGTTGGCAGACGCGTCTGATTAAAGCACGTCATTAGCAGAGATATCTATAGTGGAGGGTCATGCACGCGCCACCTGTAAATGACTATGAGGTGTGATGTACCCACGATGTCCCGGAACTTTTGGCAGTAGTACCGAAATGAGTGGACCGTGCACGTACGTGCGGGTGCCCTTGGTAAAGTGGCCCCGCTTTTTCCATGCATGATGTGGGCTCCTTTTGACCAAAGTGCCCTCTAATTTTACTCAAATCTACTAAACCAACCAACGGTGAGTTTAGAGTAAGATAAAGTGAGATAAATTGAGAATTCGTAATACGTGTCGTGAAAGAAAAAAATTGATGTGATATAAAATTAACAGAGATTTATAAAATTTTTTAGAGTTTGTTTGCAAACCAAACTCATCCTAAACAAAGAAAAAGTAAAACAAAATCTAAAAATTCATTGATTTTGATATTTTCACAGCCTTTCCATTGGAAGAAAATTGACTTAAAGAGAAATAGACTTCTTCAAAAGTTGAAATGGCTTAATCTTTTGTTTTTTAACTTTTTTAGTAGATTTTTATTTTTTTCCAATTATGATTTACGGAATAAATGAAAACAAGAAATTTTAAATATTGCATTATTTTACAAAAAAAAAAAATATTAGTCTCGGAATTCAAGTTTTGAATAATAATTTCAAGGAAACCTTTAATTGAGAGAGTGAAAAAATTCTTAACAAATTCTACAATACCAAGTCTTCAATGTGAAAAGATGATGTCTTTATTTGAGTCTATATCGACTAAATTTAGGGAACTGATATAATTGTAACTTGTGGTCAAGAATCGTTTAATTAAAATTTAATAGTCTAATTTTATTTATAATTTTTTTATATTAAAAAAACTTGAATGTATTTGGTGGTCTCAAAACATAATGTCACAGAATAAACATACAAAATATGTTAAGTCTTCCCTTTTTATGTCTTCTAAATCATGATTTTGTCTTCTAGTACTAAGATTAAAATTTTCGAAAATATCCCATATAAGCATAATTTTTTTTTATTTTATATATTATCTACCTTCGAAAAAAAAGAAAGTGAAAAATCACCTCACGCTTGAAGTTGCCTTTTTGTTGCTCAAAGATGTGCTTGTATGCAATCCAGAAAACGAAAGAAAATGACTGTGGGAGTCCAAGCGTGCATGTCTTTCTTTTTGAATAGAAATACAAGAAGGTAGGGCAGCTAAAATTATAGATATTTTTTTTCCTTTTCAATAATGAAGGAAAATTCCACTTTTAAAAGGATGGACTACCCTTTAAGTGATATGATCACCTTTCCCAGCTAACACTTTTTGAGCGCGTTTAACGCACTAAAATTTGGTGAAAATTTTAAAAAATTGTTATACATTTTTACTCATTTTCATCTTTTTAAAATTTAAAAAAAATTAATATCTTTCAAAAAAATTAATAACTAGAATTCAATTAATTAAATAGTAAAAATTTTTTTACCATTCTCACCATAAATTCTCAAACTACCGAATGACACTCATTTTGAATATATTTTGTGAAGTCGTAGAAATCGTTCCAACGAATTGTAGAAACCATTCCAACGGATTTGCGTGACCGACTTCTGTCCAAATAGTTATACAATCCGTTTGGACAGGATCGTAGTGCAAAGAAGCCATGACTGCCCAAAATTTTGAATCCGTTCAAACGAAAATTGATCCATCAAAATGGGAATCTTACTATTCATCTCTAAAAAACACGGTTTGATATGTATGTATTAAACACAAAAAATTTTTTCAAATCATATTTTATCTCACTTTTATTACTCTAAACTCACCCTTTACTATGCGGCCAACCATTTAAGATAGATGAGAACTTAGGATTAATTGGGATCAGGTTTAAAAAAGAAAAAAAAAAATAGCTATTCATCAAACATGAAACAAAATAAAGCAAAACTCTTAGGGCTGGTTTGAGGGTTTTTGTTTTTAGTTTCTTTCTTTTTTAATTTAATTTTTTTTTTTGCATGGCTTTTTTTTTACTAAAAGTTATTTATTATTTGATAATTTTAGGCGTATTAACTGAAGAATATGAAAAATAAAAAAAAAATCATGTTCATTTAAAAAAGTTTATTTTTTTATATTTTAAATTGGATGTGAATTTTTAATTTTTTGTAATTTTTTTATAAATACAATTAATATACCTAAAAATTATTGAATGAAAAATTAAATTTTAATAAAAAGAATTATATAATATAAAAATAAACTAATTTATTGGTATTCAAAGATACTCTAAATTTAGTACACATCCATCTTCTATCAAATTCAAATAAGCAAAATGAGTAAACTTGAACCAAAAACTCATATGACATAACGCCTAGAAAATTTTAATAAACGATTTTCCTTGCATACAAAGCACCCAAAACGACAATAATATTGCTATCAATGTTAAAGTGATAGGCAATAATATCTTAATAGTCAAAGTCATAATTACGTACGAGTGAATAAGCTTGAGCTAAAATAATTTTAAACCACACCATGTCTTCGGAATCTTGATATTGCTTGCCAAATTTCAGTCTCATGTGATTTGAAATTTATTTAACTAAACAATAGTTGTGTATTTTTCTTATGGCACTTCAAAATAGTACAAGGGGTATCTTTTTTTCATCACGTCATTTATTTATTTATTTATTTATTTTATAATTCAAGATATATTCAAAGTAACTTGCATGCACATTGACTAATTAATTTTATCACGTCATCTATTTCACTTAACGTTGGTAAGTTTGTTACTTTTGAAATCATAAAATAACTCGGTGAATAGAATTCATCTACTCACAAAGAGTAAAATTATTTTTTCACGATTTGGTCTTTTGACTTTTTGTTGAAATGTTTAAAATTATTCTCTTATATTTTTAATTTATTTCAAATCATAAAAGGTAAATATGTCGAATTAAGAAAACTGTATCAAAAATTAAGACGCATGTCATTTGGTAAACCTGTTTTGAACTCATTTTTTATTTTGTATTTTTAAAAATAAAGAAATGGTTCAAAACGTATTTAGTCACTTGTATTTTTAAAATCTGTTTTAGAAAATAAAAAATGGGTTTACACATAAAATGAAAAAACAGCAAAATGTCATTTTACGTGGTTTTAACTCAAAACAAGAAAAATCTCAAAATACAAAAAAATAGAAAATATCAAATCAAATGTATTTTTTATTTTTCTTATTTTAGATTTTTAAAACATAAAATACATAAAAAAGAAAATATAAAATAAAAATACAAACTAAATGCCACCTAATTTTTTCCTTTCTAAAAAAATAATTTTTTTCTTCTCAGGCTAAATATTTGTTTTTTTTTAAGTATATTATTATGATGTTTTTGAGATAAATTTATCAATTCCTTTTGAATATGAATAAAATTTTGTCACTACAAAAAAATAAGAACACAATATAGCTAACATAATGAATGAGATATCCCCCGATCTCATGGTTTGGTTTATTTGAAGTGAAAATTGTTTCAAGTGCTGCTAGAATCCTCAATAATTCAATATGTTGTTATCTCTGAGTATTGTCGGTGATTGATAAAATCTCTGTTACCCTCACCTTTCACATCATTATTCAATTCAACAAAGTATTAGTTAAGAATTAATATGCGTAGGCTATATCAATATTTTTGTAAATTGATTTATTTTATAAATTATAATTCTTTATGAAATTACATAAAATTAAATATTTGTTCATAATTTCAATTTATATAATCTATCTTCTATCCTTTTTATCTTTTTTACTTGAATTAACTCATTTTTTTCACACTAATTTATTCTCTAAGCTCATATTAACATGATTAAACTAGTTTAATGACCTGTTTGGTGTACTAAAATTCTCTGAAAATTTTTAAAAATTATTTACTTTTTATTTCATTACACGAATTACGAATCTATAACTTTTATCAAATTATCTCACTTTATCTCTTTTTTGTCACTCCAAACGACCCCTAAAAAATATTTTTTCAATTTCTTTTCTATTGGTGTCAGCTCTATTTTTAATTAAATATTTATTTACAAATTTTAGTTTATGTAATCTATTTTTTGTTTTTTTATTTTTTTTATTTGGGTATCTATTGCTCTTTTATTCCATCCAGTTGAATCAATTGATATTTTTACACTTAAAACATAATTGAACTAGTTTAAAAAGAACAGCGTGAAGGAACAGCCATGAAATGCCACTAAAATAATTAAGAAATATTTATTAATAATACTTGAATCATTAATTTTAAAATTTTAAAACTACTACTTTTACATTATTAATTATTTCAAATTTATTGTTACACATCATGTCTATTATTTCAGTTTCAAATTATAATTAATGCAAAATATTTTTTTAAGTTACTTTTTTTTATTAAAAATTAGTATTAAATGAGTTTATTTCAAATTTATAAATACAAGATAATGTTCATCGTCATTTCCCTATTGGCTGATAAGATCTCCATCTCCATCAACTCTGCACGGTTGATGCTGTTGGACTGCTACTAAAAATGAATGGTCTATAGGAGATTCCTTCAGCCTCCTAAAATATAATAATCTACGCGTAAGAATGAATTTCTAAGTCTATTTTACAATTAAAAAAATGTTAATTCAATAAAAAGAAAAAAAAATCTTTTAGGAGAAAGTATTTGGATCTCCAAAACATACTCCCATACCATTAAGATTGTGTTTGGATCAAAAATTTTATTAAGAGAAAAAGAAAAAAAGAGAGATTCAAGATAACTTGTCCTGTGAAACACAAAAAATATAAAGTTTGATAAATTAAAAATAATTAAATTAAAATTTTAATATATGGATAAATATTTTTTATTTTATATATATATATATATATATATTTTATTTACTCAAACAAACTCTTGCATTTAAAATTTTATACTTCCTTTCTATTTTTACCTCCTCTTTCCCTTCTAGTTTACTTCTACATATGCTTGTCAATCATCGCTGTGTTTTGCATTTGTTTATTAATTTATCTAACTTTATGAACACCCCTTTCCGTCAATAATTTCAACGTTTTGCAGCACTAGTTAGAAAGTAAAATACTTTGACTTGAGAACAAAATTAGAAGATGTCTTGTGTGCGTATATATATATATATATATTATATTTTTCTGAATGGTTGTCTTGTAATGCTTTCACCCATTAGGCAGACATTCCTTTTCCTCTGTTCGGGACATTAAAATTGAAACCCAACTTTTGAATTATACACTTTTTCTACCGTAGGTCTCTTACTGCCTTCAGGCAAGCAGATCCTTCGGCTTTTGCCGGTTGGATAGAGACAAACTTTTCCCCAAGCCCCTTTGTGGGTTAGATCTTATTTAAGAAAATTATCTTTTAAAATTACTTTTGCTCCTTGCAATCAGTTTTACACCATGCACAAGGACATAGTTAGAATTCCTTTTTTTTTTTTTTTTACTGTTAGCTATCAATTTTTTTTTTCTTATCATAATTAATCATCAATCTAGATGTATAAACTTGTCAACTTAATTATAAAATTCTCAATTGAATACACAAAACGAAGTTAAAAAAAAAAGTAAGCTCAAGAATTTTAGTTGTTTTTACCCTAATAATTTACTTGTCGTTTAATTAATTATTTTTATTAGCTAAATCAAGAATTTTAATTAGGAGCTACTATTAATTTTCACTAATTTTGTGATAAAATTGTGAAGCTATTTTTTTATAGCACTATTAATCAATTATAGGAAGAATAAAAAAAAGTAAATAGAAACAAATATTAATAAAAGTTAAGAAAAAAATTAATACAAATAGAGAAAAATAAGAACAACAGTTACCCATAAAAAAGAAACAGAAACAGGACAGCAATTACTCATATAAAAAAAAAAAAGAAAAAAAATGTCAGGCGATAGGCAGTTACCCATAATAATACGAAGAAAAAAAAAGAGAAAAAAATAAGAGGAGATAAGAGCGCAATTTGCTTTTACAAATAATATATATATAACATGTAAATAATAGCTTAAAAAGTTGCAAGCATATACCTGCAATCGCACATGTATATTATGTATATAAACACTTGCAATAATTCTTATCTACGATACTGAACAAAATTAGTATTAAGTTTTTCATATAATTAAAACTTTGGACAAAAAGTTAAAATTAAAAAAACTATGATAATCTATAGATTTAAATTTTTTTTTTCCAAAACTTTAGGTCTAGCAGCCACTACATGTGTTTAGATCTCTTTCTAATTAATTTTTGATAAGCACCATAAAAGAAAACATAAATAAAGATACTTTAATTTGGAAGGCTCCAATTCCTAGAAACCATAATTGGACGAAATTTAAGTTGACAGTTTTTATTTGCATATAATCTACATCCTTAAAATATGATGAAATTTAAAATATTCAATCTGTTTATGAGATAGATAGTAATGAACTCCACTAAAATAAGAATTAAGTGAAAAGTTAAAAATATAAAAAAGATCTCAATCGTTAAATGAAAAATAAAATAATTCTTAACCATTAAATCTTAATTTGTGAGATGAACATTTTCAAAAATCATAATATTTTATTGGGTTAATTGCCTTTACACCCTCCGTACTTAGGTCGAAAATCACTTAAACCCCTTCAACTTCATTATTATACAATAATATCTCATGTACTTATAACTAAAATGCAAAAATGGATGGAACAGTTAAAACTAACAGCACGTGAGATACAAGCGTATCAGATGTGCAAGTATACAATATCCAAAAAAATATATCAAACTAAATGGACAAAAAAGCCCTTGGAATCCTTCTTCTTTTTCTTCACCGTTCTTCCTTCTTCTCTTTTCATATTCTGCGCATATATATATATATATATACACACACGCGCACACATACATATATTCTCTTTCCAATTTTTTTTCCTTTCCTGAGATTTTAATAGCTAAAAAAATTCCTCAAAAATCACCTCTCCCCAAATAAAGATCACTCTAAAAATATTTATCCCCAAATTATAAATCCTCTGTTAGGGCTTTTTTGTGGATTAATTTCTAAAAACTTTCTTTCTTGAGTTACTGATTCTTTCAATCGTTAGGGTGTTGTGCCTTCATTGACAGAGACCCTGAGCTATTTTTGATCCTCTTCTCTCTTCTCTGAACCAATCATCGTCTTTCCAAGCCAAAACTTTTGGTCTCCAGAACTTCATATCCGAAGCCGGATTCTACGGCATCGAGAACCTTCTCGTGACGTCCCCTACCAACCTAAGAAAATTTCAATACCCAGCTTGTTATTTTGGATTTTCTTTGTAAAAATTAAGAAATTGGAAGTGAATCCCTTCAATTTGATGAAAAAATTCAGAGACTAATGGTGGTATTGCTTGAAGCTTGGAGTTTTTTCACCGCCAGAGGTTCTGGATTACCTTCATATGGAGCAGGATTACACGTATAACGTCCATTAATATATATCTTAAACCCCTCTCTCTCTCTCTCTTTCTCTGGGTTTCAACAAACCCATCTCTCTCTCTCTCTTCCCTCCTCTCTATGGTTCTCAACCCATGTCCAATTGTGATGTTGATTCAAGATATATGTATATATATACATAGATGATTTGGAATTTTGAGATTTTTGTGCATATATATATATATATATATATATGTAAGTGTGTGTGCACATGTTACTTATTTTTGTTCTAGTTGATGCTCTAGCATCTCGATGAATTTTGGTTTCATATATTTGATTTTGATTAAAATTTGTGTGGTTAGGGTTCGGTTTGATCTGCGTTTTATTGGTTGAAGAGGAAAATGGTAGAACAGAGGATAAAGAAGAGGGTATTGAAGAAGAAGAGGGTAATTTTGTAATTTTATTAGTTAACGTAACAGCGTCAAGGTTTGCACTTTAGTAAACAATACAGGGGGTACAAGTGCATAATACTGAAGTTGAGGGGGTCTAAGTGATTTTCGACCTAAGTACAGGAAGTATAAAGGTAATTAACCCTATTTTATTATATATATATATATAAATATTAGCAATCTACTTATTGGCGTAGAATACAAAATTGAGAGTCTGTGTAGAATTTCAAACAAGTTCATTACAATTAAATATATATTTACATATATATAAAAGGGAGAGAATGCAATAACACATAATTGAAAAGGTAAAAAAGGAATAGTGATAATGTTAAAACTAATAATGTTAATAACAGAATATATTTATTGCACTTTTTATGTGTGGACAATTTACCCTTATTAAGTTAATAAATGGTCATGTAGAATATATTTAATGCACGTAACTATTATTAATGCCAGAAACATATTGAATGTAATTTTTCTCTGCTGACAATTTTATCCTTATTAATATGGGAAAACTATTAGTTAGTAAAATATTTTTTGGCTAAGACTAAATTAATTAGTAAAATTATTAAGTAAATTAATTTTTTTAACTAGAGAAAAAGTATAGAGAATTTAAATTTTGAACTAATAAATTAGTAAAATTTATTATTAAATCAATTTTCTAGCATTAACATTATTTCCTTTGATATTATCATCATCCCTAAATAAAACGAACTTTTATATTAGTATGTGTTACCTTCTTTCCACTTTCTTGCAAAATTAAATCTTACTTTCTTATTGTTAGTTTTTAAAAAAATATTCATATAATAATAGTAATCAAAATGCTTTTAAAGGCATGAATAATTTGAATAATTACTTCTAAAATATAAATTTAATTGATTTATTTTTTAGTCGTAAAATTTGTTTTAATAATAAAATTTACTTATTGATTTAGTAATTAATGGAGTTTGGATAATTAATTTTAAAGTTTGAAATTTTTATATTTACTTTTTAGTTCTCACAATTAATTTTAAAATTTGAATTTTTTAATTTGTCTTTTAGCGTTACAAATTTGATATAATAAAATCTACTAATTGATTTACTCATTAAGGAAAAAGAGTAGTTTGGATAGTTAATTTAAAATTTAATTTTATATATTTATTTTTTTAGTAGAAATTGATTTAATAAAAGATTGACTAATTAGTAGAAACATTAGTTTAGATAGTTAGTTATTAAAATTAAATTTAATATACTAGTCCTTTAGTTTTGAAGATTGATTTAATAATAAATTTTATTATTAAGTTTAACAGAAATATGAATAGTTTGAATAATTAATTCTAAAATTTGAATTTTATATATTTATCTTTTAGTCAAATTGATTTAATAAAAAATTTTACTAATTAGAGAAAACAATAATTTGATAATTAGTTTTAAAAATTGAATTTTATATATTCATTTTAAGCTATGAAACTAATTTAATAATAACTTCTATTAATTAATTTACTAATTAAGAGAAACATGAATTAGTTTGGATAGTTAGTTTTAAAATTTAAATTTTATATATTTATCTTTCAGTCACGAAGATTAATTTCATAAAAAATTTTATGGTAAAATATTAGTTTAGATAATTAACTCCCGAATTTGAAATTATTATTTAGTCATGTAAATTGATTTGATAGTAAACTTTACTAATTTATTAGTTCAAATTTAAATTTGTATACTTTTTCCTCCCGTTATAAAAATTAATTTACTCATTAATTTTACTAATTAATTTAGTATCAGTAAAAAAATAATTAACTAAATGTTAATTTAAAAGTTAATTGATTTAACGGGTGGAAAAAAATAAATATTATTTAAAAGTTAATGAAATAGATGCAAGTTTTAATTCTCTACTAATTTAGTAAGAGTAAAATTGTCAGTAGATAAAAATTATATTAAATATACTTTAGTATTAATAATATTTACGTGCATTAAATATACTTTGAGATAACTATTCACTAATATAATAAGGATGAAATTGTTCAAACATAAAAAGTGCAATAAATATGCTCCGTTAACATTGTTAGTTCTGCCATTATCATTATTTGTAAAAAAATTATGAAATTTTACTCAAATAAGTATGTAGTCTTAATATTTATTTCAGCTTTTTTGGGAAGACTTTTAGGACTACTAATATTTTTAATTTTTAAGATATATTTTGGTTATGCGTAATATATTACATCAAACTATATATAATTATATTAAAATATTATAATTTAATACTACTAAAAAAATTTTAGATTTGAATGTATTAGTTTGTTATACTACGGGGGTGTTTGGAAGTTCAAAAAAACTCAAGTTTTGGTAGTTTTTTTCGTGTTTTTTCTTTTTTTTTTGCACTTTTTTGTGTGTTTGGTTGAACCAAGTGGAATTTTTAGTAACTTTTGGGTGTTGGTAAATTTTTTACTGTAGTAAAGCAAAAAAGTGGTAACTTTTGGGTATTTGGTATGTTTTTTTATTGTAGCAAATCAAAAAAATTGTAATTATGGAGTGTACTTTTTACTGTAACAAATCAAAAAAGTGAAAAAATTTATGATTTTATCAAACACACAAAAAATAACTTTTGATATTTTTTTATTAATTTTTGAGTTGTCAAACGGGCTCTACATCATATTAATAGTGTGACATTACTGTTGTATCAAATATTTTCTCTAAAAATAGAGGTTGAGGCAAGGAGTATGCAATTTTGGGGTAAACTTTTATTCACTCACAGGTAAGGTTTAACAGTACATGATCCACTAATTATTTAATTCATGTACAAAAATTCAAACGAAAATTAGCGTAATACTTAAAATATTGGCTTAGGGTATCGATAATAGTTATTTTGAACTCGTTCGTATTTTAGAGGGAACCTTTGGTTTGAAGAATGAGAGGAGAGGGAAAGAGAATTAAAGTAAACGAGGAAGGAAATGGGTGTTATTTATTTTTTCTTTGTTTGAGAGAAATAATCAGAAAGGAAAATGGAAGATAAGGTAAAAAGTATAGTTAATATTATTTGACTTTTTAAAATTTATTTATTTGTTATAAATATTTATAAAAATAATCAAAAATGTTATGGGCAAAATAAAAAATACAATTTAAAATTTTTTTACACTCATTCCCCCCTCTCAAAAATGAAAGTTCACTGTGGGAAATGAATGAAGATGGATGAGTTACTCTTCATTTACTTCTCTTTCCTCCTAAACAATGTATAAAAGAAATAAGAGTGAAAAAGAGATTCGTATCAATATTTTTATCCACTCTCAATTTTAGAGAATTTTTGCATTAATATTCTAAATGTTGAGAGTTATTATAACATTCTCTATTGTAAGTGACTATTAATATTATCCAACGTAGAGTAATTTTTAATACTATATTTACAAAATCACTTTTTGGTTTATTTTAGAAAATCTCATAAGCTACGCTTGGAATATAAATTTTTGCAAGGAAAAAAAAGAGTTGAGAAAAAATAAAATTATTAATTACTGTTATTTATTGTGCTTAATTATGTAAAAGTTAATTATTTTGTACAAATATTTACTAATTATTTTCCCACTACTTTTCTTCAATTATTATTATTTTTTTTGGGTCCGTGGGTCCATGTTTCGAGCATAGAATTATCAGGACTTGGAGCTAATTAACATCAACCATTGTCACTTATGGGTGAGTTTAGAGTAAGATAAATTTAAAGTTCGTAATGCGTACAGTGAAAAAAAAAGTTGATGTGATATAAAGTTAACAGAGATTTATAGAATTTTTTAGAGTTTGTTTGCAAATCAAACGGAGCCTATATGATATCGAAAGTTATAAATCATCTAAATTAAAATTCAACGGTTAATGGTAAAAATAAGTTTAAAAAGTTTTTAAACTTTTATTTAAAATTTTTAAACTTAATTTTATTATGAATTATTCGATTTTTTTTTGGTAAGTTGAATTATTCGATTTTGATTGAATAACTTACCACTTCAATATCATAAAAAGATTAAAGAGGTGTTTGATTGGTTAAAATTAATAAAAATTTATCAATTTTTACTAATTTTTTATACTTTTATTTAATTAAAATTTATCACATATTATTTTTATATTAAAATTTTATACTTTTATTACATTTTTTTCACTAAATTTTTACCAATCAAACCCTCCATAAACATTGGAAGCAATGTTAAACCCTCGTTTGAATTATCTAGAACTCAGACGGATACCTTTACCTTTATCAACTCCACTTTTGAACAGAAAGGTCGCGCCTTGTCCCCATTTACATTTCCCTAATCATTGCGCTGCAAGCACGTGCAACCTACTCAAGCCTTTTCTTTTCCCCAATCATTGTGATGCTAGCTCGTGCAACCTCCCCGGGCCGTAACTTTAACGTAATGAGAGCATTTGCTGGAACAGAGCAGAAGGGGTGTTTAGATGGTAAAAAAAAAAAAAAAAGTATAAAAAATTAATATTAACGTGGTATATAGTAAAATTTAATGAAAAGAAAGTAAAAAAAATTAATAAAAATTAATAAATTTTTGATGAATTTTAATAAATCAAACACCCATATCATCACATGACTAACGCTTTAGCATATGATTAGTTATCAATGGAAATGAAAATAAAAATAGAAACATAAAGTCCCACTTAATAACATTTATATTTACTATTTTTTATTTATTTTTATAAATTTTATAAAATTAACAACAAAATCATATTTGTTAAACCTATTTTTTTATTTATAAAAAATAAAAATTTAAATAAAACGTAAATAAAAAAATACATTTTAATTCTTTTTTCATATCAAAAACATTTTGCAGTTTTAAATGTTTTGTTTAGTTTTGTTACATCATATTAAAATAAGTCATTTTATTTAAATATTTTATTAAAATAATATTATTTTAGTAAATAATATGATTTAATTAATTCGATTAATTTAACTTAATTAATGTCTTTATATGAAACATATTTTATTAACTTATTTTTAATAAATAAATAAATTAAATTAATATAAAATATATTTTATTAAATTTTTTAATAAATGATATAATTAAATTATATTTTTTTGAATTAAATTGTTTTTAATAAATAAAATAGTTAAAATGATTTAATTTAATTAATTGAATAAACTAATATGAAATAATTTTATTAAATTATTTTAATAAATAATACAATATAATATAATATAATTATATTTTATTTTATTTTTATTGAATTGAATTGTTTTTAATAAATAATATAATTAAAATAATTTACTTAATTAATTTTAAATTAATTAACTTAATTTATTTAATACAATTAAATTAAATAAATTAAATTAATGTGAAATATAATTTATTAAATTCAATTAAGTTTTTAGAAAATTAATAAACTTAAATATTTTATTAAAGAAAAAATTAAATATCATAAACAAAATTATATTTTTAAATATAATTTTAATTTTTATTATAGGAAAGAAAATGACAATAGAAAATAAATACTAAAAATATAAAAAAAATGATAGCGTTACTAAATAGGTTAAATGGGTTCAAAGCAAATTGAATATGCTTGCGTTCAAAAAAATAGTCTTTTTTTTTTTCGGCAAATTGTTTTATCATTATATTCTGTTTGTTTAATATAAAAATATTTTCGGAAACGCTTTTGCGTTGAACCAATAGGAGCTTAAATGCCGGTTGGTTCACAGAGAGAGAGAGAGAGAGAGAGAGAGAGAGAGAGGAGTGGTGAAGATGGAGGAAGGGTACAAAAGAACGGTAGATCAATGGTGTCATCTGCATCTTCTCTGCAGCCCAATTTCAAGCCCTCTGGGCTCACCCAAGTCCAACTCAACAATTTCCATGTACTTTCCAAACACCGAAGCCCTAAAATTGCACCTTACTTTTCTTTGTTGTGGTGGTTGCACCTTACTACTGTTCATAAAATTTTACTCTTTTTCAATTTTTTTTTTTTTTTTTTTTTTGGGCAGTGTTAAAATCCTGAAATTGAACTATCCTGGTTGGTAGATATATAAAGCTCCGACACCATGAAGGAATAGAAAATAAACGTATATATTGTGGTAGTGAAAAACAGTTCAGCAGAATAATACTATATTAGAAAAATTCAAAAATATATACATAGAATTAACTCTCATACCATGTTAAAAACAAAAGAGAAGAAATAAAGTTTAAAGAAATGTCTTTAAATAAACATACCATGTGAAGTATATATGATAGTGGTTTATATATTAAAATAAAGTTAACTACTTACTAAATACCAAAATATAATATTTTATTATAAATATATGTATATATTTATAATAAGTAACAACTGTTGATAAGACGGTTGTCTTAAGTAAAAAGGAGAGCTCAGATTGGAGTTGGGAGAAAGATTCGAGAGGAGAAGTAACTGTGCTTTATACAAATATCATGCTAGTATATATATATATATATAATATCTTATAACCTAATACAAAATATTTTAACCTGGTGTTTCCAATTCTTTTTTGAAAGGAAATATGCCAAACAATGTTGAAGAAATAACATAACATCTATGCCATTCCCTTAGCATCTTGCTAAATGGGGTAAGTATTCTCATCCACTTAATTTTAAAGGTGAAATTGTACCACCCTTTGAAAAAAAAATAAAAAATAAAAAGCTACCCTTGTACTTCTATAAAGTTTTGTCTTAATCGGTAGCAAGTTTTTAAGTAAAAAATGAAAATATTTATTTGGAATCAAACGGGAAACTTTGATTCAAGGTGATGTGGGAAAAAAAAAAAAAAAAAAAGAAAGAAGAAGAAGAACTGAGTTTGATATAAAGGTAAATTACAGAAACCACCCTTATAATTTATAGTGAAATTTACTTTAATTCTTACAATTTCAATTAAAACAGTCAACTCCCTGCAATTATGGTTAAGTTTCACCTTCGTCTTCCATTACCAATTGTTAAAAAAGATAATCGAAAAATGTCAAGGTATTAATCATATGTTATCGACACGTGACATTTTTTCGTTAATAAATTTAACAAAAGGACTAAAGCAAAACTTGATTATAACAATAGGAGAATAACTGTTACAATTAAAACTATAGGGACTAAAGTGAAATTCATGTAAATTGCAAAGTTAATTTCTATAATTTACTCTTGATATAAGTCAAACTAAAGCAAAAGCTATTAATTATTGGATCAATTCAACTTCTCAAAGTAATAATTCAAAGGCCCATATGTTTATATAATAAAATACAATATATTTTAAAATTTTCCTCTCACAAATTAAAATTCAAAGGCTGAGATTAAATTTTATTCCTCCACAAATAGTTGAGATCTTTTACAAATCAAAACTTCTTCTCAAATTCTCAGTCTGGTCTTCGAGTCACTTTACATTTTGATAGACTGTTGAGTTAAATTTAATAATTATATCTGAAGAATTGTATTGAAAAAACAAAAATTTTACTTCTCCGCATTATGTACAATGGAAATTTATTTTGAATTTTTGAAAATGAAAATGTACTAATTTATTTCAATTTCAAATGCGTGCCTATGGCACGGGTTATTCCCTAGTAATATAGTAACATGAATTCTAATAACTAGTAAGAAATGGTAATATATCCAAAATTAATCAAAATTAACAATATAGAAGGATTGTGAAATCCAAAAAGTTTGCGAAGTATGTCTGCTGATGAAGTTGCCGGAGCTACTTGCTTGCTGCGGATTGATGGGCTACCTGTGGCAAAGTTTTTTTTTTGATAGTTTACTGTGGCAAAGTTTGATGCTGCTACATATACGTCTTTAAAATTGGAAGAGTACTAGTGATTTTCACCCTAATACAAGTTACAAAAGCAATTACTACTAAAGCGTGGAATTTTAGTTTCAAGCTTGACACGACTATGGTATCCCATGGAGCAGAACAATTCCATGTATTGTTCTATAACATCAAAGAATCGAGCAACAAAAATCTTGCTGTTATTTTCACACAGCTCAGACAACATTTGACTCTGGACTTCCATCCAGATGCCAAAGTTAAAAAACAGTAAGTTTAACGTCCAAAAGATAAGAATACAAAAAGAAAGAAAAATGGGGAAAACGAGAAACAAGCACAGCTCAAAGACACGGCCTCTGCAGGACGGACTGGCTACGGATGACAGAAGCTGATGCAACTATTTGTTATTGATAACTCTGCAGATGCTATTTTTATTACCATTAGCACTAGTGAAGGATCTCGTGTTTCAAACTGCAGGGTTAAGAGCCCGCTCTATCTCTTCCAGTGATCGCCCCTTTGTTTCCACAACATTAGCAGCTATGTACATGACAGCTAGAAGACAGACCATCGAGAATCCCAAATACACTGAGCTGATTCCAAACTTATTTACAACACTCAGGAAATACAGGCCGATGACGAAGTTGGATATCTGTTCAAGAAGGAAACAGGTAATCATGACTAAAGACTTGGGTCTAGCAAGATGGAAGATTAATTATGCAAGCACCAGAACAGAAGAAAATCAAAAAGCTGGAGCGTAGTCAACACTAAATTTTTTTTGTCCGTCTGTCTTCCAAAGACTTGAGCACAAAGAAGGGGCAATAATGGATATTTCATAGAAATATGTATACAAATTAAAGGATTTTCAGGTATTCTGTGTGTGCAGATGAATGTTATGCTAGTCTGTGGGCAAGAAAATTGTCTGGTCTAAACCGTAAACCTTTTTCCTGGCCGTTGTTATTCAACCAATCCTCTACTACCCTTCCCGTGAAGAAGAGAGAAAAGAATGATAATGAATGGGCAATTATATCTTTCAACTTTTCAAGTGTGTTTGGATTGAGGATTTGGTAAGAGAAAAGAAAAAAGAGAAGGGAAAATGAGAAGAAAATGCGAGGGAAAGGGGGAAGGAAACATAAAATCTCAAATGCAAATTATTATTTGAGTGGATTAAAAAATTCATCAATAAATTAGTTTTCTAATTTAAATATTTTTTATTTCTCAAACCCCAAGCCTTTTCCCTTCCATTTTTCATCACAAATCAAACAAAAGAAGAAAATTTTGGATCCCAATCATTTTCCTTATCCCTGGACAAACCTTGATCCAAACACACCCTCAAAGTGCATGTTTGTTGCTTGGGAGAGAAACTACTGACTTGCTGCATCAAATTAATCACAGATACAATTCTTTTATTCATGACCTACCCAATGCATGCCCAATGACAAAGCAACTGCTTTTGCTCTAATTCTGGAGGCAAATATCTCTGGAAGTAGAAGAGCAGGCACTGGACCAGCACCAAGCGAAAAGGCATAGCACATAGCTGTGAAAATAGAATGAAAGCCCATATTAGATCTTACTGATCATAACTCAAGTAGATTTTCTAATTTAATTGGCCACAGTGAAGAAAAATGGCTTACAGGACAGTCCCAATAACAGCAAGGGGGCCAGAATATGGTGCCAGCACCTTCCAGGTGAGTGAAAAGGAAAGCAATAGCATCGACGCAGCCTGAAATTTGGTACAAGAAATCACTGAGGAAAGAAAATTGAAAAAACAAATCATTCTAGGCAGTTTAGCAACTGAAGCTTTTATATCATGTCATTTGGATAGATGTTGGAGCTTCATTATGAAATTACCATTCCAGAAAAGCTTGTGATTAAGAGACTTTTCCTTCCTTGCTTGTCCATCAAAGAGGATGCTATTGTTGTACCTGCAAAAGAAGATTAAAGTGCATTAGCATGAAAAGTTCAACAGAACTATGAAATCAGAATTTCCCTTAAAACTCCTACAAAAAATTTCCAAAGACCAACCGAAAACATTTGATGCCCCAACGAGAGCACTAGCCGCAACATCAGATGCAATTCCAACACTGCGAAACACAGATGTGGAATAATATACAACAGCATTTATTCCGGCCAACTGCTGGAACAAGAAAAGTGCTGCACCAACACTGACAACTGTAGCAAGACAAATATGCAAGTTTTGTGTTATCACTAGCAATAAAAATAATTGCTGACAAGAATCAGATAAAAGTATGCAGGACTGATAACACCCAGACACTTAAAAACCTGTGGTTTAATGTAACCTCAACAATTTATTGAATATACCAAGCCATTTAAGTTGCACTTGTGGGGACAAGAAGGAAATGAGTTCCAAAGACGTCAAAAATGCGTTGATAAATGCTAAGTGGATGCTGGGTAGTGATTATTGTCAGATTCCCAAACACATTAAGATTGAGCTTTATCAACAGGCTACTTAATAAACTTTACTGGTAAAAGCTGCATTACATTGTATTCAAACATGGAGGACCAAGAACTCACGAACAAGTGTAAAGCTAGTCTTTATGATGTATATTATGCAGGTATTCCTTTGCACCTGTATCCAGTAGAGAACAAATATGTGGCTAATCTAGGCTAGTGAATTCAACTCAACATGCTTAAACCAAAAACATTGGGGTTGCCTGCAAAAATCCTTCGTCTCCAGTTGGGTCTTTCGAAAGCCCCCCCCCCCCCCCACACACACACACACAGATGCAGATCATAATTCTGAATCCATAACAACAAAGTCTGATCATTTGTCATAAAGAAATTGCCAACTAAACACAATAAATGAAATCTGAAAATATTCAAATCATAAATGGACACGTGTTTCTGTTTTGACATCCTGGACTGTTCAGGGACCTCAATTTTGGTAGGAAACAAGCATTCAAACATAATTAAATTGCTAAGGAATAAGTTACTGATTGTGCATATTTTCTGCTTTATTATCATGGTTATATGGTTGATTATATGTGAGTTATTTCTTAGAAATCCCATTTGTTATTGTTAAATGTGAATTTTGATCAACTTATGTGATTTTGCAGGGTTATGCGACCAAATTGAGAAAAAAAGAGGCAAATATGAGCTGAATGAGGCGAGGAGCTAAAGATGGACCTGATGGGCGCCCCTCAAAAGTGACGGGCACCCCACAAAGGCCACGGGCGCCCCTCATTATTCACGGGCGTCCCTTAGTGGTCACGGGCGCCCCACCCTTAAGCAGATGGGCGCTCGCCGAGAGGGGTTTTTGGGGCTGTTTCGTTGGAGACTTCATCAAACACTTTAGACAACTACGCCACGGGCACCCCTCATTATTCACGGGCACCCATGATGACTTTTCTAGCACACGTGCAGAATAAAGTTTGAGTTATAATTTTACTCTAATGCCCTTACATTATGTACTAATGTAAATAGAATACTTTCTGATGGAGGGGAGGTTCCGAACCCTACGTACGCTTTGGGTTTTGTTTTCTGAGAGTTTTTAAGAGACTTTTACATTACACTTCGCACTTAGGGTTAGGGTTTTGAACTTGCTTTGGGTTGTTCAAGCTTTGTTTCATCATTCGCAATCAAATTAACTTGTAAGTTACATTCGTTACTTCGTTTTAATTAAAGGTTCATTATTCTCTATCGCTTTGTTCTTCATTTTCACTTCGTAGTACTTCGTAGTCTTTGTTTGTGATTGATTTGTTTTCGAAATCGCTTTAAACCTCTTCGATCTACTTCGTTTTCGTGTTTGAGTGTGTAATGAAGATGATTTCTTTTTCGAAAGGCTTCGTTTATGCTTTCACAATGTTAGGCTAGGGTTTGTTCTTGGCTTCAAGCCATTAAGGTGGTGTAGGTAGTTTGGTGAACTCAAATGTAAGATTCTTTTCAATGTAACATATTTTTTATTCGAATTGGAATTTTGTAGTAAGCTAGGGTTCTTTCGAAACCTACTCACCCGTGTTACAACTGTAGCTTGGTTGCACTTGTGCACACTAAGTGTTTGGTTCAATGTCCCGGTGAGTTAGACTCTTATTTTCCAAAACCCAAATTAGTTTTTCTTACGAAATTAATCACCCGTGTTATAACCAAAGCTTGGTTACGATTGGCCACTTGTGTATACCAAGTGGTTAGGTTCAATGGCCTGGTGATTTGGAACCTATTTTCATAAAACCATGACTTGAGGTTTTCTTAAGAATCGGTTCATCCGTGTTACAATCGAAGCCTGGTTACGAGTTAACCCTTGTGCATACTAGGTGTTCGATTCAATGTCTCGATGAATCCGAAACTAATTTCAAAAGCCTCCTGCTTACTTTGAGTTCCATAAATTAGGTTTTAATGAAATATCTTCCGACCTAGCAATGCATGTGCGATTGCTAGGTTGAGTTATCAATGCGTTTGAGTAAACCATCACTACCCACTACTGGATTTGGTTCGAAGCCAAGATTATTTAGTTATCTTACTTTCAATATTTGCATTTTAATTTAATATAGCAATTCCTTCACACCATCATTCTCAACCCAACCATATTCAAACACTTTGTAAATCTAAAATTAGTTTAAATTAGATTAGAATCACCTACTAACTAAAGAGAACAAGTCTAGTGTCTTTTAATAAAGCCCTCACTGTGGAGATGATCTCGGTTCTCACTGAGTAAGACTACAACCACTCTCTTACACTTGAGAGGTAGAATCCAAACACATTTCAGGGTCGGTCAGTTACTAAAGGGAGCGAAACTAAAAATGGACCACCAATCAGTGCAAAATGAGCACCTTACTAAGTAGGATGGTCTTGATTTCATCACCTAGAGCTATATACACACTTTATCTCTTCTTTGAAAAGTAGAAAGAAGACTAGCATCTAGAAATTATCATTGTGATATTGAAGAAAACATAAGGATAATTATGATTGAATGATTTTCTACCAGACCAACTTAAATAAATTACAGAAAAACTTACATGTGACCAAGATAACAATATACTACAAAAAATAAACATGTGAGCTAGACATTTATTTGGCCAGTAAAATTGAATATTCAGGTCATCACTGTTAATATCTCATATGATTAATTCTAGTTTCTGAAATCCATATCTTGTGCTCATGATATAATATAAATAGCTTGTTGTTATTTGCCAGGGATACCTCTCCAGTAGCGGCTACTAAAAAGATCAAACCACCCAGCTTCTTGTTCTGAAGAACCTTGACTTGCTGCATTTAAATCACTTAAAACTAGGGCGACTCTTTCTCTTCCAAATAGTGTTTTTACAGCTGCTTCAGCCTCAGCAATTTTTCCTTGCTGCAAACATTTGTCTACTTTAGCACCATTACACGAGAGCCAAGTAATCTAAAATGAGCACATTGCATATACAGAGGAAGTTGATTAAATAAAAATTTCACATACAAAAGGTTGCAACAAAAAGATAATTAAATAAAAATTTCACATACAAAATTTGTAACCAAATGTGACTAAACATTAGCACGGAAAACCTGAAAAAGCCACCGAGGGCTTTCTGGAGAAAACCCCATTCCCAGTGCCAACAAAACAGATGGGATAATTGCAATGCCAAACATTGTCCTCCACCTAATAGAAGATGCACAAATAAGAGAACAAGAAAGAAAGAGTGATGGTGGCAGCAAAAGCAATTGTTGTACAAATGTTGCCCAGAAACTAATAAGTTATCGGCCAGGGACAAGCATTAACCAGGACACCCCAAAGTGCAATGAGAATGTAATATAAACTTGTCAACCTATCTTAGCAATGTTTATGAACTTATCTGGCAAGTTCATATCTCGATACGCATTAAAACCTCCTCCTTGCCATTTAGATATGATGTAAAGAGAAAATACCATAAAGGGTTTCCTGCTAAGGGCAACCCAGCCACCAATGCTGCAAGAATCCCAACGCAGATAAAAAGTTGGTTGACAGATCCAAGTGTGCCACGAATTTCAGTTGGCGAGATCTAAATGGTAGAAAGTGTGTCAGACAAAAAGTGAAAAAAAGGCATTTGGGAACTGTATACAGAAAAACTGAAGTTAAAATGTAATGTCAGTACCTCAGAAATGTAAAGTGGCACAATAGCAGATGAAATGCCAATTCCAATGCCAGCAAGTAGACGACCAATTATCATTGTCTGTACACTCTGGGCTGTGGCACTGGAATGATTTCAATAATACTTTTTAATTAGTTCTGATCAAATCTGATAAAAAAATCAGAACTTCATCAGCAATAACAAAGAGACCAACCAAAGAAATGCTCCTACAGCAAGTGGAATTGCATCTAGTTGAAAAGTTTTTGTTCTGCCAAACTTGTCAGCCAATGCACCCCCAGTAAATGAACCGACCTGTGGCACCAGCAAGAAGCGTGCTAACAATCCATCCTATTCAAAAAATTACAAGATGAGAAATTTTAAAATTAATCCCTAGATGAGCACATACTAGAAGATAATAAATAAAGAACAGTTCATAAACTTAATTCAGACTCTCATCACATAATCTGATCAAAACTTGCCTTGTAGGACAGTGTTTTCAGCAATACCGAGATCCCTGGAGAGATACTCAAGAGCTCCATTCACCACCCTGAAGGAGATAAATCCAAGTTAATGGTGTACCTTAAGGGTGTGTATGGATTGGGGATCTGGAGAGGGAAAGAAAATGGTAGGAAAAATGGAAAGGAAAAAAGAAAAGAAATATAAAATACCAAATGCATGATTTTACAATAGAATTATTAAAAATATAAAAGAAATAATAAGACCTTTGTCAATAAATTATATTCTAATCTAATTATTTCAATATCTCAAGTCCCATACTTTTTCACCCTTCCATTTTCCATCACAAACCAAACATGAGGAGTGAATTTGAATCCCTATCCCTTTCTTTTTCCCTTGACAACTCCTTGATCCAAACACAGCCTAAGAGTATTCAAGTAAATTATGTGGAAAATAGTTGGATAACATCTAACAGGAATTAAGGAACTACCAAGAAATGCTGAGCCAAGCTTAAGTACAATAGCATGGCAACCATCTCATGAATGGTGGTTGATTATAAATTCTTGAACCAACAGGTTTGGAGAAAGAGATGCAAGGGGCACTTTAACGAACACTTACCCTAGATGATATCCGAACAAAATGGCACCCAAGCAAGCAACACCAACATATGGTAAGACAGATCCAGAAGACTTCCCTTGGATTGCAGCAGGAGCAACATCCTCGATATCTCCATCTGCAACATAAGGTCAAGTGATGCTCATTAGAAAACAGTAAGTGGATAATCCATTGTACCACTCACCATCCATGAACAAACTATGTGAAACTTATAAATTGTATAAAGGAATGGTTGCTATTGTAAAGCATAAATATAGTATGTACAGATCCCCTCATCCCATTCCATACAATTACAACCCAAAATGAAAATATTCATAACTTTCTTTCCAGTCTCTACAAACTACGAGTCCCGATCCATCATCCTCAACAGAGTTTTAGGGTCCATATCAACAGAAAGCACTAACAAAGTATCATTGATAAAACCTCAAAACTGAATAGAATGAGGAATCCCAATGACATTGCTTTGGGGTCCATAATGTTCAACTTAGAGTGCAGAGGATAAATAGAGATGAGCCATGAATAGCTTAGGCTCAACGGCAAGAAAAATGATTAAAAAAAATAACAAGGCGATAAAAAATTTCACTATCTCTTCCTTGAATTGCAAATTTCATTCAATAAATTGTAAATTAACTCAACTTTGAGCATCAACATTGAAACTAGATTTCTAAAACTTTGGAAATGCGATCATGTCAAACAGAGGCATGAGCAACATTTTAAATGCCAAAATGAATTAACAACTAGCAATAACTTATTCACTAACATTCAACACTTGCAAACAGCACGATGATTCAATCCACCATCATGATCAAGACCTAGCAACAATCACCAATTAGTTCTATGATTCATTCTGCCCAAACAATAATAACAATCAACGACAACAAGACTTGAGACATACAGTGGATGACAATGCGCGCGCACACAAAAATATATACATAATAATAAAAGGCAAATTCTGAACAACTTAATTAATTCGGAATTGAAAATAACTAGAAACTCAATAATCCCGAAATCGAAAAGTGAACAACGAACCAAAAGCTTGAGCGCCGACTGATCGGCCCTTTGCCGAGGACCGAAACACTCCTTTAACACCGGTTCTGATAGGGGCAAGCTCGTTCTCCAAAGCTGCCGAGCCGAGGCGGAATCCGAAGCAAGTTGACCTCCCTGTCATGCGTAGATTGTTCGAAGCCAAAGGTCTCTCTCTCAATCCACCAAAACCCGCTAAAACCCTACGATTTCGAACGTCGAAACGTAAACTCGGTTTGACTGTACATGTCGAGGTTTGCATTTTTACGATTTTGCCTGAAACAGATCGCAATAATGACTCGTAAAAGTCAACCAAAAAAAAAAACAAACAAGCAAAAATCAAATACCGTAAGGTACAACTATTTAGAGAGAGACAGAGAGAGAGACGGACAGACAGAGAGTGAGAGGGTGAATTAAGGACATTAAAATCAAAATGCGATCAAAGCAGCGAGGAACCGAATTGAAGACAATGCAATTGACAATTAGGATCTAAACAATCTTTGCACACACAACAAACGCAGAATTTCAAAAAAAAAAAAAAAAAAAAGAATGGAAGAGTAAAACTACAGTGAATTCTACTGAATGGGAGTCTGAAATGAGAAGGCGATCGTCGACTGGCTTTCTCGCTCTCTCTGGAAATGTTAGTGAGATGTTTGTGCGATTCTGTTTATCCAACTGGTTTGGGATTTGGAGGGAGACTGGTAACATTGGAGATTCCGCTAAGTTTTGGAATAAATTATTATATGCTAGAGATTGGAAGATACAGTTCAATAAAAATTATAACAAAGTTGGTGGAGAATTCAATTCTCTTTCTTTTGCTGTATGCAAAGAGTTTCAAAAAGTTTGATGCGTCTAAAGAATTTTACGTAAATAATACATCATTATGAAATTTAACGAGATATTAAAAGTAACATATAAAAGTACATGTTATGCTTTAAGTTCGCATTTAGGTGATTAAATTTTATCAAAAATTACAAAAAAATTATCAATTTTTTTATTTTTTCTTCAATTAAATTTTTTCACAAATTACTTTTTTATTAATTTTTTCTATTTTTTCCCTTCAACCACCACCTAAGACTCTTTTATGTAAAAAAAAAAATGTATTGAAAATAAATTTATAAACACAATAAATATCATCTTAAAATTTTATTTCACTAATTTTTTTACAGCTAAAAACGGAGCATAATAACTAACACAACCTCGATAACAGTCGTATTATTATAGTGATATTTCTTTTTTTAATTAAAAATTTTAATATATATTTCTTAATTTCTAAACAGTGAAATATATTTTTAATTTTTAATTTTCTAAACTTTTTACTGAACACTAGATGAATATTAATTATTTTTTGACAGTTAAAATTGAATTCATAGAAAGGACATGTTGGATTTATTTACATCAGTTGGCTGTCAGGACTGGATTTGGGGTTGCTTTGGACACGTCGCAAGAGGCAGGCGCAGGAGCGTGTGGGAGAGAGCAATAGATATGGCACACGGACGGCAACATTTTAGTTTCTCCAATGCTGGTCCGCTCGGTGTTTTACAAAATTTTATAAATTTCCACGAACTTAAAATTTTACTTACTGTATGGACAACTAAATTATAAATTTTACATATATATGTTAATTTTTATAAGTTTAAACACCGCATTATATGTTTTTCAGACGACAGATTTAAGAATTTGAGTTAACATAAGTTCAAATTATAAGTAAAATTTTAAATTCAAATAAATATATAAAATACGTTAAAATATAAAATATTATACATTGATATTAAATATTTCTTACACAAAATAATTTTTAAATTAATAAAACAAGTTACAACAATCTTCTTCACTCTTTCATATTCAAAAAACGCTGCAAAATTTTTTTAATAAAAATAGAATGACTATTTTTATTCATTTACTTGATTACTAATTTAAGTAATGTTAGAATAAAATAATATTAATTTAAACTTACTTAAAATATAAAAAAATTTGACAGAGAGTATAGAGATAATAATATTTGACACAATTTGAATAGAATACAACATCTGTAATGAGTTATTGAGAGAAAATTTAAATATGATGCAATATAAATACATGAACCCAAAATTAATGATACAATTTAGTACAATTTTACCTAATTATAAAATAAATTAATTATTAAATATACTTATTAAATTTTAAAATATTTGAATATTTACACACAAATATGAGCCACCACCCTTAGGCCATGTTTGATTACGGGATAAAAAAAAAAGGGGGAGATTAGACTATTAGTCTAGTGAGGTCTAATATTCTTTGTATGGATTTGTAAAATAACTAGGGATAAGTAGTCCATTTCGGATAGTATATCTCTCAATATTAGATATAAGTAATACCATGGAAAATGTGGTATTACTTATACGCTATTTTTTCGAATTTGTTTCATGTCAAAATCTAAAAGTTTAAAATTATTTTCTGTCACATTTCATTTCAAATCACATCTTTTGTACTACTTTATATCCTACTAACCAAACACCAAAAAAATAATCTTACATAAAAAATTAATCTCATATTATATTCAATCTTATATATTATTCTATGATATTATTTATTCCTCATTATCCAATCCCCAAAACAAATATAGCCGTAGGGTTAGAGTATAAGTATAGTGGAAGTTATGATACTAGTAATACAATATAAATTTTTTCTTAAAAAACAATTTAATGTAAGTTGTGGCCCACCCTCAACTGACCGTGGGTCCGCTATTGTGTTTCGATTACCAACGACCAATACCACGACAAAGGAAATGACGACAAAAATAGTAAAAAAGTACATGCTTAATGAAAATATGAGTTAAAAATTAAATTAATTTTTATTTGTAAAAGGCATTTAATTAATTATAATAATTTTGTCAACCTACGTTAAGTTTTTCTTGCGTGAAATTTTCAAATATCAAATCGAATCATGTAATCTTGCATTTTACGAATTGAAAAATTGAACCTTCGGTCCTTTGATCAAATATGGGACCAGGCAATCACCATTCTTGTCCCTCAAGCATATGCAAAAAGTAGACATAATATTATTCTCTGATCAAGGATCAATTTGTTTTATCAAAATTTTATTGAATTTTTTCATGTGAGTTTCATGATCTGTGATTAATCAATCTCAATCATTTGAACTAAAACTCACATTAACTCCACATCTATATTACAATATCAGTCATTGATTTGACTTTTATATCATCAAATCAACGGTTGTAATTTTGATTTATATAACTAACGGTTGAGATATAATGAGTCTGCTCCACTCTGAATTTGAAGTCTGCAGAATTTGAATTTGAAGTCTGCTCCGAACATTGTAAAACACCCCTCCCGCCTCTCTACTCCTCATCCTGTTGCCTCTCTCAAAATACTTTTCTCTCTCATCTCTGCCCACTCTCAAGCTCCGAGTGTTTTTACAAAAGTAGAGGAAGAAGGAGTGAAGAAGGAGGAAAAAGCAGAGGAAGGAGTGGAGTTTTTCCTTACTTTTACTGCTTCTAGGTTTGTTTTTAATTCCTCATTTTTCATTTTAAGTTTGTGCCTGAGTATTTTGTTGTCTTGGTTGAATGGTTGAATGGATTTTTTTTTTCCTTTTTCTAACCCAACGTGTCTGACTTTAGCTCCCGCCAACCCACCTCTCTCTCTCTATCATCCCTCTCTCTCTGCAGTGTTAGGCTCAAAAATTACAATGTTTTAGAGAGAGAAACAAAGCACCCTTGTGCTACGAAGGCATATATATATATATATTTGTGTGCGTATATATATATATCACCATCAGATTCTGCGAACAGAGAAACATACGGGAGTGGGATTTGGACGCTGTTTGAGGCCACCCATCATTAACCCTTCACCCCCACCACCACCAACACTCTTTTGTACGGACTTTCTGATTTTCAAAGGCGACACTAATCTGCTCACCAAATGATCTTCGCCGCCGCCATAGCCGCCTCCTTCTTCGGGGATTTCCTGATCAACCCCGACTTTGTGGGTCTGGTGGGGGAGAGAGAAAGAGGCGGCGAGCTCTTGATTTTCACCTGAAATTTGGATGAAAAAGCATATCTCTCTGTTATCTCTTTCTCAAAATACATATCCTCATCCTGTTGCCTCTCTCTCAAAATACCTTTCCTCACCTGGCTATTTCTCTCTCATCTCTGTCCACTCTCAAGCTCCGAATGTTTTTACAAAAGAGAGGAAGAAGAGGGAAAGAGTGAAGGAGGAAAAAGCAGAGGAAGGAGGGGAGTTTTTTCTCACCCTTAGTGCCTTTGGGTTTGTTTTTAATGGGTTTGTTTTTAATTCTTCATTTTTCATTTCGAGTTTGTACTTGGGCATTTTGTTGTCTTGGTTAAATAGATTTGGTTTTTTCTTTTCCTTTGTTGTCTTGGTTGAATGGATTTTTTTTCCTTTTTCTAACATAACCCAAGTGTCTGGTTTTAGCTCCCACCAACCCACCTCTCTCTCTCTCTCTATCCCCCCCTCTCTCGCTACAGTGTTAGACTCAAAAATTACGAAAATTACAACGTTTTACAGAGAGAAACAAAGCACCCGTGTACTACAAAGGCAAATCGAATTAAGTACTCATCAAGGTATATATTTGTATGTGTATATATATAAATATTTGTGTGCTACGAAGGCAATGCTTTAGCTGTACAAAAAAATACGAAAGGTAATTGATGGGGAGTATATGTTACGCATAATAATGATAGGAGTACTTAGTTGGTTAAAATTTGATTAAAAAGTATAATAAAAGTAGAAATATTTGATAATTTTGGTTAACTAAACAGGCCCATAATATAAATAATCTATATGCCCGTAATATAAAAAATTTATTAATTAAAAATAAAATTTTTTAATAAAATTTTTGAAAATTTTGAAAAAGTTTAATAAAAAAATAATATAAATAATCTATATGCCCGTAATAAAAAAATTTATTAATTAAAAATGAATTCTTTTAATAATATTTTTGAAATTTTTGAAAAAAATTAATAAAAAATATACAAAATAAAAAAAAAGTATTAACGTTTTTTGTTTGGCACCCCTTCATTGTCTTGGGCAAAAAAAAAATGTCATTTCACCTAACATATGCCAATTCAACAAAATAATTAAAATACATACAAATTTGTGGTATTATTATTTATTATATTATATAATAAATAATAATTATTTTTAAAGAATTTAAATTTGTTATATTTTTAACTGTTGAATTTATTTTTATATTCATTTTTAAGAGTATATTTAAAAATACATACAAATTTTTAGTAATTCTTTGCATCTGTTTGCCAAAATGAATCATTTTTTTGGTTATTTTTATTATTTTGAAAACCACTTTTATAGTTTGTTTCTGGTTAATTTTGCTTAAACAACTGTTAACCACGATTCAAATTTACTAGCAACTGTCTGTGCCTGAAGATAGAGAAATATAATTTGGTATGTAAATAACTTAAATTTAAATTTATAAGGTAAACCTACATAAAAAGTGTAAAAATAATTAAGGTATAAAATTTTATTATATATTACAAATATTAACGCATTTTAAAATATTAATTTAAAATCTTTTTATATAAAAATTATTTAAAAAAATATAGAAAGAATGAGAGAAAAAGAAACATAATATTTTAAAAACACAAAGAGTGCAAAAGTTTATGTATTTAAAATTTTAAGTACGTTAAAATTGTATGATTTTAATTTAAATAATTATTCTTTAAGAAAATTTGTAAGAAACTTAAAGTTTAAATTATTTTTAAAAAATTTAGTTAACTTTATCTAATATTGATATGTAAATTATTTACTATAAATACTCACATTTTAAAAAAAATAAAATATTTAATATAAAATATAAGAAGAGTAACAAAGTATATTTTTATGTAAAGTGACCGAAAAGATAATTAAAGTTAAAAATATACCAAATTCAAGTTTTCTAGCCTCTTTATTACATAGATAACACAAATAGTATGAAAATGTATGTATTTAATAATTAAAAATTAATAAAAAAATTTAATAATAAAAAAATATTTTTTAATAATATTTTTGAAATTTTTGAAAAATTAATAAAAAAATATACAAAATCAAAAAATAAAAAAAATTATTAACGTTTTTTGTTTGGCACCCCTTCATTGTCTCGGGAAAAAAAGAATGTCATTTCACCTATCATCCGCCAATTCAACAAAATAGTTAAAATACATACAAATTTGTGGTATTATTATTTATTATTTTTAAAAAATTTTAATTTGTTATATTTTTAACTGTTGAATTTATTTTTATATTAATTTTTAAGAGTATATTTAAATTTGTTATATTAATAATAATTTTTTCCTCTCCACTTTAGTTATTTTTTGGTCATTTTGCATAAAAATATACTCTTATTTTTCTCTCCATCTTGGATTTTTTATAAATGTTTTTAAAAATTAAAAATAATATTCATTTGATTTTTTTTATAATTGTGTATGTGGCGTGAGAAAAGGCAGATACTGGACGGAATGGCATTTTTTTTTCCCAAGACAAAGTGGGGGTGTCATGCAAAAAACATTGATACTTTTTTTTTGGAAGACAAAAACTTTACAGATTTTAAATAAGAAATACATTCATTTTTACACTGTTTGTGTTATTTATTTTTATTTTTTTATTTTACATTGTATCTAAGTTATTTTTAGTTTCTTTGGTCTAATAATAGAAATTATGAATAATTTAAAAAGGTTACCAAGTAGGCCAACGAATATTTTTCAAAAGATTTAAAACTTATATAAAATTTAAAAATTAATTTAAAAATAATATTAAATTAAATGTTGACTTTAAAATAATATTAATTTTAAATTAGTTAACAACATTAATTATAAAATAAATCTTATAGATTAAATAGGAAATAATATAATTAAAAGTTAAATTACATAAAATAATATTAAGAAATTATATTATTTAAAATTTAATTTAAAAATAATAATATTATATTATTATTCAAAAATATTACTTTTAATAGAAATCATAAGAAATTAAATGTTGACTTTATCTATTAGATACTTTAAATGTTTTTCACATGGTACTTTTCAGGTTTCAATAGGTTATTAAATGTTTTTCACAATGATAATCTTTAGAACATGAATATGTGAAAAGTAAAAGAAATATAAAATTAAAAGAGGTAGGTACACCTTATGCTTTATTTTTAATTGATTAAAAAACAAGATCAGTAGGATGTAGTAGTGGTGTTTTTTTTTTTTTTTTTTTAAACCAAAGAGAGTAAATGCAAATCTTTTCAAGGGAAATAAGATGAAGACTACTAATAGGACGCAATTATTATTTTTTTTGCCTACTCCTTGGATACTAATTATTATTATTATTTACACCTACTCTTTTGATGCTAATTAGAAGGTAGGGACTGATGCCTTTGTCTTAGTTTTTAGTTTCTTTAGTGTAATAATAGAAATTATGAACAATTTAAAAAGGTTACCAAGTAGGCCAACGAATATTATTCAAAAGATTTAAAACTTATATGAAATTAAATGTTGACTTTAAAATAATAATATTTTTAAATTACTTAACAATATTTTATGAAATTAAATATTAGTTAACAACATTAATTATAAATTAAATAGGAAATAATAAAATTATATAAAATAATATTAAGAGATTAAATAATAATATTATTTGTCAAAAATATTATGAAATTAAGTGTTGACTTTATCTAATAGATACTTTTAAATGTTTTTCACATGGTACTTTTCAGGTTTCAATAGGTTATTGAGGCAAAAGTCATGGAGGATATAACTATTTTTGGTCATGTAAGTTGTTTTCCTAAATTATTCTTTTCATAATTTAATGATTGTTTTTCTTCAAGATGAAATGATTTTATTTTTGCTATTTGATTAGGTGGACAAAGACTTGAGGAGAACTGTAATATAGGCTCGCTTTGATCTTTTCTTAAGTAATCTTTATTTCCTATTTTCAAATAATGTATTGATTATATATATAAGTTTATTTTATAGGTTCGATTTCTCCAAGAAAGAAATGTTAATGTTGTGATTCGTGATGAGCGAGATCTTAATATCATCCGTATCCATAATGTAAGCAAACTAATTAAATTTAATTTGGTATTTTTTAACAGTTTACTTATGATATTGAAAGGAAAAATGAAACGCCAAAAAAATATCTCCTCTTTAATTTATAAGAAAATATCTCCTATTTATATATTTGATAATCCCGCTAAACAAAATTTAGTTATTAAATATTTTCGATAGCTTTTTTTAATGGTTTTTTTTATTTATTTGAAAGGAGAAGCAGAAAGCAGAAGCAATCGCTAAGGAACGACAAAAGGCAACCTTTATAGGCAAAAGAAAACAAAAGGCATTATTTGTTGGCAAGGACAAAGAAAATAGATATCAAATGGAACGACTCTGTCGATATTTTTTTGGTCTCACTTTTTTTCTACCTCACTTTTTTTTTAAATTTTGTGAGCTGCTTTATTTTTCTTAATACACAGCTTATATGGGTGCTTGAATTTCTTTTTTTATTCTTTTTTTTTTCAATTTTAGTTTTAATGTGTGAAAATTGAATTATCACTTCGATGTTTTTGTATTTTTTTCATATTATTTATTGATATAATTAATATCTGGAAAAAAATAATAAGGGATTACATAGAACTCAAATATGAAAAATTGTATAAAATTGAAATTTTACACTAACCTTACAAATATGAAAAAGTAGACATTTGATTGTTAGTAGTTATGGTATATTTGAATTCTAGACTGATAATGCTACTCATTGGAGTATTTAAGGCCTGTGTTTTGTATTTACTAAAACTTTAAGAAATATAAAAAAATAACATATTTCATGCAGGTTGTGCTTTTTTTTTATTTTATTGTGATATTTTTTTTTTCAAAATTTTGAGTAATATCTTATATTTTTATTCATAATAGAGTTAAATTTTTTAAATACATAAGCTAAAAATATATTTTGATATGCATAAATTTTGGGAACTATTAAAATTTTATACTAAAAATTCTTTTTTTTTTTAGTTTTACGTTGTGTTTGGTATTGATGATAAAATTAGTTGGCTAATAAAATTTTAAAGTTGTCACCGCATGATTTTTGTCCAATTGAATCGTTTAATTGAGGATAAATGGATTGTCACCGCATGATTTATTTAGACTCAATAGAAGGAGACATATAGAGTGCCTTACACTACAAGTGTATAATATTGAGTTTTCCTTATAATATTTTTTTTCATTGGTAGTATAAATAATGCATTATCAAAAGTATAAAATGATTGTATTTTCATCTTAGGCACCCATTAATACTACATTAGCAAAAGCTACATTAGCCCAACGTGAACGCCGACAACGAGAGAAACTATTAAAAAGCTGCTTTACATATCCAGTGGGTCAACAGTTGGGAGGAAAGCGGGACATTGTGGAAAGACAGGTCCGAGAATTACAATCTCAACTCGTTTCTGTTGTAATGCCCAATCATTGCCATTGTATTTTCCAGGAGCATGGAACAAATGCAACTGATTACGTCAATCACTTTGTGATAAATACTTCTACACACCCGTTTTCTATGCCAAGCACATCTCATTCTTCACAAAATAATTGGTAAAATAACAAATTTAATTTTTTCCATATACACATTTGATTTGATCATTTGTTCTCATAATTTGAAATGTCAAACATTATTTTTTGTAGGGCTATTCCTACGAGCCAAATTTTCCATGATAATTTTTATGATGATGATGAGTTGGAATATGTGCCTATGAGTTCAGGAGTTGGCACTCATGCCCCCATAAATGTAAATAGGCATTATCTTGGTAAAATAATATACTTTGTCCTCATTGCTCAGCCTTACATTGGATGGATGAAAAATTGGTAAGATCATCTAAAAAACATCCCTTATTTGGAACTTGCTGTTTGCAAGGTAAGATAAGATTACCCTTGCTTACAACCCCACCTTCACAATTTCAAGCATTGTATGATGGGAATGATGATCAATCAAGATCATTTCGACAACATACCCGAGTGTATAATGCAGCTAATACTTTCACAAGTCTTGGTGCGACAATGGACCCAAGAGTATTTACTGGAAGCGGTCCTACGTCATTTACTATACATGAAGAATTGCGGCATCGAACTGGATCACTACTTCCAGAGTCAGGACAATATGCATCATATGCTCAACTCTATATTTATGACCCTGATTCAGCTTTAGCAACCCGCTCTTTGAGAAATCCCCAATTAAGAAGGGATGTTCTTCAGACTATTCAAGATTGTTTATTGGAGGTCAATCCATTTGTAGAAAAATTCCGTCAGGCCTATTCAATTTTAAATCGGTTGGACTCAGTTGGACAAAATTTGCCTGCTCATTTATATTACAATATGTCCACAGATCGACGGCGGTATAATCTACCAACGGCAGATGAGATTGTTGTTGTAATACCTGGGGATGGAACTGAGGTCAGTGGGATGAGAGATATTGTCTTACATCTGAGGGGGATTAATGGGTTGATGCAAATTAATGAATGCCACCCAGCGTATTTGCCATTACATTATGTCTTGCTATTCCCACGTGGTGAACTTGGATGGGAACCAGGATTAAAGTAATGGGATGTTCGAAATAATTGCCCTTCACCTGATCGGCTTACTCAGATGCAGTTTTATAGTTATCGTTCTCTTCGAACGTCCTTCAGAGTATTCAACCATTTTGAGAGCAGGAAAACTATTCCAAGAGTTTATGGTAGATGCTTGGGCTGCAACTGAGCAAAATCGATTAACATACTACAAGTTAAATAAAAAAAAACTCCGTTCTGAGCTATATCATGATTTGACAGATGATAGCTTAGATGAACTTAACCCAGATCAAATTGGTCAAAGGTTTATTTTGCCATCTTCATTCATTGGTGGTAATAGATATATGCATGAGATATTCCAAGGCTCAATGGCTATCACGCGATACAACCAACACCCCGATATCTTTCTCACCATGACAACAAATCCAAGGTGGCCTGAAATTACTTCAGCTTTATTGCTGCATCAAAGAGCTATTGACCGTCTTGATTTAGTTGCCCGTGTTTTTGAGTTAAAAAGAAGGGCTTTGATGAAAGAGATTGAATTGAAGAAAGTGTTCGGTAAGAAAGTTGCACATGTTTTTACAATTGAATTCCAAAAACGGGGCCTACCACATATGCACGCACTTTTATTTCTCTAAGGTCCTGATAAAATCCGCACATGTGCTCAAGTTGATGAAATAGTCTCTGCAGAATTTCTGATGCGACAGAAGATCCCTTACTTTTTGAAACAGTCAAGCGATGTATGGTTCATGGACCATGTGGTGTTAGAAATCCCAAAGCACCGTGTATGGAAAATTGTATATGCACTAAGAGATACCCTCGAGCCTTTGCAGAAACAACCACCATGGATCAAGATGGGTATCCTATCTATCGGCGTCGTAAAGGTCCTGTATATACAGTGAGGGGTCATGAAGTTGATAATAGAAATGTTGTTCCATACAATCCCTATCTTTCAAGACTGTTCAATTGTCACATCAATGTTGAAGTTTGTGATGGAATGAGATGTGTCAAATATATTCACAAGTATATTTATAAAGGTCATGATCGCACAACTATGGTGTTAGGATCACGAGATGAGATTCAACAATATCTTGATGCAAGGTATACTGGACCTCCAGAAGCTGCCTAGCGCATATTTAGTCATCATTTGCATGAAGAGGCGCCATTAGTCATGCGATTGGCACTTCATTTACCTGGAATGCATCGCGTGGCTTTTGATCCCACTGAGTCATTAGATACAATAAGGTCTAGAGCTGCTGATCAAAGGTTGACACTTACTGCATTTTTTGAATGGTGTGCTAACAATATAGATGCAAATCAGTTCACCTACCAAGAATTTCCGCAACATTTTGTTTAGGATAAGTCTAATAAAATATGGAATCCAAGAAAAACGGGGTTTGCAATTGGTAGAATGTACTTTGTTAGTCCTAATTGTGGTGAGAGATTTTATTTACATCTGTTACTAACTGTTGTTGAAGGGCCAAAATCCTTTGAATATCTACACACGGTCAATAATGTCTTATATGACACCTTCAAATCAGCATGTGTTGCAAGAGGGCTTTAGAAGATGATGGTGAATGGAAACAATGTCTTCAAGAGGCTGCAATAATGAAATCTAGATGCCAGTTAAGGAGATTGTTTAGTATCATTTTGACAGAGTGCTCTCCATTGGAACCGTATACATTATGGAAGGGGTTTTCCGTCTATATTTGTGATGATCTTGCACATAAGATTCACACATTGTTTAGTATTTCAAATCCAACTGAGGCTTAAATTGAGGACTATGGTTTATTTCTTCTTAATCAATTGCTTCAAGAATTGGGCAAGAGTTTAACGCACTTTCCACCTATGCCACAACCAACTGGGAATTGGAGTGCAGTGGTTGGTAATAGACTGATTTTGGAACATCAACAACTCCAAATTGAAGCTCAACATGCTGACGTGCAATATGATATTGATCGTCTTAATGGTGCACAACGTATTGCATACAACTCAGTCACGTCTGCTGTGTTTGAAAATAAAGGAACTATGTTCTTCATCAGTGGTGGTGCCGGAACAGGGAAAATATTTCTGTACAATACAATTGCATTGAAATGTCGTAGCCTTGGATATGTTGTTGTTACAGTAGCTTCATCTGGAATTGCATCACTGTTAGTGGTGGGAGGTCGCACTGCACATTCTACCTTCAGCATTCCATTGGATGTGTTGCAAGATTCGTTCTGCGGGTTTAGCAAACAATTATTACAAGCAGAGCTATTTAGAGAAACAAAACTAATAATTTGGGATGAAGTTCCTATGCAGCATAAACATTGTGTAGAATCAGTAGATCGCACACTCCGTGATGTTTGTAATAGTGAAAAGCCATTTGGAGGTATTACTGTTGTACTTGGTAGAGATTTTCAGCAAATATTACCGGTTATATCTAAAAGAGTTCGCGAGCAAATTGTTAATGCATCATTGAGGCACTCTTTTCTATGGAATGACATAAATATTTTAGTTTTGGATTTAAACATGTGCTTAAATCAAACAAATCCTGAAAATGTTAATTTTGCAAAATTTTTGATGGAGGTATTTTTCAAAAGATGTTGTCTTTTTTTTTTTAAATAAAATAACATTTTATTTATGTGTGTTGACTGATTTAAAATATTATTTTAGGTTGGCACCAGTCCAGAGAATATCATACGACTTCCATCAACAATACGCAAAATGTATAATCTGCATGAACTGATATCTGCAGTTTATCCGCAACTGGATGTAGCAGACACTTCCAATCATTCATTTTTAACTAAACGGATAATCCTTTCTGCACGTAACGAGGATGTCAGTGCTATAAATAGAGCTGTATTGAATATTTTTCCAGGAGAGATTTTTACTTACTTAGCAGCAGATAAGATGTCCGAGGCTGATGAAGTTGATCGTTCTATTACCTACCGCTATCCTAATGAGTATTTAAACTCATTAGATCCTCCTGGTCTTCCACCTTTTAAGCTGGAATTGAAAGTAGGCTGTCTAATAATGTTGTTGAGAAATATTGCACCTAAGGCCGGGCTTTGCAATGGCACCAGAATGATGGTTGTGAGGTGTGCCACTCGCATAATCGAAGCTTTGATTTTAACTGGAGAAAAATTTGGTAATTTAGCTTTCATCCCAAGAATATCTTTGACCTCTTCATCGTCAGAATTTCCTTTTCGACTGACTAGACGTCAATTTCCAATTCGATTGGCATATGCTCTGACTATTAATAAATCACAAGGACAATCTGTAAAGTTTGTTGGGATAGAGTTGCGCACACCGGTGTTTAGTCATGGACAATTATATGTTGCCTTATCAAGATGCACATCTTTTGATCGTGTTAGTGTCCTTCTACCTAAAGATGAGGCAGATTCCACTACAAACATTGTGTATCCCGAGGTTCTATTATAACGTTTTGTATTAATCAAAATCGCAGGTGCATCAATGATACACTTACTTTACACATTTTTCTATTTGTAACATTTTTCTAACAAAAAATAATCTATGCATGTTGAATTTTTTTAGGGTTGGTTGGAAAAAGCAATGGAGTTCAAGAGAATTAATAAGACTGTGATGCATCAATGGAACAGAAATAAGGTACCTTTCAGTCCTATATTATTTTGATTCATGTGTTTGTTTAATATAGTAATTAACTTATTTTTTATTCGAAAAATAGATTGTTGTTTTTGCCCCAAAATGGAGAAAGTGCATTGAACTTGATACGTGGACATTTTGAAAATTGATGTGGAAGAAATTCAGAGCTAGCTGATGATTTCTTGCAAAGAACATGAAAGCCTTTTTGGTACACATCTAATGACATCTTTGTATGCACACTTTTGTAAAGTCTTTTTGTAAAGCCTTATTGGGAAGACATTTTGTAAAGTATACACATCTAATGACTTTGGTTTATAACTCTTTTTGTTTACAGAAGGTGCTACATAAATCTCATATTTTGTAAATTGTTCTTCTACTTACGTTATTTTTGTAAAGCTTTTAAACATTAGTTACATAAATATTATATTTTTGTATATTGCAGTGAATTGTTTGTGAACTGTTTATTTTTGTATATTACAGTGAAATGAATAACTGTTTATATTACGTGTTTGAGTAATAGCTCGATGTATCACTCATAATCCAATTTGATTGGTGATTTCTTTTTTTTTTTTTTTTTTCAAATCGGTTTAGACTTGATTCATTTAGTTGATTAGTGTATTCTTTTTTTTTTTTAATGTTGAAACATCCATAAGACAAAAATAATAAATTTTTTATTTATTTGCGTGCCTTTAGGCACGGGCAAATGCTAGTATACTAACAATTGAAATCGGGTAATTGTGCATTTTTTTGTTTTATTCTTTTAATTAATTTTTATTATTACGGAGAGAAAGAGAGTTATTATAGAACTTGTTATTATACAACTCATTGATCTATTAGTAATGACGGATCTTGTCCCCAGACTTTTTTAAATTTTTAAATATTTCTCAAGGTTCTTTTCTCAATTTTATTTTTTAATTCTTAATAACTTCTTTTTCATAATTCTTCATCTTTATCGTCAAAATTTCATATTTTTTAGTTTATTTTGGATTCTTTTGAATTAGTTATTTTTTAACCAAAGACTATTTATAATCCAAATAAAATTCGAATTGAATAGAAAGAATCTTGATAACATGTCTTAACAAAATAGGAATAAAACAATTCTAGAAGAAACTTGAAAAATTAATCCAAAACAAATTAAAAAATATTAAATTTGTCCTACATTATATTAAATTCTATATGTGCGCATCCATGTCTAATGATTCTTGTTTCCTATATATTCTGTTAAATTTGGGCTTAGTTTGGAAAAAAAATTAATTTATTTATAATTAATTTTTTTTTGTTTAAAAGAGAAAAAAGTTTTATTGTTTAATAATTAACATTTTAACTTTTTTTTTTAATTTGACCTTTTTGTCATTCATGATTTTAAAAAAAAAATTAAAACAAAGAGAGTAATTTTAGTTATTTGAAAAAGATTTATAGTAACCAAAAGTTGAATTTTTGAATTTTTAATTACTTTTTAAAATTTTTGAGTTTTTGATTACCCAACAGCCACTTTCACCTTTCAAATAAAAGTCTTCAAAATGTGATATGATACATAATAAAAATATTCATCAAAACTCATTAAAACTCATGCTAATAAGAGAAAAAAAAAAGACTGACATTATTTTCGATATTAATTTACTGACAATGTTATAAATATGTAAATATATTTAAGACGTTAAATTTTAATTTAATTATCCGAGGTACGTTATTATTACATTATTGAATTTCAATCTATCAGTTCGAGGGAGACTGCTCCCAAACTGATATAAAAAATAGTATCAGCTCCCAGGCGAATCCCTGGCAAGGCTCGCTTGCAAAACTACAACTGATTTGCCAAGGATAGATCTGCCTTCTCCGTTGTCAGAAGCCTTCCACAATTTCGTTACTAAGACAAATATTCCAGAGTGTAACCTATGGTTGACAGCTAATCTATGCATGGTTGACAGCCAATAAGAACTTCTAAGTAGTTAGAGAAAAGCAAAAGCATAATTAAGTAACAATTACCACAAAAGTACAAACTTCCAATAACTAATGCAGAAATACACGAGGATAAAGAATAACAAACAAGCATTCTTCGCTTGTGATTTTCCTTCTTCAACTGCCTTTTCCTTTTCCACGTACCTCTCTCCATCTTTCCTCTTCAATAGATTTGCATTCAAATTGAAATTGTTAATATCAGTCACATTCAGAAACAAAGTGATAGTAGCTAGCTAGTTAAGGATATACAGGATATTATATAAAAGGTATTTTGATAAAATTTTAGAAAATAAAATTTAGGTAGAAGAAATTTTAGGAAATGGAAGTTGAGAAAAATTTAAAATATATTTTGATAAAATTTACTACGGGACTTCACATAAATAAGAGGGACTTCTTATATATAGTACAAATATATATAGTGTTGGTTTGGACTGTCAAATTTTGTTAAAAAAATGTAAATTTTAGGGTTCATTTGATTTATTTTTTTATTTTTTGTTTTTATTTTTATTTTTTATTTTCTATTTTGAACTCATTTTTCATTTTATACTTTTGAAAATAAGGAAAAAGTTTAAAACGCATTTGGTCACTTGTCTTTTTAAAATTTATTTTAGAATATAGAAAATAAGTTTACCATATAAAATGAAAAATGACAAAAAGTCGTTTTGAGTGTTTTTAATCTAAAATAATGAAAATAGAGTATTTTCTCTTCTTTATTTTGAGATTTTTAAAATATAAAATGAAAACAGAAAACGAAAAATAGAAAAGTAAACCAAATGTTGCGTATAGTTGTTAGATTGTTTGACACATTTTTTAAAATTATGAAAAAAATTGATAAAAATTAAAGAAAGTTATTTAGTTTGTTTTTCAAAAATTATAAAAAAAGTTGGTAAAAGTTAAAAATTAAAGACAGTTAGTAAAAGTTAGAGAGAGTTAGAGATTTTTGGTGTAAAATAAAGTTTTAAAAAATAAAAAAGATAAAGAAAGTTAAGAGATTGTTTTTGCATGTGTAGCTAGATAGACGGTAGGATATATTAGTCGGGTTTTTAAGTTAATACAATAGATATATCAGACGGGTGGTTATAAGTTAATATAATCAGATTATTTGAACTGAGATGATGAGATGAAAAGTAACGAAGATATTTAGATTCGGCATTCACATACAAATCCCTCGACATTGCAAAAAAGAATAATGAAAAAACAACCCCGATCATATTAACGAACAAGAACGTACGCAATAAATAAAGCAAACTTTTCCCTGAACCAAAACTGAAAAACAATTCAATCATTCCTCACATACAACCAACTACTTTGTCTTTGTCTCTCTCTCTCTCTCTCTCTCTCTCTCTCTCTCTCAAAGAATCAAAGAAATAGAAAAAGCAGAACTTGACAGCAGGAATTAATGGAAGCAAAGATTACCTGTCGAGTGGCACCAATTATGAGTTATCTTGGCCGGCCCGGCCCCTCTCCATGCTTGGAACTATCATAGTTTGTCTTTCTCAATCTTCATCAGTTTAATTAGCGTAATTTAATTAAGCGATCAAATTAATCACATACCATAAACAAAGCCAAAAAAAAAAAAAAGCTTCGAATTAATCCAGAAAATGTTAAATATATCATTTCTTCTTGTTCTTCTCCTTCTCCTTCCCATTGAAGAAGATTGAACCTAAACCAAAAAGATTACCGGAAGGAACATTCAGAACTGGATTGACTCGAACAGGTACCATTTCCATAAGACCCATAACTCTTCTTCAACGGAGGCTTCTGATAAGAACCCGAATACTGATTTTTGTGAGAATTCTGCTTCTGGGTTTGATGATGTTCCTTCGACAATGACGATGGTGTTTTCTTGGAGCTACCAGCCGAAGAACTACCAGTCGAATTGCTTCGTGATAGAAGAGGCAAAGGACATAAGGTCCGGGCGTATCCACTTCCGCAGTTCAAACTGCTGCTCCGCTTGAACGGCCAGAACGACTTCGAGTTCTGCTTTTCGTCTGATTCGGAGCTCGTCGCTTTCGTCTCCTTCAAGCTCTCACAACCGTTGTCGGTATTGCGAGAAGTTGTTCGGAGTTCCGATTGAGTGATTTGCTTCCTCGGAATGGTTTTTTTCTTGATTTGAATAGGAAGGATTTTTCCGTCCGAGAAAAGTTCATCGGCCGAGGAAGATTCATGATCGTAACTTTCACTAATGCAGAAATCGAAATCAATGCCGGAAGATGAACTTGAACGGAGGAGGTGTTGCTCGACGGGGACGACGTCGGATTGAGACAGATCGTGAGAAAATGAGATTCTGGGACTCAGAACCAGACCAGACGTACTTTCGGAACACAGCTCGACTGGCATTTTCTTTCGAATTTTCCCGGAAAATAACAAAGAGAGTTGGTTTTTTTTCTTTTCTTTTCTCCTCTCTTTCTTTATTATGTATCACAGTAGTAGAATCAAATTCCAAGAGTCGAAAAAGAAGAAAATGCGTAGAAGTTTCAAGTTTGGGAATAAAAGATAGACGAGTCAATTTTCTCTCTTCCTTTCTCTCATTCTAAACAGATGAGCGGAATCCGATTCCGTGAATGGAAAGTCATGAGAAGCGGCGGAAACGAAGCTTCGAGGTCATGTGCTCACATGAATGGAGGAAAGAAAAATGGGGTAACGGACATGAGAAGATGACTCCATGAAAACCTGAACAGGAAGACCAGAGAGCTTCTTTTTGAAAATCAACTGATCGTAAGGGCATTAAGGAAACGTGGATGGATGAAACTTGATTCCTTGAAGAGAGAGAGAGAGAGAGAGAGAGAGGAGAGAGAGAGTTTAATGTGTCAGAGGGAGAAAAAGAATTTGGTGTCTGTGGGACAAAGAGGGGTACGGGACGACTTGTTCATGTAGACTTTTCTTTTCTCTTTTTTTTTTTATAAATGTAAATAAAATTTATTCTAATTTATTTACAAGATATTTGAATCATAAAAAAAAAATATACAAATTATATTGATAGTTAGATTCGCTACAACAAATCTACTATTTGTTTTAATATAAAATATTTTTTAAAAAACACATTTACTCACATTTTAAAAATATAAAATAAATATATTTTTTAAAATATTTTATATTACACAATACAGAACCTAAAATTAGAGTTTTTTTTTTATTTTTTTTTAGAATTAGTCAATATATCCATACTATTATACAGAGTCAAACCGATACCTTTTAAAAGTAGCTTTTAAACTGTATCTTGTCATGTATTTGTTCAGTTTATTCCATTACTTTTCTTATTAATAAGCAAAGTGCTTGGGCAGTTTTGTTGGTGTATATATATATATAATTCTAATTTTTCTCTCTTGCTTTAAAATATTTTATTCGAGACTTTAAATGGGTTAAGAAGAGAAAATATCATAATTTCTTTATTATTTTTAGATTGTTTAATGAGAAATGCAAGAGTTCATCTTCTGATGAATATAGCAAGAGCCATTGAGTCAGTTCACCAAACTTATTTTAAGAAAATACTATATATTTTGGGATAAGTAATTAATTACTTACAAAATTTAGAACTATATAACAAATGGTGGGGATATTGACAATTCTTCGAAAACTTTTCCTATTCCTTACAATTTTTTTACTCTACAAAGTTACTAAACTAACCTTATAATTAATGAAGGACAAATAATATAAAATACCTTAAATATCATAATTACCCTTATTTTTCATTTATTACTATAAAATTAACGTCATCCAAATTTTAACTTTTTGTAACTACATCTCTTAGTCTCATGCTATTTTTACTCGTATATATTATTTCCGTTTATTTTATTAAACTTTAAACGAAACACCATAGAAAAAAATCCTGTTGAAACAAAACTTTCAAATATGACTAATTTTTTTTTTACAAATAATATAGAGTAAATTTCATATTATTATGAATTATCAAATCCCTCAAATAACAAAACAACTATTAACTTTTTTTAGTTTTTTTCCATTCAAGTGATTGATTTGTTGACAGGACAGTATAAAACAATTTGTTTATAATATTTTTTTTGTTTTTGTAGGTGTATATGCTATAACACTATTAGAATCTTTTTCCCTATTAAGCTTTTTTTTTCACAGTTCCTATTTATAGTTTTTTTTTTTTTTTTGTGCTTGGTAATTTATAGAAGGTTTTTGTTAAAAATGTTAAATTGTTTTGAATATTGCCATATTATTTTTATGTAATGGTGACTGATTTTGGGGATGAATATTAAGATTCGAATTTTAATTTATTTACTTTTATTTTAGTTATTTTTAATAATGTATGAATTAATCAATGATTATGATATTTTGCTTGGTATCAATTAAAAATAATAATTTTTTATTTTCTTCTTTGATTTTTGATAAAATAAACATAAAAGATATATTTACAATACTAATTAAAAAAAAACTATTTAAAAAAACTCTCTCACATAACTTTATGAAATTACCTAACAAAAAAAATCTTTATGAAATTATAATTAACAGTTAAATTTTAATTTAACATGCAAATTAATAAAAAAGTGGAGGATGTTATAAAAAAATGTAAAAAGTGGAGAATGTTAGTTCCGTGATAATTAAATAAAAAGGGTGGGTATGGTATTTGATATAGTTTGTATTAATTAATCTCTACTACAAAACTAGTTTTGTAATTTAGAAGGAGCAAAAAAATGACAAGGAGTGAGAGGAACTTTTGGAGGATTACCAATATCCCCACCTTATGTGGTTATGGTGTTTATATAATTACAAATATATATATATATATATATATATATATATTTAATTTTTGAAAATAGTAGCAGGCCCATAATTTAGAACAATAGCCATATATTAATGTAATAGAAAATAGTGTTTAAATCATACTTTACAGTCTTTTAAACTTATTAGTCACTCAAAAAAAAAGTATTATTTTTAAGTCATATTTATGTAAAAAGTTTTGTAATTAGATCACACTTTTGAATGGGTCTCATGAGTTTGTTTTAAATATATTTTCTAATATACCAAGAATACCATTTATTTCTATAATTAAGTTAGACTAGTGTTGCTGGAAATGACATAAAGATATAGATAATCGAGAATCACGTTTATTCTGTTTTAGTTTTCCTTCCTTATAAAAAGTAGAATATAAATCGCGTGAAGATATAGTATATTATTGATTTGAACAAGCACCGGCTGAGATTAACGTCATCATTAAATACAAAAAAATCACATATCTAATATATGCCTAACAGTACTACATGGCTGATAGTACCACATATATGTGATACTGTTTCGTATATAATGTATACTCTTGTAAACACAGTACCACAAAATCTCACGTTTGATGTGGTATTGTTTCGTATAAAATGTATGCTCTTGTAAAAATAATACCAAATATATCTAGTATACAAACAGTATCATTAAACACAAAAGAAGTTATATATTCAATTTATGGCTGCCAGTACCATATCAATATAGTATTGTTTCGTATATAATGTATGCTCTTGCAAAAATCAAATGGCTGACATGTCTGATAATACCATATGACTTTTTTCCAAGCAGTTTTGATTATGTTCCAAAAATCACTTTTTCCGAGCAGTTTTGATTATATTTCAAAAATCGGTTTAGTTTGCTTTGTGAAGAAGACGGAAAATCACGAAAGTTATGAGTATTTTGGATAAAACTGACAATTTCAAAATGTATTGAAAAACACGCGATGTCTTTTTTTGTCTTTTTATTGCAAGTGTGACTTATTTACAAATAAGTTTTTCTTTTGATATGACTAAAATTCTTATAAATTTATAAATAGTGATCGGTCTCCAAAAATCCCTTAATGTAATGTTATTTTATTTAATATTACTAAAAAGGGCTTTTTCATGAATGCTGCTAGAACGATGGGCTAGAATATTAAGTTTATCCCTTTAAAATAATAAATTAATTACTGATAACCCATTAATTACACTGCCATTTACTATATTATTTTGAATTTATTTTGACATTTTTTTAATAAAAAATATTATTTCTAGAGAGAGAGAAGGGGGGTGGGAGGAACAAATGCGTTCTAATCATAAAAATTAGTGGCGATGATTCTTTCAGTGCTACTGCAACCCATCTGGACTAATGTAAAGTAATGTCCCTTTCTTTAATTATTGAGATAGGATAAGCAATGGGACCAAATAAGACCACTATGCACTGCTACTAGCTGATGGCCAACTATGTATTGCATGAAGGTAGGGTCTCCTGGGGAAATGGGTTAGACAAGGCCACTTCACGCCATATTTGTGTATGCATAAATTCATATGAATATATTCATTTTTTTTCCAATCTTACTTGTTTCTTATCTTTTTCCTTTTATGCTTTCAAAAATACCCACAAATAATGGGACTTGGGTTAGACGGGGCCACTTCGCACCATATATGGGTATATACAAATTCATATGAATATATTTCATTTTCATTTTTCTAATCTCAATTGTCTCTGATCTTTTTCCTTTTGTATTTTCAAAAATACCCACAAATAATGGCACTTGGGTTCTCCCAATTGTGAACTGCGACGGACTCCCCATTTGATTAATAAGCCGACATGTCATTTCTGATCGAAATTGATACGGCCTAGGTCTTTCTTCTGAAAATTAATTAATGATCAGAATCTATGGTTAATTATGTAAATTAAACCAATATAGATTTGCTTGTATTATCACCGACAAGAAATCTTTTGACTGTGAGGGGCTTCCATAATGATATCATTTCAACCTAAATTGAACCATGGGAATTGATTGCATGCATGTCACATTGAATGGTGCAGCGTTTGTATAAGATTTATTTGTGTTGTTAATTTTCAAATAAATATTTTATTTGTATGTTTGAATAAATCATGTAATTTAAATTAAGGATTCGAACAACAATAGAGTGATTGGAGACTTTATTATTTTGTTAATGTTTAAGTGAAAGTTCTAATGATAAAAGGTATAAGAGTTTTGGGAATTTGAAGGATAAAAAAATGTGTTATCCAGTATATTTCGTAAAGAAGTCGCAAGCAGGTCACGCATGCGAATTGCCGGCCAAGTCTTCCAGTGAAGAAATATTAAAAAAAAAAAAAATAGTATACTTCGCAAGCTAATCGCCGGCAAGTCACACTCGCGAATTGCCCGCGAAGTTTGAAGGAGTTTTGCTCTTATTTTTCTATACAGCGAATTTTTTTATTTTTGAGCTTTTTTTCACATACAAACATTATCAAACGTTCCTTAAACCTTAAACGCTGATCCTAAACCTAATATACTGTTTCATTAAGAGCAAAAACACAAAAGAGACCACTAAATCTTGATTATCGAAGCCTCACTCCTTAGATTTCTTTCAAAACTTATTATGATTCTTGAATCTCAAATCTACAGTTCTCCTTTAGATTGGGTGAGTGCTTTTATAATAGTTGAAGTGATTCAAATTTTACGAAAGAGGTGTATTGTGAGCGTTTAACAAATAAGGATAAGGAGATCTAAATCAAATAAATTTATAGGAGTATTGATTGAGTAAATTTGTATTATATCGGGTAAGATCATTTTAACCTTTGATTCATATTAAAATTTTGATGTCAGATTCAGAATTTTTCTCTTTATTTAAAAGAGTGTTCCTAATAAATAATATTGGGTGCTCTTATAGTTTGTTTGTTTTCTTCTTTTTTTTTTTATTAAATCTACAAATCTTTACATCTATTCTTAGATTGGGATTCGCAAATCTAAGTGTGAGTTATTTGTCTAAACCTTTTCATATTGGATATTAATTTGCACAAATTGTGTAACTTTGGTGATATAACATTTTAGTTGGCCTTTTAAATATTTTATATTTAACTGCTTTTAAGTTGAATATTCTAGTCTGATACTAAAGATTAGTTTGAGAATATTCATTTTCTCCCATTTCGCTTCTTAATCTTTTATTAGTATGTAGACTCTTTGAAGTCACTCCAATTTATTTTTTTAAATATAAGAAACGGTCATTTCTAAATAAATATAGAATGATTTCTTTTTTTTTTCTATGGATAGAGCATAAACTCAACCAACATCAATAAGTTGGGTTCCGGTCCCATGCTAGCAAAGAGGCAACTCAAAACACTTCCACAGCATTCATGAACAGGAATGGAGAGAGTTCTGGTCAGAATAATGAACCAAAGGCCCTATATCATATATGCTACTAATCCCTTTTTTTTTTTTCTTAATATCTCATTTCATCAAACCCACTTTAATTTCTTTCTTTTTCCACATGTTTTGGCCACTTTCCGATGTTGCCATGTGAGCTACCGCTTAAAGAAGGAACCAAAAATATCAACTCGAAGGAAAAGCCCCACACCCCCAAACGCAATTTGGTTGGTGATTTAACAACTGGCTTAAATACTATGTGACTGGAGAGCTACATAGCTATCCTCACAAAACACTTTTTGAACACTTAATTATCAGAAAGATACAGTTCGGTCACCAGATTACTACTATTACCACATTTAGTGCTATTGTCTGTTTATGTTTATGCAAGCAAGGGCAGACCAAAGGGGTCAGCTTCTATTTCTGCCTTTTGAGAAATTATGCTTATATTTTATTATTTTTATCTTTATATATTTAGAAATTACGCTTTTGCTTTTATTTTATTTTTTATTTTTACTTCTGCCAGTAACTCGCTTGATAATTTTATTTTCGTCCCGCCTTATTATAAGATCGTACGTTCGTCCAATAAATTTTTTTTTCCTGGTTAAATTAACATTTTTTCTGTTGTTTTTAATATTAAAGGCAACATGAACATTTAAGTGACCAATTCGCTAAGTTGGGAGAGAAAATTTGAGCGAGAGCAGCCTTTATAAAAATATTGTAAGAGTTAGATGGCCTCCAAAACGTACATATAAATATTATATATATATATATATATTTAATCATATGTATACTTAGCTAATTTAGGTATTTGGATTGAATCAGAATTGGTATTTAATTTACGAAGTGCAATTTGTCACACTAATTTAAAATATTGGGAGAGTGTTTAGTTAATCAAAATCAATTAAAATCTATCAACTTTTATTAATATTTTATATTTTTCTTGAATCAAATCTTATCACATATTATTTTTCATCAAATTTTTATATTTTTATGATCTTTTTTTTTTTGTCATCCAAACACCACCTAAGTTACTTGACTCAGCATTAGGTATTTATGATGCTTTTTCTTATGTTTGATCTCCAAGGAGAGAATAGTATTTTTCTACTATCTTTTATTAACTTTTTATATTTTTTAATCAAATTTTGTCATATATTATTTTTACATTAAATTTTTATATGTTTATTATAAGTTTTTCTGTTATCCAAACATTACCTAAATTATTTGACTCAGCGTTTAGTGTTTATGATGCTTTTTCTCATGTTTGATCTCTAAGGAGAGAATAGCATTTTCCCACCGTCTTGAGGTTATATTCAGAGTACGTGCAGAGGCATCGCCGTGCAGAGGCATCGCCGGCCCGCATTAAAGTTATGATTCTCTCTTTGTACCTCTCATGTTTGAGGTCGAAAGGGACAGAAGACAAAGTCCTGTCGCGGGGCAAAAGAGTAAAGAATGAGAGGGGGCGGTGTCATAAATGCGTGGATGTTCCGGTGCCTTAGAGATTCTGCATGGTCGGCTCCAAAAATTATTAGTCAGCTGCACTGTATCGCACTGCATCAATCTGACACGTGTTAATTTTTTTTACATGAGAGTGTTTGGAAAAAAATAAAATTAATAAAAATTTAATGTATTAATCAATTTTTATCATTTGAACAATATATTTAAAATTTTTCACAAGACCCGTTTTTATAATTTTTTATGTTCTGTTAGACTTTTAAATTGATAGGACTTGATGGAAAATAATTAAATAATTTGTTTGAATTTTGATCAAAATATTATAAAAATTAATAAAAATTTACAAAAATAAGTAAAGTTTATAGAATGAAAATTTTTAAAATAAATACATGAAAAATAAGAATAACTTAAATCGATAAAATCAGCTCTTTTTTTTTTTAATTTTTTGGTAAGTAAAGTAATTTAAATTAAAGAGAGAAGGAACCATCCAGTCGAAGGGAACATGCCCTCCAAGTACAGCTCCCACACAGTTCATTATGTAATCTTTTGAAAAAGTAGTGTGGATAGGATGGATATCAAAAGCATCTCGCAAAGGAGATTACATCCATCGAGAATCCTCAGAAAAGTTGGCGTGTTCTGTGATTTGGCCGGCGAGAGGGAAACTTCAGTAGTGTTGTTCTGATTTTACTTTTTTCAGTGTTTGGGTCAAGATAAGTAAGTGCAAGCAGTTCTCTGGGAGTTGAAAGCAAACGCATATTGTTATATTTTTCAAATATACGATAAAAAATTTTAGTTAATCTTAGAAAAAACTACCGGAATCATCGGGCTAAATGTGGGTCCATGCCTTTAAAATAGAAGGCTCGTTAACATAAAAGTAAGTATAAAATTGTCACTTCCTTTGTCATTTTGATATTATTTCCTTTATATAATTTAAATTTATGACATAAGTCAGTATTTTCATTTCAATAATTATCTCGATCAACCTAATGTTGATGGTTTTAAGACGAATTATATATATATATATACCCTCATATATATATATATACACACCTGGTAAAGTATAAAGTATAAATTCAATAGAGTTTTAATCTCAAACTAATTGAATTACTAGTATTTATTTTAAAGGAAAAGGGAGAAAGGAAAAAAAAAAAAAAGTAAGTAAGGAGAATTTTTATCTTTCCTTTGTTCGATTTTAATGAAAAGAAAATAGAGGGATTAAAAAATGAGGACGTAAAAATTTTCTAGGAAAATGAGGACGAAAAGTTTTCCAGGAGATCTACCATTTTTGCACGGAATAGGAGAGAATTGAGGGGGGAGGATAAAAGAGAAAGAGATAAGGAGAAGAGAGGTGAGAGAAAATTATTAAAATTTTTAATAGTGGGCTCAACTTTATCTTAAAATATTACTTTTTAAATAAATTCTAAAATTATAATAAATATATACAGACACTTTTGCACATTTCTTTCCTTCTAATCAACAACATTTTTTGCACATTTCTTTCCGTCTAATCAAACACAAAGGTAGAAAAGTTTTCCATTTTAGAAGGAGAACATTTTGTTCCTTTCCCATTTTCTTTCTTTCTACTTTTTTATCATTCTTGCCAAACAAAGCATTAATTTGATCAATGGTTCTTCTCTATCTATTTTTATCAGGAGTTTTGTTTTTTAATCTATATACTCTTATTTTATCTTTTGTCATTTTTACACTTTTCATGACCCCCTTATCGTGTTAGTGATTTTTTAGATTTATATTATTGTGATCAAATCATCTCTCAAACTTCTCTTTATAAATACTTTTTAAATTTTACTGACTGTATCAAAAGTTTAAGCCTATAATTTTTAGTGAAAATTACAAAATTTAAAAAAAGAAATTGAATTGCCAAACGCATCCAAAGTACTTTTTTTTTTATAATTACATTTTTTTACTTATACCCTAAATTACCTATTATTTAAAAAATATAATTATCAACGTGCACCCGTTTTAGTAAAAATCGATATGAACGAACTTTTATTCCCAAAAAAATGAAAGCATGTGTTTAAATTGATTTAAAAGGAAAGTTCGTAACAACTAGATGGGACAAGTGTGTTTTGACAATAACTTTTTGATAAATATCAACCTTAATTAATAGTTCAATTAATAAGATTTCTGGTTTATTCTCTTATCGTCATTAGAAACTTAAATAATCATTAATTTTAGAGTCGTAAGAATTAATGCTCACTAAAAACTTATTCAATCGTTACTTTCAAATCTCATCAATTAGTCGAGTAGCACTCAAATGAGGCAAAATATCTTGAGTTAGTCAAAAACCTTCCTGAAGACTATCTTGTGTATCTCACGTGGCTTGATGTGGCTTTGGCGGGGTTGTGCTTACGGAAATATAATAGATAAAACAATTTATCAATTAATATTTTTTTATTCTTTCAAATTTTAAGAATATTTTGGATCAAAAGGCCCAGTCTGCTGGAAGTTATGATAATGGCCGTGTCCGTGGACTTCCATTCTATTTTTTAAAAAAAGGCCCATCAATATGTGTTAAGAAAACAAAAAGTAAAAAATAAAATTACTTCAACACCTTCAAAAGCTATTGTCAAATATATATATATATATATATATTCTTACGCAGTTATATTTTATACTGAATCAGTGAATTTTGCTTTTAGTTTCTATTCTTTTAATTGCAACAGTTAACCTTCTAAATTTACTGCCAAATTTTAACTTAACCTTTCATTTACTTTTGGTGGTTGAAAATGCCAATTATCAATTCACAATTTACAAACATGTGGCATTTTTGTTATATTTACTTAACACTTGTTAACAAAATCTCAAATTGAAACTTTATTATAACGGTAATAGACTATTTATTATAATTAAAATAAAAAGAACCAGAGTGTGATTGGGTATATTTGTGCAAAATTCAACTTACATCAATTTAAATTTTAAAATTCTTTCTGAGTTTTAGTATATGATATTATAGTTTATACATTTAAAATTTTGATGATATCTAGAGTGTGTTTGGAGTGGTAAAAACTAAGATAAAATGAGATAAAGTGACATAAGTTGTGAGTTTATAATTCGTGCAGTGAGATAAAAATGAATAATTTTTAAAAATTTTTAATAATTTTTTACTGTTTTTCAAAATTTTTGTCACTCCAAACGGAACCCTAATTTCAAGGTGTGACATTTTAATTATAACAATTAAGAGTTTAATATTTAAAATATTGCAATATTAATCTTTTATTAGAAAAAAAATCTGTTAAATGGCCATGTGGCCCTTTTATTAAAAAATTTGTTAACAGGAGTTTACGTAAGGTTAATATTGTAAAATTTTGAATTTTTAGTCTTGAAGTGAAATTTAGGCTCCGTTTGGGAATAACTAGCATTAGTTAATGGCTAGTAGTTAATTAAAAAAAAAGCTAGCTAATTTTGTGTTTAGGAAAGAAAAAATAACTAATGGCTAATGGTTAGTAGTTAATTAAAAAAAGCTAACTAATTTTGTGTTTGGGAAGAAAAAAGTGACTTTTTATAGGTGACTAATTTATTTTTATTAAATTGACATTTTTATCCTTAAAAATTTTTTAAAAAGATTAAAATATTAAAAAGTAAAAAATTCAACTACTATTGAAATAACCATTAACCTCAGCTAATAGTTACTCTCTCCAAACGGACCCTTAGTTAAAGAATTAAGAGTAAAAAATGTAGATTACGCTTTAGCTTTTCAACGAAGGATATATAAGAAGTCTATGAAAAATTGCTTGCTCAGTGAGAGTACGTACTAGAAAGGCAATTATTTTTTTTTCTTTTTATCAAGAAATTGTACGGAAGTATTGGATGTGACAAAAATAATAAAAATATAAAAAAATGTGATTTAGATAATTTTTTATGTTATATCTGGCACGTAACCACAAATTATATTTTTCAGAGATAAATGATGAAATTTTTTTATTTTTACGTCAATTTTTTAAAGAAAATTTATCCGAACGATTTTTTTGAGTTTGTCGAAACGGTTTTATATTAGATTTTGTTGAAAAATGTGAAATTTTTTTGAAATTTATAAAAATTATTAAAGTTTGTAAAAAATTTATTGAAGGTTTGTAAAAAGTTATTAGAATATGTAGACTATATAAGTTTATAATTGTCTCATGAAATACGAGAAATATAAACTGTGTTAGAGAATTTTAAAAATTTTTAGAAATCTTCAAAATTTTTCAATAATTTTTATTACACCAAACACCTCCTAAATTTGTATTATGTAACTCCCCTTGTATTTGTTTACTTGGATGGCACTCCCTTGCGAGTGCGCCCACCACCCTTGTCCTGGCGTGAAAGAGGTAAATTACGGGATGTGTGACGTAAAAGTCAGAAATCAAATCCGCGCTATTGGAAGCACCAACGAAATGTAAGCTATAACTTTTATCACTACACCATATGCCCCGGGTACCTTTGTATTTGTTTACTTGTTTTTATCAGAAAAGGGAAAGAGTTAAAAATAATTATCAAACTTCTTACCTTGTAAATTTTCTTTTCGTCTCAGATAAAAGAGAGAAGGTTGATATTGGCATTAAGGTTGGAGGCCATTAACGGTTACACAATGCATATTTAATGGTTTGAATAAATTTACGTTTATTTAATTTAAAATAAATATAAATACCCGTAAATCATTATATTTTAATCTAATCACACCGACATTCAATCAATTTTAACCCTCTTGAATGGCCTACATTTGGGATATATTTGATTTATTAAATTTTATCAAAAATTACAAAAAATTACTTTTTTTAATTAATTTTGTCACATATCACTTTTAAATCAATTTTTTTATTTTTTTTAATATTTTTTTGCAATCCAAACACCCCTTAACCAGAGGAGGACGCGAGGAAAGATGGCAAATGTAGATTGGTTAGTAAAATAGCTACCGTACTACGAGTTACATGAAATCAAAACCCTCCATTTCTGACTTGACTACGACATCGTCTCCTCCGGTTGGACAGTCATGGTTTCTCCAGTTAGGACAGCTAATAACTCGTCAGCTACCTCTCTCTCACCAGTTTTCTTTTTTTTTTTTGAAATACCAATTCACAAATCTCAAAATCTCTCTTCTACATTTTGATTCCTCTCGCTCTCTCTCTCTCTCTGATCGAATTTGGAGGCATCTCCAACTTTGACATTTGATTCTTCTTCTTCTTCTTCTTCTTCTTCGTTCGATCTTTTGCGATCAATCCGGCGGAGGAGACTATAATGCCGAATTGGGAGCTCAAGGGTTGCTGCCAGCACGACCAAAAGACTTTCATCGTGACCATCGGTATCTTCACCCTCATCATTCTCGTTGTAAGATTCCCCCCGTTTTCCTTGCTTTCTAGTGCTTCTTTCTTTCTTGCTGCTACTATCTGTGTTTCATTGCTTGTTTTAGATCCACATATGGAGCTTTCAGTTTCATGCCACTTGATGCCACATTTTCCTATTTGAACTTGTCTGTAATAATTTGCTTCAAACTTGAGTGAGTGAATACGTAGTATGAGAATTAGGTATGGAGAAGTTTAATTCTATTTGATTCGATTGCTATTCCCAGTATAATCGTGTGGATTAATGTATAGTGTGTTCAGTGTAAGAACAGAAGCTATGAATTATTTGGGGATGAAAGTTGGTTTGATGGAAATTTAATTGAAATTTCATAATTGCATGGAATCTCGCTGCAAATTTATCCCTTGAACTATTACTCTCGCAAACTATAATGTACGGTGAGCTGCCTATTGTATAAAGTTCCTAACATATAATTGTTTGGAATGTGATTGGTTGAGTCTTTCCACAAATCTATTTACTTATGAGTTTGAACATATGTGGGTACCTGGAATCCTCACTCGGGATCTTGGAACAATCCAAGTTTGGGACCAACATCCACCCTACACCAATTTAATTTCCAAGGATCCTACACCAAAGGATCTGCATACCGCATTCCTACGGCAATCAAGGATCCAGCCTCTGCGAATCACAATCCTAGCGAGCCAGCTCGCTCAATTGAGCAAATCTTGTTAACATATATAATTGATATGATTTAGTGTATATATGTTATAGTATATACATTATAGAATATTGATTAGTAGATACATAGTAAGTAGTAAATTAGGAATGTACATACCAATTATATATGTTGTATATATGTTTAGTATATACATTATAGAATATTGATTAGTAGATATATAGTAACAAGTAAATTAGGAATGTACATATCAATTATATATGTTAACATATCTCTCGAAGATTTCGCTCGAGAACCACTCATGAGGTCTATGGAATAGAGGTATGAGCAAGGGGATGTCGAGGTGACCACGAATCCTTAGTGCCACCTCAACCCTTTGAGAGAGAGAGAGATCTCACTTATTAGATAAATTATCTTCACCTACCCCAACTAACTCTACCACATGACGCTCCTCCATTGGATCTCGAATTTCCAGATCCTTGGACTGACACTTCTAAATTCTCAGACCAACACTTCAAGATCATTTGCCTTGTCATAGAATTTCATCATGGCATGCATGCAAATCTGACATGTAGAGTTGTATGTGCAGTCTCACCTTCAAAAATCCTACATCAAGCTTAATGATAAGTCAACATCCTACTTTCCCACCAAAAGCCCAAATACCTAGGAGCCTCTCTATTATATATACACCATCAGTCCATCACAAACTTATTTACATGCAACAAGTCTTTTAAACCCCTTACCTACCTATAGGATATTGAATACACACTCTCTCTCTCTACCCACTATTCTCTCACTCCCTGCCCCCTTCCTCATGCAGTGATTGTTTCCTGCTTCTTGGATTTAGAGGATCCTAGGTTGGCCAGGGATTTTCCGGCTCCTGCCTCAACTATTTCCATGACATCTATCATATGTTGTGATTGTTTTTGTTAGTTTTCGTTGCCTCAACTGTATCCACAACATCTATCATATGTCGAGATTTGTTTTGTTAGTTTTCTCTCCTAATGTTCAAGGTGGGAGACCTTGTGACAATTAGGCAATGGAAGCCATCACTTATGTCGTGTTGATCTTTCAGTTATTGCATCTAATGCATATGAGCAGTTACTTGAAAAATGTGCAAATATTGATGATGACAATATTGTCGTACTAGCAACTACTTTCAGTGCACAAACACGCCCATTCAGTATCCAATACACATGGCTTTAAAGCATTACATAATTTTCTTTGCCACTTATGCGTTGTGTTGTATTTTTGAAAAAGTAGAATATGCAAGCAGCAAGAACGAGCGCATAGAAATTTATCTAATTATGTGTTTACCTATATAGTTTCGATTAATTAACTAAAGTGTATATCGAGTATTGTGAATTGGAAAATGAAGCTCAACAAACGCCAGATGCAAGGTATCATCAAGTTTGCTGTACTACTATATTCTATATAGAAATGCACTTACAAACTTACATATTTTCCCTGGTGCATTATATTCTCATTCATATTGAGAATTCTTTCTGATATTGCTTGCCTTATTCTCATAATATGTACGTTTTATTTTCCTCAAGTGACCTTGCTACATATTTTATTGTAAACTGCATGGCGTCATAAAATTTTTCCCATGTTAATCTACTTTGGACTTTTGCCATAAACTATAAAACTCCATGGACTCATGAATGTTTTCCTATGTTAATCTCCTTTACACGTATCTTTTGTTCCATGAGCTTAGATAGTTTTTTCAAGAAATAATTTGCGATAGCTATTGTTGTTTTTGTGTGAATTCTCAAAACATATGGTCAAATAAATGAAAATGCTGAAATGATTCCTCGCCCCTTAAATGATGTGAATGTTGCCAATTTGCAAAAATGGTCTTAAAATGGGCATTTATGATAAAAATATGCTACATTGAATGGGTAGGAACCAGATCTTGGTAGAATATGAATAAAAGTGATTAAGTTGGAAGGAGCAAAATATGAGACAATTTTGGCTTATTCTTTGGTCACATAAGTAGGAGAAGTAGCTGCACCAAGTAAAATAGTGATACTGTTTTAGTTGAAGACACTAAAATGATTAGGGTACTGTGATGGGTAATAAAAAATTATATAATGGAGATCAATCTGCATATTGGTGTTGTCTTGCATATCAAAGAAAAAAAAGGGATTCATGCTTGACATTTGACAACACAGAAAAGTTAAGTTCGCTGAAGTTCTATGTATGCAAGTTGAATAAATATAAATGTACAATGCATAATACTAATAATTATTGGTCTTTTGTTGATTTTTACTGCGCGGTCTATTTTTTCTATCAAGCAGCTATGGAGGACCTTCCTACTGACACCATTTAAGCTCATTACTGTATTTCTTCATGAAGCAAGCCATGCAATTGCTTGCAAGCTCACATGTGGTCAGGTAAGAAGATGTTTTGCTACTGAATTCATGATTCATTTTCTTCTTAATAAAATTAGCTTGGTTTGTAATTTTTTGAATTAAATCTTGATTATAATATTTTTTTTAACGCCAATCCAAGTTGGAGCTTAGATAGCTGGCTTTTCTGATGAAGTCTTGATCAGTTACTTATGACCAAAACAAAGTTCATATGTATGATTTATTATTATTTGCTTATATTTCTGTTAGGACTAGTAAATTAGTAATACAATTTTTCTAAGTGGAGAGAGATACTTGTGGCTTATCCCGTTGGGACTTGGTAGGTGGATTCTTATTTACTTAGAATCATACGGCCATTGACTGTCATTCTAGCACATTTGTTTATGCATATTGCTTTTGAAATAATTTTATCATAAATATAAGAAGATTGAGTGTGAAAAAACCTTTGTATTCCATGTTTTGAGCTGCTACTTTGCAATACATTATTTTCAGTGGACTAAGAGGCTGTGTTTGTTTGGACATCAAGTTCATTCTATACAACTTTTGGTCATTTAATGCACATAAAATGAGAGAGAACTAATTTGTGATTGATTTCTTTGCTTTTCTTTTTTTCTTCTGCCTCTTGAAAAGCTTGATCTTTGGACCCTTTTGGAAGCTTGGTTTGTACTATGCATTAATGGGGATGCCCTGTAAGGTTGTGGCTAACATTTTCTAAAAAATCCCTTGTATTCAGTGAATACCATGTATTTTGGATCTCAGGCTTCAACCCCATATGGCCATAATGTACAACTTGGTCATGCGATTTACGGGTTGAAGATTTTTTTTAGGGGGCATAAGGTATTTTCAGTATTTATGAATAAGTTATATACTTTTTTCTGTTGAAGGGAACATTCAGCTTTGAATTCCGGTAAGAAACTCTACTATGGGGAGAGAGACTTTTGGTAAAAATACTACTTCTGGACTGTCCACATGAATAAATATATAAATAAATAAACAAAACGTGTGCATGTTTTTCTGCTTTATATATTTATAATTTTTCTAGGGGTTTTGATTGCAACTAAATGTTTTCCATTTATGCCATGTATTTTGTTACCTACTTTGATATACAGGTCGAGGGCATCAAGGTTCAAGCAAATGAAGGTGGAGTGACAGAAACACGTGGTGTGTATACTGGCTGATCTTGCCTGCTGGATGTAATAGCCTCTTCCCTGCCATTATATATTGCTTTTTATAATACATTCTTGTAGTTATTCATTAATCTATCAGACAGGATGTTTGGAAACCAACAGAAGGGAATGCCATTATTAACTCAAGTAAATCTGATGGACTCTTTAATTTTATATTTCCTCTTTAGGACTATGCTATACTGATTACAGCACTGGCTTCTTTTAGTGGCAACAAACGTTCAAAACATTAATTTTTGATATATTAAGTTTTATGCAAAGAGAAGTCATCAAGGGGGAAGCCAACATCGTGCTAACACTAAGCCAAACCCCCCCCCCCCCAAAAAAAAAAATATATTGTACAGCTTGAAGCTCCAATTATAAGTGTCATAATTTGCTTCTTGCATTCAGATCTTGGTTCATCATTTTGGGGGATGGTTTTCATACTTGCGTCCACAAATCTTCTCACCACAAGAATTGCTGCTGGCTGTTTTGCTGTTGCTCTGCTTGTTGTGCTCTTTGTTGCTAAAAATGTGAGTATAATGATAGGTTTCTACTTACATCCAACTTTCCATTTGCAGATCCCACGTTATATCTTTTCTCCCATTTTTCCTGTTTAAAAAGAGTGGAATATAAATTGTCAAGGGTTGAAATGTACACTATCTTACTTGCTTTATCCTATCATTGGAACAGTGGACCCTTCGAGGACTTTGCATTGGTAAGCACTTTCAAGATCTTGATAAGCCTTTTTATAATTATATGACCATTTGATATAGTGGTTCGATGGTCAAAGTATTTGCACTCACATGCTGAACTTATCAGGATTTATTATATTCCTTGCTACTATTTGGCTTCTCCAAGAATACACAAAAGTCCGTATCCTTCGTTACATCATTCTTTTCATTGGTATGTCCTTTTTTTTACCTTGTAATGCCCCATGCTATTCTTTTGTTTGTGTGTGTGTGTTTGGCTAAGCACATGTTAACCTTTGGTAAATGAACAGACTTTTTCCTCCTTATTTTTCCTGCTCTCTTTTCAATTTTCTTCCCCTAGTTTCCATTTTCATCACTTCCATTGCATAAGGAGTGTTGTTATCTCTGATCTGGCAATTTGTGCAGGTGTAATGAACAGTTTGTTCTCCGTTTATGGTACACCTCCTCCTTCCTTTGTAAATATATAGATGGTTACAGAGTTACAAATCTCATATGACCAAATCTTGTGATGCAGATATCTATGATGATCTAATATCTCGAAGAGTTCACTCCAGTGATGCTGAGAAGTTCGCAGAGCTTTGTCCCTGTCCTTGTAATGGAGTTGCATGGGGAGTTATATGGTGGGATTTATATCACTAAAAAGATAATTCATTTCTGTTTGATGTATTACGATGTGAATGTTACCATGATTCCATATATGTTTATATTCATCACTTCCTCACTGATGGACTCTGCTTGCAGGGGAATTATCTCCTTCATATTTCTTTGTGGAGCCATTTACCTTGGACTTGTCATCTTGTCTTGAGGTACATCTCTTTTTGGGACTGTTATCAGCCCGTTTGGATGGACGAAATGGAAAGAAAAGAAGAAAAAAAGAAAGTATATAAGAACTTATCTTGTGTTTATTAGTTTTCTGAGGGAAGAAAATAAAATAAAAGAAATTGAAAGAAAAGAAAGAGAGGCCCAAATGCTCAACTTTTCATCCATCCAGAGTTGGACGGAAATGGAGAGAAAAGGAAACTTATTAGTGAAACTTCTATGATATCATATTTGCCCACTAAATAAAGATCAAGAAAAAAAAAAAAAAAAGCAAATGCACGTTAGATGATATAATAATAAAATAATAGCATACACTTTCTTTTCCTTATATTTTTTTCTCCACTCTCAACAAGAAAAAAGAAAAATTACTATCTTTTCTCTTCTAAACTTTCAAACACATGGAAAGAGAACATTATTATCTTTTTTTTATTTTTATTTTTTTCCTCTATTGCCCATCACTAATGTTTCTTTACCTTTTCTTTTCTTTCCTAAACTTACAAACGAAGCAAAACCTAGACACGGTCCAAACTGGGCAGGTTGTTGCCAGCATTCGGTGGTCCTTCGACAGCTTGTCGCTAACGTTAACGTTACATTATGTGGTGTGCCATTCGAAGTTTTATTTTGTAACTTGCTTACGTTTGTAGTTTGATATTGCTGTCAGGTTCATGAACTGGGCTTGAATTCTTCTTGATATTGCTGAGAGCACTGTTGCTCATGAATTATCATTATTTCTTCCTCAATTGGTATTTGTATACCATTTCAGCACATCAGCCCTGGATGATCTGATTCATCTGGGACTGCTAATGCAATTTTGCTGCACAAACTTCTGCGGTCTTCATTCTTTTAACCTCTGGCTTGGGTTTAACATATTTATGACTCCTGTACAGCAAGACTTTGGTACTGATGTATTCAAGCCATTAAAGCTTTGGAAATATTGATAGAAGCTAAACTGTTTTGAACTCTGCATGCTTGAAAATGTTACAAGTATGTTTGTGGCGCTAAAGTTTTAGACTTGACTGGAATGATAGTGGGTATGGTGCTATTACTAGCAATAACCTAGCCTTATTAAAAAAATTACATATTGCACTGCTTGAATCCAAATTTATCGCAGGCATATCTACGGTGTATGCGTCTTGTTTTTGATATTGAGGCTCCGTGTTTACGCTGAGACCACGTTTGTTTTAATGTAAATTTTTTTTTTAGAGTAAAATTCATTACTGATTTAAAAAAAAAAAATTTTCCTAGTGCATGTCTCGAAGGCAATTAAGGCACCGGTTGGTGTGCTAAAAAACAAAAAGAAATTTTAAAATATTTTGAAATTTTTTAAAAATTATTCATTTTTTCTCTCACTGCCGAATTACAAACATACAATTTATTTCACTTTAGCTCATTTTATTTCACTGTTTATCACTTTAAACACCATAACATCATAACATGAAAAATCTGAAAGTGTTGAACTCATCCTAATAGTTCTCTCATCATGCTTTCCGATGATTGCATTTGCAGCGATGCTCATTGTGCTAGTTGACTTGTTCTAGTTGAATACAATAACTTGAACATAGGGTGTGTTTGGAGTTGTATAAAAGTATATAAATAAAATAAAATTGTAAAAATAAATATCTTGTAATTCGTGCGGTGAGTGAAGAATTTAAATTTTATTATCTCGTAATTCATGTTTATAAAATTTGTAAGATTTTATTTTATTTTGTTTACTACCAAACGGAGCCATAATCAATTAGGGTCTATTTGTTTTACTGTGAAATATTTTTCAAAAATACTTTTACTCATATTTCAAAAAAGTATTTCTCAAAATCATGAGTAAATATGATTTTTCAAAAACATTTTATATTAAAATAAATGGAGCCTTTATACACACCGTATCATATGTTCAATTCACAGGCTTGAATCTGCTCCCAAAAGGCAAATCTATACAAGTGTCAAAGATGAACCCTTAATTCAAGCAACCATGCTACAGCCGGGGAAGCTCTGCAACTAGCGTTTCCAGTCATGAGCTTTGGCCAGCCAATGATAAACTTCACGAAAATCTAGCATACTTCATAAACAATTTCTGGCATTTGGAGATTGGCATCTCAACATTTAGAAGCGGAAACAGTGGTGTCATATGTCCAAATCATCATCTGGGTCCTCATCAGAATCTGGCATCTCATCATCTGAATCACGAAAGTAGATAATCTCGCCCCCCTGGATCCTCATTTGTCTGCAATTTCTCAGCAGTAGTAGAGCTAGTATCAATTTTGTTCTCATCAAGTGATCTTCGACCATCATAGATTTCAATGGGTTTACCATTCCCTGAAGCAAACAAGAAGTTAGCAGGCAAACATCAAGTAAAAGAAGTATATATAAATATATATATATATATATATTCAAATTTGAGAAGCATCCTACCTTGGTGCTCAAATGGAAGTACAACTTTTGCCCGCTCAATTCTCTCCTTTTCTGAAAGTTGTAGATTGAATTGCACTGAGAAAAAGCACCAACTTCATAATGTTATCAAATGTTGTTCCTTGAGTATCTTATATGTATTTGTTTTTGTTGAAATTGCTTGTGTCCAACGTGTGTAACCTACATTTTCTTGGCTTAGATGCTAATTGTGTCTACTGTAGCCCATACAATGTCATGGATATGCATGTGTGAGAGAAAAATAGAGAAAAGACAGACAATAAGTTTCAAGCAAGGTGAAGATTGGCACAACTAACCTTAGGCACAAGACTTTGAGCGGTCATTCCACCATCAGAAGAAAGAGGTATAAATTTTATGCTAGATTGCTCGATGCACAACTCTTCTGACTAACAGAAGTTTTACCATGATATTAGATGGCTTACTTTCTGCTTATACGTCACCAAATTACAGAGAAAGCGAGAAAGAGAAAGAGAGTACCATCAATCTAACTCGTCCATTCCTTCGCTTAAAGCGAACATGAAACTTTCCTCTCTTTAAATTTTGCTCAAGCAGAGCAAAGTTCTTGGAGTTGCCCCTCTGCTCATTTGCAGGTTGGGTCATTGGTTCTACTTTGGCTAGCATAGAGGACATGTATTCAAGAATAGCAGTGACCCTGGTTTCATGAAGGTCTGAATGTAATAACCAGAATGCACACGAAATTTGGTCTGCAACCAGAAAATAACAATAACGACAAACATTAAAAAAAAAAAAAAAAAAAACTCCCAAAAAACATATTAAAAAAAAAATGTGGAAACTGCATCATCTAAATCAGTAAGCGCATGCAAGAGAGAGAGAGAAAGACAGAGAGAGCTTCCCAATGTTATACTTGTTGAAGATATAAGATAGATTGACTTGACATTTAAAATCAAAGCCTTGTAATAAAAGGAAATATATTACTGATGTGATATGATTGGATTTTTTTTAATCTGATATTATGTCACCATCTCTTAGTCTGTGAATAGGTCAACTGTAACTTGTATTTGGTGAGTTGAAAATAATAGCCTCCCCCTCCCGCACAATAGCCCTTACAGCCAAACCACATAATCCCACAGGTATTGTTCTTCCAATTTATTTATTTACTCATTATATTTTCCATCAAAAATAAACCTCTGTTAAAACTTAAACCAGCATGTCAGAAGTCAGTTGGCACTCGGCAGGAGGAGGAGAAAAATGCATGCAAGTAGCATTAGTAATTAACACATTTCGAGTGTATACCAAAAAAAGCCTATTAAATTGCTCTAAATGCAACAGAATGACAACAAAAGCGGCTGTACAAAGTAATCCAAATAAATAAATTCATTCAACATTCAATAAAAACTTTAGAGACTAAATGCAAGCTTATTAGTGCGACCGCAGAGGATAACGTTGATAATTCTTTCACTTGCAAAGACCACAATATACTTCACTGTTAATGGATACCTCATTCTGGATCTTGTTTCCCCAAAACACATTTTTAATGGAATACTTCATCTGTAAGACAGCCACTGCAGCCATCCTATGAAAAACGAGTGAAGATTGGACACCACCTAAGGTCAAGCTCTTAGGACCTCTGTCAGGGATAATACAGGTCATCTAAGAGGATAGTCGTACCTTAAAGCCCATAAGGGCATAATGTGAACAATGATGGTGAGGCAATGGCAAACATGCGGCTGCCTGCTTGGAGACTACTCACCTAATTTATGCACTAATACAGTACAGGGACACAATGCTTGCAGTAAATAAGAAAAACAGAAAGTCATGTTGCATAGTTTTTAGAAGCCCAAAGATTACTAACAGTTCTAGTTTCCTAAAACAAACTCCCTCTTTTGTTTTTTTAATAATCTAACCAAACCAATTTGCTGGAGCTGCAAGTCTAGTGATCACAAATTAAATGAATGTATTATAGCCTTAACAATGTGTGTGTGTGTGTGTGTGTGTGTGTGTGAGAGAGAGAGAGAGAGAAGGAGAGATTAGTTGAACAACAGAGAGGTACCATGGCTACGAAGGCTGCTCAAAAGAGCGGCAACTGTAGATATTGATGCATGTCTTAGCATGTCAGTTGCCTGGAAAGATAGGAGTAATATCCATAAGATATATGCAAATAGACAAAAAGCAATACAAAAAAGCAAACAGGAAGTCAAAAGCCATCAGGAGAAAAAAAAATGAAAAGAATTATATATGCTACTGGTGGGCAAACAAACAAGCGCACACACCAACTCCGAGCTACATTTTATTGAAACTTGAGTCCAGCTGAGTCCAGCAGAATGCAACTACAGAAGACTAGATATTAGAAAAAGACACCTGGCTTCCGTTTGTTTCAATGTAAAATATTTTTCATAAAATAATCGCCCTCATGTTTCCGAAAAACAATTTTCTAAAACATGAGCAAAATCGTTTTCTGGAATATATTTTATATTGAAGCAAATGGAGCCCTAATGTCCTCCTCCTACTGTTTGCAGTGAAAGGTTAGCGTAGATCTATGAAGGCACGCGAAAGTTTTTAAACATTTAACGTTTTCAATATCTTGAAAATACTAGCAGGACAAGTACCCAGTACATTTTATGATTTTGACTATATTATTAAATATGAGGTCTATTTGACATTTAATTTTCAAGTTAAACCTATTTTTGAAGCACAAGATAAAGAAACCCATTATACTTGAACAGATTTAACACTTCAAGTACGCTCACAAGCTGTTTGATATTAAAATAAGTTATTCTAAGCATGACCCCAAACAAAATTTCATTAATATGTCATAATTATTACATAAATGAGCCTGGAGATCATTAACTTGAACCTTCACTCCATAAAGAAACAGTATAAACATTAGATTTCATGTTCTAGATTCCCTCTCATTTCAGGAAATAATGGCCCAGTCTCAGCAATATGCAAAGAGAACTCACGGATATCAATCAAGGTATTTTTCAGAAGCCACATAAGTATGCCAGAACCACTAGCAGGCAGTCTACAACAAGACAAGACACTATAAGGATCCTTTTTTCAACTCCCTAGCATGGTTAACCAACCTAAAGTTGCTCCACCTGAAGCAGGATACCAAATTGGAAGAATCAAATCCAATAACTGCAACTTGGATTGGCCCAGATGTATTCAAATCATCTACAGGGCAATATATGTCATTTCCTGATAATACTTTTCCATCATCTCTGTGCAGCCTAAAGCACATTGTCATTGTTGGTACATGACTGCTATCTGAGAGGAAATCTCCTAACATTGTCCCACGAAAGGAAGAACACTCCTCACATACCAAATCTGTAACGTGATCAAAATACTAGAAGGCAACCAATCACAAGCAAATACACCAATGCCTTACATGTCCCCAAACATTTACAAATATTATTCTGTTTATTTGGTAACAGGATTTTCATCCACATTTGCTATCAATCATCGTCTGCCATTCGAATTCCCTACTTGCACCACGTGTAGAAGCATACCCAAGGGTCATTCAAATAGCAAAAGGCAATATAAAATTATGATTCCAGAGCATGAAATATTTAAACACTTTAAAATCAATGCATATCAATTCATAAATTGTACAAGCCACTGGAAAAATGGAACCCATGTTAATATGTCAGAATCACAAATTGGTATCATCTAAACTTTGAAATCACAACAAAATCAATCAAAACAAGCTAATTGTGTGTTGATATCCGAAAGGAAGTTTCCTCTCCCTCATATTCAATCAGTGGATGAAAAGTGCAATTCCCAATCATCCACAATATCTGTACAGAATAAGAAATAAAAAATCGTCCTGATAATTCTAACATTTTCTGCTGAGCTACCCCATAATACTTGAGGGTATACAAATGCCTTCTGATCAGAAGTTTCTCCACATCATCTCTTAAAGGAGACTAGAGCCCTCAGACCGAACATTCATACAGCAACAAAGGCATAACAATATTCCAATTCACTAAGGACAAGTAGTGATAGATAGAAAATCACTACAGAAAGCAAGAGGTTAGTTACTAAAAGCTCTGTTTAGTAAAGTTTATTTTTACTGTTTATTGGTTTATGTTTACAGATTTTTTAAAACTAACAATAAAAATGTGTTTGTTAAACCTGTTCTTATTTTTTGTTTCGAAAAAAAATGAAAACTTCAATTAAAAAAAAACATAAAAAAGGCGTTGTCACTCACCTTTTTTTTCAGTTATAAATATTTTTGCATTTTTAACAATTTGAGCCGACCCCACCTTGTGGGAAAAGGCTTGGTTTGGTTTGGTTTGGTTTGGTTTGGTTTAACAATTTGTCCCCCTTTTTTTTTGCATCATACTAAAATGAATTATTTTATTCAAATATTTTATTAAATTAATATTTTTAATAATAATATAGTTTACTCATTAAAATAATTAAAATAACCTAATTTAATTAAAGTATGAAATATATTTTATTAAATTATTTTTAAAAAATAATATAATTAAATTAATTAAAACTAATAATTAATTTAATTAATTAAATTAATATTAAATATATTTTATTAAATTATTTTTAATAAATAATATAATTAAATTATTTAATATATTTTATTTTTGTTGAATTAAATTATTTTTAATAAATAATACAATTAAATTAATATAAAATATATTTTATTAAATTCAATTAATTTTTTTAAAAATTAATAAAGTTAAATATTTTTAAAATAAAAATTGATACTGTAAACAAAATTACATTTTCAAATGCTTTCATTTAAGAAAAAAAATTAAACGACAATAAAATACAAAAACCACAAAATTAAACAACAACATTAGCAAATAGACTCTAATTAAAAGTGTTAACGAGTAATTTCAACATGACGGAACTAATGTGACTAAACTTCACTCCAAACTAATAGCAAATGTAAAGGCTTTTAGTATGTTTTTGGTAAAATTTTATCGTCGGTCAAAATTCAAAACTATGAAATTCAAGATTACCGAGTCTATGGCAACTGAGAATCGCCCTTTTCCTTGTCCAACCACCTCTGCAACAATGAAATTACACAATACTTAGGAGCCTTCTATCCTGTGATTTAGTATATCCACAACCCTTGGAAAAAAAAAAAAAAAATCCGTAGCGTATGGGGAAAAAAAGATTGCAGAAATACCATTCTGTTCACAACCATACCTCTCCCCAATTCAAAAATTGAAGAGGACAAGTTATCCAAGTTTCTCAAATCCTTACACAGCCTAACTGTGTTTGAAACTTCGCGAGAGAGATTTGTGATGCATCCACTCTCCACAAGCCGATCCTTCCAGCCAAGAGGATCTGTATAGCAATCCAAAACCCTAAGCCTGTAACAGCATTTTCACATTCACCAGTTAAAGACCACAATTCAAGTTCGAATTTACGAATACATTCAACGAAACAGACATTCAAGCAAATGTTATCCAAACCATTTAGGTAAGGAAGCAGTGTCGTTGCCTTTACTCTTCAACAAATCGAAGTAGAAAGACGGACTCCGAGACAAAGCAACGAGCACTATACCTCTACAAGTAAAATCAGATCGTTAAAAAGTTACTCGTAAAAAAAAATGAACTGCAAAGAAGTCATTAGGAAGCTTGAAACTGACCGCGACTGCGATTTTCCAGCCAAAATGTTGGCGTAGAGTTGAGCGAGGACGTGATTGAAAACGTGAGGAGCGAAAGGTGAGTCGATTGAGTCGCTTATTGTGAGAGCCGGTGCGTGCTCTCCGTCTAATGCTCCGTCTCGAAGAGCTCTGCAAATAGACTCCGCCATCGTCGACGGAGCATGGAAAGGTTCAACCGGTGACGAAGATGGAAATTTGAAAACAAGCCCTAGCTCACAGTGAAAGAGCCGCCAGATTACTAACCCGGTTTTAAAATCCGGCCCGAATCGGCCATCGGGTTACAGAAAGGGAAAGCGAAATTAAGAAAATAGGGTAATAAGTTATTTTTCAATTTTTTATTAAGTTTAAATTAAACAGACATTTCGAATATGGCAAAAGTATTTAATAAAACGGTTAAAAGTTAATTATGTGCAGTTGTAAAGGGATAAAAAAAATGCTATTTTACCTCAAATTTTAACCATATTGTATTATTATTATAATGATATTATAGTGTTATTTGTATAATAAGAAAATATTTTAAGAGTTTAATTTTTAAATGTGATAAGTTAAAAGACTATCATATCATTTTTTGTAAATTTTTCTAGTTATAGTAGTATTTAAAAAATTATATGAGATATAAATTAGTCATTTCTTAATTATTTTTCAAGTGTAATATATATATATATATATATGTAACAAACTTAAAATGAGAGATCACTAGCGTCTCCCGTTCTGGAAAGAAAAATTTATTGATGGATTACCAAGATTATTTGCTGAAAAAGCAAAAACTAGATTAAGAAAACAAAATGAAGGCATAATACCTATGAACATTTAACATTTTCAGATATATCAGACACTATAAAAGATATAGCATTTGAAATTTGTACTAATTTTCAATTAAAATATCTTAATTCTCTCTACCTATGGCTCTGATACCAAGAGAAGCCGAGGAATAGCAAGGTAGTAAAGCAAGAATGACAAAATATTTAAAAATGCAAAATAATGTAAGCAAAATAAAAGGAATAAATTATAATTAGTATCAATATTCTTTAATTCTGTCTAAATAATATTTTTATCTTTTTTTAAGAAAAAATAACTTGTAAATAATGATTCTAAAATTCTTGTTTGATGAATGTCAGTTTCAGATATTCTTTGTTTTGTAATTGATAAACGAGTTCTATACCAAATAATTTTTGTTTATAATAATTCAATTGAAACATAAGATGAAGTGAAATATATTGATAAAAATACAGATGATGTAAATAAAGCTTTATTAATAAAAAATGTAAATACAATCTTTAATACAAGAACTTACTTGATACAAATGACTAGACTTGATACATCAGAGATAGTGGGATAAAGGGTAGGAAGTTTTGAGGAAACTGAAACAGAGGGTTTTGTTTTTAGAAAGGCTCTGAATTTAATCTCTGAATTCCTCCTCTCAATGTCTCTTCCGTCTCCTTTTATAGAGAGCAAAAGGAATCAGGCTACAGTTTTTCCGTGATGGGTAATGATAAAGAGCCTGACTTCTTTTACAAATGACATAAAGTTTGACATAAAGATAAAGCTAAAGGTGATAAATACATAAAGTTGACATAAATATAAAAGTGACATAAAGCTTGATAGCAATAGTTTCTTTGGCATGTGAGATTGATGGCCTTTGGCAGGACTTGATGGATGATTACAGGTGTGTAAGTCTGCAGTAGTCTTGATAATCATTTTTTAGCTTTTGCTTTTGTTTTCTTTTTCTGTTTGACAGGAGTTGATGGGGTAGCATGCTTGATAGGGGGAAGAACACCATAGCAGTCGTCTTCATTATCGTTACCAAGGTTAACCGAACTGAAGCTTTCAGCTGATGAGTTGGAGTTCTCACTTGGTTGTTGTTCTTGTTCAGATATGATTCCAATGCAGCAAGTAGTTGCTTCTTTAATTCTGTTTTTATGAAGTAGCTGCAAGTTTTGATAAATTCTGACTCTTCTGAAGGAAGAATTGTGTAGCAGATGATGATGATAATGCTGGATGTTGCTGAAAATATTTTTCAATGGCTGGAGGAGTGACTCTATCAATCTTGAATTGCTCCCACCACTTGACTTTGATTATTCTGATTAATGATGAAATGGTTGGGCCTTTGAAAATACCCCCGTTGGACAATCCATGCTAGGGAGAATTGTTGGAAAAAATAAAATAAATGGGGAAAATTATTCATAGGGAAATGAGAAGGGATTTTAAATTGGTCTTAATAAATCTGGAGTCCTTGATAAGCTTGTTTGGGTAAAATTTCTGGAACTGGTCTAAACATATTCCACCATTCAATGAACCATGGTGGAAGGGTTCGATCGAATTTATTTTGGAAATAAAACATCCAAGAATGTCTGAATGTTTTGTTTTTATGATAAAAGGTATGATACCAGGCTTTTTGATAATCCCAGTAGTTATAAGTGGATAGAACAAAATGTTGGAGAATTGGCGAGGTTGATTTGGATGTGCTCCCCAATCTTCAATGGTCAGAATTTTGATAATTTGGCAAGTGGAATAAGCTATTTGGGTTGAATCAAATTTGTCAGGGTAATGTTTGAATGATACAGACTCAGTGTCAACCAAGATAATTCATAGAATTTCTGGTTTTTCAGGAATTTGAGGTGATGAAATGATTATTTGGTAAAAATATGGTTTGGAGAAGGTTATGGATAGCTTGGTGGATTGGGGGGATTTGTGAATGGGTTTTCATACTCCTGGTGGAGTCTGGTAATGAGATATGTTTGTGATTTAGGAAAATACTGTGATTTTGGTGACGAAAAAATTTAGGAAATTGGTGTGGGGTTTGTCGACACCACCACATTTTTTGATGATGAAGGTATGGGGCCAAGAGCCACCATAGATGATGAAGAGGGACGTGAGCCACCTCTTTGATATCCAGTTGTGACTGTTTGAGCAAAGCTCTTATAGCCACTTGTTAATATCTGTTGTTGTTGTTTTCTTCTTCATTAACTGGGTATACCAGTCACTGGGAGATAATGGAAGACCCTGGAATGGTAGTTGGTAAGGGTGTGGTTTGACTAAGATGGTTTGATAGGTACCATGGCATATGATTCTTTGTATTGGTTGTTGGGGATGATAAGGGTCTAATAGGTTTAGGAGGCATGGTTTCCCTGCAAGAATTCACGGGTAAGGAAATCAGGGATGGAATTTGCTTCTCCTTTGATGTATTCAATTTTATAATCAAAAACTGATAAAATAGCTTGCCATCTTGCAAAAATCTTTTGATGCAATGTTTTGAACATCTTTTTGTAAAACATGCTTGGCAGCCTTACAATCAATTCTGATTAAAAATTCTTGTTTAATAAATCACTTTGAAATTTTTGAATGCATAATACAATAGATAAAATTTCTTTTTTAATAGTGCTATAATTCTTTGGGCATTAGTCCATGTTCCTGATGTAAACCGGACTAATTGTTCTTGATGGTGGCCAGGAAGACGTTGTTTTAGAATACCACCGTATCCTAATCTGATGCATCTGTTTCTACAATTTTATAGGCTAGAGGGTTTGCTATATGCAACATGGCAAAGACTTAAGATGTTGTTTGAGTTGTTTGATAATTTGGGTATGCTGAGGAGACCATGGAGGAGGATTTTTCTTAAGCCTTCTCTTAATGGAGCAGCAATGATACTAAGTTTTTGATATATTCTGAGATATAATTGAGGCTCCCTAAAAACCTCTGAAGTTTTTTTTATCTTAATTTCATTAGGAAATTTACTTGCAAATTCTAAGCTCTTTCAATTGGAGTAATTGTTCCTTGATCAATGTAATGTCCAAAAATCTTATCCTTGTTTGAAAGAGATTGATTTTTGTTGGAGAAAGCACTAAACCATTTTCTTTATAATAAAGGAAAGTGTTTAAATGCTTCCAATGAGATTGAATACTATTTGAAAGATTAATATATCATCAATGTATACTATTGAGAAATCAGATATGGTTAAAGATGTCATTCATGATTTTTTGAAATTCACTTGGAGCATTTTTTAATCCAAAAGGCATTACATTCCATTCATATTGTCCAAAAGGGACAGTGAATGCTTTTTATTTATCTGATTCTGAGATCTGATTTGCCAAAATCCAGATTTTAAATCAAATTTTGAATATATTTTAGCATGTACAAGTCTTTGGAGGAGGTCTTGCTTGTTAGGGATTGGATATCTTATCCACTGCAAAACATCATTCAAAGGCTTGTAATTTATTACTAGCCTTGGAGTTCTTTCTATTTCAGCATTTTTATTACATAGAAAGCAGCACAACTCCAGGGAGATTTGGATGGTCTTATTAGTTTTTTATCTAATAAATCTTGGATTTCTTTTTACAGTAATCCAAAAGTTCTTGATTCATTTGGATAGGTCTGGCTTTTGTTTTAATTTTTGATTCTTGAAATCTTTAATATAAGGAAGGAGTAACTATATGGCTTTTCCTATTCCAAAATGCATTTGGATGGTGGAAGAAACTTCTTTGATTATTTTATTTTTAAAATTCTCAATTGCCAATTTCAACTGGCTATCTTGAAGTTGATTTTGATTTGTTGACATATTTTCTTGTTTTAAGCATTAATGTTTTTCTTTTGATATGATTTTTGAGATATTATTTATTTGGTTTTTTCTATAGCTATATCTTTTAAAATATTCAAATCTTTAATATTTGGAGGATTAAGAAATTCAAATATAATTTCTTGGTCAAATATATTGGTAGAAATTCCTTTAGGAGATACAGTCATGGGTTGGATAAGATTTAAGAAAGGTGTTCCTAATATTACTTCTCTATTTAAATCTTTTACTAAAATAAATGGAGTTTTATGCATATATTTTGATTACATACATGGCTTTTGTTAATTTATATTTGACTTTTAATGGCATACCATTAGCAGATGATATTTCTTTTGTTGGTTCAAATATTTTATGGGTACTAATCCTTCCTGTATACAGTTAAGGTCAGCACCAGAATCAAAGAGTGCAGTAGTATTAATAGTATTCTTTATTAATTACAATTTTTAATTTTACATTCCATTTTTGATAAGATATTGGGTTAATAGGAAAATATCATCTTTTTATGTTCTTTACTATGGTTAACAGGTTTCTTGATCGGAGGTTGAGGCTATAGTAGATGTTGATTTTTTAGAATTAATACTTGTTTGTTAATTCTTGAATTCTGATTTTGATAGTCCTATTCTGTTTTAATTTAATCTCTTTTTTGATTTCTTTTATTTCAAGTTTAATGTCTTCTATTGGAATTTTTTGTGATTTCTGAGGTTGTTTAGCCTTTTTTAATATTGAATCTAGATCATAACAATTTTCTACAACCTTTTCTTGTTCTTTTAGTGTTGAAGGTTTTCTTTAATTTTAATAAATAATTTCTTTTCAGTGAGGGTCTTCTATATCTTCAATCATTTCCATAATTATTCTTGTTCTCTGGTAATAACATTACAATGACAGTTTTGCTTGATATTTTGCTACTAGATGAATCATCAGATATTTCTGTATTAGATTCAGTTGATGATGTGATATTATCTATTTCAAAGTCATCTTGAGATTTGATTTTTCATATTCTGATTCAGAATTATTAACATAATATTTCTAATTGTTTTTTGAGGTGTTCATCAATATCTAAGAATTTATTTTACTTTTAATGGGCAATTATTTTTATAATGTCCTATTTTTCCACATTTATAACATGTTGGGGTATTTTCTGATTGTTAATAGGTTTTCGATTTTTTCTTATGTTGGAAATGTTTGTTTATTTTTATAGGTTTTTGTAAAAATTATCTTGACTAGGTTGTCTTTTTTTTTATAATAGGGTTTGGTATTAGTTTTTATTTTTTTATTTTTCTTGATGGAGGTAAGTTTTGTTTACTATCCAAATTGTTCACAAAATGTGCCTAACTCTTTATGTGTGTTAATTCTCTTTGTATCTTTGGTTTAATTGGAAATTAGTACAAATTTCAAATGCTATGTCTTTTATAGTGTCTGATATATGGAAATGTTAAATGTTCATAAGGTATTATGCCTTCATTTTGTTCTCTTAATCTAGTTTTTACTTTTTCAGCAAATAATCTTGGTAATCCATCAATAAATTTTTCTTTCCAGAACGGGAGACGCTGGTCATCTCTCATTCCAAGTTTTGTTAAAAATTTCTTCATACCAGTGATAGTTGAAGTTTTGGACATTTTAAGTTTGTTAAGATTATGGACGATCTTTCTTCAATTTTTGTGTTTCCTATAAAATATTTAACAATAGAAAATATTAGGGTATTAACAGCATCTTCTATTATTGTTGGATTATCATCTTCATCTTCAACTTTTATAGGTTCATTAAATTCATCAGTTTTGATAGCATTTAATATATTATCTTTTTCTGATTCAGTAAGATATTTATCCCACCAAGTTTTGAGTCTTCCAGAAAATCCGGATATAAGAATTTCTGCTACGGCTTTATCAGAACATTTTTTCATTTTATAAGCACTTGCAACCATTGTCATTTCTTGTAATTTATTAATTTTGATATTCTGTTAATCCATCTAAATTCCATTTATAGATTCCAGTACCTTTGAAAAATTGAGTTGGTTCAACTAATTCTTCATATTGTTGATCTGGGAAAGATGGTCTTGGATAATAATTTTTTATTTGTTTTGTATTATGTTTGTTATGATTCCATCTGGCCATATTGATTGTTTGATCTTGAGGAGTAAAAGTTTCTAATATTTCTTCAACTTCTGTTCAGATAATTGTGATAATGTGTGGATGGCTTTTATTGATGGAGATGGTGTTTCAGGAGCAACCATAAAGTCAATGTGTTTTGTAGTTTTTTAATCTTATTATCAATATCTTGTATTAGATCTTTATCTTTTAATTGAGTATTGATTTTCTTAGGAATTTCATGAGGAATAAATAAAGGTTTTTGATGTGAATTTTGACTTATTGCGGGTTCTGATTCTTGTAAATTATTTTCAATTCTTTAATTGATCACTAATTGTTTTAAGATTTTGATTTGTAAAGTTATTGTTCTAAGATTTTTTGTATATCTCTAGATTATATCAGATTCTGATGGTGATTTCATTTTATAAGGTGAAGCCTTAATGATTGAATTTCTATATTGGATAGATATTTCTTCATGAGGTGGATGGGTAGATTGTTTAATACCTTCTGATGTATTCCATTGTTGGGTTTTTGGTAACATTTATTTGGTAAAAGGATAATTTATAGAATTATTGCAGCATAATTTTCAAACCAATCAAAAAATCTAAAATGAGTTTTATAATTTTGAACATGTTTGTAAATTTTTCTCTTATTGGTATTCTGGCAACTTCATCAAAGTTTGATAAGAACCATTCTCTTTTTGATCGTTTTCAGATGATTCAAAATCTTTCTTTAATATACTTTTTCATAATAAATTCTCTATCTATGACAAATATTTGAGGGTCTTGCATTTGAGATTGAGTTGGGACATATGTTCAGAAGATTTATCTTCATCATCTTTTTCTTGTTGATTTATTTGATCCGTGTAAATAGGTTGGGGTATGGTTGATCTATTTCTAACTCTATTAAGCTTAAGAGGTTCATAATTGCTTGATGTTGGAATGAGGAACAAGAAGATCTGGGGTTGATAGGAGATCTTGGAGGTTGGTGGGTTCTTAGAATAAGAGGATCTAGGAGGTTGATAAGATTCATTATTTTTGTTTGAAAAGGTTTCTCCTCTTTTTAATTTGTAAATAGAAAGTTTTGTAGATAAAAATTTAAGTTTGACAGATCCATTTGGGAGTTCTTCAATTTGTTGGAGTTTTTTTTTCTATTTTTGGAGCGGTATTTGATCTTCTAATTCCCATTCTACTGGGAGATTGATATCACTCCAAAGTATGGTTTGTGGGACTATTAAATTAATTTTCTTTTTGAGTTTGGAAAAAGATTGTTTCTCCTTTAGGGCTAATGGTTTTAACTAAAGGATCCATGATAGTGGTCATAGTTTTATAATGGATTTTATAGATTACAGCAAAAGGAATATTTCCAGGTTCCATATCATATCCTGATGTTTGTATTTTAAGAACAAGAGAGTTTAATATTCCAGTATCATGTAAAGAAACCGGATAATTTGGGAACAGTTAAAATATATAGGACCATTATATAAGCTAGTTTCAATAACTCCTAGTAAAGAGTCTTGAAATTTACGATGTCTTTGATCTCTAAGACAGTAGAATTGATGTGTTTAATCCACTTCTAGTTAATGGTTGATAGCTATTTGAACTAATCCAAAGTGAATGTATGAATATTTTTCTTGATGTTTTCTAATGATACTAGATCAAGGAGTTTGATAGATTGACATTCAGATGTAAATGGGACAGTTTGTTCAACTGTCTTGATAGAATAATCAGAAGAAAAAGACCATTTTTGATATGATAAACTTCTTTAATAGGAACATTGGGATTTTCCAGTTTGATATATTGTTGTAGATTTTGAATATTTTGTTCTTCTTGATTTATTATATTACTATCTTGAGAAACTTGATGCCCTAGATAGATCTAGACAAGAAAGACATGATAGAAAATTAAATTTTATTTTATTTTACAAAACTTATATAAAACTTTACCCTAGGCCTGTCAACGATTTATACCTAAAAACGGGACTTACAACACATTGCCCTAAACTGGCTACGCGACTATTGGGTTTCTCCACCGAGTCAGGTTCAAGGTTTGCTAAATCTTGTAAACTAAAATAAAAATTCAAAATTGCTAAAATATCTTAATTCTCTTACCTATGGCTCTGATACCAAGAGAAGCCCAGGAATAGCAAGTAGTAAAGCAAGAATGACAAAATATTTAAAAAAGATGATATTTTCCTATTAACCCAAATATACTATCAAAAATGGAATGTAAAATTAAAAATTGTAATTAATAAAGAATATGCTATCAATACTACTGCACTTTTTGATTCTGGTGCTGACCTTAACTGTATACAGGAAGGATTAGTATCCATAAAATACTTTGAACCAACAAAAGAAAGATTATCATCTGCTAATGTTATGCCATTAAAATCAAATATAAATTAACAAAAGCCCATGTATGTAATCAAAATATATGCATAAAAACTCCATTTATTTTAGTAAAAGATTTAAATTGAGAAGTAATATTAGGAATATCTTTTTTAAATCTTATCCAACCCATGACTGTATCTCTTAAAGGAATTTCTACCAATATATTTGACCAAGAAATTATATTTGAATTCCTTAATCCTCCAAATATTAAAGATTTGAATATTCTAAAAGATATAGCCATAGATAAAATCTAAATAAATAATATTTCAAAAATCATATCAAAAGAAAAACAATTAATGTTTTTAAAACAAGAAAAAATATGCCAACAAATCAAAACTCAACTTTAAGATGGTCAGTTGCAATTGGCAATTGAGAATTTTAAAAATAAAATAATCAAAGAAATTTCTTCCACCATTCCAATATATATATATATATATATATATATATATTTTGCTATTTCCTTAACAAATATACAAAATAAGCCTTTGATTGAAAGAAGGTCAATGAGAATAAAACATGGTAAATAAGAGTAGTTGATGAAAAGATTACTTGTCTAAGAAGAGGTGAATAAGAGGAAAGAAAAGTAAATGGTGGTGATTTGTTTTTCTCGATCCACTTCTATTAATCAACTTTTTTCACCCCTAATTTGGAAGGAAATTAGTGTGAAAAAAATTAAAATGTATTTTCTTTATTAAGTTGCTTTTTGTTATTTTCATAAATGTTAGTTATAAACAAATATATTTTTAAAGAATAAAACAATCTTTTTAACTATATTCTTTAATTTATCCTCTATTCCCCTTCTTATCTCTCCTTAATAAAGAAAAAATAATTAAGATCTATGCCTTTCCTTTTTCTTCTCATCTACTTCTAACTCTTTTTCTCTCCAATTCTTGTTTAGGATAAATTATCAAATATATGTGTATGTTTGAAGTGTTAAATTTCTTAAAAAATTTGTAATTTTTCTAACTTTTTCACATTAAAAATTTCGAACTGTTTTCAATGTTTACTAATTTTTTAAATTTTTACCAAATTTTTCACACTTTTCAAACAGAACACTAAATATTCAATAATTCAAAATTTGTTTATTTATTTATTTTTTTCCCAAAATTTGTCACAAGCAAAAGAAATTTTCTGTTGCAGTCAAACCTACCCACATGCTTAGTAGATGAGCTGCAAGCGACGAAAGTGGCAGCTTGTCTATTTGCTTGGCTGAAAGTCAATAACAGCCCTGAGAAAATGAAAGCGGAAAGGCTTTGCCACTTTCCCAAGTTGAAATGGGCCCCAGGCTCGATGGTCTGACCAATGTGGGCCGTATGGGCCCATTACTTGATGTTGCAAAACGTAGGTTACTGTCACAAATCGTAAACAACAAACCTACTCTTAACATTTTTTGCATGGCAAATGGTATTTTATTTGAAATTTTTATTAAAAATTATTAAATTTTATAACTAAAAATATATTTTAATAGAACAATTATATAACTTGGTTATTGACTTAACATGGTTACTTAGTAACTAAGCTGAGTATAAATATTTTTAAGCTTAGTTCACTAAATGATCAAGTTCAAGCCCAGTTAATGAGTTTATAATATTTAATATTTATATTTATATAAATATGATTATTTTTATTCCATATATTAGGTATATGATTCTCAACTAATTTGAGATTAAATCTTTATTGAGTCAAGTTATATTATATATAATATATATTTAAAATTTTATATCTATGGAGTAGCATTTATTTTAATCTAAATGTGTGTAGTAGATGTTTTTTTTTATTAATTACTATTCATATTAAATTTATTTGATATTTTAAAAGCTTGATAAGTCGAGCCTAATGAGCTCATATTCATCTTAATCATTGGGAGTGGAGTGGAGTGGAGTTGAATTATACACACATCTTAACTTACTTGTTTATAAAAATTAATAATTTTTGATTATTTTTTTTTTACTGTTTGGTAATACTTTCAAAAGTTGGTAAATTTTTTTTTTTTTTATCAAGTAATCAAAAAGTTAATAAAAGTTCTTAATGATATGTTTGAAATATAGATTTGTGGAGCAAAAAAAAAAAAAAAAAAAAGAAAAAGAAAAATAATATTAAATAATTTGTGTAATTTTTGTATATTTCATCAAGTGAAAGTTAAATTTTATTGATAATATCTACTTATTTTTATCTCATTTTCTAACTGAATAAAAAGATAAATAAATTTGAATTTTCACTTATTTTATATTATTATCATTTTTTTTTTCACTTGGCTTTCTCCTTCACAAATTCATATTCCCAACATAGTCTAAAAGTGTTGAAAAATTTTAAATTTTTTTACTAAAGTAACTAAAAACTCCTAAAAATTTTAGGTGATATTTGGTTTGTATTTTATTTTTTATTTCTGTTTTATGTATTTTATATTTAACAATCTAAAATACGAAAATTAAAATACATTTAGTTTAATATTTTTCTATTTTTCTATTTTAGAATTATTTTTAGTTAGGTTAAAAAGACTCCAAATAACTTTTAACTATTTGTATTTCATGTGCAAACCTATTTGCTATTTTTTAAGACAAGTTTTGAAATGTAAGTGATCAAATAATTTTTAATTATTTTTTATTTTTTAAAAAATAGAAATAAAAAATGTACTCAAAATATGCATAATAAAACAGTTGATTTTTATCAAATACAATAAAACTTTCATTGTTAAAAATTTTAAAAGGTATTTTTTTTTTTACTAAAAAGCACGCAAATCAATAAACGGATCATCAATTTGCTAATTTGAAAGAAAACATTTGAGATTCCGAAGCATGGCTCGTACGCGTCGTACAAGGATTGATCGCATAGAGGGGAGATAATCCCGAAGCAAGTTGCCCAATTGAGCTCCAACCCAAAAAAGTAACAAACCCAAAACGGCGATTGGCGAAACGCGGAGGGCAATACGTGCGCGTGTTTGGATGGCTTAAAAAAATTACATTAAAACGTAAAAATTGACGTAAACATAAAATATAGGATAAGTTTGAAGGGATAAAAAATGAAATAAAATGAGATAATTGTGATTTGAATTTTTTTTTTTTGTGTTTGATGCACATTTCAAATCATATTTTTTGGATATGAATATAAATTTTGTTTTTACGGATTGGATTTCTGTTTGGACGGATTCAAAATTTTGAATAGTGATGATTTCTTTACACTACAATCCGTCCAAACGGATTGTAGAAACCGTTTGAATGGAAGTTGGTCGCGCAAATCTGTTGAAATGGTTTTCATAATTGTTGGAACTGTTTCTATAATTCCACAAAAAAATAGTTAAAGTGAGTGTCATTCGGTATTTGAGAGTCTACAGTGAGAATAGTAAAAAAAATTTTCCTATTTGATCAATAGAATTCTTGTAACGACCCCCGTCCATATAGTACAATATTGTCCACTTTAGGCTTGGTAAGCTACTTCCTAGGAGGTCACCCATCCTGGTACTACTCCCACTGGAGCAAGCGCTTAACCCTGGAGTTTCCACTAAACCTAGTGCCCTCACGGCTTTAAAAACGCGTTGTGCTATATGATGTCGAATATTACATATATGCTACTTCCTTTCATTACCCAGGCGATGTGGGATGGGAGGCATTGCTCTCTGCTTCACCTCCCACTTCACTCTACCGCAGGCAGAGTCCCTCACAGGCAAGTCCCCTCGCAGTCCCTCACAATCCTTCCCTCTTACAGGGCACGCCCCTCACAGGCAGGTCCCTCGTAGTCCCTCACAATCCTCCTCCTTACAGGGCACGCGTCCCCGCGTGGCCTCCTGCTTCACTCTCCCGGAGGCAAAGTCTCTCACAGGCAGGTCTCCCACACATGGGGCCCACGCGTGATCCCACACTTCCGGCGGGTATCGGCTCTTATACCATTTGTAACGACCCGCATCCATACAGTACAATATTGTTCGCTTTGGGCTTGTTAAGCTACTTCTCAGGAGGTCACCCATCCTGGTACTACTCCCACTGGAGCACGCTTAACCCTGGAGTTCCCCCTGAACCCAGTACCCTCATGGCTTTAAAACGCGTTGTTCTATATTGATATCGAATATTACATATATGCTACTTCCTTTCATTACCCAGGCAATGTAGGATGGGAGGCATTACTCCTCTGCTTCACCTCCTGCTTCACTCTCCCGTAGGCAGAGTCCCTCACAGGCAGGTCTCTCGCAGTCCCTCACAATTCTAGTTATTGACTTTTTTTTGAAAGGTATTGAATTTTTTTTAAATTTTGAGAAGGTGAAAATATGTAAAAATATACAAAAATTTTCAAAAATTTTTAAAAATTGATGAGCCAAACACACTCATAATCGAATTTGATTAAAAAATAAAAAAATTGATAAAAATATAAATCAACGCCGAAGATTTGACGAGGAGCCAAACAAAACAATGAGCTGACCGTCAAATGCTACAGAGAGCGCGCAAACAAACCCGGGAGCTCGGGGGACGTGGGCGTGACAGAGCCGCAACGACTACTCCAAAGCGCCCCCCCCCCCCCTCTTCTTTGTCTATACATTTTCACCGCGAAGTTTCCCAAATCTGACAATAACGTCAAAACAATTTCTTCTTTATAAAGCGGGGAGATGGAGGACTTCTCTGCAAACAATTCGAGTTTTGCTGCATAGAGTGTTGTTGGTTTTTTGTTTAGTGGGAGGGTTGATGGGGATTAATAATGGCTTGGCGGATCAGAGGACTGTTAAGAGACTGAGGTGTTCGGTTCAGAACTACGATTGGGGTCGAATTGGGCGCGAATCGGGGGTTGCGAGGCTGTTCTCGCTCAATTCAGGGGTTGGCATTGACGAGGTCAAGCCTTACGCCGAGTTCTGGATGGGCACTCACGATTCTGGACCCTCCTTTGTGGTTCAAACCTCTGACAACGGTGGTTGTTTGAGCTTGAAGTCGTGGATTGCCAAAAACCCAGATGTCCTCGGCGATAAGGTTATTCAGAAATGGGGTGTTGATCTCCCTTTCTTGTTCAAGGTTTGCATTTTGTATACTATGAATTGACTTCTATTAAGTTGAGTTGTGGATGATCTTGCCAGATTGACTTAGATTTATTTTTTTAATTATTATTTGTTGTGGTAAGGTGCTTTCAGTTGCAAAGGCATTGTCTATACAGGCTCACCCAGACAAGGAGTTGGCTGGGGTTCTGCATAAGGCGCAGCCTAGTGTCTTCAAGGATGATAATCATAAGCCTGAAATGGCTTTAGCACTAACAGAGTTTGAGGTCCTGTGTGGGTTTATTAGTATTGAGGTACATCTTTATCTTAAATCGTAACTTAATTAATTGAGATTGATTGTTAGCTCTTTAATTAGGTTAAGGCTTCTTGCATTGATTGTCTTACGAGTGAATGGAATATCTGATCCTGTTGCTAGTCGAGAAAATACAAATTGCTGATCTCCAGACTGGTGGATGAATAAATTATTGATTTGATTATTCTTTCATTAGTTGGATGCAACTGTTTTGAGAACCAAATTGGTGGATGAATGTAATATCTTTATGGTTGTAACAGTGATTCCTTTATTTTACTGAAACTTATTTGAATTACACTTTTATTCACATTGGGTACTTGATCTCTATGTTATAAATTTTGTCCATGTTACATGGAGTAGAACATGTTGTCATGCAAACTAAGAATTGTTGTTTTCTTAGTTGTCAGGTTCTTCTGGTCTGTGAATCATAGGACACAGTTACAAGGTTAAATTGTCATGGTAGCTATTCTTTCTTTTTTCTTTCTTTGCCTCCATCTTTGACACTGCATTTGACGTGTCTGTGCATGATTGCTTGTTAGAAACTGGGTGCTTGTGTATGTTTTTATATATCCTTATAACAGTATGATCACAGAACAAAGTTCAAATGGAATATGAAGCTTTTGGCAGAGCAGGCATGCTTTAGTCCTTTCTTAAATTCTTCTATTTGGGCAATGTCTAACAATACACTTGTCGAGCAATGTGGAGAAATTCCTTGGAACCATTAATGATACTCTATAGACTAAATCTTGATAAAGTGATAATTTATCTTGTTGAGGCCTACTGATACACCTGAACTTTAAATGGAGCAGCAAAAGTCCGAAGTTTATCAAGGTTGAAGGCTAGGGGCAGGTGACATCTAATGTTTTGAGTGATTTTAGATCGTGTCTAGGGAAGCCTTGGGAAGAAGGTGAGGTCTCTTCAAATGCTCGGGTGTGGAAATTTTATGGGCTTCTGTCCTTTAACTGACTAGATTCTTTTGAAGAACCTCCCCCCCCCCGGGGGGGGGGCGCGGCTGACAGTTCTTTTATAAAAGAAAAAGAAAATTGCTTTTCATGTTGGGTTAAAGTCATCTACACCTGCCTACTTGTTTGTTATGCCCTACCTTCTCTAGTGAATTAGATTATGCATGTAAAAATTACACTTTAATTGATGTAACTTAAGATGAGTTTTTTTGGAAATATGATCAACATAATTTTTGGAAACATGGACACCCTTGCAGTATCAATGAGATTTGCTTGCCATTGATTTCAGGAGCTTAAGGATGTTTTCCAAAATGTTCCCGAGATTGCAGAAGTGACTGGCAATGCATATGCTAACCAAGTGTTAGACATCAATGATCAAGATGGAGAAGAGAAAGTAAAAGCAGTTTTGCGGGCAGTGTTCACCCAACTCATGTCTGCTAGCAAGGATGTGATTTCCAAAACATTATCCAAATTGAAAAGTCGGCTCAACATGACAACTGAGGTAGATTGGAACCCTGTGCATTTTCTTTCATAATTTCTTCAAGTGCCAATGTTCACTCAAGTCACGTCTGCTTGCAAGGATGTAAAACTTAAATAGAACATAACCTAATAGGCATAGTTCAGAAGGTCAGAGTATAGCATGTCATGGGTCTTTTTAGTTGCTTTTGGTCTTATGTGTATATATATTTCTTTTTGCATTTAATACTTTTCACTTTTGTAGAAAAAGAAAATTTTCCAATTCATTCATGGGAAGCCATGCTTTCTATGATGAACACTTAATTTTCTATGCATTTTTATTTGGTTCTTTTAGATTTATGCATAGAGTGTTGAAACACATAAACAAATTAAAATAAAAAATTGCAGAATTTTTTCAGCTTTTCTAATTCCATGCCAACACAAGGCCATTTCAATACCGCATCTCGTTCTACCCAATTGATGCATACTGGCCTGACTGAGCATCTGGATGTACCTTCTGAAATTAGACCTCTTCCACAATTTGTGATATTCTTTCCTTTATTCTTGTTATGTGCACTAGAATGTCTATGTTAGGCGGCATCGCATTATTTTAGATTAGGGGTACTACTTGTCTGGAGAAACTTCTTTTCATGTGGGATTTTTTGACTGGTATTCAGTTTTCTACGTTTTAATGGAAATTTATGTTGGACTTTCGAATCTTTGAAAAAAACAAAAAACATAGCAAAAGCCAAAAGCAAAAGCTAGTAAAAAGGCCAAAAGCTAATAAAAATTCCCCCAAACAATCTGTTCCATTTCCAAAAGGAGTTTCTGGTATTGTATATCATTTTGACATCTTGTTTAAAGTTAACAATGGAAAATGCACAACTTTTATAAATTCTGTTTAATTTTCATGTTCTTAATTATAGTTTTTGTCCTTTGATGCAAATGAAAGTCACTAAACAGTCACTTTTTCCATTCTGTTGTTTCTTTCCCTTATCTTATTGCCATTATCACAACTTTTATTCGAGAACTTTTTATTTTTCACTTTGCAACAGTTGAGGCAGTTGACTGATAAGGAGCAACTAGTATTGCGGTTAGAAAAGCAGTATCCCGCCGATGTGGGTGTCCTAGCTGCCTTCCTCTTTAACTATGTGAAGCTTAATCCAGGTGAAGCATTGTATCTAGGGGCAAATGAACTCCATGCCTATATACGTGGCGAGTGTATTGAATGCATGGCAACTTCAGACAATGTTGTGCGTGCTGGCCTAACTCCAAAGAACCGGGAAGTCCAAATTCTTTGTTCAATGCTCACATACAAACAGGTAAAAATAATTGTTGAACATGCGGAAAATCTGATATTTTTTGTTGGTTAGATCTCAAGCAGGCATTCCTTCTTGTTATATGGAAGGAGATGAGCTTCACTTCAAGATTTTCAAAACTTTGCAAATATGCCTTTATTCTATTACCTTGTACTGATCACGTGACTCTTTTTCTTTGTACTATTCCTTAATTCACTTCACAATAAGGGAATTTTGTATTGATTATGTTAGTTCTTTATTTATACTTGGCCCCATTAGTTGGAAAGATAGGATTAATTGTCTCCAGGTAATCTGTTTTCAATTATTGTTAGACCTAACTTGGCTTGTGTTGCAGGGCCTTCCTGAAATCCTGCAAGGAATTCCCTTAAATCCGTATACCAAAAGGTACCTCCCTCCTTTCGATGAATTTGAAGTTGATCGCTGCATTCTTCCCCAGGGGGCTTCGACTGTTTTTCCATCAGTCCCGAGCCCCTCTGTTTTTTTGGTCATGAAGGGAGAAGGAGCAATGCATTTGACGTCATTTAAAGATATAATTAGGGAAGGTGATGTTCTGTTTGCTCCTGCAAATACTGATATTAAAGTAACAACAGCATCTGAATTACACCTATATAGAGCTGGAGTCAACAGCAGGTTCTTTTTAGCTTCTTGAGCTGGATAGAATACAGAAAAAGCATCTTTTCCATCTGGGGGTTGCATGTGATGATCTGGTTTGTTTTGAAAATTGCCTATGCTATGTATGCACTGCAAATGTTTTTAGGTTTGTACTTTATTTTAGTACTACTGCTTGCAGATCATCAGCTGTAATTATTCATTCCAGGAACAAATATGGCCCACCCAAAATCCGTACTCAAAGAGAAGGCATGCTTTCCAGCACTGGGAATTGAGAGCTGCGACATTTTTGGATTATGGATTTTGAGGGGAAGGGATTCAATATTCACTTTTTTGATTTGTTTGTGGTGGAAAATGGTTAAAAAAGTTTGGGATTTGCAAAATGAAGAAAATCAAGTTACACACTAATTTATTATGAAATTCCTAATATTTCTTTTTTTCTTTTAACCAAATCTATACCATTCCCGCAGAACCTAAAGAATTAAATCTAAAGATTTAACCAGGCAGTATGTGCCAATAATTTGCAATCTTGATAATTTTAACCATAATGATATTTCACGCAAAGTCGTGTATAAACTTTACCAACGTCAAATGTAAAAGTAGACATATCAAAATATTTTTTTAAATTATATTCTTTATATAAACGCATATAAAATTCCGAAACGTAAATATTTTGATTAATGTCACTGTTTTCGTTTAATATAATCAAAAGAAATACTAACTTCAATGTCAGTACATTTGTAAAAATAGAGAGTATCGTTTGCTGTAATAGTGTGAAATTTAAATGTAATTACCTAAATAGCCAATGGAATTACACGTAATTTGCCCCAAAAAGATAATAATAATAATAATAATAATAATAATAAAACAGTTAATGATAAAGAAATTCAATTATAGCCTCTACTATCAACAACAAGACCATCAATTAAAACTAGCTAACACTTGACTTTTATGCAATCTTTTCGGCACTTAACACAAAAGAAGATTTAATAACAGATTTGATTTTCCCAGTTGCAACACTGTTACACTAACCAGGTTGAATCAACCTCAGACTTTTCCTAACCAGCAAAAACTACAATTTTTTTTTTCAGTTTTCACCATAAAAATAAAATAAAATTCATTTTTTCACCTAAATTTATTTTCTCAATTAATTCCTTCCACTTTTCCTTTCCCTGCACCAATCCAATCCATGTTCCGAGCATAGGCTAAGGGATAATGCACTCTGGAATTGAATGTTCTTCAGGTGAAAAACCGCCCAAAAACACTTGCAGAATACACACTCTCAACTGAATATATAAAAGAACATGAACCATGCTTGAATTAAGAACCAAGCAAAACCTTACTTCTAATAACAACATAAATGTTTCTCAATCACATTATCCCATTATTTAAAAGAACACATGAAAGGAAATAAATGTTTCATAAAGGTTTCCTGACTCCAATGCATAAGATAATCAATCCAAATCTGAGTCAAAATTTCTGACACTTCCAATTAAACCGAGATTATGCCAGTCCTACACCAGAACGGTAAAGCTCATGTAACAGCAGAACTTAAGCCTCTGTTAATGGATATTCAAAGACAACATCTTTCCCAGAAAGCTTCCTGTAAACTCCAGCAAATGTCTCAAGCTTGTACTCAGTGTCGTTGCGTGCCTTGGGATCCAAGAATATCTGTCACAAAATTACAATTTCAGATGGAAAAGGAATATAAAAGCAAACATTTACAGAACAGAATGAAAGGAGATGAGCATGTTGAAAGAGTAAGAACAAGAAAAAGAACAATCTGTTTGGCTCCCCTTTTACCATAATGTTTGGCTTGCAATTACCTTGATTATTTTTGACCCATCAATTCTGTATCTGACGCGCTTTCCAACAATCTCAGCAGGATAAACAAGATCCTCGAGCATAGCATCATGCACAGCTGTAAGGGTGCGGGAGCGGGGCCTCTGGACAGCAGAACCTTTCTTTGGTGGCCGCATTATTCTTCGGGTGGCAATGAGAACAACATCCTGACAATATTACAAAAAATGACTAAATGATTATTTTTTTAATAGAAAGAGAAACTTCCATTATAACATGAAAAAAAGAAAAAGAAAAAGAAAAGAAAAGGGGGAAAAAAAAGTATCAAGGACTAGAACTCCCTGGGAAAACACAAAAAAACAGCAGTCCTAATTACAAGAATCCCTCCCATTCATTTTAATCAAAAGGAGAAGAATCCTTTTAAGTCAACGGAAATTGAGGCCCAAAGAGAAGCCTAACAAGTTTGCACTTATCCTACAAGTCACCCTAGCATATTTCTTTATCCTCAAATATTTGGCGATTCCTTTCCTTCCATATGGATCACATTACAGCCAAAACAACACAATTCCACAATGTTTTAGCACTTTTTCTCCACTAAATTCCCAAAAACTGGTTGTAAGCATACTACTTTTTTGAGGACAAACCTATCCTCAGATTTAGCAAGCAATCTATAATATAATCTCAAAGCAATTGGACAATGTAGGAAGAGATGATCAATAGATTCCACACTGTTCTTACATATAACACACCAATTAGGAGAAATATAGAAGGCAGGTCTCCAGCTTTGAATCATGTCAAAGGTATTGAGCTTTTGTTGGGCCACTCACCAAGCAAAGAATTGGATTTTAATTGGCACCTTAGCTTTCCAAATCATCTTGAATTTTAATAGCACCCTAGCAGCAACATTACCCACCCCTAAACCACCATTACCTTTAGACAGGGAGGTTGTTCCCAATTAATAAGGTGATCCATGCCCCCTCTCCCAACCTTCCCAAAGGAAATTCCTAGTCAAAGATTCAAAGATATAAACTTTGGATGCAATAGAGATGAACATCAGATATACCTTACTTAATGAGAATAATTTAATAAATAAATTTTATTAATAAATAAATAATTAAAATTTACTAATAAATAAAGATTCATCTAATGACCATTTTGGGGGAGGGGAGGGGGTGGGTTCCCCTGTAGAAGAAAATGGTACAATGAACAATTTTCCCCTTCGGGAGGGGGGTGCCACAAGAGAAGGCCAAAAAAGAGAGAAGAAAAGAAAGAGAAGTAAACAGAAAACGGAGAAGAGAAGGGAATGGACTGGCAGGCGGGCAGGTGGGCCAGGTTGGATCGGACTGGTGAGGGTCGCCCAAGCACGAACATGGGGATGTGGGGCAAGCCGACATGGAATTCCAGGGTGGGCAAACAACTAGGGTGGGTCAGGTAGGCTTGACTCTTATTTATTTCACAGATCTTGCCTCATTCCATTAGCAATTAGAATGCCATCTAAGATATGCCTACAACGCAAGCAATTTGAGCAACTGAAATAGCCTCAATAAGAATAGATTTCATGCACCTAACCAAAACTTTAGATATGATCTTATAGTAAGGAAACACAGGACTGCTCGGGAAAAAATCTTTCAATTTCATAGCTGGTTTTCCTTCTGAATGAGGCAAATGGAAATGACATTAGTAGAGCATCCACCCCACTTTTTACAGGGAAAAATGCTCAAATACTATCATTAAATCAGGACATATCACCCCCTCCAATCCTGGAACACTGACATTGTAAAACTATCCAGCCTAGGAGATTTCTCCCTACCACATTAAAATACTAGTTTCACTTTCGCAAATGGTTGTCTCACAAGCCATTTGCTCCTATCACAATCAATAGGGCACAAGCCATTGATGCCATAACTACAACAGTCCCTTGAGGTTAAAGCTCAAAGAAGAAATTGAAATTTTCCTTATCCACATCTTCCCAACCCTCACCTCCAATTTCTTGATAAAATCCTTAACTCTTCTACTATTTGTCACGTTGTGAAATATCTTCATATTATTATCCCCATCCTTAAGCCAATTGATTTTAGCTTTTTGATTTCAAGCAACATTTTCCTTCCATAATAGTTCTTCCAAAATTTCTCTAAAGAGGGATCTGTCCACCGTCAAGTTTTCATTCAAACCTGCACAAAGTTCGATATTGCTTATTTCATCAATTCTACTAGTAATGTCCTTTTTAATTTTTCTACTCTATCTAAAAATCTCCTTATTCCATTCCTTCAATAATGGCTTTGAGTTTTTTCATAAATTTAAACCCTGCACAACCTTTATCACAACGCTTCACCCATCACTGGTTGAACACATGAATGAAAAAAGGATATTCCAACCACATGTTCTTACCCCAAATAAAAGGTTGAGTCTCCAACACAATTGAGAAATAATCCGAAGTTGATCTAAAAAGGGTTTCCTGAATAACCCCCAGCGAGTAAGTTACACTAGAGATTTACAAGATACCAGAATTCCATGCCCAAAACATTCACAAACCAGAAAAGTGAGCAAATATGTTCAATGAAAAAAATAAGAGAAACCAAAAGTCTGATTATATATAAATCCAGTCCATTCAGCATCCTCGTCAAAATATAAGTCTATTTAGAAAACCAAAAGAAAAAAAAAAGTGTCAACAAAGATCATAAGATCATCTACCCAGCAGCTATTCCTTCAAATAACCCAAGTCGCCTCCTGAGCCCCCGGGCGTTGATCCCCCATGCCCTGAGCTGCCAAGCTTTGAACTAAAATAAAAATAGACGCCTACTTTAAAGAAAAATAAATACCAAAAAATCAAACCAAAATAGGCATCTACTTTAGATTTTGGTTTTATTTTTTGATTTTTTTCTCCAAAATAAGCGTCTACTTCTATTTCAGTTCAGAGCACGACGGCTTAGAACGCAGCGGATCAAGGTGCAGCAACTAAGGACGCGGCTTCAGCTACTTGAAAGTATAGCTATTGGGAAGATGATCTTACGATTAGAGGTGTGCATGAATCAATTCGATTCATATTCATACTTAATCCAAAACCATACCAATTTTTTTCGGTTATTGGAAATTGGACCTGAAATCAAACCAAACCGAAAATGTTTGGTTGGGTCAATTCAGTTTTTGGGTTAGTCTAAATCGAGCTGGGTCGGAGATCATTTTGAGTTGGCCAGATTTAATTATTTTCGATTCTTAAACAATAACATTCATATAAAAAAAAATGCATCATATAGGAGTGTGCATAGGCCAATTCTATTCGGGTTCATACTTAACCCAAAATCAAACCAACTTCTTTTAATTATTTTCAATTCTTAAACAATAATATTCATATAAAAAAAAATGCATCATATAGAGGTGTGCATAAGCCAGTTCTATTGGGGTTCATACTTAACCCAAAATCAAACCAACTTCTTTTAGTTCTTGAATATTGGATTCAAAATTGAACCAATTTTAATTTGGAACCGAATCAAACCGAACCGAAAAATGTCGGGCTGGGTCGGGTCAATTTTGAGTTGGCCTGATTTCTTTATTTTTCATTATTAAACATTAACATTCATATAAATAATGTAGTATGTAGGGGCGTGCATGAGCAAGTTCTCTTCGAGTTCATACTTAATCCAGAATCAAGTCAAGTTTTATTATTCCTAAAATTTAAACCCGAAATCGAATCGATTCTCAATTAGAATTGAACCAAACCAAAAATATTGGGTTAGTTTACTTTGGTTTTCATTTTATTCCATTTCAGATAGGGCCAGACCCTATGCATGTGTTAGATTAGATTGAGTTGGAGATAGATGTTGACGTGACATATGAGCTTTGCTGAATATATAGAAGAATATACTTGAGCATATTCCATGAATGTCCTCAAAATTACCATTCAACCCTGACGGTTTTATGTAATTATAAACTAGCCCCAAAAGTATTAGAAAAATTCAATTTCACCCCAATAGTTACTAAAAATTTCAAATTAGCCCCAAAAGTGTCGAATAATTACAAAGTGACCCCAAAAGTTTGTGAAACTATAATTTTGCCATGAAGTTGTGAGAAATCACAATTTGAAATTTATAAATAAATGTTTTCTTCTTAATTATTTATTGTTTGTGTATTTCTTCTTTGATTTATATTTTTCTTTCATTTTATATTTATTATTTTTCCATTACAAATAATTCCTATACCTCTTGAAGCTTATTTTTAATACAAAATTAAATTAATGTGTAAATACTTTTTACATAAATATAATATATTGCAATATAACATATTATCATTTTATGAAAATGAATAATTAAATACATGAAAAATAAGTGATTTAGAATGCCTAATTTGAAATGTTTGGATAATTTATTTTAAAGGGAAAATGTGTAAGAAGTGATTTAGTATAAGATGAAAAGTGTTGATTTTTTTTAGTAATAATATGATATTAGTGGTTAGTTTTGTTGAGTTGTTATAAACGTAATGTTGAACTAATAATAATAAAGATAAATAAAATGTGAATGATGTTGTGATCACGGGGTGGCGGATACCAAGAAAATAGGAAATGTACAAAGATTACTCTTAGGTTGAAAAACCGTAAATCTGCGCAAGGATTAGTCTTCATGCCTGTAGGTTTGTAGTTGACAACATAACAACTATCTTGCTAATCGAGACACTTGGGTACTGACCCAAGAACGACAACGTTTTTGGCTAATTGTTTACATTAGGTGTTGGCTCATAAAACTCCGCCTATGTTTTTTTTTTCATAGCCGGTCCCAAGCCCGGATAAAGGAGGAGGGTTGTGTTAGGTAGTCGACAATCAACGTAAAACTTTGTCGAATTTTTTTTATGGATTTTCAGACACCTAATGAGATTTCGTGGGGGCGTTTCCTACTTAGCGACGCGCTGTATGGTCCGAGTACAGTATTAAATAAGCAAGAACTGCTGCATCGGCACCCAGGTGCAGTGTTAAATAAGCAAGAGTCCTCATACTTTCCTGGACGAGTGGGGGGGCAAGGAAGCTAATCCAAAATAGAAGGCTGAGATTAGGTACTTGGAATATTAAGAGCTTAATTGGGAAACTTATGAAAGTGGTGGATAGAATGAAAATGAGAAGAATCGCAATTGAGAGGACTGGGTATAAGTTATGGTATACGGAACTTAATAGATCGAGAAATGGGGTCGGCATAGTAGTAAGCAAGGACCCAAAGGAATATATAGTTAATGTAAAACGCTGTGAAAATAGGATTATTGCAATTAAGTTAGTGTTAGGAGAATAGATAATAAACATAATTAGTACTTATGCCCGTACTTGTTTGCTTTAGTTATGGATGAGATTACAAGACATATTCAGGATGACGTGCCGTGGTGTATGCTATTTGCAGATAATATTGTTTTAGTAGATGAGACGAGAGAAGGAGTGAATGCTAAGCTAGAATTATGACGGGATACATTAGAGACAAAAGGGTTTAGGCTAAGCCGATGCAAGACGAAATATATGGAATGTAAGTTTAGTCAAAGTAGGATAACGGGTAGTATAGAAGTAAGTTTAGGTGTACAAAAGATGGTAGAGAAAGATAAATTTAGGTACCTTGGATCTATAGTGCAACAAGATGGAGGGATTGATCCTGATGTAAGTCACAAGATTCAAGCCAGGTGGAATAAATGGAGGAGCGCTTCAGGGGTCTTGTGCGACCGAAAAGTCCCCTTCAAGGTAAAATGAAAGTATTATAAGGTGGCGATTAGACCAGTGTTCCTATATGGATCAGAGAGTTAGGCAGTAAAGCATAATCATGGTCAGAAAATAGCAGTTGCGGAGATGAGAATGCTAAGGTGGATGTGCGGGATTACAAAAAAAAATAAGATTAGGAACAAGGAGATTAGGGGCAAAGTAGGAATAGCACCGATTGAAGATAAAATGAGAGAAAATCGATTAAGATGGTTTGGCCATATTAGAAGGCGTCCAGCAGAAGCACCTGTTAAAAGGTGTGAAAGTATGGAGATTACCAGGAATAGGAGAGATAGAGGAAGACCTAAGAGAAGCTGGAAAGAAACTATTAAATATGACTTGACCTACCTAGATCTATTGGAAGACATGGCTCTAAATAGATCTAATTGGCGTCGACAAATCCATATAGCTGACCCCACCTAGTGGGAAAAGGCTTGGTTTGGTTTGGTTTGGTTTAGGTGTTGGCTCATAAAAGAAGACAATGGTACTATCCACCCCATAACTATTATGTGATTATAATGAAATTGAAGAAAGAAAATGAATGAAATATTGATAAGAATTGTGAATAAATTAAATTATCGTTTGCTGTTATTGAGATATTACAATAATACGTGATAAATAATGCTTAATTACTATTTATTTATATGCTGTTGCATATTATATAAATTTTTATTATGCATCGTAAGCACAAATTGATTATTACTCACGTCCCTGCAGAGTATGTTGCAGGTGCGGCTCTTGGCAACTAGGTGGGACCGCTGTCTTGGATTTACTTTCAAATTATTTGAATTGATGTTATTATTTTAAATCAGTTGAGACTGTGGTAATATTTTTATTTGGATTTATTCGATTAGGTTGTAATGCCACAAGACCATGATTTTTATTATTATGTTAGGACTGTGATTGGAGCACTATCGCCTAGTTGGACCAAGACTTGTTTAATTTTATTTTATTACTAGTCTATCCGTGTAGACTATGAATGTTTGCTCCAGGGTGATTATCGCTCCAATTAGGGAAAATTCGAAACATGATAAGTCTTTGAAAACTTTCATGAAATATGCTAAAGTATATTCCTCTATATGTCCAGCAAAGCTCATACTTCTCATTTTATTTTATTTTATTATTATTGTTCTTTTTTTATTACTTGTGTATGTATGTATGTATATATATATATATATATATATAAGAACACACTATCAAGTTTCATGTGAACACATTAGACAAATAGGAATTGAAGCAAAATAAAAATGATTAGTAGCTGTACTTCCAGTAGCTTTCTGACTTGACAATTATATAATATTTATATATTATATATTATATTTTTTCAGATTAGTTCGAGTTGGTTCGAATTGGGCTATTCTCGATTCAAGTTCAAGTTGAGTACCTACTAACTCGAGAACCGAACCGAAAATATCAATTTGATAATTTTTTAACCCAAAACCGAACCAAAAATGGTATAGAACCGAATCAACCAGTACCAAAGTAATCGAATTGGTTCAATTTTCAAGTTGTTCAATTTTTTTTGGCACCCCTAATATTATATATTAATATAATACTATAAATATTATAATACACATAATATATATTATGTATATTATATATTATATATATTATCAATCCAAACTAGTGACTGTTTAATAATTAACAGTTACCATTTTAAATATATATTATGTATATTATATATTATATATATTATCAATCCAAATTAGTGACTGTTTAATAATTAACAGTTACCGTTTTTCATATAATATTATATGTTGTATTTTTGAGTTGGTTCGTGTTGGGTTATTCTTCTATTCGATTTCGGTTCAATTTGGGTTTTTGTCTACAAATTCGAAAATCAAACCGAAAATATCATATTGTTATTTTTCTAACCAAAACTGAATCGATTTTGATATAACCCAAACCAAACCGAACCAAAGTGGTCGGATTGGGTCAATTTTCAAGTGATTCAGTTTTTTTGTGCACCCCTACATAGGATCTTAGTTGACTCTTTTTTCTAAACAGACTTGCATATTTTGACGAAAATACTATTGTACCAGATTTTCATATAATCAAACTTTTGGTTTCTCTCTCTTTTTATTTTTTTTTTTCATTCAACAAATTTGCTCACTTTTCTGGTTTGTGAATCTTTTGGGCATGGGACTCCATAGATAAAATGTAGCGATAAATTTGGAATCCAATGCCCACTGAAGAAAAACATTGCAGTGAAAGCATCTGATTGGCCACTTAGACAACAAAGTAAGACAAAACTGGGAAAACAAATACTTGACTCAGAAGTAAAAACCTAATGTAAATCCCTCTTACTCTCAGTATCATTCGATGGAATTCTCACAACATGAAAATAGATAAATTAGCAACAACCTTACATAGTTCTAAATAAATCAGGAAAACTTCAGAAAAAAAAGGTCCTAATTTGATGATTTTGAAAAAATTCCACTTTCAATGAATTCTTTGAGCTATATTAGGACTTAGTTTGGCAACACAAAAAAAGGTAGGGTTTTTTTCCAGCTAATTTTTCATTTTGTATGACTTTTTGCACCAAATTTTAATTTCCTCCTTGCTTCTAGTAGCTTTTGGGCGTGCGATTCACATTTTTAAAAAAAATGAAAAAAATGACTAAAATAGAAAAAAGCAAGTAGTTTTCAAATAACATGCCTAAAAGCTACCAAACCAAATTTTTAGTTTAAAAAAATATATAAAACAAAAAAGTAGCCAAATATTTGTGTTAGCAAACTAAGACTCAAATGGCAGTCCAGTCCAGGGGGTTCTGGCCACTGGGGTCAAAAGGGTAACCTTACCACCCCATGCAAAAGGACTAGTATGATATTCTAAACCCAAGGCACCCAAATTGCAATGGAGCAACCATAGCCCTGTTCCCCAATTCTTTAAGTGACACTACTAGTATAAGGTCCTAGACTATCCAAATTAGACTTTTAGACAACTTCTTAGAATACTTTCTGCGAAGACAGGAAGCCTAACAAGTCAGTAACATCTAGTCAATTAAACAAAACAATTTCAACTCCCAAATCTAGTAGTATTTACATGTTATATTCATGTAACAGCTTTGTCTATGATAACATTATACCTGGGAATGGTAGATTTTTTAAACCTCCATTTAGTAAGTCAATCACAGGCGCAAAAAAAACCGCGCCCCGGGGGGGGGGGGGTTCACATGCTGTCAAAAACAATAGTAATGCTACAATAAAAGAACCTTTATTAACTAGCATAGTGACAGATTTGAATCCTTTAGTTTGCTCCCAAGAATATGCCAATACTGAAATCAAGATATCTGAACCTTACCTTCCCACTGAACTTTTTCTCAAGTTCTCTAACTAGCCTGAGATGAATTTTGCGGAAAGCTTTTCTCAATCTATAAGGCACATGGATAACAACAGCTTTGCGATTTCCAGACACGTCAATTTGACTGCAAGCAGAGCATGAATTTATTTATATTGAGCACATATCACTAGAAAGGGTCAAACAATTGCAAGCCTACAGTAAAACCCTTACACTGATGAATTAATGTAAAGGTCTTTCAAATCACTTTTAAGCTCCTGGTTTGTATTTTCCAAATCAAACAAAGCCTGCAAATAGATCAAATATTCGAATCTTCATCACATGCTCATTCATATTTTAGAGTCTCAAGTAACATATCACCAATAACATAGAAACTGACCTGTGCAACAGTCTCCTCAAATTCAGTGGGTTCAGCATCCTTGTCTTTGTGGATCTTCTTCTTTGCAGTGTACATCTTGACAAATTCTGTATTAACAATTGAGATGAGTTGGGGATATCATTGGAAAAGAATAAGAGATCAACCTACATACAAGTAATACAGTATTACATGTTTACAATAATAAATAAACAATAAAATAAAGATAGAAACCATATACATGAATTTCAACTTGATTGTAAGACTCAGGCCAAACATTCTGCAAAAGGGGCCCAAACAGGTCAAATGAGAATCCTTTCTGCTTGCAGAATTCCTACTCTCTCTCTCTCTCTCTCTATGATGATTGGAACCTGCAACCACTGACCTTTCAGGTGCCCATAGGGGTAAACCCACTAGTCACACACAATAGCCCCAGAAACTATGCAGACAGGGTAAACTCATGGAAAATCCATGCATAGGATCACCACCAAAGAGGATCCCCCTTGGGGTCAAACTCAAGACCTCCCCGAAGAAAGGCTTGAATTCTAGTTAGCTAAACTAGACAATCCCCCCTCTTATATTAGTCATAGAAGTCCTCACAGATAATACTATATTTCATGTCTACTTATGTTGTAACTATTCTACCATCACTGACCAGATTCCTCCTACATATACTTTCTCACAGTCATACATGGAATTTATGCAGGTCAAATTAAAAGGCTTGTAACTATTCTACCATCACTGACCAGATTCCTCCTACATATACTTTCTCACAATCAGACATGGAATTTATGCAGGGCAAGTTACAAGCAATGAGAGTTGACTCCTAAAGTGACGACACAAAAACTCAGATTGTCTGATAAATTAGTATCAGAGTGGACCAGATGACACAAAACTTCAGATTGTCTGATAAATTAGTATCAGGGTGTACAGTGTAGTGTAGAAACATATATTTACTTTGAATAATAAACAAATATTTGGATAATAAAGGTAATAAGTTGTAGCATTATACCCTTTAAAGGGTATAACAACATAAAGGGCTCGATAATGGATAGTAGTGTACCAGCCTTGAAACACCATAATAACTTTCTAATAGAAAGGTGTGATAGAATATACTTTGGGATGGCGAAATTGTGGTTCAAGGGTACACAAGAAATACATTTTCTCCATTAAGTAATTTAATGCATGCTCAGCCGTATGTTTCGTGTATGCACATTTATTCCAAGGGGCAGAAATTTTTTTTTTTTTTTTGGGTTTTTTAAGGGGGGGCATTTTAACTCTGCAGCAATTTGGATGATAATACAGACTCATCTCATGCTACATTGACATAAGATTCAATTGTACCATCCACACAGGGAAGAAAAAACTATGTCCACCCAATCAACAGATGCACCTGGGGATCGGTATCCACTCAATCCCAAGCATAATGATCTCAAAAACAAAAACCAGAAACATTAAGTTTACTGCTCATTCTTCACAGGCCACAGCATTCAACAGAATCCCATCCATCCACAACATAAAACCAGTCAAGAAATTAAAGCCAGATGAAGTCAACTAATAATTAATTTGACACAGCCAAAAACAAAATGAACTCGACTTGTACAATATATGAAAAAACATAAGTAAGTATGTATAACTGAAATGCTTTCATTAATAAATTCTTAAGACCTGACTAAAGCTATTCAATATATGCAGATATTAGTATCAAACTAAAATGCGCATAAGATTGTGAAACATTCATACCCAGAAATACATGAGCCACAGAATAATGTATTTTTAACTAAATCTACAATCGACATAGTTCCATCAAAGCCAACTATTGCACATTACCAGTTCGAAAAACAGCATTGAAAGAACAACCACATCAATGTGTGTGCGCGTGTATTTAACAGTAGAGGCTTCGATATCAAACAAAATGACTTGAAAACGATTTTGAGAAACAGGACACCAGAGAAACGTACAGAGCTGATAAGCGAGCCAAGGAAAACTAAAGAGAACCCAACTGAAAACAACGTGAGATAAGGTGACCCATTTGGTTTAGAGACGCACCTTGAGAGATGAAGTGAAGGCTAGCTCGATCCAAAGAGGGAGAGAGAACGCCTCTGCTTCAGCTCCTGATGTCAGAAACAGAGGGGGTGCGAGAATTGGCGGAAGGAGGGTTTTAACAGAAGCGCCGAGGAAACGAAGGCAATGTTCGCCCTAATTTTGGACGGTGGAGATTGATCGTTGAATCAGAGGGACTGAATATCAGAATATAATGGGCCTCGGCCCAATTTCGCCATCTATGTTTCTTATGCCACCACCTCCGACCGACCCATTTAACATATTCTTTGAAATACAATTAGGGAGGAAAAAAAAAAAAAAAAAGTTACATATTCTCTACCAAGTAACACTCTACATTAATTTATCTAAATCAAACTTTAAAATATTAAATAATTATTTATTCAATCTTTCTTATTTATTTTGCACTTCACATTAATTTTTTTTTATAATTATTTGATTTTGAACGAATTGAAAGTTTGTTAAATTTATTTGTGAATTGGTATTTGAGCTATTTTAATTTATACTGAATCAGATCGAAAGTAAATTACATTTTAATAAATGTACCAACTGGCGAGGTTCTAAATCAGATCGAAAGTAAATTACATTTTAATAAATGTACCAACTAGCGAGGTTTGGGATGATGATATAAGCTTCAAATTGAGGATTTCTTTATTTATTTATTTTTTGCTATAAATGTACCTAACAATATTAAACACAATATGAGCATGACATTATTATTAAGAAAAAAAAAACATAAACACAATAAAAATTGACACAATCTATTTTAATTTTAAAATAAATATATTAATTTAATAAATTCATTAAATATTAAATATTTAAATATAAACATAAATAAACACACCACAAAGTTGGCATAACATGAATCCCACCCCATTATATTTTACAATTAGGGGTCTTTCTAAATGCGTACTTTGAGGCAAATATCTCATCTCCGCTTCACAAAGCTTAGAGCCTGTGCTACCCTTTTTTTTTTTCCTAAAATAAAAACAAAAACTGCATTTAGAAACATAATTTTATTTATATTAATTAAATTTTATCATGATAAAATATCAAAATTTTTTATTAATTTTTAAAAAATAATTGAATTTAATAAAATCTATTTCTCATTAATTTGGTTAAACTAAATTAATTAATTATTAATTAAAATTATTTATTAAATATAATATAATTATATTATTTATTAAAATTAATTTAAAAATATATTTCATATTAATTAATTTAATTATACTATATATTAAAAATAGTTTAATAAAATATTTAAATAAAATAATTCAATTAATATGATGCAATAAAAATAGGCAAAATGTTAAAATTGACAAAATATTTACAACCAGATAGAGAGATAGAGAGAGAGTGAAAACATTTTTTTAACATTTCTTTGTTAAAATTTTATTTTTTTGTAAACAAAAATAACAAATAAAAACGGATTTTAACACATCTCAAATGTTTTTTGATGGGTAACGACATAATTTTCTTAGAGGAAAGAAATCAAATAGAAAAAAACTATTGCAAAATAATACAATACAGTCGGTTACCAAAAGAAAGCCACAACAAGCAATGCATCGAAAACTTGGCAGAACTGATCAGAATTGGCACTAGGGTTAAATCAGAAGGCTCAAATTTATTGGTGTTTTTAAGCAGCACAAATCATGCTCTGATTCTTGGGGTATAACTTCAACAAATGACTGGGAAGAAGATACAAAAATCAAAAGGTAGTCTACTTGTTTTTTTATCCTCCCAAGCCCTGAGAAAATGGTTTTGTTCTGTATTGCATTGGAGCCTTTGGAGGAGCAGAGACATCTCAAAACTACTGTGAAGTTCAATCCCACTTTTGTACTTCCTCTACACCCAGAAACTTGGGGAAGCAATTCAATACATTTTGAGGAATGCGATGAAATAAGCTACTGCAATGTGCCCTCCTGTGTATTCAATTCAAACCGTCCAGCCATGACAAGATCACAGTCGCGCCCTCTCTCCACGAGCAATCCAGCATCATGTCATGGGCAACCCCCTCAACACAGACAGGTGATGTGCCATAAAACCCAGCTGTTTCCCTGAGTCCTTCGGCATCCTACATACATCATTTTATCATTCAAGCGTTCATCAACTAACAAATAATTTGCAGCCAACAGGCTATAAATAAAACTATAGGCAATAGAAGTTCCAAATCGAGGCAGATAAGCTGCTGATAATTTGGCAAAGTGATAAAATGATGGCAGCAAAAGAATAGCAAATCAGAGAAAGAATGAATAAATATAGTTTCTTTGTAATATATATATATATATTTTTACACAAGTTTTCTTTGTAATAGATGATGATGATTGATAATGGCAATATAAGTCTTTGGTTAAAGCAATAGACAGAAACACCTCTTTTGGTTCATAGACAAGTGCGCACACATATATGTATGTAGCGTAATGATTACCACTATGAAGTCCTCTTTTGCGCCCACCACAAGAACTTCGATGGAAGAGTTTGGCACTGAAGGGACAGGAAGAGATGCATTAAGCTTCCTTAGATCAAACAATGGCATCCTTGAACTTTCTGTCATTAGCTTTTGATAACTGAAAGAAAGCGAAGAAAATCAAGACTCAATTCTGACATGATGACAAAGAATTCAGGAGATATAAAATCAACTTAACTAGAATGTTTTACCATAAGACAGCAGTGAGTGTTCCAACTGTCCAAGGTATTCAAGATGCTTGATGGAAAGAAAAGTTTTGGTGCATATGGATTGTAAGAGAAAATAACTAAATCCTCAGGTATGTCGATAACTTCTAATACACAATGGGGCTTTATTTGCTTGTCACTTCAGCATCCCTTTCATGCAACAAGAACAATTTTACAGGGGAAGTATCGAGTGAAAAATGAATAGAAAAATATAATCTAGTCGAGTAATGGGCTTCCAAACTCTAGAAACAATGCCTGGGTTCCCTGTAGAGTGTAGAAGCAAGGTAGATCAAATTTCAAATTCAATAGAAGCATGGTCCTACTAGATATTTTTTTAGGAATCCTCTGTTATGTCACGTTTTCGAATAATATTTTCAATTTTCAACCCAATAAAGCTCTCGTATCAACATTCACTTTTCCCTGTCATTGATGAACAAATTTCATCTTTTTAACGGGGTTCAATTTAAATTTCAAAACACCCTTTCTATGCACGTCCTACAATTGCACCCTCAAAATCCCTTCAGGTTTTTTAAAAACTTGTAGGAAGGATAAATTTTCTGGTGATTAAAAGTATGTGACAGAAGTTGGGTGCATATTTTTACTTACCATGTTCCATGGTGCAATTTCTGTGTGGATGCATGTTATTAAACCAATGTGCATAACATATTTCTTTTTTTTGGGGATACCAGAGGTATCCCCACTTTTTGTGAGCTAATTCCCTAAAGTTCCTAACCCACTCAACCAGAACTAGGAGATAGATAATGCCGAGGGGGTTAAACTGATGACCTATACTTCAATTGATAAAAAGATTTTACTGTTAAACTCCCCTCATGTGTGCTAAACCAATATGTGTGGTATAACACTCAAGAAGTTCAATATTATATGTCATCTCAAACAAACAAGAAATAAAGTTCTTGTGGACAAACCGTAGGACGAGATGATCCTCCATTTCTGCAGAGAAAAATGTTTCCTTGCAAAGAGGCAGGGAAGTTTGGAAACCTTTGGCTGCCAAGCTGCGTGTCACCTGCTCAATGTTTCAAACCAGTAGTGTCTACGTCATAAGAATTGAGTTTAAGAGAGAGAACGAGGGAGAGAGAGAGAGAGAGAGAGAGAGAGAGAGAAGAAACAACAAGTGGCAAGGGTAGCCAGATGTTCCTAGACATCATCACTGAGATACCCTTGTGATGAGCACTCAATATTACATATTTCATATTGGGTTTAGAGTGCTCATTACATTGATTTTATGACTAAAGTCTCGGTTTTAACATGATTTCTTATACATTTGTGTTCCATGGTGCTTTTGCATTTTCAGTTATTGATCATAGGCATTTGGAGGTCAAATCAATCCATAGAATGCATTTGGTAAAACCCAAAGCAAATGGGAAGCAACAAGTGCATAAAATGGATCGAAGAAGCCTTTGAGGCATTTCATTGAGCACTTGGCTTGCCATGTTCCCAACAGCCCCCCAGGGCCTATTCATGCCAAGGGTCTACCAAAGCCTCAAGGCAGCTATCAAAGCAATTCCAAGGTCAAGCTAAGGCCATTGCTCCAATAGCATACCCCGCAGCTCTAAAACAGGCGATGCCACCACAGCCAAAGGCCATGCAGGCCCTGCTCAGCCCCCACACCAGGCACAGCCACTCACAAGGCAGGGACACAAGTGGGACACACAGTCCTGAGGCATGGACGCATGCCAGACCCAACCATAGTGTGTATGTTGCAAAGCATCTGCTGAGAAACTAGTAATAGCGTCTGAATGCAAGCTTGCTGTCCAGATGCTAGAGAGAGATTTTGTCCCGTTTGCACGCAAGACACCTTTCGTGCCCGCGATAAAGGACACTTGTAGGGTTTATGAGAAGAAAGTTTTTCATTATCTTATTTTAGGTTTGGAGTAGATTGGAGAGGACAGTATGGGCTTTCCACCTTTCCTCACTTGGGATTTAATCTTCCTTGTATATTTCCTTGTAATTTATCATGTTCTTAGATTAGTTTTTCAAGGCAAGGACCATTTAAGGATTCTTGAGGCAATTGTATATTCATCTAATTGAGGTATAATTGTTCTTTGAATTCTAGTTTCTTTATCAATTGTGATTGGTAATGATTGATATACATGCAAGTCTTCCGTGTATGCAATTTCTTCTAGACTCTGCATGCCATGTATGGATAGTGCTTGTGTTGAACTTGTGCACATGTTAGGTGTTTGTTAGAATGTTTGTATGCCTAATTTATCATGCCAGTATGATTGATGCTATCTTTTCCTAAATTTTCTAACAATTGTGCTTAATTTCCATAAATCTAGCTATCCCCTTAATCTGCCCAGGCTCCTCAATTTGATCTATTGCATGCTTGCTTAGCCTCTTTAGTTTATTGTTTTAGCTTAAATTTGCATTGGTATAATTGTCGACTCCTAGATGTTTGACGAAATGCTTAGGTAGGCTGACTTATAAATTTCAACCCAATTTTCCTTTCTTTCATTTGTGTGACATATACTAGCTTAAAGGAGTAAATTGTGAGCCACTCAATTAATCTGCCTTAGCAGGTATGCCCAATACTTCCACCATTTATAAATTTAAGTTGCTACAATTGCTTGTATTTTGCAAGTACACAGTGTACGATGTAGTAATCTAAATTTATAATGGTGAAGTACTGGAAATTCTTCCACAAGGAGAGACTAGTTGGTCGACTCACAATTCACTTTCTCAGCTAGTAGGTTTTACACAAGTTGAAAGGAAGGAAAATAGATTTGATTTTTAAAAGATAAACCTACCTGTACATCTCCTCAAACAACGAGGAGGCGACAATTAAAACCTATAGAAATTAAACTAGTAACAATGAAATAAAGTGGCAAGTGCCAAGGACAATTTCTACAACAAGCATACAGTCAATCAATTGATGGACCTAGGCACAGCTTGGGGAATGGGTTGATCTTAAGCCAATTAAGCACAATTATTAGAAAACTAGGGGAATGTGGCATCCAACACATGGCATGATAGATCTAGGAATGTAGACATTCTAACAAACACCTGACATGCTTGCATGCTCAATATAAGCACTATGCATGCATCGCATGCAATGTCTAGAAAAACATGCATACATGGTAGGCTTGAAGATAAATCACCCATTCACAATTAAAACTGACAAACAGAAGAAGAATTGAATTTCAATTATACCTTAGTTAATCAATACAAGTAGGTCTTCAAGAATCCTTGAGCTCCTTGCCTTGAAAATCTACTTTAGAAGCATTGAATTACAAAAGAAATACGAAGAAACTGAAATCCCAAGTGAGGAGATGGAGAGAAACCCCCAATCCTTTCTAATGCATTCTAAACCTATTCTAAGAATAGTAAAAGGCTTCCTCTCTCAATAATCCTCAAGTCTATTTATAACCCCAAACCCAAAATATTATAAAATTGCCATTAAAGGGCCTGAAAATCAAATTCTAGGCGATTGCTATCATGGGAACGAGAATGTTGCATGTTCTGTCCTCTGCACGAGAGTAAAGACGTGGGCACAAAATCGTTGGTGGCATCCAGATGCAAGGCTTAGACTCTCAGGAGAGAGGCTTGCAACGCATGGGCACCTAAGTCTGTGCCCGGCAGCACATCTCAACAACTGGCAGTGTCTGGAATGGTTTGAGTGCATGTCCCACTCATTTCTTCACATGTCCCACATCCATGCGTGACCTGATGGCCTTCCGCACGCTTCATATGGAATGCTGTGAGGCTGTTGGCGCCTAGGGCATGGCCAGATGACCCTTGGCAGTGCTGCTGCACAAGGCCTTAGGCCTTTGGGCTAGGGCATGGCTAGGCCACTTAAACGGGGTTGCTGTAGTTTGGTCTATGCCTTGGCTTCCTTGGTTTGGTGCTGCTACTTGGGATGCACTGAGGTCTTGGGTTGTGGCTATGAATTGAGAGGTCTTTTAAAGGGGATACCTTAAAAGCAGCAATAGGCTTGGAAATGAGATACCGCCACACTAATCCACTACAAACAGTAGAAGAAGAATATTTTAGTCCAGGTCCATTACATTCTTGGATAAGAAGAGCTCAGTTTGTATAGGGAGTTACCTATTACCCGAAGGGGGCACAGAACAAACAAGCACAGCTGCAGCAAGATCTGGGTACAAGTTTTCAATTTCTGGAATCAAGGTCAGTTAGTGTATAGAAAGTATTGCTTAAACTAAGACATAAAAATGAAAAAAAAGTTATATTCTTTAATAAAAGTACTAGCAATTGCATGTGCCTAAAGGCGCAGAAATATAATTTAACGTGTAAATAACTTAAATTTAAATTTATAAAGCAAACTTACATAAAAAAAAAGTATAAAAATAACCTATAAAAATAAAAATCATTAATCAAAAGATATTAAGGTATAAAATTTTATTATTTATTACAAATATTATCACATTTTTTAAAATATTAATTTAAAATCTTTTATATAAAAAGTAGTCAAAAAAATATGAGAAAAGTGAGAGAAAAAACAAATAATCCTGGCCATTTAGCAAATTCAACAGTTAAAAATATTTCAAATTCAAAAATTTAAACTTTCTTATTATATAAATGATACCTTTTATATAAAAAGTATTAAAAAAATATGGAAAGAGTGAGAGAAAAAGAAAAATAATTTTGGCCATTTAACAAATTCAACAGTTGAAAATATCTCAAATTCAAAATTTTAAACTTCCTTATTATATAAATGACACATAGTGTAAAAGTGTATGGATTTAAAATTTAAGTCTTAAGTACATTAAATTTGAAATTTTAATTTAAATGTTTAATTTTTAATAAAATTTTAAAATTTAAATAAATTTTTTTAAATAAAAAAATTTAGTTGACTTTGTCTAATAGGTATCCATATATTATTTAATAATAATAGATAATATAAGTAAAATATAATTTGTATAATTTTACAAAATATAATATGTATATTTATTTGAATTTTAAATTTCAAATTCAAAGGATGTGTTTTATTATATAAATATATAATAAGTGATGACGTGTCAAAGGCTTAGTGATGATTGGATGTGTTTTATTATATAGATAATTGTTTTACCATATGTATATTTTATTCGAAGTTTTAGGCTTTATAATTTATCTAACATTTAGAATTAAACAGGTAACTTGAAAAGACTTAACCATTAAGCATTAGTATAAAGTTAGATTCCGAATCACACAGCTGATAGCAAAAAATGCATGCTAAGACACTTACCTACAATTCATATGATTTGTTGAAAGAATTTATGGATGTAGCAATACTTTTACCATATAATTTATCCATCATCAGTTAAAAGTTAATGCTTCTAATCTGTCTTGCTGTCCATCTGCAAGCAAGGCTTATGCCTGATTTAACCAAATTTCCAACTTCATGTTCTTGAACATGTATATGAACCAACTAAAGTGGAAGTCTTACCTAGAATTTGTTTGCTCCTTATATTTGCAATGTAATACTGAACAATAAGTCCTCCAAATGAATGCCCAAGCAACACAGGTGGAAACCTGATTTCTTTCCTGATGAAATCAGCAACATCAGCTGCGTGTGTCTACTGCAGTACAAGAGTAAATAAGAAGTGCATTCCATCGTATAGAAACAAAGGAAAGCAGATCTAGAAAAATGCAATATGAAATTGTTTTCCAGTAGAGAGCTAAAATACCTGAAGTGAACCAGCTACTGGCCCAGCAGGTGCATCACTTTCGCCCTACCATGTCAAGAAGCAAGCTAAATAAGCAATTCAGCACCACATAAAATACAATCATGCCACTAATTAAATTTGTCAATAAATGTGCTAGTGTACTTTAATGGCATTATTAACCTTCTAGGGAAGATGAAGGTAATAGTAGAGCATGCATTATTGGCAATGAGTGTTGTTAAAATAGAGTTCTGAAACAAGACGGCAGATGATGTCCTTGAAAATGCCTTGCTTGTATACATTGACAGAGAAATACAGAGAAGTTCACAGCATATTCAATCATTGATGAATTTCAGAGACGAAAAAAAGTCACCAAGCACCACTTTAGATATATGTGTACACAAATATGATGCCTTTATTTTTTATTTTATTTTTTTATTTTTTTTTGGGTGTGAATATTAATATATAAAACATACTTTTTGGTGATGCATTGTTGTTATGTATAGATTAGGTTTTATTAATGTATTTTTGTTTAACAAATATAATTTATAGCATTAGTTGTAATTTTTTCAACACCTAAATTTGGCCCCCAGATAAGAAACCTAGATTCGGCCATGTGGCCTAGTATTACTTAAGCCCAAAAGCAGTTGAGACACAGCTTTGTTATTGAGCCTCCTGAACGGAGCAAGTGGTAAATGTCTGACCACAGAAATGAACTTCTACCTATTGGAAGTTTCTTATGCACAAGCAAGAACTGTTCTCTATTTTAATTACCAAAAAAAAGAATTCTTCTCTATTTCTTCTGATAAGTTAATCATAACCAAACCAAACCAAACCAAACCAAGTCTTTTCCCACTAAGTAAGGTCGGCTATATGGATTTGTCGACGCCAATTATATCTGTTTAGGCGCATGCCCTCCGATAAATTTAAGTAGGTCAGGTCATGTTCAATGGTTTCTTTTCAACTTCTCTTGGGTCTTCCTCTACCTCTCCTACTCCTGACAATCTCTATACTTTCACACCTTCTAACAGGTGTCTCTACTGGACGCCTTCTAACATAGCAATCTCTATACTCGGAACTTGAAAGTTTGAAACTCATACCATAAGGATACATGGAATGCATATGCACAAGAATGAATAAATGCTTCACTTCGTTATTGAGAAGTTTTGGAAATTGGAAGAGAAGAGAAGCTAAAATAAAAATTGGATGTTAAAATTGGCTTTCTTCCCTTCTCCACATTTTCTAGGCAACCAAACGCAGAATTAAAAAGTGACAAGACAAGACAGTAGTGGTCAATAAACTACAAACACAAATATTAAAAAGAACAGATAAGCAATTTAGGCATACAAATCAAGGTTTGAGAGAAAATCAAAATGCATTTAAGCTTCAAATGTCAAAAAATTAGAATCAGAAAAGAGTGTAAGCACCTGACCCAACAAGCTGAGTGCGTAGCAATCGTACCCATTCTGAGAAAAGTAGGGTAACCAGTGTTCAGCCCAGCACCAAGCTGCATGAAAGCTTCCATGGACGAATACTAAAGGCGGGTTTTCAGATCTCACTCTTCTCTCATCTGGGTTTCTGTAGTCAATGCCCTTCTGGAAGATAACCTCCATGTCCAGACCAGAAGGGAGCTTGTGGAAAAGACGGGACTGCCCTTGCTTCAGTTCGTACGGAACTCGCATACTGCTCTCCCGAGCGAGTGCAGAGCGGGATATTTTGGTCATTCTCGTGGGAAATTTTGCAGGGAGAGCGCAAAGAACAGCCATTGGAAATTTGGAATGACCGGGCGACACCCTCGGGGCCTCGAGGATTCATTGGTTTTATGATTTTGGGACGGTGCTGTTTTTTTTTTTTTTTTTGCAAACTCACCCCGAAAGTTTAACATAATCATATATGGAGTATAAAAACTACCCTGAAGTTTGTTAGTATTTACGTTACATTCACCTAAGAACTTCCCGTTAAAATGAGCTCAACGCAAGAGCTTTGAAGTTGAGATATTGGAGAAAATCAAATCAATTCCTTTACTTTTTTTTGTGCAATTATTTTGTGGAATTGTAATTGATTATCAATTACACCATCAATTGCGACAAGAAAGGTAAGAGAATTGATTTGATTTCCTCCAATTTTCACATTCAAAATCAACTGCAACAATAATTTTTTTTTTTAAATGATCAGTGAACTGTGATTGATAAAATTCATAATATAAGTTTTGATATTAGTGTTAAATTAATAAAATTCATAATATAAGTTTTGATATTAGTGTTAGATGGTATTAGGTTTATCTTAATCCCAAACACTATTTTATAGGTGAAGTTTTCTCTCATACTAACCACCAACCTCTCTACAACCCAATCTCGTATTAAGGACTGTCTCCACTGTTTCAGAGAGCTTCCAAATGATTCAACATATAAAATGACTAAACTGGGATAAATTAGCATGCATGTGTAATGGCGCATCATGTCAAGTGTATCGATTGCCTTTGTGAGGGTTAGTTTGGTCTCTCGTTTACATCTTGTAAAGAACCAGCATGCATTCAGTGTGGATTCCAACCCAATCCTTCTGCTTGCAGCCTTGCACTTGCAATCAATACCAACTTCTCATTAATTTCCATCAAGTGAATAACCAACTAATCCTGTTAGTGCAGATCTTTCCTTTTCTTTTTCTTTTTCTTCCCTCCCCCCCCCCCCTCCTCAATTCTTAATTTTTATGATTAAAAAAAAATGTTCCAGCACTTGGTTTTTTCTTATCTTACACCTCACCTTCCTCAACTTGTATTACATTCCATGACCCTGACCCTAGAAAGTCACTTTAGCCCATACCATAGAAATAAATAAATCCCTATTAACCCCACTGCAAACATACAGCCACATACTAAAATTTCATTTCATATGGTGTGGTCCCCTGTTTTGTTTCCTTGGTTATAAAGTAGAGCACAATTATATTCATCCCCATACTGCACCATCCAGGACCTAAATTTTACATGCTTATGATACAATATATATTATTACTAGTAATTGCCCTTGCTTGAATACACAGAAATATAATTTAGCGTGTAAATAACTTAAATTTAAATTTATAAAGTAAACTTACATTTAAAAAAGTGTAAAATAACTAATCAAAATTATTAATCAAAAGAGATTAAGGTATAAAATTTTATTATTTATTACAAATATTATCATATTTTTTAAAATATTAATTTAAATCTTTTATATAAAAAGTATTAAAAAAATGAGAAGAGTGAGAGAAAAAAATAATTCTGGTCATTTAGTAAATTCAACAGTTGAAAATATTTCAAATTCAAAATTTTAAATTTTCTTATTATATAAATGACATATATTCAAAAAAATATGAAAAAAAGTGAGAGAAAAAGAAAAATAATCTCGACCATTTAACAAATTCAACAGTTAAAAATATCTCATATTCAAAATTTTAATCTTCCTTATTATATAAATTACACAATGTAAAAGCGTATGTATGTAAAATTTAAGTTCAAAATTGAAATTTTAATTTAAATGTTTATTTTTTAATAAAATTTTTAAAAATTTAAAATTTAAATTTATTTTTTAAATAAAAAATTAAGTTGACTTTATCTAATAAGTATCCATACATTATTTAATAATAATAGATAATATAAATAAAATATAATTTATATAATTTTACAAAATATAATATATATAGTTATTTGAATTTCAAATTTTAAATTCAAATGATATATTTTATTATATATATATATATATATAATAAGTGATGATATGTCAAAAGTTTAATGATAACTAAAATAAATATCAAATCGAAAGATGTGTTTTATTATATAGATATATATAGCGATCACTCCCAACAAGTTTAAGCACCCCATGTGATCTCAAAAACATTTGCTATTGAAACTCTCATGGCTGATTTTAGACAACTGTTTCAGAGCTTTAACCCCCCTCCAGCATTCTCCTATGCAGGTACGAAGTACAAACTGACACCTGACCACCTTGAGGAGCTGAATTCAGCTATGTTAGAGAGTTTCAATGCTAGAGATTTCTTCCCAGAAACTTTCTTGGCTGGCCAACAACCCGAGCTTCCAGTGACTAATGCCAATTTTTCCCCATATTCTTTCAAGGCCAACTGCATGAATGCAGTGCCAGTTCTTCATGACATGGCCATGGCCTCAAATTCTGAAGATGCTTGCCAAGACTGTGAGAAGAGAGAAGTATTGGAACAACCAATTGGCAGTTCCGTACATGTTTCCTCTATAGCTTCTGGAAGTAGATTGAAAGTCAAAAATGATAAAGTGAAAAGGATTGTGAGTTGCAATTTGTTTCCATAGGCTTCTTGCGTATATATATTTGTCCTAATTCATGTTTGATATTTGCCCTTTTTTGCAAATTTAAGTTTCTGGGTGTCATACGTTTGATTTTTATTTTTAGAACTCAAGCAAAGGAAAGAAAAGCATGGACCATAATCACGAAGTGGATGAATCGGAGGAAGTGAAACATGTTAAAGCAAGAAGAGGTCAAGCTACTGATAAGCACAGCTTAGCAGAAAGGGTATCAGAAAGAGTCTTCTCCTCATTTTTTTTTTTTTTTTTTTGCAGGATATCACAATAATTAAGTGAAACTGTGCGAGAGCTTTGGAATTTTTTTTAATTCAACTTTATTTTTTCTTACTCCGTTGGATCAGGTCAGAAGAGAGAAAATCAACAGTAAATTGAGACGTTTGCAAATCCTTGTTCCTGGATGCTGCAAGGTAGTAATTTTGCTTCAGATATTACCACTCAGATAAACATGGATATATATATATATATATATATATATTAAAAAATGTCTGTATCTAAAAGTACAGAAATATAATTTAATGTGCAAATAACTCAAATTTAAATTTATAAAGTAAATATGAAGAAATATAAAAATAACTTGTAAAAATAAAAATCACTAATTAAAAGATATTCAGGTAATGACTAGAAAAGACAACTAAAGTGGAAAGAAAAATAAAAATAAAAATAATTCCAACTATCGAGCAAATCAACAGTCGAAAATATTTTTAATTTAAAATTTTTAACAAATTGATGTTTAATTTAAAATTTTTAACAAATTGAAAGAGTGTAAAAGTATATATATATAAAATTTAAGTATTATACACATTAAAATTAAAATTGTAAGAAAAAAAAAACTATGAAAATGCACCCAAAAATGTAATTTGGTGTGTAAAGAGGTGTTTTGACATATTTGGAATTTTGACAAATTTGGAACCAATTTTGGCAAATTTTGACAAACATTCAACTATTATTTCAAAATAATTTTTTACGCTTCAAATTTTAAAAAAATTTACTTTGTTTAATTTTTGTTTTTTATTTTTTAACATCATTTCAAAATTTACATTTCAAATTTTCAAAAATTATTACAACCCAACACACACACACATTTAAATTTTAAATCCCTCAAGGTCTCAGGCCATCTCTCAACATCCCTCTCCTTAAAATATTCTTAGGCACGTAAAATAAATAACACATCAAAAGATATGTTTTATTACGTTGATACGAGGCTGCTCAGCCTTTGTAAATTTTTATATATATTTGTTGTAGTCTGACATTGGTTTATGAAAAGCACAGGCTATGGGAATGGCATCAATGTTGGATGAGATAATCAACTATATCCATTCATTGAAGAATCAAGTTGAGGTAAGTCACAGGTGAAAAGAACCAACATTTATTTTTTATTTTTTATTTTTTTTTAAACTTTGAGAGTGCAGAAATCCATTCTTTAAACTTTCTGCCAAATTTTCAGTTTCTTTCCATGGAACTTTCAGCAGCAAGTTCTATATATGGCTACAACTTGGAAGCAGAAGTTATCAGCAATAGTGCAGGTGCTCCTTCAAAAGCTAACCAATTCCTTGAATTGCAAAAATTTTGCTGTTAGATGTAACATTGACTTGACACAGATTCTGAGCTAGAACATTTTACTCACTGCTTACTATGATGCAAAACACATATACACAATTTCTTTATGAACACAATTATTCCCTTAAGTGTTTGGACGGATATAGAGGGGGGCCAGGGCTCAAAGTTTAAAAAATGTACAATTTTACTACTGATATTTGTCAAATAATTTATAAATTAATTATTCACGTTTGTCCCTCCTAAAATTATGACAAATTTTCTATAATACCCGTTATACATATTTTGCCTCCTCTGCACCAAATTCTTAAATCCGTCCCTGACTCTATGAATGAGTGTCTGTGTGCGATGTGAGTGATGTTGACCCTTAAATGCTGCAGGGGACAATGTACACATGAGGGAGGAGAGCTGCTGAGAATGGAAAAGAAAGGAAAGGAAGACTTGATTCCCTTGGGATTGTACTTTCGGATATTACTTAACGCTCTTATTGTTTACAAGACACATGAATGTGCTCCCTTGCTCTCCTCTCCCTGCCACAAATCAAATCTGCTTCCATTGTACATGGCAGAGTACTGCTATTGATATTTGTGTTGTCCTTGTACTTCTCAAGCTTAAGATTTATATGATACTATCTACTTCTCCTTGTTATTTCGTGTGTTTTTTTTTTTTATATAATTCATCAAATCACATGTAGAATCATGTCATACAAGAGATATATATATATATGCTTGAATGGCATGGAAGCCTAGTTTTCCCTGCACTTGTAATTTTCCCACTTCCCTCCAAGGATTTCTTTGCTGATTAAAACAATTTGATCCATCCATAACCCAAGGGTAACTCCACTGGTGGAATAGCATGAGTTAAGTGATTGACACAATTTTTTTTTTTTTTTTTTTTTTCGAGGGGGTGGGGATTCATGGCCCTGGATTTTTTTCTCTAGGATGTGTCAAATATGTCCCTACTCAGTGAGGTTGCTCCAACTACTTTTTTTGTCATTCAAAAAAATAAAAATAAAAATAAAAAATAGAGAGATTGATCCATCCATGAGGAGCCACTGATCTTTACATCAAGACTACGACGTGCCTTAGAAACCCAACACATGTTAGATCAGAGCCGTAAACTATCAAATGTGATCAAGATGTATGTTGTGTGTGTGTGTGTGTGTGTAGATATTCCAATATGCGTGGGATAACAAGACTACTTGCATCTACAGCTGTAATGCACAGAAGCTGTAGCTTTCCTATACAGAATTCTCTTATTTTCAGCTCTGGTTAGCTGTTAGCATCTTTTTCTACAGAAATCTATTTCAATCATTATTTTCTAAGGTTCATGTAATGCACTCCAAAATATACAGTTGAGAAATTGTGCAGACATTAATTGACTGGTCACATCTTGTATGGTGCAGAATCAATCAATTGGGACGGCATCTGCTCCTTTATCATCAAATGGAAATTATCCACAAAAATACAGTAATAATAATACAATCAACTCAATTCAAATCAACTCAACAAAATTTTAATTCCAAGTTAGTTGGTGTAGACTATATAAATCCGTTTCTCCTATTTATTCCTATAATAATAATAATAATAATAATAATATTACGATCAACTCAATAAATCTTATTTCTAAATTAGTTAGTGTCAGTTACATAAATCTCTTTTTTCATTCATTTCTACTTAAATAAAACATAAAAATAGTAATAATACAGAAATAAAACTATGTCTGAAGCCAAATTAACTATAATATATAGAAGTATATATAACTTAATCTGCCAGTTTATTTATTTATTATTATTTTTTTTTGGTAAGTATTTATTTATTTATTTCATTCATTCAGTTCCTCATTTCGTATGGGTTCCCATCAAATGAAAAGTGCCAATTGCATTAATAGTATCTACAATTAGCTGTTTTCTTTTGGAGCTATAGAGAGGCTCCAGACACTCAACAATAGCGATAAAATGAAAGGAATGATCAGAGGATTAGCAATGGTCCCAGAGGCAGCTAGCATAAATAAGCAGAATCTCATGGGTGTTTTGTTTTTCAAGCCATACTGTGAATGTTGAAATGATGAAGCAACAGAGTGTAGTATAATATCTGGGGGGAGGAATGCAGATGCACTGCATCATGTAGATTTGGGACACAAGTTTCAGCTTGAATGGGCCATATCTTGCTCACAAGAGGGTGAGACAATGTGGGTTCTCTCTAAACTTTCCACAGTGAGAGGGGCCTTTGAACCTCCAAAAATGTACAGAGACTGAACAGTTTCTTTCTTGATATGTTTACTTTGGCTTTCTTTAGACTTGCACCCCCAACACTGACGCTGGGTCCTCGGCTAACCACAAGGAATTAGACAATTCCATCTCTCTCTCAGTGAGGTTTGGAGAATCAAGAATTGACATGACAAGATTTTTCATTTTGCCTCCTATTGAAGAAAATTCCCTTTTTTTTCCCCCACCCCGTCCCCTACTCAATAACCATATCTTCGATCATATATTTCTTTTGGATGAGATCAATATACCTCATTTTCCTCTTCATGTTTGAAGATTAGATCAGTTTATGAAATAATAAACACGGCAATCAAATTAGAAGTAATTGCTTTTATACAACACCACGTAATACAGATGAAAATCATTAATAAAGCCTAAAGTTCAAAAAGTTGTCTTTTCATTGGTCATAACACTTTGTTTGGAGTGAGAAATTTGAAAAAAATTAAATTCACTTACTGAGAATTTTCACCAATTCTTATATTTAGAATTAAAATAAAATTTTATAAGTTGAATTTGATTTCATTTCATAACTTAAATTTTGAGATTTCTATATCATTTTAAATTTAACCCAAAATAATAAATTTTGACGAGAATTCATTTTTTATTAACCCATCTAAGTAAATGAACAAATTTACTCTCATATATCATATTTACTATATTTTTTATTTCCCATTAATATAATCAAATTTGATATTTCTTTAAAATCAATATAATTTAATTCTTAAATTTAAACATGTGTTCTAAATACAAAATTTTGTTCATAAAATTAAATGAAATCAATTTAAATCAATTTTTTATTTTAAAATCAAATCAAATTTGAGAGACAGACATAAATATATTGTTGGGCGTGGCAAAAGGGAGCAAAATATGAGAGGCCGAAAAAACTCCTCATTTGGGGTTTGGGGGTGAGCTGAGGTTAGATTTTGTAATGGAGTTGTGGGATGTGAGTTAAGATAGAAAGAGTAGAAACGTGAATTGTGGGGCTCTAATACCACTTGTTGGGTACAAATAATCAAGCATAACACAAAATAATTAACATAGTTTGGCAATCTTGCTTACATACACGATCCAAATCCAGAATAATTTCACCATATCAAAGAGGATGAGAATTACAATTGCTCAGCTCACCAGCTCTCTCTCAATCATTTTTGGTCTGTCCATAGCCCCTTACTGTCTAACCCATTCTCAAGTTCATATTTTCTAACAAACTCCGGTATATCTCTCACACACACCATATTCCCTTAATTTATACATGAGTCAGAAAGAACACAAGTAAATAGAGAAAATAGAGAGTTACAACGGCTGATGATTGATCAAGTGCTATTAATAAATTTTAAGTTCCTTGACCATTGTCTTTTGAAATTCATCTACAAATAAGGAATCTAGATGTCAAAATTTCCCATCCTGGATGGGTACCCATTTATCCATACCACTCAAAGCGGGTGTAGAGATTTTTTTAGCGAAGACAAATGACGGAAATAAAGATTTTATAAAATTTCAAAATCGAGACAAGAATGGTAGTCCCCACCTTGTGTACCTGTTCACCTATATATTAATTATGTTTATAGAACAATTATGTCAATATATAATATTATTTAATTTTAAAAAATACTATTTTGATTTAATAAGTGATGAGAGAAATTTTCGAACTTGATCAAAATGACATGAGTACCCCTCGGTAACGTTAAGGAAAGTCCCCAAACAAAGGTGAGCTGACCTTCCAAGTTGTAGAGATCAAACAAGTTTAGGCCGAACCCTATAGCCCAGGTTGCTAGGTGCCAAGCCCAGTACGAGCACGTGAGAACAGGACCTCTATGATTGTAATCCCATGATTCATGCCAAAACAGCCAGACAAGTTTAGGCCGAACCCTACAGCCCAAGTTGCTAGGTGCCAAGCCAAGTACGAGCACGTGAGCACGTGAGAACAAGACCTCTATGATTGTAATCCCATGATTCATGCCAAAACAGCCAATTAAGAATCATCCCAAATCAGGCAAGAAATTTTAAAATTAATACAAATCTCGCATTTTTCTTTATCTGAATGGAGAAATCACGGTAAATCAGGAATGAATCTCAATTTGCTTCTATACTTGAATTTGCAAGACATTCTTATAAATAAATAAGGAAATCACCTTGATTGGTAAGCAATTTTTATCCTGCTATTGCCAAATTGATTCCTGATTCTTGTTACTGACTTGATCATCAGGGAATTTTTGACAAGCACCACACCAATATTTCCAACAAACAAAATTCTATTATTTCCGATGGATCATGGTTCAGATCGAAGATACGAATTTTCACTATCATCAATAAGTAATTTTTTTTAAACAGAAAGCAGGAATAGAAACAGAAAACCTGCGAATAAGCCGGGAAGAGGATGGGAAAAGCAACTCACATCTCACAACCCTATTACACAGTTCAACGCAAGTTCATCCCCAAGGAACTCTCTCTTTGTCTCACATTTCGCCCTCTTCTCTGTCACATCCCACACACTTGTCTATACAGGAACAAAGGAAGGGGATAGTAACGAGAGCAATAAAACCCAAAACGAAATACTGCAAAGGTGCCATGCTTTTTATTTCCTTGCCTCTTGGATTTCCATCACCCATCTACTTGGGTTTAACTTCTGTAGCCAACTTATATATTGATACATTTGTATTCATACCTCATTGCTGCACAATTCAAGACCAAAGGATGATTGAAAACAACCAAAAAAAAAAAAAAAGAAAAAGACATTATGTACTCAAACAGAGACGGGCCTTGCAACATTCTCATGATTCTCTTGATGTAATTCATGAAAATCAACAGTTCTTAATGTTGTTCATCTTCCTATAAATCACTTCTTTTTTTTTTCCTGCATAAATGAGTTGCTATTATATCCCATGTTTGGCATTTCTGGTAGTTAGAACCTTGGTGATGACATGAGCAACGATCCCAATAGGGCAAAAAAGGAGACAGAGAGAAACCGAGTGTCGGGTCTCAATGTGGTTCTGCAGCCCATCTAGGAAAACCTGCCTGGTTGAATCACATAAAATATATGAGGCATTATTCACACAGGCACATATATAAATATAATACACACACACACACACAGAAACCTTGCAGCAAAGAGATCCACAGCCAACAAGTGAATCCATGCAGAAGCTAATGTCATCTCATTGGAGAACATCTTTGCTATTCCAGGCAGCTGCATAAAGTACAAGGGAAGAGCAAAAATTGAGATATCAACAATCATTAGTTTCATTGTTTTAAAAAACCGCAACAGACGCAATAGTGCAAATACAGGGCGAAACCGGAAGATAATGGGAGTTGTGATAGGACCAGAGGAGCCCGAAACCTTAATGTAACAACATTACATAATGGTAACAGCGCCTTTTAAAGCCATAGTTTCTTATCACAGCCAATCAGAGCTGGACCCAAAATTTGGGATTTGCCTGGGCTCAATAAAGAGTTTAAAAACAAAATGGTATAGAGTACAAAAACTTAGGCTGAACAAAGGGTTTAAAGGCAAAATGAGCTGGCCTACAAAAATTTAGGGCGGGCTAAATTTGAAAAAAAAAAAAAAAGTTATTTTTTGAACTGAAACAAAAAAAAATTGGGCCAAACTACCTTGGCTACAATCTGGGTGAGCCTATACATGTGTCCGCCCGTGCAACCAATAATTCGGATCATATATGAAACAAACATTAAATCTGATGTGCTATTTAAATACACACCTCTGGCAGCCAGTATTTGCTCGCAAACATTAGCCTTATTGTATCAGGTGTCCAAGAAAGGCACAAGAGATATGCATACAACAGCCCAAGCACAACATATGGTATACTACTTTCCACAGATTTCTTGGTCTGCATTTAGAGAATCCAAAACACTCGGTTATGTTGTTTGAATTTAATACGAAGCATCTGGTTTCAAAAGATAATTTATATTAGAATATAGCAGTTAAAACAAATTTCAGTGACCAGTCAGCAAGCAAAAATAATGCAAAATTGTGAAAATAATAACTATAATACTACGAAGTTAATTTCCAAAATAGTTATAAGAATCAAAATTCAAAATGTTCTACTGAAAGAACCAGAAGCGAGAGACAGATAAGGGGGATTAAAATAAATTAGAGTCCACAATCAATGAAGAGAAGTTACCAGTTCAGCTTTTGGAGCCAGAACCATAAGGGCGTATAATGGAAGAACGGCTGCTGTTCCAAATGTAAAAACACTACTAGCAATTTGAGAACTAACCCACCCTGCAGGGGAACCCGACAAATACTTGATTTGTTGCGAGAAAAAAATAAAATGCCAAGAAGAAGATTTAGGTGCAGTTTAAGATTGGAAGCATCATAAATACTTCTAATATCAATAGAGTAATCTTCTTAATGCTTATGGTCCCTAGGGCATTAAGTGCAAAGGATCTAAAAGAGTTCGGGATAACGAAAACTGGAAGGAGCTATAGCTCCGGGTCTATAAAACCAAACAGAAAATTAGTATAATTATTGTATTTCAACAAGCAAAGGAAAATCCTGTATACAAAAGCTTTGAGTTTTGATTCAAGCCTTGGAACCAACTCAGAGATAGGTTTAATAAAAGTGGAAAAAGGTTTAGCAGTTACTTCCTTATTCCTCAAGATTCACATTCATGTCCTACAGGTTAAGACTTGCCAGAAGTGTGTGAAATACGGCATCAAACATCAGGAGGCTATAGGTTAATACCTCTATAATATAGACCAACGATAAATTTGTTACGTCATTTCTGAGGATTTAAATTAGCTGAAGGCTCCATTTCGTACTACACATAAATAATGTGGATATTGACGGGATTACGAGTTACTAGTTTCCAATAGTCTCCAACATCTTTGAACAGTTTCCTTTCTTTCTCATCAGTAGGTATATACTGTTATCCTAATAGAAACCTATACTGAATGAATTGAATGAATCGATTTAACCGCACAGACGTGTACATACCATAAGAAAATTATTTTAAATATAAGCAAGAAAAAAGACAGGAAAAGGTTACATGATGCACACACTTTGAGGCTCTTCCTATAAATATGGAACCTCTGAATGTTTGGTCTAATGATAATTCTTAATCCTCCGATGAAACTCCAATCACTGCTTAACGTGGATCCAATTACTGGAATGCTTAACCTGGATCCAATTACTGGAACTTGTTGGCCAAAAAGGTCAGTGTTCATATGGTTGGAAGCAAACTTGAATCTCTGATTAAATGGAAGTTGAGTAACCAGCCCTGAGCAGTCAATCTACAATGAGAAGTATTTGGACAACATAAGATAAATGGAGGTAGCACTCCCATTATGTTGAAAGACCAAATAACTATTCAATCATTTGAAGAAGTATCCATAGTATGTCAGTGAAAAACGTTAAACACCAAGCACGACAGAATCAAAAAAGAAAAGAGAAAAAGTGGATTCCCAAATTTCAAGTAGCATTCCACAATAGTATCTTTGGTTACAAAGAATTCTCAAAATCCAAACAAAATATATAAATTGAACATAGGGTAAACTAATCAACTAACTTAATCAGTTCCCATCAGAGTTTCAGTCATCAGAGAACCAGACAGAGATATTGATCAATTGGTATCTTCTCAGTGCTCGTAGAAAGTACTGGTTGTATAAAAGTCTCATCGTGAATATGCATACAGAAAGTATTTCTTGTTGGAATTCATAGTTTTAACTATGAATTTTTATTGACTTTAAGCCAATATTTATAAGGGTTCCATATATTATTAATTATGGATCAAATGTGGAGTTAATATAATTATGTAAGAATATTAATTCCATGAATTCACATATTCAAAACCATGAATTATGTGAATGAAAATAGGCTTCAAAGTAAGGACCAAAGTGGGCTTGAATAAATTTTGGACTTGAATGATCCCATTTTGGATTTTGGGCTTAGAAAATTCTGTGGCCCATTATACCAATCTAATTATTAGCCCAGTCCAAATATTGTTTCTCCAAAACTACGTCGTTTTGAAGTATCTCTTCCTAACAGACATGTCTGTTCTATGAACAGATGCCCCTCTTCATGAATGGTGGTGTCTATTCTTCCAATAGACATGGCTAATAGCTAATTATTTAAACATTCATCTTTGCATAAAAATTGGTTAGATTTTTTGCATTAAAAACATTGCATAAAAAATTCTTTTGAATAAGGAAATTCATTTTGCATAAAAAAGAGTACAAGCAAAGTTTGGTTCGCAAGAACACACAAATTGTCGCTTCCTTTTATGTGTATGTGTGATCATTCTATCCTGGGAGACTGACGTCCGTTAAAACCAGAAGCCTTGTGGGAGGCGAATTCAGTCTTAAGGAGATAGTGTCCAACACTAGGCTTGATCAGTGAATTTGATTTTCTGCACAAAATTGTAAGTTCAATTTAATGATATTTAATTTTATCAAAACAGTGACTGAATTTGACTATTTTATCCAACAATCTTAAGACTGAATCGTTTTCCGTTGGTCCAGTCACTGTTTTTTATTTTCCGAAATATTTCTATTTGCTTTAAAAGGAAAATAAACAAATTCAATTATGTGTTGTTTAGATTTCTTATTGATTCTCGGTAATTATGCACTATTTTGGTTGACCAATGTGTAATTCATTTGTCATTTCGGTTTTGAGTCACCAGTTTGATCATTTTCCTTAATCTTTGATGCAGTCTCCAATTTGTTTCTATTAAAGTTCACTGCACAAAAGGAATAGTCTTGCACTGGGTCTTAATTTGATTTTTTGAACTTTAACATTGTAAATTGTTAGTTTAATATTCCGTAGGTTGTGTCTTTTCTCCCATCAGTTGGTTTTGGGAATTTTAAATAGTAACCAATTTTTTTTTCTTTTCTTCGATGCCTTACGGAATTGCTGTATTGTTTATCTAAACAATTGGGTAAAGGTTGATTTTAGTTACTATATTTTAAGTCACATATATATATATATATATATATATATCAGTTTGCATGCCACTCTGCGATTTGTGTATCAGTTCATGTCAATTCGCACTATTTCGGCGTGTTATTAAGTTTCTGTACTTCTGTTGCACAAGTCTGGATTCTGGGTTTTCTGAAATTAAATCTCTGTATTAAAAATAATATTTTTAATTTCCGCATTAATTGCGCACCTTATATTCTCATTTTTTGTGCATTGCCTAGTACCGAGACAATTCAAAGTTGAAATCTTTGTTTATTCTTATTTTCATTTACAGAACCTATTTTCACACTTTTTGTTTCCTATTAAAAGTCACGTGCATTTCGGTTTTGGTGCAAGTATTGCTTAACCTTTTGACTAGTTTAGTCTCTGTGTGTTGTAAAATTTTGTTTAAAAGAAATTGTATTTTATTATTTGATTTGAGTGCACTTCTTGGAAATTACACAGGAGACTTTGCACTGGTTTTGAGAAATTCAGTAACTTGTATTTCAGATTGGTTACATAATTTTACATTCTATCAAATCAAGTGTAATATCATCACATTTGACAATTTCAAAAGCATTCTTCCCCTGTACTGTTCTGTAAATCGTCTATAGCGGAAATTTTTTTAAATACAGTAATTTCATTCTACACTGTGTTTAGTATTGCATTGTTCAGTACTGTTAGAATTTTGTATTTCCTTTTGGAAAATTTCTTTGAGAAAGTATTATTTTAATTTAAATTAAAATTTTTAATGTGTCAATTTTCTAGATTTGGGAAAATGACAAGTGAGACAGTAAATTCGGTTACTGTTCCGGTTGCAACACCGATCACTGCTCCTAATGTGCCAATGGGCCATGGTGAGAAGCCAGAAAAATTTAATGGTGCAGATTTTAAAAGACGACAACAAAAAATGTTATTTTATCTCACCACACTAAATTTGGCAAAGTTTCTTAAGGAAGATGTGCCACATTTGGATGAGAATGAGACTGACAGTCATGTTGTGGCAGCGATTGAGGCATGGAAACATGCTGATTTTTTGTGTCGCAATTATATCCTCAATGGATTGGATAACATGTTATATAACGTGTATAGTCCAATAAAAACGTCTAAGGAACTCTGGGAATCTTTAGACAAAAAGTACAAGACAGAAGATGCTGGCTCGAAGAAATTCGTAGTGGGCAAATTTCTTGAGTACAAAATGATTGATTCAAAGAGTGTAATTAATCAAATTCAAGATCTCCAAGTAATCATACATGAGATACATGCTGAGGGGATGATAATCAGTGAATCATTCCAAGTTGCTGCAATAATTGAGAAACTACCACCATCTTGGAAAGAATTCAAAAATTACCTTAAGCATAAACGTAAAGAGATGAAACTTGAAGATCTTATTGTGAGATTGAGGATAGAGAAAGATAACCGCAATTCTGATAAGAAAAGTGGATATCAGCACATGGTGTCCAAGGCTAATGTGATAGAGCAAGTGAAACATACCAATAGTAAGAAAAGGAAGTACACTGGAGAAAGCTCAAAAACTGGCAGCTTTAAAAGGTTTCAAGGAAAATGCTATATTTGTGAGAAACCTGGCCATCGAGCAAAAGACTGTCGCATACGGAAAGTTCAAGAGCCTTCCAAGAAAAGGAAGAAAACAAATCAAGCTAATATAATTGAAGTGGAGAGTCATATGGATGATATGCATCTTTCAGCAGTAGTCTCTGAAGTGAACTTGATTGGAAGTAATCCAAAGGAATGGTGGGTGGACACTGGAGCCACTCGTCACATTTGCACCAACAGGTGGATGTTCTCATCTTACCAAGCTGTGGAAGGGGAACAATTATATATGGGTAATTCAGCAACCTCCAAGGTTGAAGGACAAGGAAAGATTGTGCTGAAAATGACTTCAGGAAAGGAGCTTACTCTTAATGATGTACTTCATGTGCCTGATATTCGTAAGAATTTGGTTTCAGGGTCAGTATTGAGCAAGAAAGGGTTTAGACTAGTATTTGAGTCTGATAAATTTGTACTGACTAAAAATGGCATGTATGTTGGAAAGGGGTACATGTGTGATGGCCTCTTCAAACTAAATGTAATGACTGTTGTACCAAAGATTAATAATAATTTATCTTCTGCTTACTTGCTTGAGCTTGTTGATGTTTGGCATGGTAGATTAGGACATGTGAATTTTGGCACTTTAAGAAGATTAATGAATTTAAATATTTTGCCAAAATTTAATATTAACATGGAACATAAGTGTGAAACTTGTGTTGAAGCCAAATTGGCTAAAGCTTCTTTTCACTCAATTGAAAGAAGCACTGAACCTCTAGAATTAATTCACACAGATATTTGTGATTTAAAGTATGTTCAAACTAGAGGTGGTAAAAAGTATTTTATTACTTTTATCGATGATTGTACAAGATACTGTTATGTATATTTGCTAAGAAGCAAAAATGAAGCATTAGACATGTTTGTACAATATAAAAATGAAGTTGAGAACCAACTTAGCAAGAAAATTAAAATGCTAAGAAGTGATAGAGGTGGTGAATATGACTCACCATTTGCACAAATTTGTGCTGAACATGGCATTATTCATCAAACAACTGCTCCTTACGCACCTCAGCAAAATGGTATTGCTGAACATAAGAATAGAACTTTAAAAGAAATGATGAATGCTATGTTAATAAGTTCTAGTTCACCTCAGAATTTGTGGGGGGAAGCTTTGCTTTCCGCAAATTATGTTCTCAACAAAATACCCCATAAAAAATTGAACAAAACTCCTTATGAATTATGGAAAGGTAGAGAACCTACCTATAAATTCTTAAGAGTGTGGGGGTGTTTAGCTAAGGTTGCAATTCCAACTCCTAAAAGGACTAAAATTGGACCTAAAACTATTGATTGTATATTCATTGGATATGCTCACAACAGTAGTGCATATCGGTTTCTTGTACATAAGTCTAATAATTCTGAGATACATGAGAATACCATTATTGAGTCTAGGAATGCATCATTCTTTGAAAATATATTTCCTTATAAACCTACACATGAAGTAAGTTCCCTCAAAAGAACTTATGAATGTGTAACTAGAAATGACCAAGACGGAAGGTTTTTGGACAAAGGAAATGAAGATGAACCTAGACGAAGTAAACGAGCAAGGACTAGCAAAACCTTTGGTCCTGATTTTCTAACATTTTTGTTAGAAAATGAACCTCAAAGTTTCAAGGAAGCAATGTCCACTCCTGAAGCTCCTTTATGGAAAGAAGCCATTGACAGTGAAATTGAATCCATCATCAGTAACCATACTTGGGAGCTGGTGGACCTTCCACCAGGCAGTAAAACCTTAGGTTATAAATGGATATTCAAGAGGAAGATGAAAGCTGATGGATCCATTGATAAATACAAGGCAAGACTTGTAGTCAAAGGCTATAAACAAAAGGAAGCACCTAAACAATGGCATGAAAAATTTGACAATGTTATGATGTCAAATGGTTTTCACATTAATGAATGTGATAAATGTGTTTATGTGAAAAACATATCAAATGAATATGTCATTGTATGTCTCTATGTGGATGATATGATTATCATAGGTAGCAATAATGACATCATTAAAGCTACTAAGAAAATGTTGGCTAGTACGTTCAACATGAAAGACTTAGGTGTTGCGGATGTCATACTTGGTGTTAAAATCATTAAAACATCTGATGAATATGCTTTATCTCAATCACATTATATCAAGCAAATACTTGATAAATTTATTAGAGATGATAACAATATTGCACGAACACCTGTTGATATGAATCTTCATCTCACAAAGAATACTGGAAATTGTATATCACAATTGGAATATTCTCGAATAATAGACAGTTTGATGTATCTCATGAACTGCACTCGTCCTGATATTGCCTACTCAGTAAGTAAATTGAGTAGATACACTAGTAATCCAGGGATAGACCACTGGAAAGCAATAGTTAGAGTACTTAGATATCTAAGATATACTTCTAACTATGGGTTGCACTATACTAGATATCCAGCTGTAGTAGAAGGATACAGTGATGCTAATTGGATTTCTGATAGTAAAGACACCAAGTCTACTAGTGGCTATGTCTTTACACTTGGAGGTGCAGCTATTTCATGGAAATCCTCTAAACAAACGTGTATAACCAGATCTACTATGGAATCTGAGTTTATAGCATTAGATAAGGCAGGAGAAGATGCTGAGTGGCTTCGTAACTTTTTAGAGGATATGCCCATGTGGCCAAAACCTGTGTCCGCTATTTGCATACATTGTGATAGTCAATCAGCAATAGGAAGGGCACAGAATAATATGTATAACGGTAAGTCACGACATATACGTCGTAGACACAATACCGTGAGACAGTTGATCTCTAATGGAATAATGTCCATTGATTATATAAGATCAAAGGATAATATTGCCGATCCTTTAACTAAGGGCTTAACTAGAGATCAAGTGTATAATTCATCGAGGGGAATGGGTTTAAAGCCTATAAATTGAGAATCACCACAATGGCAACCCAACCTAGTTGACTGGAGATCCCAAGATCTAGGTTCAAAGGGACAACCGAATTGTGGGGTACTCGTTGAGATCACTAAGGAATTAATTCCTCTACCATTTCCTATGATGTAATGAATGGTGATGACCTGAACTGTGTGTTAGGATAAGCTTTGCTTTTAATGATCCTTATATCTTGTAAATCCAAGTGGGGTATGACAGGATACTCTTAATAAGAGATCACCTATATTGAGTGTGAAGGGGCCGCTTATATGAGAATGGATAAGGCTACATTCTCTAAAGCACTCAATGAAATTACCAGGCATGTCCAGGGCCAAAATGGACAGAATTAAAAGAACCAAATTTTGTTGGAAATGTGCTGTGTGAATATTATTGTCTTGGTTTATACAAAAGCTGAACAGTTCAAGACATCAAGTTCACTGGTTAGCAAATAGACCCGATAATATCTCACTAGGGAAGGTTCAAAGCCAAAAGCTACCTATCCTGATACGGTAACTTTCCATTTGTACTCTCTGTCGAGTCAACATCTGCGTCTGCATTTCAGCCATTTCATTCATGTGGGGGATTGTTGGAATTCATGGTTTTAACTATGAATTTTTATTGACTTTAAGCCAATATTTATAAGGGTTCCATATATTATTAATTATGGATCAAATGTGGAGTTAATATAATTATGTAAGAATATTAATTCCATGAATTCACATATTCAAAACCATGAATTATGTGAATGAAAATAGGCTTCAAAGTAAGGACCAAAGTGGGCTTGAATAAATTTTGGGCTTGAATGATCCCATTTTGGATTTTGGGCTTAGAAAATTCTGTGGCCCATTATACCAATCTAATTATTAGCCCAGTCCAAATATTGTTTCTCCAAAACTACGTCGTTTTGAAGTATCTCTTCCTAACAGACATGTCTGTTCTATGAACAGATGCCCCTCTTCATGAATGGTGGTGTCTATTCTTCCAATAGACATGGCTAATAGCTAATTATTTAAACATTCATCTTTGCATAAAAATTGGTTAGATTTTTTGCATTAAAAACATTGCATAAAAAATTCTTTTGAATAAGGAAATTCATTTTGCATAAAAAAGAGTACAAGCAAAGTTTGGTTCGCAAGAACACACAAATTGTCGCTTCCTTTTATGTGTATGTGTGATCATTCTATCCTGGGAGACTGACGTCCGTTAAAACCAGAAGCCTTGTGGGAGGCGAATTCAGTCTTAAGGAGATAGTGTCCAACACTAGGCTTGATCAGTGAATTTGATTTTCTGCACAAAATTGTAAGTTCAATTTAATGATATTTAATTTTATCAAAACAGTGACTGAATTTGACTATTTTATCCAACATTTCTGTTCTCAATGAGCAATGACTCAGTGCCAGTGTTCATTTGTGAAAGCTATTGAAGATAGTGTGCATCAGAAATGCAATTGACTCAAGACCGTCTGATCATACCCAGTTAGCAATTGTTACACTCACCGCTAGACAAGTTATTGTCAACTGAAAAAAATAAAAATAAAAAAACAAACAAACAAACAACCATCTCAGATCTACCAAAGAATTAAGTGGTATGAATCCATATGCCAAATACCCAATTCTAATCAATCACAAATTCATCAAATCTGAAAGAAAGAAAGAAAGAAAAACCCATATAAAGGAAATGCCATGGCAGAAAACTCATTTTCTAGTAAAAATTCAAACACATTTTTTGCAAAAGAAGGAAACATGAAGAGTGGAACCCATACCTTGCGTGACGTTGGAGAATGGCAGAAACAAAAAGAGAAGGCCATGTTGGATAAACTAAGAAACTAAACAAGAACGACAATTGAAACAAGAAGAGGGGAAAAATGGAAGAAGGGTTGTACTTGCACATGGGCTATCTAATTAAGCTTGTATGCAAGAAGAGCTAATAATGGAGGGAGGGGGCAGAAAGAGGAGAGTGAGGTAAGATTCCACCTTTTACCAAAAGAAGTGGAGAAGGACATAGGCACGCACAGATTCTTCACCACCATCGGGGTGGAAAGAGAAAAGGGGTGGACTGCTCATGGAAGAGAGGACTCTCTCTCTCTCTCTCTCTCTCTCTCTCTCTGTGCACCGAGCCAAACCCACATCCAAACCAACTATCTACTTTGTTGGATGCAAAGCAGGTAACCTGTAATGCCAAGTCAGCGTACGGGTGGTCACCCGTGGCTTGTAGTGTAAAATACATTGGCCTGCCGTCTCCGGGTCGGATGGTCACCCTCTTACCAGAGTGACAGCCCATGTGACTTTGATTAAGAAATTTTGTACTTGGGCAATGTGACTTCACAATTGGCATAAATATCGGACTATGGGAGCGTGGTTTCAAGTTGGGCTAAAGTATGGCTATGAAATTTATATAATTGTATTTATATTTAAATAATTAAAATTTTAATTATTTTATTTTATAACATTTGGCTTTGTTTGGATTCAAACAAGTTTTCAATTTTTTTTATAATTTTTTTTCATTTTATATGACTTTTTCCACTAAAATTTAATTTTCTTTCTAAAAGTTATAACTTTTAAATATGTCAATCGCATTAGTAAAAAAATAAAATAAAATAAAAAGTTCCACATCCACTTGGGTAGAAGGTAAGAAAAAATTAATTTTTTCGATACTTTTTTAGTTAAACAGATAATTTTTACTCAAATTGACGAGAATTTTTTTATTTTTCTTTCACAAATATGATTAACGCGCTTAAAAGTAACAGCTACTAAAAAAAATCAAATTTTGGGTGAAAAAAGTCATATAAGATAAAAAAAAAATTTCTAAATTAATATGCTAATGTCGAGTTATATTCAAGTATTATGTTAATAATTTTATTAAATATTATCAGTCTCATGTAAAAATAATTAATATTATTTTGTTAAAAGAATTTACAGAAAAAATTGATATAATAATATGATACTGGCCATTTTATAATTATAACGTACCTTATTGATTGTTTTTATTTTAAGTTTAATTTACGTTCGTGAGAAATTAAAGGAAATTATCCAAGTCTCTCTTGCACGTGCGGAGGCAACGCCAAGTTCGGCAACTTTGCCAACTCGGCTATCCATGAGAGGTCCTCATCACTTCATGCTGAAATAAATAATGCTCGTTAAAGATTCCCCATTTCTGTCCTTTCAAATATGCCATAAAGCATAAATGGATAATAAGTTCCTTCAGTAAATCTAAATATCTAACAGGATTACCTTTTCCAAAAAAAAAAAAAAGCCAAAAAAAAAAATATATTGTCAGTGTGTAATCAGAATTGGTTTTGCTTTAAGCAATGTACAATTATCACTGCACATATTACAAATGACTGATACAACAACTATTTTGGCGACAACAAAAATTGCTCTGACACTTACTTGTAGCTAATTATTGAATTGAGGAGAGATGAATTCGTGAAAAGATTGAGTTAAATCACTTGCCCTAAAGGCTAGCAGCAAAATACGAGCAGAGCCCTCCCTGTGGTGATTGTATCTGGCACATTTAGCATCTTAGGACAAGCCTCTTAGGATTGTTGAACAAAATTACATAAAAGTCAATCTTGTGAAGCCAATTTAACAAAGAATTTTTTTTTTTTTTTATAATTTTCAGGGCTTTTCATTTCCCAATCCAACCCCATTTAACCACTTCATTATTTAGGAACTCAAGACAAATTTGTCATGGGAAACTTTCCAATGATGGACAATTTACCGAGCAATTTTCAGATCCATTCATCCATATAAGAAGACATTCTACATAAAACCCAGTAGAATTCTGGGGCTAATATAATAAAAAAAGAGTTCTTCACTAATAAGATAAAAATCAGCCTCTGCAAGGGAGAGCTCTCTCCTATTGAAGGTTGAGGCTGAACACTGGTCTACAATCTGAAAGCATCAGTTAAGCGTTTCTTGATATATAAATATAAATCTACATACATATATATATACATATATATCACAACCACAACCAGACCAGACCAAACTTATAAACTTATTTGTAAAAGTAAGTTCCTGTTTACACAAAGACAGTTCAGATGCCGATTTTTTTTTTTTTTTTTTTTTTTAAGAGCTTTTACAGTAGGTTCATGAAAACAAGAGGAACAGCTGGTCAAGAAACAGTACTCCTGCAGTGGTCATCAAGCCAAGAAATAATATCACCAAGCACCCGAGCTATCATCTCATCTGGCTCACCTTCGAGAAGGGAATGATAAGCATCTTCATATAGGTTGAGTTTCTTGTCCAAACTGCTAGCCTTCTCATTTAATGCCTTGCTCACTGACGGATCAGTCACCATATCAGCCTCTCCATGCAGGATCAGTAAAGGCAGAGAGACCTACAAAATTGTAGACACCCCAACCACCATCTATTAATTATATGCAGAATGCTCTGTTTCACAACAAATTAATCAGTTGTAACAAAACATCCTGGAATTACAAGTTAAAAATAAATAAATAAATAAATAAAATTACTTTCCAAAAATCTCCGCTCTGCAGTCTAAAATAATCCTCATCTAAGTTTTCAATATGCTTAAATACCCTACTTAGACAAACAGAGATACAATGGAGAGAGAGTGAGGAATTAAGATTATATTTTTCACAAATTGAAAATGATTCCCGAAAATTGTAGTAGGTCAACATAATCCATGTGGAACTTACAGACAATAAAAATTCAGAAATCTCAAGTCAAGGTCAAGCACAGGAGTTGCTTTTGAAGATGGGAGATTCACGATTTGATTTGGTTACCTTCTCAACAAATTCAGAATGGGCAACTGGGGTGCGAAGGTTGGCTTTGAATAATAAAGGGGTGAGATGCCATTAACGGCCACATGTTGGGAACTTGGGAGCATGTTACTTTCCCAATGCTTATCTTAACTCTATGAAAAAGGGAAAAAGGCTTCATTTATACAGAGGACAGTTTTGTCTGACCTTGGAGCAAGGGACATATACACCTCTGTAAGTCGTTAAAATAAATAAACTTGCCTAGCCATAGCAGTCCCCACAGTATATCATACCCTCAAATCTCAATAAGAGCAAGGAGAAAAATAACAATTCAGAGACTTGGCAATAGATTGCAAAACAGAGAACAAGCATATGATATAGCCGAAAAGGATTCAATTAGAGCAAACTGGGAGGTATAGATTTCAAATTCCAGTTGTGAAGTTGTGTGCGCTCATGTTTATCCATGTCTTACCAAAAAGGGGGGGGGGGAGAAAAGAGGATGCATTATCAGTTTCATATAGCAGAATAGAGCAGCAAGTGATATACTTCTTCCAGTCGACTTTCAATCTCCTGGGTGGTTCGTAGCAACTCTAAAGCAGTCCGCAAACGTGGTTTATGCTTGTAAGCAATGACATTATAGGCTGTCTGCATTCAGACGAGAACAAAAGCATTAAGCCGTCATAATAAAGGAAGTTGTCAAAAAGGCAACCAGTTCATGAGACTCCCACAATGCAGGATCTGATAAAGGAAGCTATAAGCAAGTAAAATATTACCAATGAGTAGCAGAAAGGATGCAGGAAATGAATAACAGTGAAAGCCAGGTATGGGAAAAAATGAAACTACCACACCACAGTGAGAAGACAATTCTGCTCTTATGTTGCAACTTCCAACCCAAGGTGATAATAATCTGTTACAAAATAAGAGAGAAGCAAACCATTTCTTTCTTATTCAAGTCTCTGAATGCCATCTCTGCTAAATCTTTTTGAGGAACTAGCTTCTGCTTTGGAAAAAATTTAGCAACACCAATAAGGATTTGTGTCAACAACCATGGTGGAACCATGTCATCTGCAATCTGCACAGATAAGCTTTCAGTCAATCCAATATCCAAAACACAGAAAGGAAGGGTGTGTATCACAGAAAGGAAGGGTGTGTATCAGAAAAGTTCAAAAGAACACTTTGCACATAGGCGCAACAAGTATGGCTCCATCCCAATCATTGGGTTGCTTCCGGTGCATCTTCAAAGCTACTGCTCCACCCAAAGACTGTCCAAACAGAAACCTTGGGACACTGCAGAACTCTGGCTTCTCTGCGTCAAAATGACAAAAATATTGTCATTCTGATTATGCTTGATCAAACTGACAATTACAGAATATTATGCATAGCACCGTCAGCGTGGCTCACACACAAGGCATTTAATTTAGCTAAGAAGATGGTGCAAAAATGTTAGTTTACATCAACATTCCTATGGTTTACATCATTTTATCTTTCTTTATTGAATATAAATAAAGAATAATAAGGAGATTACGCTCCAGGAATATGCTGCTGGGTTCATTTGCAAGAAATGAAGTGTTAACTCCAACAGATATAAGATGATGAATCTTGCCAATTTCTGTTGTCATGCCAAGGTTTGACTTGAACACAAGGAATGAAACAGGGCATAAAGCCTCTGGTAAAGTTGATGAAATTAACAGAGAAATGATGTTTGGATGGAAAGTGGGCTGCAGATTTGTCAAGGAGAGCCAGCAAGCCAACTTCAATGGCTCTGATATTGGCAAAGCAAGGGTGAGATAGAATTCCCGGAATGATGATAAAACATGTCATATAGGGTGGACCGGAAAGACTAGGCTTGAGTGAAACCAGGGAAGCCTAAAGTTGTGTGGTCTCAGGAGGCATGGGGAAATGCGGGGGAAAGAGGGAGAAGCAGTAGTGCATGGAAACCTACGAGTGGGTGAGGATACCTAGGTGCTAGTGCAATATTGGTGGGGTGAAACCAGGGACTAGGCTTGAGTGAA